>JAVSIQ010000815.1:0-619621 GCA_038502775.1 Hippodamia convergens | reverse complement strand
AAAATAAAATGAATAAATCAAGTTCTATGGATTGAGGTGAGAACTAAAGAAGTCCCTATCTATCCATGCACGGCCTACTAAATCTAACAGGCCGGAAGTTTAGACGTTGCCGTTGTTACGAGTAGCGTGTCTAGTGGTACGCGTAGATATAGACAGTATACGTTTTTCTTGTGCAATTCGCACTGTTTTCGATATAATTTCGAATTTATTTCAATTCACAATGTAATAAAGAACTGTAGGGAGGAAAACAAAACAGCATTTGCGAATAATTTCTGAATATTTTATCGCAAATAATCCAGAACTCACCACGAGGAGGTAGCTGTGTTATTGAGTTCCACAAAATTACAATCAGAATGAAAATTATTTTACTTTCTGAAGCGAATAAAATAGGCGGATGAAGATCAGAAGAGGAAAAAAATATTATTTCGCTATCGAAAATGATTCAATTCTGAACATATTTTTTTTTACATAAAATAAATCCTATAATAAAGTCTGAATAAATAAAAACAATTCTGATAACTGACGACTAAAAGTTAGTAATTTACTGTCGGAAGGAGCAGTTCTTAGGATTCTATCACTAACCATTATAGAATAATTATTAAGGAAGATATTACTCAAAATTTTGGGAAATTTGTTCAAGATAATTTCAGAAACCTGCTGACATAGTGAACATTAAATTTGTCGTGATAAATATCTCAAGTATAATAAACATTTCAAAACGTCTCTCTGAAATTTATATTGTAGAATTGAGCAGTGTCCTTTTCTTCAACGTTGGAAAAGAAGTGAGAAATTGCCTTGTCTTTGAAATGACCACCAAAGTCTGAAAATGAATCGATCTGATCTTGTTTGTCGCAATCGATGTAAGCATAATCATAATGGTCAACTAATTTTTGTCTCCATACCTCAGGATCAGTTCTTTTTGGAGTAATTGAAGACGTCATGTAACTCAGTTGATTTGGAAAAATTGAAGAAAATGCATAATCAGTAGTTAATTTAGGAATTTTTCGCGGTATATTCATAACTGAACGACTGAACCTTAGGCGGTTGGATAAGAGTTATTTTTCAAAATATGGGAATCTCCAAAATGTTTTATACAAACTAAATTGTCTTCGTTGATTTTAAAACTACTTTCTCTATGAATTGCGTTAAGCCATTTTCTAACTTCTAAATACAAACACCTTCTTTTCTCATTAGTGGACTTATAGTTGCTTTTGCAATCGGGGCAGAGTACTCAAATCTAAGATTTCCAAATGAAATTTTAATAAATATTAAAATGAAAAACCTCCCTGTTGATTATTCCTTCCAGATATGAACACTTAAAGTCGAAAAATTCAATGATGAACCGATACACACTGATCTTGCAACTGCAACACTTATCTTCACTTTCTTTGTTGATTAAAAAACCAATCACACGCACACAGCGAAAAAACACAAACCTCTTTACACGCTTCCCTGTCGAATTTTGGATACGCTTTTACTCTCACACCTTCCGACCTTCCTCACAGAACTGAAACCTGCAACTGGCGTGTAACACCTCGAGCCCAATAGGCAACGTCGCGTTTTAAGGCAACATTCTGGCCTGTTAAATATCGTAGGCCGCGATCCATGCTTTAACCAAGATATGGTTAAACCATGATTGTGAAACGCAAACCATAGATAGATATCAGCACCGATAGAAGGCCGGTAAAACCGAAGATAGAGCTCTATCGGCTATCTTCGGTTGTTTATTGAAAACGGCCGTAAGGCGTGAGCTCAAAGACCGACAAAGCCGTGGTGAGAGGGATATTACCATTAAGTACGTTAATCGTAACCCGACGATCGTACCTTGCCCTCGGAGTCCTTCAAATGCCACCCTGTCAAAAAACTGAACAATCTCTGCGTCTGGCCGGTTCTGTATACTAATGCTCAATCAATTACTTCTAAATTTAACGAACTTCTTACACAAATCTATATACATAAGCCATATATAGTATTCATAACAGAGACTTGGTTGCATCCTTCAATCAATGACTCCATAGTGTCTATACCAGGATATTCTATATACCGAGCTGACAGTACCGAGACTATCGGTCATCGCGGGTCTGTATATTGCATAGTGAAGAAATTAGTAATGCTTTCAAAGTTCTCATCCAGCGTAACGATCGGCCAGGAATAGACAACTTGTTCATAGTGGTTTCCAACCATCACTTCTCTCTTTTCCTTGGATGTGTATATCGTCCTCGCCCATGTACTTATGATAACGAATGTGCACAGTTCCTAACAACAGCTTCGACACAACACCAGAATATACTGATCACTGGTGACTTCAATTGTCCAGACATCGACTGGACACAGACAGCCATGACTCCTCTGAACTCTCCCTCCTTCTCCTATGCCGATTTCGTGCATAGCTCAGGTTGTCAACAAGTGGTGTCACAGCCTACGAGATTTAGATCAGGCCAGGCTCCTTCACTTCTCGACCTCTTCATCGTTTCGGATCCTAACATAATTTCTGAAATAAATTATCTGCCTCCCCAAGGAAAATCTGACCACCTATTGTTGACAACTGAGATACAGCTGCTCTCCCCCCGAGTAACCATAAGAAGGAGAAGACATTGAGGATCATCAACTATGATGGGGTTTCTGCTCATCTTAGTTCTCTTGACTGGGTCAACATCATGACTGGTGCTGACGTTGATTCGATGTGGGGAATCTTTCTGGTTAGGGTTCGTGAGGCTGTTTCAGCTAACGAACGGGTTAAGACAATTCACGAAAATCCACTAAAGCCGTGGATTGATGATCGCATTCTTTTTCTGGTGAGGCAAAAAAAATTGTTGTGGCGTAAATATATACGCAATAGAACAGATGAAAATTATCGAAACCACCGTTCTTTTTCCAATTTTCTTTCGACATCCATTCAACTCGCAAAAGCTGCTTATGAACGGAAACTGGTCACTTCTAAAAACAAAAAAAAGTTGTACAAGTATGTCAGATCCTCAATAAATTCTAAAGTTGGTATTCCTAGTGTAAGAAACCTGTCGGGACTGCGTGCACCAGTTGCGTCGAGTCTGCAGATGTTTTTTCTGAAGTTTTCGCTTCAAGTTTTACTGAGGAGCCAACGAATACTGTTCCTATTCCGAACGTGGACCGCATTGCTGAGGGAATACCAGACTTCACTATCAACCAACAGGTCATCGAGAAGTACCTTTCGAACCTGAGGTTTGATACAGCACCGGGTAAGGATGGGATAACTACATGCCTACTTAAACAGTGTGCTGCAGCATTTGCTGTCCCCTTACATATTTTGTTTACAAAATCGTTGGCCTTATCCCATATTCCATCCGATTGGCTCATTGCATCGATAACACCCATTTTTAAGAAAGGTGACAAACTCGATCCTTCTAACTACTAAGTATACTTTCGTCTGTATCAAAAGTTTTGAAAAAAATCGTAAGCGATCATCTGCTGCAGTTTTGCCTGAACCATAAACTTATTCCGATGTCTCAGCATGGATTCGTTCCGAAACGTTCTACCACGACAAATTTACTTTTGTGCGTTTCTGAGTGGAAACTAGATTCCGGATCTCCTGTTGACGTGGTATACCTTGACTTTTCGAGAGCGTTCGATCGAGTACCCCACAGACGTCTTCTTGCCAAGCTAGAACATCTGGGAGTTAGAGGAAGGCTGTTATCTTGGCTTCAATCATTTCTTTCGAATCGCAGGTTTCGTGTGAGGGTGGGTGATGCGTATTCTTCAGTTGAGAGGATTGTTGCATCGGGTGTGCCCCAGGGATCCGTGTTGGGGCCTATCCTCTTTCTTCTTTATATATCTGATTTGCCCCCACTGATCAAATCTACCCTCACCTCATTTGCTGATGATACTAAAATTTTCGGCCTTCCGCTTTCACAACATGATGATCTCCAGAATGACCTTCATGTACTCTCCAGATGGTACCAAGACTGGATATTGCCACTGAACGTCGAAAAGTGCTGTGTTCTTCGCATTGGTAAAAACAACCCGAGATTGCCCTACTGGATCGATGGTTGTGAGCTTAAGTCAGTAACTCATCAAATCGATCTGGGAGTTACCATCGATTCTGATCTGCGCTGGACTAACCATGTGGCAGCAATTATGGGAAGGGGAAAACAGATGGCATACCTGTTCAGTAAATCTTTTAAGACATCTGATATCCCAACGTGGAGGTTCCTTTAAACAACGACCTATTATGGAATATGCTGGGCAGGTATGGTGGCCGTCAACTATTTTCGATCAAAATCTCCTGGAATCTACCCAACGTTGGACCACGCGCCTACCATATTCATACCAACGCCCATCTTATGAAGATCGCCTTCGCATCTTTGGCTTGCCCACCTTTGCCGAGCGTCGTGCGAGGAAAGATATCATTTTTACTCACCGTGCTCTGAGTGGCCATTTTGGGGAGGATGTCCGTGACATTTATAGGCTGAATACAAACAGTTTGAGAGGTCATCGTTTCAAGCTACTACATAAGGAAGCATTCAAATCTTCGCCACGTCAGAAGTTTCTTCCTAATAGGGTTTTCCACTCATGGAACCAACTACCGTCAGCAGTTGTAGAGGCTTCATCTGTCACCGCCTTTAAAAACAGTTTGGATGTGTGGAGCTCGATTGGAGGATAATATCTTATATCTTTATCAATGTATGCTGTCTCATGAGATTGTTTCTTTTAAAATTCTGATTTCAATTTATATGGGTTTATAGGTTTCCTCAACCCTTGTTATTGATTAAATAAATAAATATCATATTCACTCTATATTATATCGATAAATCACTTAACATTCATCAATTTCTGTATCTGTATACTATAGTTTTTGGTTTTCAATAATTCTCAATTCCAATTTTTCCAATTCTTCTCCCCCTTCAATTATTTTCTCGTCTCAAGGGTTTCACTTCTCCTAAGTCCTTACTCTCTACATTTCTTAACACTAATACATAATACAATAACATAGAATTTATTTACATCTTTCTTATCAAAATCTTTCAATTTTAGCATTATGAAGAAACCAGCAATTTAACTCAATGAATTTGGAAATCGAAGACTACAATTGATAATTACATATGAAATTTACTATGAAAATTTTGAATTGAAATGATCTCTGGAATGTAAACAATATATATATATATATATATATATATATATATATGAAATAGGGTAGTTGACTGGATTAAATAGAGAGAAACTTATTTGGGATAGCAGTCTAATTCAATAAGTGTACTCTTTTTTCCTTTACTTTCTCAAGCTTTCAGGATTTATTTATCCCTTCTTCAGGAGATGCTACAATAATTAATTATATAATTTGATTAGGTACAATAGAAAATGTAACTTACGAAATATGAGATTCTGAATATAGATGTTGAAAATGAATATAAATTTAGGAACAGATTGTGGAAATATGAATAATTTGAGGAACTTTCAGAATTTGATTGAATCGTGACATCCTTCATTAGATTATATACCATAGAATTTGTACTCCCTATTAATTGAAATAGACAAAAAATCGAATCATAACAATTTAACCAACCTCACAGTAAAAAAAAACACAACGGAAGTCCTCTTATCATCACATCGCATTTCAATAATTTTCCAACAAATTCTATGGTATATAATCTAATGAAGGATGTCACGATTCAATCAAATTCTGAAAGTTCCTCAAATTATTCATATTTCCACAATCTGTTCCTAAATTTATATTCATTTTCAACATCTATATTCAGAATCTCATATTTCGTAAGTTACATTTTCTATTGTACCTAATCAAATTATATAATTAATTATTGTAGCATCTCCTGAAGAAGGGATAAATAAATCCTGAAAGCTTGAGAAAGTAAAGGAAAAAAGAGTACACTTATTGAATTAGACTGCTTTCCCAAATAAGTTTCTCTCTCTATATATATATATATATATATATATTATATATATATATATATATATATATATATACATGGAAAAGATATTATGGACATAACCCTCTGAAACGAAAATGAACCGTAGACAGCTGTTTCGGGCTTTCGGCCCTCATCAGTACGGAGTCAACACAAGGGAGCCAGCCGCACATTTGCGATTTCGGTTGGAAGACCCTGCATTCCAGGGCAACATCCAACGTCACCACGGAGGCAGCTTTAGCCACCTGCGTGACATCCGAGTCCAGGAATATAAATATAATATAAGGATAAATAATGTATTTCATCGATCCCTCATTATTTATCCTTATATATTTATATATATATATATATGTATATATATATATATATGTACAGCGGGACATATGGGAACCGATTCGGAGATCCAGCGGTAAATGTGGGGACCTTTGGTACTTTTTGGACCGGACCCAATAGTTTTATAGACGCTGTGGTATATGCGAGGACCGGTCCCAATTTGGTTCCATTGGTGTATAGGTAGATATGGGTACCGTTTTCGAAATAGATAAAACGGTAATTATTGGGACCAGTGTACATATCGAATACGGAATTTCTTGGTCAAGTACAAATCTACTTGGGAATAACATTTTCATTCTTTCTGGAATTTTGATCTATAATGCATTAATAGTTTTTTGAATATTCCAATCATTTTCAATTTTCCTCTCGTATGGATATTCATAAACACAGAAATACAAAATAATATCATAACCTAAGTTATATCTTTTGAATTTCTCAAGGATCGAATTGTATTCGAGTTACTCGAATATACACTATTTTATTGAAGATTCGAGAACGAAACAAATCAATCTGAAGAAAATATCTCTTGTGATGGATACCGTTTCCAGAATACTTAGATAAAATGGTTGTTATTAGGACCAGTGTACATTTAAAACAAGTAATTTCACGTGAAATACAGATATTCCTGCCTGGAAATAATATTTTCATTCTTTGAGGAATTTAATTTTCTAATGCGTGTACCGTCTGTTGGAGATTCCATTCATTTTCAATATTCTGCTAGTATCGACAGTTATAAACACAAAAAATGAAATAATAACCTGACTTATGCTTATGATCTACCTTAAATAACAAACTGTATTCGAGTTACTGAAACATACAATATTTTATTGTGGTCTTACTCAAGATTTATCGTCCGAAAGAATAATTGAAGTTTCGAGCACGAAACGAATCAATCTGATGAAAGTATCTCTTGAAACACCTACGGTAGTTCTAGCTCAGGTTACCGTATATTAATTCACCAATGAAATACCCTGTATAGAGTACATCCCAAATTGCTTGATTTTGGCTGTTTTTTGTACTTCTAGACTAGATTTCGGAATTAGGCCATAACTTTTTCATTCTCGAAAACATCTAAAAACGATTGAAACTTTTAAGAACCATTTTTTCACTAGGATTATGACATCATATTCAGTTTTTTCAATTTCTAGTTTACTGCGTTCATATTTGAAATGAAAAATTTGTTATTTCATACTATATGAAAAAATGGAATTAAGTGCTTTATTTCCAGGGAAAAATTGCCTGTACTACCTTTAAATCGTTTTCAGATATTTTCGTTAATGAAAAGGTAGTGGCATATTTTAGAAATCGATGACCATGATGGAACCTCAATCACACCCTTTCCTGACATCAAGCTCAACTTCAACCTTCAGCAAAAAACGCAAGTTCTAAAAGTTTTGTTCGCATATGACTAATGTCGATTACAGAGAAACATTTTGAAAGCCAAAAAGTTGATATATACGAGTTACTCTCAGGGCCGTTTTTAACCTTTTGGAGGCCCTGGGCACATGAGGATAATGGGGCACCTACGAAGAATACCACATACAAAATAGAAATACAGAGGAATTCCCTACCGCCGCTAATGCCGTGATGTGATTTAATTATCAAGTCGGGGGAATTCTGCCGATTTACAGAATTTCGCCCTGAAATTTCTTGCAGTGGCGTGGAGCAAAATTCGGCCTCCCCCCATCTGGGGTGTCCTCTATAGATCTATTATTCATGATAAGTTTTACCTGAAGTTTTTCATAGAGAAATAATGAGAACAATGTAATAAAAATAATTTATATATTGAAAACAAAAATTTCTAAACGAAATTATGTAAATTCTGATATAAAAGTAACTAGAAACTACACCATTTATTCAGATTTGTCAATAAAATTTCAGAAAATATCAAATGAAATTCAATTGAGTGATCCGAAATACATTTGATGTTTCCTGAAATTCAATTGACTAATCTGAAATTCAATTGACACATTCTGAAATTAAAGTGATTAATCTGAAATACACTTGACGGTTTTTGAATAACACTTGAAAATGGTGTAGGTAGAAACACATCAATGTGTAAGAATTTGAAAACATTTTTATAAGAAAATTGGATCACCTTTTTTAATTTTTTTGTACAAACATATCCATCAACTTGTCGATAACCAAGCTTTTGGCCACTTCTTGTCCAAAGCTGAGTAAGCTCGAAAGTCTGATAGACATGTTTGCGACATTTTTAAGGAGAGTACCGAAAAGCTTGACGGTATATTGAGAAACCCCTCAATAGAATGAAATTATTGGGGCGTCATTTCATGCTTTTAGTTTGGCTTGGGGGCCCCTTTGGTGCCGAACCTACCAGCATCGCGAGTTCTGTGGAGCCCTCTGATACGCCACTGATTTCTTGTCTTGTAGGGCTGTCTGAAATTATGTGGTTAAATGGGGATTTCTCCGGAAGCTTCCCAATGAATACAATAATGTAAGAATGTGATCAACAACACGGTTCGAACAGATGTTTTATGGCTAACCACCCCAACAAATAACACAGGCTAATAATTGCTCTTATCTAGTGTATGCCAGTATGAGCAAGGGTCATAAAAATTGCAACCTTCGAGAACTTGTTGATAGAAAACTGGGAATTCCAATCCATGGACTTGTGAATGATCACTCCCGCCTTTTTACCTGAAGGTCATTTTAGTACGCAAAAGGGAATTTTGAAGGAAAGAACCGTTCAGATCTTTTCGAAAAAATCAGTTCTATAATAATATGAGGGAATTTTCTATGAAATGGGAAATTTCCAAACATTATTGAGGAAATCTTCGTTCTTCTTGATTCAGAACAATTGATCTGAGCGGGGCCCCTATCGATCGCGGGGCCTGGCACTTGCCCAAAGTGCCCTAGGCGGAAGAGGGGCCTGGTTACTCTGATATGTTCTGAGTATCGCTCTGTGACTTTAACAAAATACTCAAATCCAATCGCTCTGGGCGAGTTTTACCAAATATCAAAATCCTGTCTGATCGCAAAAGCGACTCTTTAATTCCTAATCGCTATTCTGGAGTGCAAACTTCGAAAAAATGCAATTAGAATGGGGATTGTTCCTTTGTTTCGAGAAAAAACCAAACGTTTCTCACTCATTTAACATTGCCAATAAAAAAAAAATTATTGAAGAAAATTTTCCATAGTAGTTCTACAAAATTTTACTCTTCGCTGATCGGAAAAACCCGAACACTTTTATTTCATTCCTATTTTAAGGTTAGGTTCGCATCAGACACTTCACGAATTTCAACCTCTTTTTAATGAAAAACGAAATTAATCTGACAGCATATGACGCTATCCAAATGCAAGCAATATTGATTATTTCTTCCAACATTTTTCTTGAACTCAAAACAAGGTATTTCTCAAACACTATGTTGTTTGGTATGCCTTGTTTTATTATAGTCATGAACATAATTTTGTCTTCGTCAACTCTAACGTAATGAAGATAGCAAGTGAGAAAAGAAAGCAAATACAGAAATGCTCCGCTAATTGGTCAAAATGTACACTACGACAATGGAGAAGGCTGTTTTATTCATTAGAATTTCCATCTCTACATACATATTCTCATTCTCGTTTTCGAGAATATTTCAAAGGAATTGTTTGTTCCTACTGTCATGACATATCAAAAATGCAGTTCATTCCGGAAAAAATTGATTTCAGGCCTTCGTTAAATGAACAAACAGGCATAACACGAACAAAATTCAACAAAGAACAAAGTTTTCCGTAAATCACAAAGTTTTGGACGAACTTCAACAGATCAGAGGATCACAAATTTCACGAAATTGATTCTTTATAACTTCAAATGCTTTTCAAATAAAAAATCTATTCGAATATTATTCATGCCTTTCAACTGTATCTGAGTCAGGAAAAATTTGATAACGATAATTTCATAATGAAATAACAACCATTACATGAATTAAAAAAGTGTTGCCGACAACATCGAATACCCCAGCTCCTCAAGTCGGAAGCTTCGACGTTTACGATTTTTAAATCATTATGATCAAGCGGTGACCGATACGACACAACAGCTGCATTGCTAAACGTAAACACAAACAAAGACAGAAGATAATTTTTCATGTTAGATGTAACAACCAACAATTCGCCCGAGGACGATAACATAATAATAATAATAAAGGACTTTATTGAACAACATGTACTAACATCGACTACAACACTGATAGAGGGCGAGGTTCAGTTCGTTCCGAGTTTTCACACCCTGAACGCCTGTTCAACTAACCCTCCTTGAATTCAATGATTTAATAAAGTAACACATATTCTCGCCAAAAACAAAAAAAAAAAAAAAAATGAATCTAAGGACAAAAAAATAGTCATATCCATATCTCAGTACTTCATTAACCCATATAATTTGTATAAAGATATCAACCTACGTATCCACTCAGAGTATTGTGCACCATCTTTCTGAATTTGGCTCTTGAGTATGATGAGTCAATGCTCGTGTAATCAAAGGGGAACTCGTTCAAACATTTCGCGATGTTATAAGAAAATGAGCGCTTAAAAAGCTCTCGTGAGTGCGACGGTATTGTGAGCCTTCCCCTGAAGCGGACATTGACATTGTGAACGTCACATCGAAACCTAATTCTATTATATAAATATGGCGGTGATCTGTAAAGCACTATAGAAAAAAACTGACAAGCAGAATGAAGACGACGCCTCCCTACCATGCTCAGCCAAGAAATCTCCTTCAACTTGTGACTGATGCGATCGAATTTTCGAATGCCGTAGATTAATCTCAAGCAAGAGTTCTGCAATTTTTGAAGTCTATTGGAATCCATGTTCGTAATGCAGGGCCCATATACTGTGTCACAGTAGTTCGGATGTGAAAGGACCAAACTATCGCAGAGCAGTGCTTTCGTCCCCACATCAAGAAAATGCCTATTGTGAAAAATTAGTTTCAGGCTGGTATAGGATTTTTTCAGAATATGAGTGACATGATGTGAGAATCGCAAGTCGCTATCGATGAAGAGCCCGAGGCTCTTCACTACTTGCTGAAAATTTATATTGCAGTTGTCCATCTTCAACAGTTGACTGTACCTTTGCATGAAAACATCCTTATCCTTTCGCTTTCCAAAAATGATGGCATTTGTTTTCTGAGGGTTCAGTTTGAGCGAGTGATTGATGGAGATATGCTTCAAATTGCTCAAGTCATAATTCAACGCCGATATAGCCTGCATGCACTCCTCCAAGAAAAAAGAAAAGCACAACTGAACATCATCGGCGTAGTAGTGCTGCGTACATGATAGAAAAGCAGTCGGAAACCTGGAAATATAAACGGTGAAAAGTAGTGGAGAGAGCACTGAGCCTTGTGGTACACCAGTGAGCATACTCAGAAATGACGACTGTTTCCCGTTCAAGACAACGGTCTGAGACCTGCCCATTAAAAAAGCTGCTATTATATTCAGTGCCATCTCCGATAAACCAATATAACGTAAGATGGCTCTCAAGACATCATGACTCACAGTATGTCAATCACATTGGATTTGATCTGGAAATCTCTTTTCATGCGTAGTTTGATACTTTTTATTCGGGAGATTTTTATACGAGATTCAAGCCATTTTTGTAGGAAGGATATCTAGAATGCATGTGCAAAATAAAAAATTTCGTGATAATCGAATTATACCATGATGTTTCTTTGTTTTTGAGTTAAGGTTACAGACCGAAATTGACAGTTGGGCAATTTCAATACCTATTAGTTGGTCATTACAATTTTTTGTTTTTCCATTTGTTCGTTTCCTTTAAAAAAAACTTCACAGTTCTTGATCGAACAAACCACCTGTGAATAGTTCCATAAATTTTAACGAGCCGCGTGTGGAAACTGCTAGTTTTATTGATACGATATTCAATATTCAGATTGACTGGAACTCATTGAAATTTTCACTTCAAGTTTCTGCAATTTTGTCTCAAAACTGTAAACGATTCCTCTAGTCATTATATTCAGGAAAAATAAGTCTTAGTAAGTACCTATCCTCATGGCATTTCAGAAGATCTTTCCTCCTAATGCGGCTCTCATAATATTCTCGTGAAACGCTGTTTCTGTATATCTTGTTGGTCCTTAAATGTAAGGTCGTACCGGAATATATAGGAAATGTAAAAATCGAATGTATTCATTTACAATGAACATAAGCAATTGAATCTTTATGTATACTTAAAAATGCAAATAATCCAGAATGCAACATCCATAAAATAAATATACATTCGGTTTGCATATATCTGACTTTTAAATGATGTAACTTCTTCGGCTATTTCATCAACCCTTCTGTAACTCATATGTTCATATTTTAAAAGCTTCCAGAAACATGGTTTCGACGAACTATATCATGTATGGTTTTCGACGAATGTTATCATGTATGTTCTATTATGAAAATATTGCGATATTTCTAGTCGAAAAGTGCTTGTTGAAAGTTTTAAAACTCTTTCAGATATTTTCGAAAATGAAATAGTCATCTTGGAACTCGATAAAATATTAAAATTTTGTTACATCTTCTAAACAAATGAAGATATCTTGAAACGGATTTCACGGAGCCCAGAACTCCTCACAACATTTTTACCTATCTAGTCTGAAAGGTCTGCGATACCCACTATATATTGTATGGATCGCATATACTGATACACATTTACATTATATCGATTTTTTCATTTCATATTCATTCCGGTACACAAAGGGTACCATCAAGAACAGATATAGTGGTAAATATGGGACATCTTGAAAGTACATTGCCACGAGGATACTTACCTTTTGAGATATCGAGTCTAGAATATTTTCGAATGCTAGCGATATTATTATTTTTCCTTCAATGAAGGTTAGTCAAGTTGTGGCTACCGATGATATGTGTTAGTTTCAAGCCTTATTTTCATATTTCACTAAAACTAGGGAAGAATTTTATAGTTTTTTCTTTCTGTTTATGAAAATGCACAGGGTTTAAACAATGAACATTCTCGCGTTTGAACATTTTCGTTGAAATTGCGACAAAAATATTGAATTCAAGAAACTTTCATCAATCCGGCTCAGGATTATAATTTTTATGATTAATGAAATATCATGATATCGTGAAATTCTCGGACAATATATCCCATTCCCTGCCACGATAGCAGTCTTTCTAGGGTGACAAGTTCAGAAGGTTACATTCCTACCAACTTTCGTAAATGAATAACCCGAACGTAAAAACTCCTTGTATATGATGAATAAGTACTTTGTTTTTTTTTCAAAATTTGCTATATTTTATATGAATATAGAGGGAAGTTAAACTTGATAGCAGTTGGTTAGTTGGTTTATGCTGAGATTTTCACATGTGTATGTGGCGTTATTAATGTTACAAAATTAGAATTAATCAGATTTTTTTTCTGTATGTTTTTCACTGAATCTTCGAATTTTGATTGAAATAGAAAATTATCTTAATATTGAACTAACATACCTACCTACAATACCAAAATCAAATTTTCTATCAAATTCCAGAGTGAATGAAAAAACAATCGAATTAATCGGCACTGGTCATATTACTGATCAAAACTGGATTATTAAAAAATTCACAAAGAAATCATGATATACTCAGAGTGCCTTTTCAAAGTTGAGTATATTTTTGGTCTTTACCCAAGCATTCATTTTGTATCAGTCGAATTCAAACCCATGATAAAGGTGAAATCATGTATTTCATATCGAAACAGAAACGATTTGGATAACTTACAGAATGTACAAACGAGAGAATGTTTCATAATTTAAAAAAAATCTTTATTTTTACATAGACAAAAAGAAAAAATGATTTTCTTAATTCGAGTAAAATATGAAATACCTGAAACTAACACATATTATCTATACCCTATTTTCAACTAATAAAACAAATATCTTTCTTAATTTTATTAGCCATGGTGTCAGTAAGTATCTTCGTGGCAATATACATTTCGAAACAATCTAATGCGGTCCCAATAGTTACCACGGTATCGATTTTGGGTGGTACCCATATGTACCGGAATATATAAGAAATGAAAAAATCGATATAAATCAGTTTCTGCAATATACATAATTAAATGAATGGTTATGTATACGTCCAAATGCAAATGTATATCAATGTATGCGATCCATACGATATGTACATTCGGTCCCCATATGTCCCGCTGTATCAAGATATATATATATATATATATATATATATATATATATATATATTAGACTGTTTCAAATATATCGACATTTTTTGTTTTCACGAAACCCCCCCCTAATTATCTTCAGGGTATCCAAAAGAGACCTCTATGAAAATATCAGCTTCAAATAATAATATTTAGAGGTCGCTCATCAATTATTTCTATTTTCCCTACTAATAGCAGGGAAAAAATTTCTTTTTTCAATAAAAAATTCCTAGTGCAGAAACCAATAGACGGATTTCATTGTGGGATACATTTTCGTGTAGACAATCAGATACTCTACAAAAATGACCCTTACGAAATTTCCATAAAACGGTCCCTTCAAAAGTTATTCGATTCGATGCTAATATTGAGGTAATTTTGAAGAAAAAAATTATTCAAAAAAATCGATTCTGTTCGTTTTCACGAAACTCTATTTCTAATTATCTTCAGGGTATCGAAAAAGGCGTCTGTGAAGATATTAGCTTTGAATATTAATATTTAGAGGTCGCTCAGCGATGATTTCTATTTCTGCTGTTGATAGCAGGAAAAAATTTTCTTTTTTCAATGAAAAATTTTTTCTTCACGAACCAATTGAGGGATTCCACTCTGTGATACATTTTCGTGTAGGGAACTAGATGCTCTACGAAAATGTTTCATACGATATTTCGATAAAACCGTTCGTTCAAAAGTTATTCGAACTTTTTCTTCAAAAATACCTGTATATTAATACCATATATTGAGGTATTTTGGAAAAAAAAGTTCAAATTACTTTTGAAAGACTGGTTTTATCGAGATATCGTATGGAACGTTTTTGTAGAGTATCTAGTTCCCTACACCAAAATGTATCGTACAGTGGAATCCCTCTATTGGTTCGTGAACAAAAAATTTTTTATTGAAAAAAGAATTTTTTTCCCTGCCATCAGCAGCGAAAATAGAAACCATCGATGAGCGACCTCTAAATATTTATATTCAAAGGTAATATTTTCACAGACGCCTTTTGTCGATGCCCTGAAGATGATTAGAAGGCGGGTTGCGTGAAAACAAGTAAAGTCGATGTTTTTGAACAATTTTTTTCTTCAAAAATACCTCAATATTAGCATCGAATCGAATAACTTTTGAAGCGGACGTTTTATCGAAATATCGTAAGGGACATATTTGTAGAGTATCTGATTGCCTACACGAAAATGTATCACACAAAGAAATCCGACTATTGGTTTGTGTTCTAGAAATTTTTTATTGAAAAAAGAAAATTTTCCCCTGCTATTAGTAGGCAAAATAGAAATAATTGATGAGCGACCTCTAAATGTTATTATTTAGGGCTGATATTTTCACAGAGGTCTTTTTTCGATACCTGAAGATAATTAGGGGGGGGTTTCGTGAAAACAAAAAAAGTCCAATTTTTTGAATCAGTCTAATATATATATATATGAAAGGTTTTAAGGGGTATGGGAATTGATCAGTCTGCAGTTAGGTCTAATCCCAACGAACCACACCAAATATCTTGGTGTGATCTTCGACCAAAAACTCTCCTGGAGCCTTCACCTTGAGGCCAGAGAGCTCTCTTCACGTGCCAGAGGATGGTCGGAAGTACGTGGGGGTTAAAACCTGAACTAACGAATTGGATTTACAAATCCATTAAATCCATTGTCCGGCCAATCGTGAGCTATGCGGCTCTCGTTTGGTGGCCAAGAGCAAAACTAGTTTCGGGTCAACTAGCCCTAGGAAAACTACAAAGAGCAGCGTGCCTGTCCATAACAGGCGCATCTCGTTCCTGCCCAACTGCTGCCCTGCAAGTCATCCTGGACCTGCCTCCTCTAGAGATTTTTCTGGAAAGCGAAGCGGCCAGATGGGCTCTCCGGGTGGCAAGGGAGCGGGAGCTGAAAACTGGAGACTACACAGGGCACCTTCGCATTCTAAATGAGTGTAAGGAGATTCAGGATGTGGTCACAGACAACCTTCCTTTGAGACATGAGTTTCGGAAAAACTTCACCACGACACTCCCAAGTCGTGACCAATGGGCTAATAAAGAATTAGTTTTCCCCAGAGGGTCTACGGTATTTTATACTGATGGCTCGAAAACTGAAGACGGACGAGTCGGAGCCGGTGTTTACGGCCCCTCAACCCAATTAGCCATACCAATGGGTCTCTGTCCTTCGGTTTTTCAGGCAGAGACACTTGCTATAAGGGAGTGCGTTGCGCTCTGTGCCGAACGCAACTACCAAAGAAAAGAAATATATATAGCATCTGACAGCAAAGCAGCCCTGCTAGCGCTTGACTCTCCACAAGTAAAGTCAAAGCTGGTCTGGGAATGCAAGACGTCACTTAACCTACTCGGAGAAAAGAACCAGGTCAACCTCATCTGGGTGCCTGGTCACTCCGGAATTCACGGCAATGAAGCAGCTGACCAACTGGCCAGGGAAGGAGGGACAACCCCCTTTACTGGACCTGAACCGTTTTGCGGCTTCCCAGCCAGCCATCAAGCAATGGCTATTAAGGACTGGGAACAAAAGAGGAAGCTCATGTCCTGGCGCACGACCAATGGTCAAAGGCAAGCTAAGTTACTTCTCTCTCACTCGACGAGCTGGACCAAAAAGGTCCTCTCACTCAGCAAATTGGAACTGAGTAAATTGACGGGCGCTCTCACTGGGCACTGTCCCGTGAGGTATCACTTAAAAAACATGGGAAAGGCGCCCGATAGTACATGTCGCTTCTGTCAGGAAGCCACCGAGACAGGAAGCCACCGAGACAGCCAGTCACCTACTATGTGAGTGTGAAGCTGTCCACCAGAAACGGTTACGGCATCTTGGCTCCTGGTTCCTAAAGCCTGAACAAGTAATGGATGTGGCCCCCAGAAAGGTGGTGAAGTTCATCGAGACTTTGCTGCCCGACTGGTAAACAGCGCGGGGATGCACAATAGATCTTAAGGTCAAGGTGCTCGCAAGGTCGGTTTTGATCTGTCGCCCCTCCTCTAATCTAATCTAATCTAGGTCGCTCTTTTTTATTTCATAAGGCCAACGTTTCGATCGCAATGCCGATCTTCTTCAGGGCTCTAAAAAATATATTACATTTGAAATGGACACGTGGTATTTTTTATAAAACACAATCAAACCTACCGAAATACAGAGGTGTTTTAGGTCTGAAAATTTTAGTACTAGGATCAACATAAAAGGATAACAGCTGCCAGTGAGGACGATCTACATCACTCATATACTGTGGTTTTCTTTCAATTCTAATTTCTTTCGATTTTCCACTCTTGGGTTTAGCGTTTGACATAGGTTGGGTTAGGTTTTGGGAACACAGAGACGAGATTTTTATTCTGACACATACATAGAGTTCGTCACTACTTTTTCGGGTCTTTTTTATTCTGGTTTCACTCTCACTGAATCTGACATCTGACTTAGTTTCATGATATACAAAGAGAACACTGTGGGATTCACCCAGCTTGGAATTTATGTTATTTTGGTGGAAGGTGTTCTTCTTTGATGTTGGATGCAGGAAATGGTGGATGCGTCATGCAATCTCGCTTTCCGCAGAGGAATCGACCACGTTACGCGATCTTCTCAACTCACTCTCACTGAGTTGATCTAGGTGGATCAGATATGAATAAATGTTACTGATGTTGTTCACATCTTTTCTATAGTTCATTGAGTCCTCTCTGCGTTTGATATGGTACATCTCCATGAATCTTCTCTTGTTTCCATTCTCTTCTTTCTCTAGGACCTTGGTTGATGGATAGTCCATGGGGTGGTTTTTATTTCGGGTGTGGTCTGCTAGTGCACATATCTTGTTTTTGTTATTTATATCGCTTTTATGCTGTGCGATTCTTCTTTTGAGTTGTTGGGATGTCTGTCCTATATATACCTCTGCACATACGGAGCAGGGAATACTGTAAACTACCCCCATCATGCTGCTGACGTCTAATCTGTCCTTTTTACAGCTGAATAGCTTTTTTATTTTGAATTCGTTTTTTGGTACTATCTTTATGCTGTTGATTTTTAAGAGGTTTATCAATGGGAAGGTCATGTTGTTGATCAAGGGGATGGTGGCATAAGTTAAAGGTGCTGGACTGGTGGTCGTATGTCGGTTATTGTCTATGTTCTGTGGTCTTATGGGAGATGTGTTGTTGTAAATCAACCTCGCCAACAAACTCCTAGGGTAACCGTTCTCTAACATCAGGGTTGCGTTCATAAACTTACTCAGAGTAAGCTCCCTTACTCTGAAGCGTTCACAAACTTGCTTTGTCTTCCTCGGAGTATACTCTGTGAGCGTTCATAAACTTCCTCTGAGTAGGCTCTGCATACTCTGCTATTTGGGAGAGTAAACACATACTCTGACAGTTGTGACGTATGATTTTCATTCTGTCCTACTCCCGCAGACTTTTTGAAACTTGAATATTAATCTAATAAGTATTTATTATATCTAATAAGTTATTTATTTTGTTTCATTTCAATAACGAAATAAGAAACAATTAATTTTTCAACTGGAACAACTATTCTGTGAAATAAAGAAATATCGGAAAGAATTACTTCAATGATTAATAAATTTAATGAAATTGCTAGCAGTGAATTAACGAAGCTCAAAGTAAACTTTACCAAGAGATAATGGTAAAGAAAAAGAGTTTTTCCCTGTATTGCAGAACCTAGAGTGTTCCGTTCAAGTTCAAATAAATCGAGATATGGAAAGTCCCACAATAACTGTTTTTTGTACCTGATTTGGAATCTACGTTGATATTTTATTATATTCGAGAGTTTAGATCTCTCAAGATTCATTCATATTTTGCTTTATCTTTCATACAATATTTTTTCAACTTCTTTTTGTTAGCTTCCTCAAATGAAACTATTTTTTGTTACGAAGTATTTAATTTTTTTCTGGCGTAGAGTCAATAAACCAACAAAACATGTTATAACATTTTTAATTTTCTGCTTGCAAGAGAAAATTATTGACTATAATATCCTTTTTCATTCTTTCTGTCTCATTAAAAGTAATTCAATAAAGTCCTGAGAACATTTATCAGTTTTCTCCCAATCATAAAAAAACACGGTTGTGCTCTGCTTTTCAAATAAAAGAAAAATTGACTATACTACGAAGACACAACTGAAAATGTACGACTAGAGGGAATTTTTTTAAACTTCTATTATTCATTCTCTCTCTTTTAAACTTCTATTATTCAGAAACAATTCAATATAAAAAATGTATATGATGCAAAAGTATTATTCATAACCTATACACATGTTTGAATTTTGAATGACATTTGTCAGAGTAAGTTTGTGAACGACGAGTGTGGAGTAAAGACCGAAGTATATTTCTGATCGTATGTCCATACTCTTACTCTACTCTCTGAGTAAGTTTATGAACGCAACCCAGGTGGAATAGAATTCTCAAATTTTTTTGTATGAGGGTGGGATGGGCAACTCTCAATATGCGGTTCTTCAAACCTATTATCATGTTGATCTTTTGTCTGTGGGGGTGGTTGGAGAAGTAATTCATATATCTTCCTGATGATGTTGGTTTTCTGTACCAATCCAGGATTACCTTACCCTCTGGCGTTCTTATGACTTTTGTGTCCAGGAATGGAACGCTTCTACATGTTTCCTCCTCTATTGTAAATTGGATGGATTGATGTTGTCTATTAAATCTTTCAAGGGTGTAAGTTATCTGGTCTCTAGGGACAGCGCATATGAGGTCGTCAACGAATTTCTTTATGAGGGGGATCTCAAAGGGGATGTCTGCAAATAACATAAATTCCAAGCTGGGTGAATCCCACAGTGTTCTCTTTGTATATCATGAAACTAAGTCAGATGTCAGATTCAGTGAGAGTGAAACCAGAATAAAAAAGACCCGAAGAAGTAGTGACGAACTCTATGTATGTGTCAGAATAAAAATCTCGTCTCTGTGTTCCCAAAACCTAACCCAACCTATAACCGATTTCAAGCGAATAACCAGTAATGACCGCGGTTATCTACGGTCCTGCCTGCGGTTATCTACGGTTATAGTCTTCAGGGATATTCCTTGTAAAATGATTATAACCTACAATGACCGAAGTCGCTTGAATGCAGTTGGTCCTAGTTGGTAATTACCAATGAGGACCAGGTTATTCGCTTGAAATCGGTTTTTGTCAAACGCTAAACCCAAGAGTGGAAAATCGAAAGAAATTAGAATTGAAAGAAAACCACAGTATATGAGGTATATATATATATATATATATATATATATATATATTTATTCTCATGAAAATAGAGAGCTAAAATAATACAATAAATGTTGAAACAAAAAGTACCTAAGCTGAGGTAAAAAAAAGAACGGGGTATCATAACATTCTTCGTATGATACTATAGAATCATACGATACTATCATCACTAGTATCATACGATACTATAGAGCCAGGGGAAAAAAACCTCTGCCGAAAAAACAATAAATTTAAATGTTGAAACTTTTGAATTTTGATGCATGTACTTGCAATTATGTTATGATTTAATTTGCTACAAGGTAATGTTTCATGTATCCTTTTGAAATAATCTTGAATTAGATATAAATATAGAACCATAACAAAATTTCATAACAATACCTACCTATTTCAATGTAATTAAATTTTTTGTATATTTTGTACTTTAATTTTGTCTTATTTACCTCCTACTGGAAAAAAATACCAGTTTTGTTGATACAACTTTATGAATGAATCTATGAGGCGAAACAAAGTTCGCCAGGCCAGCTAGTAATTTATAAGAACTAGGAGAAGACGGAAGTTTTTCAGTTCATTATTAGTAATCTGTGCAGTTGTATTTAACCTTAACACAGCCATCTGATTGAAGGAGGTTATGTTATTTTCATGTCCTGTGAATGGAATTTATGATTGCAGCTGACAAAAGGGCAATAAGGGAGGATTGCCTCAAATTTACATCATTAGATTCAGAAATCGAAATAAGAAAAGAGAATTGAATAAACATAATCTTTGAATGAGCATTTGTTTTTGCCAATTACATCAGCTTTATATAGCAAAATGACCTGTTATGATTGAATTTCTAACATGTTTCCCATTAACTGCATCAGCAAAAATTTTTTGATTGCCACTTAATTCCTTTTCTAAATTATTGATAGGAAACATGTCATTGATATTAATTGCAACCAGTGGCGGCGGCTCAATAGGTGCACATGTGCACGTGTACCCCCAACTAATATCTTCATCTGAAGGAATTTACTTTTGTTTTATGTAAACGCATTTCCCATGTATTTCAGACTACAGACGGCGGGCTAACTTTGAACGCCAATGCAAATATACGAGTAGCGAAGACGCTAGACGGCCGCAATCGCCGTACACTGCTCTCTCGAAGTGATCCTTGATTGGAGCAGTAGCTACCTCACTCGTCCCGTAACTGTCCATAGCATTCAGCTGACATAGGTACACATCCAAGATGTGTACATCGTACGCCGTGTGGCCGTGGGTGAGCTTCCGTTTCCGTGTTTGATTTATTCGCGAAATTGTGGCCGAAAATTTGGAGAACCTGATTTGCATCAGCGTACAATATTTGAAAACGATTTGTTTTTCTTCGCTGAAATTGTAATCATGCCAATGACAACTGCAGAAGCAGAACGTTGCTTCTCTATTTTGAAGCGCATTAAAACTTTTTTGAGAAGAACTATGGGCAAGGATAGATAAACTGCCCTCGCAATGTTATCGAGAAACAAATGATTCAAGATCTGTCAAACTTTGATGAATTGGTTATTGAAGAATTCACATCGAGAAAGAACAGGCGACTCGAATTCCAATACAAAACGTCTGTGTGAAAATTAGTACTATGTGTAATTACATGATCAGATACTTTACTAGTTAGACAATTAATGCAGCAACAGGTGAAACTTTATCAAGAAGATGTGCGTCTGGTTAGAGAGTTTGTATTTTTCAAACAATTTTTAGTTTAAGTCAATTTGTTTGTTTATGATGTGACTATTCAGTATAAAAACAAGAACATTCAATTTCGGATTTTTACGCTAACCCCTTTTTTAAATTTTATTCCAAGATAAACGAACTGCTCTAAGTAGTACCTGCCCATATGTGCACTCCCATATTAAAAATCCACGCACCGCTACTGATTGCAACCATAATGAGCCGTATAGTGTCTAATTGTAGTCTCTTTCGAAATCTACGTTTCCATACTCTGTATTATCATCTCACAAAGTTTCTGGTTCTTATGATTGGTTCATGTCATGGATCTTCATTTGATTAATCTGAACTATTTTTCATTTATATTATTGAAATATTATACTATATTCTTGTGTTCGCCGCATTATCTCTTGTTTTGAAAGTTGATTTCAAAATAAAACACAACATAAATTACCTAAAATGAGTTGACGGTTTGGACACGAGAGGTTAGGAATTTTTTTATATATTCAGGGCTAAAGGATACTTTAGCTGCTTAAGTCCCGAGACTGGGCCTTTAAATATAAAGTGGCTTGAACCTGAAATGTGTGATGAAACCGAAATGTTGAACTAGAAGGAGCTTTAAAATTGATTATGAATCTGGCCCTAAGAGATGTAACGCGTTTTATGGAAATCAATTTTTCATATTTAATTAAACAGTGTTACTAGATTGCTGTTTTGTTTTACTTGGACTATTATAACTGCATTACCGAGTTTATAGTTTGTAATTGTGTGAAATATACTTGCTTACTTAATTTGGTCGTTCAAAACTAAAACTCTTTCCAAGTTGAAAGAGATCCTCAACGTGTCGTCCTCATTGTGAGCTGCTTATGTGTTCTGAAGTTTATAATTTTCTGTATACCTATATCTATAAATTTATTCTCTTTTTATTGTTTTTTATCATATTGATAGTTTCCCTTATTTCCTGTGCAAGCCGAGATGAACCATTTCAAACTGGTAAAATTTCAAGTATAATATGATGAAACAATAGCAGCTCATTCCCTGTATACCATAAGATAACATCAACTATTTATTAAAATGAAAGCGGTTGAAGAAATCTCCATGAATGTTGGATAATAATATACTCACAAATAATATAAAGTATAATTAATGAAAAATTCTCGTTAGATGATACAGTGGAACTTCGATATAACAAATCATAAGGGAACAAGTGAGAATTCGTTGAATCAAATAATTTGTTGAATTGAGTTTCGTTATATTGAGGTTAGATTTGACTAAAATTTGTTATAGTCAAGTAAACGAAGGTCTGAAATCACTTTTTTGCGGAAAAAGCTGCATTTTTGATATATCATTGTCACTAGAGTAGGAACTCATGGTCAAAAATGCAGGTTCCCAAATTTTCAGGAACCTTGAAAAATTCGTGAAAATGTCGAAAAAGTTACGTTTTCTCGGAAAAGTTTATCGAAAAAAGTTTCAACCAAAAGTTGTAGAGCGGAAAATTTTCGTGGTGTTAATATTGACTAATTAGAGGTGCATTTATATAATGGCATCCTCAGTTGCTAACTTCGTTACGTTCGGATAGCTGAAGACCGAGCCGAAGACGCTCCAAGAGAGCTTGTGGTTTTACCAAGGGTTTTATTATTCCCATTTATAATGTATATGTTTATGAACTGCAGGGCGAAATGCGACTGCACACTTACCCAATGCTATGCAAGTTCAAAAATGAAGACAACTTTCTTTCAAATCTACGAGAAAACTGCACTTATATTTTACACATGATTTTTTTTAATCGGATGTTACCGGGTAATTAAAATGTTACCATTCCATGCAAGAATTTAAAATTTCATCGAAATAATTGTCATTTGGAAAATAAAGAAAATGAAAGAAAAATTGTTGATGGCACACCCTCAAGAATTTTTCAGGAATATGATGCACAATGTAAAAAATTCAACAAGTTCTACAATCACGGAAGTTCAATCTTATTTTTTTTGTTGAAATATAGATTAAAGTGAGTTCAAGAAGCTCATTGTACAAGATGAAATTTTTTTCGAATTTTTACCAAGCTCAACACTGTAAAAAAAAAGTAATTTTTGGAAAAATTCAATAGAAATGTTCTGCTCTAAACTGAGCAGTTTTAACTTGAAAGTTCTGCATTCAAGGGACGACATGCGAAGCGAAAGTTGGCAGTAATAAAAATTAATCGCTCTTGCATAAAAACCTAATGCATATGAATATGAATATTTCAACGGATTGATTAAAAAAAGGTCGGATAATGATTTCGATGTGAGAATATCGCTAATTTTGTAGAAGTTTGAGTTGTTTTTATATTTGAAGGAATTCAACATCCTACTAAATTTACTGAAAAGGTCATTATTCCTGTTGACCGGATAAAGATTAACATTCTACATTACTACAAAAAATATGCTACTCAACGTTACCTAAATTGTGATATATGCCTTATCATTTTCTTCGACAGAATTTTTATTTTTGTTTGGGTCGTAGTCCTTCATATTAGATTTGAATATTATAAAATGCTACTTGCAGTAGTATAAGAACGATGTGAAAGTGAGATAATTTCGATATGCATTTCCGTCAATAATCTCACTCTAATTTTATAAATTGACATTTTGATAAGAGGGAAACTTTCAAATCTAAGCATGGTGGAAGGGACTCATTATTGACACTTCTATTTCGAAATAGAAAGAGTCAGTGCATAATTTTCTGCTTAAATAAGAAATCGAACTGAGTTCCATTTTGCTGACCCACACAACCAAAAGACGAATGGGAAATAATCCGAAAAAATAATCTTCGATTAGCTATTATAATGTTTAAAGTTCGAAATATTAATAATATTAATTTGAGAAACATTTCAGAAAAGCGCTTAATGTGTTTTGACAAAATATTTTCAAGTATGACAAAAAACAATCCCTCTCGCCCATTTACTCTTGTGAATATCAAACTTCGAGGAACTTTTTGAAAGCCAAAAAAGTTCTGAGTATTGCTCAGTAAGTTCTTCGAAGTTTTTTGATCAATTTCGATCGAAAAACTAGTCGTTCGTCAAATATTAGATGTTGTTATTTAATGGTCAAACCAATAATTCGAGTTGGGAACAATCCTTATGGAAGTTATGAGTTTCTCTCGACGAGTTGTACGAAATATTACAATGATTGCAAGAGCGAATCTATAATCGCTATGCTAAGTTTGATACTTTCATACTACAGTTCGAAGAAGTGCGGGGGGGGGGTTGTTCTTCTATTTGAGGAAAAATTAAACATGTCTTCTCATTACCAATTAAATGAATTTTACTTTCAACAGTAGTTCTGGGTAGCATTCGATTAGGAAGCTCTACAAAATTTTCAATCAACGCTGGTCGAAGAGAGAGAGTTTGAAAGAAAATTCAATCCCCATTTTATTGAAAAAAAAAACACATAAATCAGATATAGCCAAATTCAATGTACACAACATAAAACGCAAAATGCATCTACAAAATGATTATTTCTTTCAACATATTCTCTTGCACTCAAAATAATTTGAGAGAAGTCCGGGATATGAATTTTTCATCCACGGCTGTATTGAAGAGCCTTGTTATTTTCTTTTACAAACATGAACGCAATAAAATGAGAATGGTAAAACTACCTGCTCCCTTGCTCCCTACTTGCCGCTTCTTCGGCAATTCGTACGTAATGAAGTTAGCAACTGAGAATACCAATACAGAAATCCATCTCTAATTAGTCAATATAAACACCACGAAAATGCGAAAAGCCTTTCTTGTATATTAAAATTTTCCGCTCTACAACTTCTGTTCGAAACTTTTTTCGATAAACTTTCTAGTTTTCGAGAAAACGTAACTTTTTCGACATTTTCACGAATTTTCCTAGGTTCCTGAAAATTTGGGCACCTGCATTTTTGACCATGAGTTTCTACTCTAGTGACAATCATTATATCCAAAATGCAGCACTTTTCGCAAAAAAGAGATTTCAGACCTTCGTTTACTGGACTATTATATCGAGGGGCCACTGTAGTTTTGTTCACCTTAACATTACATACTCATCTTGTTTTAGCGAACAACTTCTACCTATAAATGAGATCACTTGTTGTGTTGACTATTGTCAACATAATTAATGATATTTTGCTTTTCTACAACTGATAAGTAACACCTTTTACGATTCTCCGCTATTGCAACGAGACAAACACTACTGTTTAGGTTACTTGCCATCAAACAATTTTGACTCTTGCGAAAAAAATGTGTGTCACATGCTATGGGATTAAGGGTCATATTGGTGGGGACGTTATACAGGGTCTTTCACGAGGAACCTCACCCATATTTATACGGGAAACTACTGAACGTATTTTCATGAAATTCAGCACTTATAAGTATTTCACGATGCTGATGAAATCTAAAATATTTTCAAGGCATGAGCACCTCCGGTTTTTCCGGAAATGACGTCAACTTCCGTTTTTCAAATTAGAACACCATTTTTTTATTGCAGAAATAGATTCCTTAGAAAATTTCAAGTTATTTTGATGTAACATTTTTCAGTTTTGGTTGGAAAATTCTCTCTGAGCGGGAAAATTCGAAAAAAAAATCGAAAATAGAGCTCCGCTGAAACAAGAATAACTTCGAGGTTTTTGGATGGAAAATTTTCATTTTTGGGATTTTCCAAGATGTAATATTGATGTATCCACTTTGAAAATCGAAATCGCGATTCATGATACAGGGGGTGAAAAAATCGCTTTCGAAGTTAGGGATGACAAAATCGTGAAAAATCAATTTTTTCAAATTAGAACCCCATTTTTTTATGGCAGATATTGAATCTACGTTAGAAAATAATGTGAGTGTATGCATCACACCCTTGCCCTAAAGTGGATATTTTCTGAGTTATTCACAAAAAACTGTTTTTCGTCTTGAATTTTCAGCTATTCCTTTCCCTTCACGCCAAAAAGATGAAATTTTCAGGAACTGTTACTTAAACCATGTTTTAGATTTTACTACCCTAATATGCAAGAGAAAAAAGTTACAGGTTGTTCCTAAATAGATGGCGAATTTTGATTCGAATTTGTATCGGAAACCTCTTTATTTCAACTAATCGGCCATCGGTTTTCTCTCCAGTGATAAATAAATAATTCCTTATGAACCATATGCAAAAACTTACCATGTTTTACATTCTTTTTTTTTAATGATAGATATCATTAATTACATCTGCCAAATTCCTCTTTATTCAGTAGCATTTTGTGTTTACTATTAATTTGGTGATAATTCGTATTAAGTTATAAAATCGATCACTATGCCTAATTTTACCAATGAAGATTATTTAAATCTCATTCTACTTCATGGAGAAGGTAATAAAGTTGTAGATAGAACGATTCGACTGTTCATTGAGAGGTTTCCTGACCGACCCAGACCAACGAGAGATACCATTAACAGAACCATGACAAACTTGAGAAATGTCGGATCTTTCGTTAAGAAAACTATACACAGAGAAAAAAGTGTAGTAGAAGATGAGAACAACGAAATTACAGTTCTTGCATATTTTCGTGTGAATCCTCAAAATTCTCTCAAAGATGCCGAGATTGATCTGGGATTATCTCAATCGAGTGTTTGGAGAATATTAAAAAAACATAAAATGCACCCATATAAATTCAATAGGGTACAGCATTTGAAGGAAACTGATTTCGTCAGGAGAACAGAGTTTTGCGAAGAAGGGGTGAAAAATCTACAGCATGGTTCAAATAACAGTTCCAGAAAATTTCATCTTTTTGGCGTGAAGGGAAAAGAAATAGCTAAAAATTCAAGACGAAAAACAGTTTTTTGTGAATAACTCAGAAAATATCCATTTTAGGGCAGGGGTGTGATGCATACACTCACATTATTTTTTAACGTAGATTCAATATCTGCCATAAAAAAATGGGGTTCTAATTTGAAAAAATTGATTTTTCACGATTTTGTCATCCCTAACTTCGAAAGCGATTTTTTCACCCCCTGTATCATGAATCGCGATTTCGATTTTCAAAGTGGATACATCAATATTACATCTTGGAAAATCCCAAAAATGAAAATTTTCCATCCGAAAACCTCGAAGTTATTCTTGTTTCAGCGGAGCTCTATTTTCGATTTTTTTTTCGAATTTTCCCGCTCAGAGAGAATTTTCCAACCAAAACTGAAAAATGTTACATCAAAATAACTTGAAATTTTCTAAGGAATCTATTTCTGCAATAAAAAAATGGTGTTCTAATTTGAAAAACGGAAGTTGACGTCATTTCCGGAAAAACCGGAGGTGCTCATGCCTTGAAAATATTTTAGATTTCATCAGCATCGTGAAATACTTATAAGTGCTGAATTTCATGAAAATACGTTCAGTAGTTTCCCGTATAAATATGGGTGAGGTTCCTCGTGAAAGACCCTGTATAGAGGTTTCGAGTTGACAAAAATCGTTAAATGGTGGTATTTACATTTTTCTTTGATTCTTGAAAATTCTTTATAAAGAAGTTGTTCGTAAAAAAACTTTCGTAATGTAGAGGTAGGTATATTTTACATTGACTCTTATGGACAATTCAAGGGGATTAGGATAAAATTCGTTAAATCGAGATAATCGTTATATTAAGTTTGCACTGTATAGCACAAGAAAAAATTTAAAATTTATTCAATTTATGAACATTGAAACATTCCTGGGACTCGATACAAAAATACACCATCACTATCATAAAAACAATCATTCAATTTATAGGTTTGGCCCCTGTTCAGGATGTTACTTGGAATTTTTATTTTTTCTGGATACACCAAATAGTTGAACTCAATCGATTTACTCTCATAAGATGGCATTAATATATCAGTATTATATTTCATGTAATGTAATGAATCATTTATGGGAATTTCCTCAGATTGGTAAATTGTAGATACTTCTTCAGATGATACTTTTTCCTTTTTTGAATTACTATGCAATTCATCTCTAAAAATATCAAGTGTGATTGGTTCTTTATTGCTTACAGATTTCATTAAAAATGTATTTTCCTCCAGGAGTGCCTCATCATCAAACTCAGACTGCACGACTTCATTAATTTTTTCACCTCCAACAGCTACCAGTATGTTTTCTTTTTTCATCAATTCCTTATAACTTGTTATTATTTCTGCAAACTTTGTATGAGTGATATTTGATTTGTATTCCATATTGCAATAATCTAACGCACTGTCATAATTATAGAGACTCAATTTTCGGCTTGAAAATTTCGTTACATGTGTCAGTAACTCACTTGGTAACCCTCTGAATTCATTACATTTTAGTTTTCTCCAATTTTCCAGAACCAATTCATCATGCTTCCTAATTTTTTCGAAATTTTTCATTCTCCATTGGGATTTAACAATTTTCTGAAAAAAAATGCATGAATTAGAAGTTTAATTCTTTAAAAAGGAATTTTTCACTTCATTCAGCCAGAGAGATAAATAAAATAAAATTTTCAGAACCAATTAAATTCGTTTCCAAATTCATTTCCCATACTCACCTCTATCCCAGTTAATAAGGTCCCCCAGATTGAAATCGCGTAGACCTATTATACAGGTTGTTTCATTGGTGAACGGAAATACTTAACAGGCGGATAGTTGGCACCGAGGTGGTTCCGGAAATACCACATTTATGGGCTCTTACTGTTTTCGTCACCGAGATACAGTCTTTAATGAATTTTGCTCGTTTCTTCTCGAGGCAATATCAGACTAACCGACCAATATATTTTCTTCATATTTGGCACACGTGTTTCTTATTCAAGGCACAAAATCCAGGTCCGGGTTACCAAAAGATTAAGAATTTTGAATCCTCAAAACTATTACATACATAATTATTTGAATTTGCTCAGTTATTACTTCATTACATTGGTTTTTCTTTTTATAGCTGCAGACCATTTGAGTTTGTATTTTTAAGATTCTTTTGTCAGTTATCATTACTGCGAACATTTTTTACTTGAAAGTGAAGTTTTTGAGAACTTGGATTCCTGAAAGTGGGACTTTTAGGAAAACCAATGTAATGAAGTAATAACTGAGCAAATTCAAATAATTATGTATGTAACAGTTTTGATAATTCATCATTAAAAGTCACTTCAAACCATTTGCAGGTATCCCAGTTCTTAAAATCTTCACTTTTAGGATAAAAATTAGTGCAGTGAAACTGTCTGCGCGAAAATTGTAAACACACGCCCCAGTTAAGTTTTTTGTGGTCTTCTCAAATATGGAAACAGATTTTCAAAATTGTGATATACAGAGTGTTGTTTCGAGGATTCAAACAATTCTTAATTTTTTGTTAACCCGGTCCTGGATTTTTATTGAATGAGACTCTTTAGCCTTGAGTAAGAAACTCGTGTGCCAAATATGAAGAAAATATATGGGGTAGTTTTTCTGATATTGCCTCGAGAAGAAACGAGCAAAATTCATAAATTACGAAGACATTGAGAACCCATGAATGTGGTATTTCCGGAACCACATCGGTGCCACCTATCCGACTGTTAAATATTTCCGTTCAATAATAAAACACGTATATATATATATATATATATATATATATATATATATATATATATACAGGGTGGCCATTTGAAAACGAAACAGACGAGATTACAGACGAAATAAATTTTTTCGATAGAAATGCTCGGACAGGTCGATTTCGAGGGGGACAACTTAAGATGTAGGTTACGGACACATAGGGCTTCAACCCTTGCTACTACAACCCTCACCCCCAATTTTTGAATAGGGAAGATGGGGTGAGTGACACCTCATTTGGAAGGTATTTTTATACTGATTTCAGCACAGTAATTTTTTTTTTCATTTTATGCATAAGTTCTCGAAATATTCTTGACTATGCATTTGAAAATGAAGTGGCACTTGTAGTGTTTTTTTGTGAAAAACCTTTCAAATGAGGTATCACTCACCCCATCTTCCCTATTCAAGAATTGGGGGTAAGGGTTGTAGTGGCAAGGGTTGAAGCGCTATGCGTCCGTAACCTACATCTTAAGTTGTCCCCCTCGAAACAGAAATCGACCTGTCCGAGCATTTCTATCGAAAAAATTTATTTCGTCTGTAATCTCGTCTGTTTCGTTTTCAAATGGCCACCCTGTATTTCGAGAACTAATGCAGCTGTGTAGTTTGCAGAAGGTTCAATGCAAGACCACTTGTGGTAGAAGCACCGCCCCTACCTGTCGACAGAGTTCGAGACGCAATGTGTTTCGAAGTGACTGGGGTTGACTTCGCGGGGCCATTATATTTAAAGACAGGTGAGAAGGTGTGGGTGTGTCTTTTTACATGTGCAGTGTACAGGGCGGTACATTTGGAACTGGTATCGACCCTTTCCACAAAGGGATTTTTACAAGTTTTTCGGCGTTTTGTCGTGAGGAGGGGTAGACCCAAAGTCATCTACAGTGATAATGGAACAAACTTCCGTGGTGCAGATAATTTTTTCGGAAGTTTGGATTGGGAAAAAATAACACGAGAAGCGGCCATACAGAGAATTGATTGGCGCTTCAACCCCTCTACAGCCTCTTGGTGGGGAGGATTTTTCGAGAGACTCATTGGCGTAGTGAAAGATTTACTCAGAAGGGTCTTGCATGTCACAATTACGAGGAGCTACTGACTATAATTTGCGATTGTGAGGCAACGGTTAACGCCAGACCCCTTACATACATGTCTTGCGATTCAGAAGACGTATCGGCATTGACTCCTGTCATGTGTTTGAGGGAGCAAGTAGAAACTTCTTTACCTGATTGAGACGTCATCGAAAGGGTGTGTTTTTCGCGAAGCATCCGGAATAGACAAAAACTAAGAGACAATTTGCGTAAAAGATTCCGGTTGGAGTATCTAGGACAATTAAAATTACCGAGTGACAAAAGAACAAATACATCTATAAAGCTGGGTCAGGTAGTGCTCGTCGGGAACGACCAAAGCAAACGGTTGGATTGGCCCCTCGGTCGTGTAGTCGAGGTGATCCGTGGTAAAGACAAACTCATAAGACTAGCTCGAGTAAAAACGTGCCGCGGTGAACTGCTTCGACCGGTGCAACGCCTTTATATTTTAGAATGCGACGGAGAAGCTTCCCCAACCCAGGAAGGAGTTGGAGTAGAAGCAGCGGAAGATGCTTGCAAGAACTGCAAACAACGAAGATCCAGAACAGTGCGATTCGGGTAGTGCGGGAGTGCCTTTAAGCAGAGTACCCGAAACCGATCCAAAAAGCATTTCGCGAAGTGGACGAAAAATAAAAGTTCCCCAAAGACTCTTAGAATAGGAATTGTATTATTGGATTATGTATTTGAATGCGAGAAATTACTTTTATTGTTTAAATTAATTTCTCTAGTGGGAGAATGTTGTGCCTCCATCTAGCGGACAGAAGAAATATCTCGTCTATGCTCTGTAATTCAATCTATGTAAAGAAAAGTCTATTCTATGTTCTGAGAATTGTATAATTTTAAGTATCACAGAAAGCGAATGTAGTGTCCAGAAAATTCTGCAAGAGGAACCGTTTATATGTGCGTTTAGGTGACTAAAAGTTTTAAAAAAGAAGTATTAGTGTGTTTTACGACGAACCGACCCAGCCAGAACCAACCGGTGTGTTGGCCTTCGGTGGGTTTTCACAATATTAGTAACATTATTACTATTTTGGTAAATAGCTACCCCACCTTTTGGAACAGTATCTCGTTTGAATTGAACAATACAATTGAAATTGTGTATTTCAATCGGATTATCACGCGTCATGCATGTTTCGGTAAGAAGTAACACATTGGTTTATCTCGTAACTGAATCTTGTAAATCGTATTTGTGACTATGTAGACCAGCGTTTCTTAACCTCGAGTCGCGACCCAAATTCGGGTCGCGAGAGGTATTGGGTTGGGTCGCGGAAATCCCCGAAACAATTTAAAGAAGAACATAACTTTGGCAACAAAAAATTGGTCGATGTCAATTATCAGCGTTTCCAACATCAAACTTGGTTTTGGAAGATCTTTATCTTAATGAATCCGTATTTTCGTGAAGACCATGCCTATTTTTTTAGAACATTTGAAAAAACTTGATAATGAAAAGGAAAGACATATTTCACAAAATGTCCATATCGTGAAATACAGTTGGGTACGAAATCCATTTGAAGTAGATGTAATGGGCGTTGAAAACGATTCAGCTGGATTTCAAGAAGAAAAGCTCGAAATGCGAGGTGATGATGCAGTTTTAAAAGAGGAATTTGCCAGAATGAGTCTCACCAAATTTTGGTCACAATTATCTGGGATGCCCGTTCTGAGTAATGAAGCTGAAAAGGCCCTGATACCTTTCTCAACTACTTATTTATGTGAAGCAGGATTTTCGTGCCTTGCTGTTATGAAGAATAAGTACAGGAATAGGTTGGATCCTCAGCAAGACATGCGGTGTGCACTTTCTATAAACATAACTCCACGAATACATGATATTTACTCAAAAATAGAATGGTAGTCACAAATTATTTTGATTCTAATACGAAACATTCAAATGAAGTTGTTTATTCCTAATTTTACAACTACATCCTATACTATAAAGTAACATAATATATCATTTTAGTACCTGTCACTGGAAAATAAAAAAAATTATTAGATTAGGGTCGCGTACTTCAAATAAATTCGTACTTTGGGTCGCCTTCCAAAAAGGTTAAGAACCACTGATGTAGACTTTGGCAATTGAAAGTCATTATTGAAATCCCATTTCTATTACTGATGAAATCTAAGACACTTTGAGCTCCCGTCTGAACACTATTTAAACAACAAAGATGCAGTCGATGCAGCTTGCCTTCGATTATGATAAAACTTAAATGCAGAATTATCATTTTTTGTCGTAATATACAATTTTTGAATATTAGTCACCCGAGAGAGTGCAACATAGACCAGTTCCTGAGAATGTGATTTACTAAACTCATATACAATATCGTCAAAAGTTCCACCTTGCGACTTATGTATAGTTAGAGCAAGAGCTGAAGTTAATGGAAAATGTTTGCGTTTGGCTATACATTTTCTATCCTATGTTAATGAAATATTTGCCGTTCGTAATTCAATGGGAACAGCGAGATTGCCGACTTCATCTTGCACTGCTAGAGTGGCTGTACGCTGCACGCATCCGTCTAGTCGCAAGCAACCAAACACCGTGCCGAAGTCTGCCGAACTGAACCGACGATACACGGCTGTGTTAGGTTTTTTCGTTACGGAATTTCTACATTCGGTCGCCGCGCTTAATGCCTGAGATAAAAGCTATGCAATAGCTTAAAAATTTCAGTTACATGTGGGTTAGAGTAATTTGATCTTGTAGTATAGAATTTTTGTCTTGGACCTCCTTCAGGAGTTCTTGAAGATATATATTTTTCATATTCAGCACCTGTATTTGTATCTGGGGGTCTACATCTATTTCAGTTGTTTCAAAATCATTGGTGATGGTTGATGGTGCATGCATGTTTCTCGATTTCAGATTGATTTCAAGTTTTTCTCAAGTTACAATCAGAAATTTTTGTGAGAGCTGTGGTTGATGCGCTTTGAGTGGTGGTTTGTGTTCGGCACGTAAGAAAATTTTTCGTTTCCAGAAGTTTTTCTCTGAATTCAGGCGATATTGTTTTTGTCTTAATTCCCACTGTTTATTTTCATAGAGGCGAGAATCGCATATCTCATTGCTACGAATGTTTGAGTTGCGCCGACAATCTGAGTTGATAGTCGGCACACAATCCGTCCCACCTCTTCAGCGCTCAGAATTTTAGCGCGGTACACTGACCTGATTGTGTTAGTTCGCTGCGTATGCTGGATTGGTATATTGCGTACTTGATAACTTTATGCATAAAGATCCAGTTTTATATTACTCGTACAATCACTCTCTGATTTTCCCTGCGTCCTCGTTTTTCTGTTTTTCCGTGGCCCTCCCCTTCTGTTGGAGTCTCTTGTAAAGGTCCAAGAGAGTGAAGAGTTGAACTTATTCCTTTCCCACAGAATACGTCTTTGAAATTTGTTTTAGCATCTCAGGATAAATCTTTTCAGCAATGCCTGACGACACCTCATGTGCGCACTGTACGAGGCCCGGAGCTACCTTCGGATAGCGCGAGACTCCAATGCGATGGCTGCAAACGGGCGATTCACGTCGCTTGTACAGACCTACCGCAGGAGGATCGTATTACTCGTCGTAGAGTTAAATGTTTGAAGGTTCCATGTAACTCTTGCAGTGCTAATCTTGAGGCTTCCCTTGATATCAAAGGTCTGATTGAATCATTCAAAAACGATATGCGGAGAGAGCTTGAGGATATTAAATTGAAAATTGAAACATTGAATGGCAAACTTGCTGCTGTCGAACAATCTGCTGTTGAAAACTCTAAGTCGGGGCAGTCCTCGGAAGTTGTTATCCAAGAGGTACTGGACAGACTGAATAAGGCTAAGAATGTGTTTATCAGGGGAGTCCCTGAGTTGGCGGGAGACATAAATGCTAGGAAAGAGCATGATAAACCCAGTCACCATTTTTCGAGTTGGCAAACCCAACACTACAAACAAGTACCCCCGTATGATAAAGTTGGTAATGCCAAGTGAACACGATGCTCGTACTATATTGAGGAATAAGAAAAATTTTATCGAGAAAGATTCTACTCGGAAACTATCCATCATAAGTGACCAAACTCCCTCTCAGGTTCAGCTGTTGAGGAGACTACGCGGGGAACTTGACGCGAGAAAATCAAATGGAGAACTAAACCTAACTATCAAATATATACATGGTGTACCCAGGATAACTCCCATCAACTTTCGTACGCGAGATAACCTCTAAGAACTATCAACAACTGCCCTATCTCACCTGGAAATTCTTTTACTCTAACTTAAACTCGTTATTTGCTAAATTTAATGAACTCATATGTAACATCGCTGATCTCAAACCAAGCATAATACTCCTGACCGAAACATGACTTAAACCAACTGATCCAGATTCACTGGTTAACATTAGAGGCTATAAGATTTACAGAGTGGACAGATCGAATCGTGTCGGTGGTAGGGTGTGTATATACTTGTGCGATGACATCGTGGCCAACTTTGCGATTCAGCAGCACATAGCCGAGGTCTAGGGCGTAGAAGCCCTGCATATGAGCCTCACCAAGGAAACCATCAACGTTTACAGACCTAGCGACGTATCACACCAAGCCAATGTTCAGTCAACTGTCGACACTTGACAACCTCATCATTGCAAGTGACTTCAACTACCCCAATATCGCCTGGCCTCCTAATAACATACCCGACACAAATGGCGCCATGAGTAGTTTCATGCATTTCGTTGCCGATTCAAACCTCTTCCAGCTTATCACCGAACCAACTAGGTTCCGAACCAACAATGAACCATCTATTCTTGACTTCGTTCTTACCAACGATGAAAGCATTATCACAGGTCATGAAATCCTACCACCTGTTGGAATATGATCTACGGAACTGTTCAACTCAACGTTTGCATGCCCAACAAGTGCGGAACCCAGGTTTTGAGGGTGGTCGACTTTGATCGGTTGTCCGAGGGACTGTCCATCATTGATTGGGCCACACTCATGAGCGAATGTGATGACGTTGACATCCTTTGGGGGAGATTTTACTCGACCGTTACTGCATCTATTGACAAAAACTCCCGTAACAAGGTATGCCGGAAGAATCCTCTCAAGCCATGGATAAACAACGAGATATTATCACTCATATATCACAAAAAAAGGCTTTGGAAAAGATACAAAAGATCAAAAGATCCGAAGGATTACCGGACCCATCGAGTTTTTTCGAAACACCTGGTGTCAACACTACGTTCTGCACGTCGAGAGTTCGAGGAATCTATTGCAGACTCTGGAAACGATAAAAAACTGTACAAGTTCATACGATCCAACCTGAGCACCAAGGTGGGTATTCCGCTCCTGCAAAAAACTGATGGTTCCTTGTGCTCTGCGGACATTGAATCAGCTGAAGTTTTAGCCGACTCTTTCATAGCCTCCTTTACGGTTGAGCCTCGAGATGATCAACTACCAGAGTTCAGAGCTCAACCATGTGACGTCCACTCCGGAAAAGGTAAAGAGTCATTTATCTAAAATTAAAATAAACGCATCTCCTGGTTTGGATGGAATGAGCCCCTTCTTTCTCAGGAAGTTTTCCGAAGTTCTCCGCTCACCGTTGTCAACGATCATGCTGTCTCTTTTGCGAAATCACAAGTCCCACACGCTTGGAAGAGAGCATCTGTCACTGCTGTTTACAAGAAAGGAGATAAACTCAATCCAATTAACTACAGGCCCATTAGTCTTCACTCCGTACCTTCTAAAGTAATGGAATCAATAATTGTGGAAGACATGTCGAACTTCTTAACAAAAAACGCAATCATTCCCCCGGAGCAACATGGTTTCGTCAAAGGTAAATCCACCACCACCAATCTTCTACAGTGTATGAACGATTGGACGACAGCCTATGATAAAAAAATACCCACAGATATTGTTTACCTTGACTTCGCCAAAGCCTTCGACAGGGTTCCAGTGAGGAGGTTAATGCACAAACTCGACACTTTCGGTATTCTGGGCCAACTAAACCTATGGATTGAAGATTACATGACTGACAGAACTTTCACGGTCAAGGTGGGTCATTCATTTTCTTCCAGTGAGGAGGTTAATGCACAAACTCGACACTTTCGGTATTCTGGGCCAACTAAACCTATGGATTGAAGATTACATGACTGACAGAACTTTCACGGTCAAGGTGGGTCATTCATTTTCTTCGGACAGACAAGTCACAAGTGGAGTTCCCCAGGGGTCTGTTCTTGGCCCACTCCTTTTCGTTGTATACGCGAGTGATCTGGCGCTTCATATAAGGTCCTGGAAGTCGTTTTATGCCGATGATACTAAACTTTATGGAAATGCTTCAGTTGACCATCAACTCCTTGAAGAAGACCTCAACTCCTTGAAGAAGACCTCAACTCGATTAGTCGGTGGTGTGGGGATTGGCTGTTGCTCCTTAACGTCGATAAATGCGTCGTTCTTCATCAGGGAAAGAACAACGCACTCCATGAGTACAGAATAAACAATAAATCGTTACGCGTGGTTTCCTTGCATGTGGACCTGGGAGTGATTGTTAACAATGACCTAACTTGGTCCGAACACATCTTGTCCGCATGCAAGCGCGCGAACACCCTGATCTCCCTAATTCGCAAAACGTTCTCCCATCTGTCGTATTCGCGTTCCATAAAACTCTACAAAACCTACGTTCGTCCAATTTTGGAGTACGCAGGTCCGGTGTGGTGTCCGGTTTTGGTGCCCGATGGGGACCTGTTGGAGAGTGTTCAGCGTCGGAGTGTTTGGTGAGGTGCGTCCAACCTATCCCGAAAGACTGAGGATGGCACAGCTGATGGCTTTTGACCAACGTAGACTTCGTGGGGACCTCATCATATCTTTCCGTATAGCCAAATATAATTATGCTAATCTGAGGGAACTTTTCATCTTCAACAATGATTCGCGGTTGAGAGGTCATACTCTCAAATTGAAAAAGGAGAAATTTGCCACAAGACAGAGACAACATTTTTTGGTGAATCGTGTTTTCGGTGCGTGGAATGGCTTGCCTGGTGATGTTGTGAATTCTGATTCGGTGAATGGTTTTAAGAACAAAACAGACATGTGCTTGTTGTTGTTGATTATTTTTATGTTTTTTTTTGCATGCATTGTATCAACCATGTTGAATTATTTGGTTTTTTAGGCTTATATGGGACTCTGTCCCCAGCCTTTATTTATGTTTAATAATAAAAATAATAATAATAACTCTTTCTTCGGTAGATGATGTTGCCACCTCGTGTTTGCATAAAGTTGATCTTTGTTCAGCCGCTTTCAATAAACAGGATGGATAAAATTTCACACTTATCATATTCTATCACTTTTCTGCTACAGTATAAGTACTTATTTTCAATATTTTTTCGATTTTTAGTTTAATAAACAGATTCGTAGAGAAACTCAGAAGACAGGATGATGTAATGACTCTCTCTCAAGAAAATACCCAACTCTACTCTACTCTACATTTGAAATATAAAACAGAATTATTTTTGTTTTTTTTGTCAATATTTATTTATTTATTTAAAACTGCTTGCGCAGGAATGAAGGGAAACCCCCCATATATTAATATAATGTATAAAAACAACAACAAAAATTATACGGAAAGTAACAATCTTTGGAAATATATGAGCTGCTCACAATATAGACGGCACATAGAAGAACTCTCTCAACTTGGAAAGTGTTCTAATTTTGAATGATCGCAAAGAAATTGAAAAAAATCTATATCACCGTATACAGCGTTAAAATCGAGGATACGCGAAGGAAACAAGTGTTTGCTATAATTAGTTCTATGAAGCCTGTTCTGAAACAACCTAAAACTCATTGAAACCAATGAGTCCCAGAACATCAGATCACTGCATAGTCCGCCAACCATTGTCGTACCTCCAAGGAATCCAGGTTAAGAGAAGCCCGGTATATGAGGTTATAACTAATATTGATAATATAAAAAATTATGTAACTAAAGCGGCAGATAAGCGGCACAGTCTCCGGTATAACCTCTGAAGGAGAGGAAATATATCAATCAACCAAGAATAAAAATGAGAGCAAGTACTTTGACATTGTCTCCAAGCGCCCAACATTATCCTTAATAGAACCAGAAACAAGCAACAACAAAGAAGGTGAACATATGCAAGTCGACATCAGAAACGAGGAAGTTTTGCCTTTTGGGAAGAACAATGAAGTAAACAATCCACAACAAGATGTTATGAAACAACAAATGAACTACCCAAAAAAACTCTACACAGAAGCGTTATCTCAACAAGAATGCATAAACTTATAAGAAACACAGAATATAAAGTATTATTCTATCTGACAGGAAATGAATCCATCGTTAAAGATAGAATTGAAATGGCAGAAGTGTGGAGCAAAAAATTTCCTCAATCATCCGATATAATCCTCAGAACTAAATTAGGTTACCTACTGAAGACAAACAAGGACAAAAAAGAAATAGTGGAATACATGAAAAAACAGAAAATCATAACAAAATTCAACGAAACAAAACCTTACAACAAACCAAGAGAGAGAAATGAAGCATAAAAAACATTCTCGGTAGTAATAGCTGGGATAGAAAAATCTATCACTGATACTGCTATTAGCTAACATTTATATGAACAAAACCTGACACATAGATACTGCAAGAGAATTGTTTCCAGAGCAAGAAATCAAATAACAGGATACATAAGAATAATCACAGGGGAAGAAACAACCTTTGAAAAACTGCTTGGAGATGGCTGGTTCTACAAAAACAGACACTATCTAGTATACCCCAGTTATCCACCTGAACCTACACAAATTCCGTCTTTGATCACACTACAGAAATTTGAAATAATCCACCAAAATGCACCAAATGTCAGGGTAAGCACAGAGTTTTCCAATGCAAAACAAATTTAAACCCTAATTGTAATGCATGTGGGTCGGAAGAACACCAGACATGGTCGCCCAAATGCCCAAATCGCCCCAAAAAACCTTCAGACGGTATACCCAATGTTGCTATCAAGTAGTTGAACAAAAAATCAAGAAATATAGAAGAACTTCATAAGAAACAATACAGAATCCATAGCTCAGTGACAATACATGATGATATTAGAAAACTAAACAAACCCATAAATATCAACAGGGAAGAACTGCTGGACAAATTGAAACGCAGATTCATTGGTCAATATAACATTGATACTATAGCTGTCTTTTCCGGAAACACAGTATATATCTTGATGTTCGATATTGAAGATCCAGATGAATTAAAAATCGATTAGACATTCTTCAGGTATTAAGCAACCAAAACTCTGAATATCGCGAGTCGTATCAAAAAACATCACTAAACATTCAAAAATTGAAAATTATGAGTATAGAATGAATCATTCTGATAATAAAAACAAAACCATGTGGGCAGTATGTAACGAAATTAGGGGTAAAAATAAAATACAACATTATTTTCAAATAGAGGGAGAGCCATTCATTATCGCAAATAAATTCAATGAATGTTTCAATAATATAGCATTAGAAATATTGGAACAATTAAAAGATACACAATTTAATGTTACTCAATTAAAGAAAAACGACCGATCGATATCCTTAAGACCCACAGAACCAACAGAAATAACAGAGTTAGCAAGATCCCTTAAAAGTAAACTTAGTTGTGGAGAAGATGAAATACCGGTTAGCACAACTATAAATGTCTTACATTATCAATAGCTCTTTCAGGGAGGACATATTCACACAACAGTTGAAACAGGCATTGATCAAACCACTTTTCAAAAGTGGCGATCACAAACTTGTTGAGAACTACAGGCCAATCTGTTTGTTATCAAGTTTTTCAAACATTTTTGAGCTTGCAATATGTTCGAGGGTAATGGAGTTCTTACATCAGACCAATTTCTTGCGGAGAGTCAACACGGTTATTTGAAAAACAGATCAACACAAACAGCTTTGTTCAGGCTCACGAAAAGAATAATTGATCTGATAGAAAATAATGATATGAAATATGAATGATCCTAGATTTATCTAAAACACATGACTCAATCAATCAAGAATATTTATTACAAAAACTACATATATACGGAATAATAGTCCAAGAGCTAGTGAACCGTCCGAGTAACGGTTTGTCTGTAAGGCTAGAAATTCTTATAATGGTAGTTCGTAGCATGCTGAGGACGGAAAACGTCGCCTGGTGCCCCTCACCCTTGCACGTTATCAACCCCTATATCGTGTAAAAAAATTTTAAAAATAAACTTTTTCCTGTAAGCTTGAAACTTTCATACGATTTTGTTTATTCGTTGTAAAGTTAAAAAAAATTGACAGGCGATTTCGACGAGTACAAGTACCTGCCAGGCGACTCGAAAAGGATGTGAAATACGAACAAAAAATGAACTGTTTTCTTTAAGGCTGAAATAGAACAAAGATAGCTTTATGAATGATATAGACAAGGATGGGTGACAAAGCCTGAATCGGACAAATTTAGTGAAGGAGTTGACCGTCTCATTATTGTCTCTGATCTTGCATCATATTACGATTTAATGTTACTCTCTGTGAATCTTTCCTTGTTTTCACTTAAGAAAGTAAAATATATATATATATATATATATATATATATATATATATATATATGGTCCATATATATATATGGACCAAAAACAGTTAAAATATTTTTTCTCTGAACAAGCCTCGGCACGATTTTCTCGAAGGTAACTCGAAGGTTATTCTCATTACTCGTTTTTGGGCAATGAAAACACTCCTGGATATTATAGATATATGCCTGCCATTCAAAACTTGGAAATAATAACCAACTGTACAATAAAAACAAGCGTCAACTTACTTTTTCAATCCTATTCGATGAAAAATGAAGTACGATTTTGTTAGTTCTGAATAATTACCGAATTTATAAAATTTACCTACAATGAATACTTATACTTCATACAGGATTTCGATAGCGGCAAATGTTGAATATTGTTCTCTTGATTTCTTTTCCATTATTGATAATGAGGTATTCAGCTTGCTATGACCTATTACTTCAGTATGTAATCATTTTTTATCATTGTTTATAAAATTTCCTGAGGTTATCCAACAGAATCATAACCTTTCATTTCCAAACATAAACAAATGTTCACCGCTTAGCTGAACGTTGCCAGTTAGGTTAGAACTCCGTAACCATAGATCATAGACCTATTATAAAGTGTACAGTGTGCATAGACTTAACACATTATAATGATCAAATGTCATTGTGTGTTGATAGTTTTTTCAATTATAATGCTGTTGTGAATAATTTGTTATCTGAAATTTGACTTAACATTCCAGAAAATACTCATCATTATGTTCGATGTACTTCATAATTTAATGAAAAGGAAAAAATTTCAACTTTGACAAAGCAGATTTTTCGCGACCCTTCTATGTTGATCGTTGTTGCGCATAAAGTGATCGACAAACAATTCAAATTGGGAATTAATGGTATCGTGATTTTCAATTAGAACGTTGTTAACAGCAGTTTTGTGAATAATGTGGCTGAATTGTGATCGTGTGTAGATTGAGATTCGGATGGTGGTGCCAGAGACAACAACATGATTTTCTCTGGGTGGAGCATTCATTCTGGCTTTTAATGAAAGCTGGAAGTTAGGGCTTCTAACGAACAATCCCCTTTAAAAAAATTTAACTTGCCTGAAGGATTAGGTATTCAGAAACAAGTGTGTAAATTTGCTCGAATAAAAAAGGATGTAAATCGAAGAAGTAAAGGTGAGCTCATTAATATAACTCAATTTCCAAAGTCCGCTAGTTCCCTTTCCATTCATAATAACCTTGTCCTTCCAGAACATAAATTCTCGGATTTAAACGTGATGATTTTCCACGTGACAACGTTGCAAAAATTGAATTCTGTACGAAAAACTATATTCCGAAAATCACTTCATTCGACTGATTCGATTGCGAAATATAACTGAAAATTAAATTTGTTTATGGATTTTTGACAGCCTGTATCTTTTCAACGAAGACGAATCGGAAAAAATGGAAGATGAAAAAAGTGTTTCTTCTGACCAGAGGAACCTACGGTTAAAATATATGTACAAGTCAAAGACTCACCCTGTATATCCCTAAAATTTTGGAGTGTTTTGAAAATTGATATTCTTCGCTATGTAATGATATGCAATTGGGGTTTTCTTTTCTATTTCTTTCTGTAGTGAAAACAACAAAATTATTATTATTATTTATATAATAAGAGCCGAGACTACGTCCTTGAGGCTCAGAAAAACAAATAAAAGTGATACAGATAGGTAGAACATGAAATTAAAATTTAAATAAAACCAGTAATTCAGATTCACTGAAGCATCCAATTATGCAAGAGATGAACGAAATTGGTCGAGTTTGTTTTTGAATGAGTTCACACTGGCCGCACAAACCACATCATCAGGCAAACCGTTCCAGATGTGAAAAATTCTATTAACAAGGACACTCTGCCGTTGAGTTGTTCTGAAGATTTCCTTCGTCAGCTTGTACATATGCCCTCGCAAGTTGTTCGTGTTTCGGGTGAATAAGGATGTTAGGTTGACTCCCAATATGCCATTCATTGCTCGGAAGCTAAATTTTGGGTCACCTCTCATTCGGCGATCTTGAAAGGGTGTTAAACTGAATATCCGTAGTATCTCCTCATACTCTGGGCGGCTGGAACTATAGGGAATGCGCGTAGCCCAACGTTGCACTGCCTCCAACTGTTCGATGTTTGCCTTGAGCACCGGACACCAGGCAGGACCAGCAAACTCAAGGATTGGTCTTATATTTATTTATTTAATTATTAACGGCTATGCCATTTTACAATATATAACAAGAATAAAAATAACAACAATTCCAAAAAAATGGTAAAATTATCATAACATTATACAACCAATTAAATATTCCTCTCAAAAAAGCGTTTCAATTGGAAAATAGACATATGAAAAAGGTCCACTTTGACCGAATTTTATATTAGATTTAGTTGTATTCAATTTCAGTTCATTTTTGGAAAACCATCTTTCAGCTCTAAGGAAAAAATCTGTGATAATATAAATTCATCTTTTCCAGATGCATCCACCCAGTTAGTATTGTCTGCGAAATTTACGTTATTCTCTCCAACATTCTGTACTATGCTACATAGATCATTCAGATAGATTACGAATAAAAAAGGCTCAATTACACTCCCTTGCGCTATCCCAGTCTTGTTAACTTACATGTCAGATTTTACAGGTATACCATTTTTAGTAATTTTTACTCTTTGTGTTCTTTCAGATACATATGATCGGAACCACTCATTGACTTTTCCCCTTATAGTAAGAGTAAACCCTCCGAGTAACGGTTTGTCTGTAAAGCTAGAAATTCTTATAGTAGTAGTTCATAGCATGCTGAGGACGGAAACCATCGCCTGGCACCCCTCACCCCTGCACGTCATCAACCCCTATATCTTTGAAAGTGTTGAAAAAATAAAAAAATTAACTTGTTCCTGTAAGCTTGAAACTTTCATACAATTTTGTTTATTCATTGTAAAGTTCAAAATAAAATTGACAGGCGATTTCGACAAGCACAAGTACCTGCCAGGCGACTCGAAAAGAGTGTAAAATACGAACAAAAATTAACTTTTTTCTGTAAGGCTGTAATTTATATATGTGTTCGACTGAGGGAATGAAAAAATAAGTTCTATTATTGATCTTCATCATCATCTGATATATTATCATTAATTTCTTCATCATATAGTACAACCAGTGTGAACTTAGTAGACTCTTTTCCAGCAGACCGTTTGTCGAATACAACCAAACGCGGTCATCAGTGCCGTACGGACGGAGGACAAAATTAACATTGAAATTACGTTACACAATGTAATACAGAATATGAGGATCACAGGGTTGATTGAATTAGAGTGAAACAAAGGAATGACATACAAAAAAAAATAATTTTCGAAATTATTTCGGAAAAGTAGTGAAGTTTTCATCTTCGGAATATTTGTATTTTATTATTACAGAAACTATTTCTCGGATCATGACCATATTTGGAATTTTGGATTATTATATCAATGTGACGAAGTACACAAAAAATTATCGACTCGCAAAGGGAGGGGGGGGCAGGGTGTGATTCTTCATCCCTTATATTTAGAAATCCGATAAAACAGAAAACGTGAGCCGGAGCATAACTGTATTTCACATAGGGAATCCTTATAAAGATAGTTGATAGTTTAAAAGGGGTTACAGACAGAACTGAAAAATGATTTTGTGGTGCATGTGTGGAAGAATTCATATCTCACTTTAAAAAAAAAACAAACAGAAATATAAATTTTTCTGATGGTTGACGCTGAAATTTATTAAAAGTAAGGTTGTGATACATCGATGTTTTAAAAAAAATGCTAAAATTTAACGTTATAACATACGAGGTGTTCCATTTGAAACATTTCAAGTTTGTGCTATATCTCAAAAACATTCATCCGAAAAATATTTTAAGCTACGCCACTGACTTCTACGTAAAAATATTATTAAAAGCATTTTCATATTTTTTTCATTCTTATACAGGTCTCGAAAAATAATAACATCTTCAGAAAGTGGATCTCTTCATTTTCGCCCTGTATTGCAGATACAAAATTAGTTGGAATAATTCTGTTTGTGGATTTAAAAGTATTACAAAAAAGTGACACAGAGTCATAGAAATCATAATAGCTGAGTTCAGGCCCCGGCCTATAGAAGAGTCAGACTGGGCATTTGCCCAGGGCGCCAGATTTTGGGGGGCGCCAGAATGTGGAGGAGGATGAACAGTGGAAAAAATATCACACAACGTTAAAAATGGGTATATAGGTAAATGGGATTTTCGATAATGTGCGATAAAATTAACAGAATTCGTGAAATACTATGGAAGTAATAATATTAAATGCCATGCACATTCATAGTATTTTATTTTAATCATGCTTTATTACTGTATCATCATGAGCAGGATCTATGTAGGCATTCTTCTTCTTACGCGAAACTTGGCGATCGTTGGTTTCTCGCCTCTATGGATTTCACCCAAATAACATCAGACGTAAATTTGAAAATGAATGTCAGCACAAATTTCGTCGTCAAGTAGGTTATGGAATTTTTAATATTCTGGGTCTCAACGTAGTTCAGAAAATTAAACCTTCAAAATTGCATAGCATACTTGAAGACGAATTTTTTTGAACCCACGTTATGTGGCACAGGAAGAATTAAGTGGAATTCATGTCATTTATGAATACATCCGAGAAAATGGTTTGAAAAGTAGTTTTTTCGACTTCTGTGTCAAATCCGTTCATTCGGCCACATAATCATGCGAGAATATTTCATTCTAGCACAGTTTTCATGGTAATAATAATAATAATAATAGTTTATTTTACCCAACAGGAGAATTCCCATTAACAGGGTAACATATTGCCAATGAATAATATGAACAATTATTCCAACAAAATAACACATTCAATGATATAACAATAAACAATAACCGCCCCGAACTAAAAAAACAAATTAAATTTATGTTCATCAGCAGCTCTGCAAAATCGATAAACCGGAGCTTGCTCAAGTACGTTAGTCCGAGGTTTAGGGAGTCGAAAGTTTGATGTGGTCCTCGTTTCAATTCTTGGCACACGAAAGTCAACCCTGGACAGCAGATGAGGTGAATCAATTTTTCCAGTGACAAGCTTTTGCGCAAATTTAGCACACTGTCGCTTCTGTCTCTCCTGCACGTTGAAATTCGCATTTCCCGCATGATCTCCGATTTTGATCTAATATTTATTGATTACATGTTGGCCTGCAGCGACGGATTTATTTATTATGTGCCAAATTCATGAGGAAGAAAACAGTTCTGTCAATCAACATTTCTCAATACGAAATCGTTTCAGTTATTCAACTAAACGATATTCATGGAAATATAAAAATTAAGCGAATTAGAAAATATAATGAATGATATTAGTACTGAAGGTTCATTCTAACTCTTTCTTTGAATTTTAAACTCGTGTAAGAATATCAATGTATCATAAATACCTATCTATTTATAATATTGAACTAGTAATTGGAACACTAACTGTTCCGCAGAAATAGATTTTTCTGTTTTGACTAAACCTAACCATGAGTACAGATTTTTCGGAAATCATAAAGAAGTTTGCAAAGTAAAAAGCTAGAAGAAAATCTTTAGTTTGATCAATCTTTTCAAAATTTAACTTCTCAAATGTCCATTCTTGGTTTGTAGTGTGAATAATAAATCTATAAATGGCCATAGTATTTTCTATGAACGACCATCTTTCCTGTTTCTGTGAAACGTAATTGTTTGTGAAAAAAACCGCATTATGCAATTATCATGAAAAATAGCTGGGAAAAGGGCGCCAGTAGTCCATTTGCCCAGGGCGCCCATTACCTTAGTCCGGGGCCTGGCGGAGATATAGTGCAGTCTTAACTAATTCAGGACACAGTGTACTACGCTTGAAACGACTGTACTATATGATGAAGAAATTAATGATAACATATCAGATGGTGATGAAGATTAATAATAAAACTTAATTTTTCATTCCCTCAGACGAACACATATTTAAATTACAGCCTTACAGAAAAAAGTTCATTTTTTTTCGTATTTTACACTCTTTTCGAGTCGCCTGGCAGGTACTTGTGCTCGTTGAAATCGCCTGTCAATTTTATTTTGAACTTTACAACGAATAAACAAAATCGTATGAAAGTTTCAAGCTTACAGGAACAAGTTAATTTTTTAATTTTTTTAACAGATATAGGGGTTGATGACGTGCAGGGTTGGGGGGTGCCAATCGATGGTTTCCGTCCTCAGCATGCTATGAACTACCACTATAAGAATTTCTAGCTTTACAGACAAACCGTTACTCGGAGGGTTATTAGCTCTCTTACTATAACCGATCTCAAGCGAATAACCTGGTCCTCATTGGTAATTACCAACTAGGACCAACTGCATTCAAGCGACTTCGGTCATTGTAGGTTATAATCATTTTACAAGGAATATCCCTGAAGACTATAACCGTAGATAACCGCAGGCAGGACCGTAGATAACCGCGGTCATTACTGGTTATTCGCTTGAAATCAGTTTATAAGGGAAAAAGTTAATGAGTGGTTCCGATTATATGTATCTGAAAGAACACAAAGAGTAAAAATTACTAAAAATGGTATCCCTGTTAAATCTGACATGTAAGTAAACAAGACTGGGATAGCGCAAGGGAGTGTAATTGGGCCTCTTTTATTCGTAATCTATCTGAATGACCTATGTAGCATAGTACAGTATGTTGGAGAGAATATCGTAAATTTCCCAGACGATACTAACTGGGTGGGTGCATCTGGAAAAGATGAATTAATATTATCACACACTACAGCAATGGAAAAAATGATCACAGAGCAAATAATAACAGGATTCAAAGGAACTAAACCATATATAAGGAGTAAAGAAAGAGCATAACCTCAACAAACGTTCTCTGTGGTAATAACAGGAGTGGAAAAATACATTAAAGATGAAGACATTAGTAAACATTTGACGGAAATGAACCTGAAACACCGATTTTGCAAACGAATAATATCAAGAGCATTCAATACACCTAAAACACATATTGGACAAAATAATTACCGATGGTGTCGCTGCATTCGCCGATCAGCTGTTTACCGAAACGAGTATTGTTTCGTGTTTACGTGTTTACATTAGATTTCTATTTGTATTTATGGGATTTTTTAGTTCAAACGTTTATTGGCTATCAGTGATCGAAGTTGTTTCCTTGATTGTGGATCCTGTGGATTATATTGTAAGTGCAAGTATAGGTAATATTGTGCTTTTTGTTATATTTTATGTAAAATGTTGAGGAGAGCTCTATTCAATTTTGAATGCTTTTCAGTTCATCTGGCAAGATGTTTACCAAAAGTTCCTCTAATTATGGGAAATTTTCCAATATTTGCATGCTCACAAATGCTGTGTAGAGGGTGAGCAAGTGTTGATTCTATGTGGGAAAAAATTATTTCAAATCAAAACATTGGAATTCTAGAAGGACAATCCCATCATATTGAGGAAATGATGTCTTATAAAAATGATGGTGTGAAGGTTGACAAGATTATATACAGATACTAAGCAAGATTGTCTGGAATTTGCAAGCATATTTTAGCCCTGCTATTCTACAAGGTTGTATGTGCTACAAAATATTTTGACAATTCTATTGATTTTGAAGGTAAAATTGTAATGTAAATGAACATCAGCATGAAAAATATATTCATTCAATAGAAGCTACTAATTTTTTTTTCTTTTTAGGAAGAGAAAAAATCTATGAATAGAAAATGGGTGAAAAATTTTGAATAAAAATGGACATTCATCAGAGAACTGCATGTATGCAGAACATGACGTGATCCTTGATTAATCATGTTGAAGAATTCATTACGCTAGATTTTAATGTATTATTCCTTTATTGCATCTCACTTGTGTCTCAGTCTGCAGTTATAATAAAATAAAATAATTCAACTCATCTATCGATTGATTGCACCTTTTCTATTGCTAAATGAACGTCAATATTATCAAGCTATTTTTAATATTAATATTAAATTGTTACATATATGTATGATATATTGTTTAAAATTGCCAATTCTCGGAATTTATTGGAAATTTCACATGTAGATTTGATCACTGCTGAACATAAGTTCAATTTTGCAACCATCGAGAGAATCACTTAAACTCACACATTATCATATGGATTGAATTCAGCACTTTCAACTAGGCTTCTTGAATTGTTGAAACTTCTATATATTCAAAAATATCAAGTAGACTCAAAGTAATTCATTTTGATAAGAATGAAAATTTTGTACAAGAACGATATGAACAAAAATTTAAAATGACTTGACTTGAACTGCTTTCTGTGGTAGGTTTAGTGAAGGTACAGCTTTCGTCTCCAGTAACAGAAATGATTTCATAGTGAGAATTTCTGAAATAATTCAAAACATATGAGGCATTGTTTTCAATTGACATCAGTTTCCACACTTGCTTGTTTTGATTTCACAATCTTCTGGTCGGAAATGCTGTAAGCATACTCTAATATGTTTAGATACAAGTTTTTCCATTATCGAAACATGCTCCCACGATTAGCGTCTTTTAATTTCCTCTACGATTTCTAGTTTATTGGTAAAGTAAACATTTTGATTTTCACCACGAAAATGGGCTCCAGGATTCCTAGTTTTTTTAGAATTACATCCATAAACACAACAATTAGTGTTTTTCACGGTTTTTTCCTTAGGCATATCTTTTTATCGCAATAAAAACGTAAAAATAAACAAATAAACCCAGCTTTCACGTACTAACTGTCAAAACGATACTCGTTTCGGGCTTAGTTCCAGCTAACGCCGGCGGTGTCGCATAGAGTTGTGTTTTGCTCTATAAGAATAATAACGGGCGAAGCTTCAACTTCTGAAAAACTTCTAGATGATGGAATGTTTTTTAAAAATAGACATTACCTTGTATTTGCAAGTCATCCACCTGGCCCCACACCAAGTCCTTGCAGTAAATGTCATCAATTCGACCATATCACCGAAAACTGTCAACAACAAACGAAGTGCAACAAATGCCAAGGTACTCATAAGACGGCAAATTGCAAAACAAATCTTCCCCCAAAATGTAGTGCATGCGGATCAGAAGAGCACCTTGCATGTTCGGCCAAATGCCCAAAACATCCCAAAAAGCCCATTGAAGGTATTCCCAATGTCAACATCAAACCGCTGAACCGGAAAACAAGAGAATTGGAAGATCTGCAAAAAACAGCTGTATACACGCTCAAATTACTATTCATGATGAAATTATAAATACATACATCAGAAAACTTAACAAACCCAAAAACATCAACAGGGAAGAACTTTTATACAAACTCAAGAAGATACATCACAATATAAAATAGATACAACAGCTGTTTTTTCAGGCAACAGAATATATATTCTCATGTTCGATATGGAAGACCCCAACGAACCATCACCAACTGAACCTGTCGACAATAATGTGAATCGCCAAATTCAACTCTGAAGTTAAAATTCTCTACAATAACATAAACAGTTACATGCCAAAAAAATACCTTGTCAATAATTTCGTAGAAACGAACGATATAAAGTGTACAATGAATTGGTTGAGGCTTTCGCGGCCATCGTTCAATGTGACATGTTCTTTCGAGCATTTAGGCCGTCGTCGTAGATTAGTTCTCGACGTTTCGCCAGTTCGAGTGTCTGGCATCTTCAGGAGTTATATTTCAGGAGATGTTCTCACTGGACTGAACTGCCTGCCAGTGAGAACATCTCCTGAAATATAACTCCTGAAGATGCCAGACACTCGAACTGGCGAAACGTCGAGAACTAATCTAGGACGACGGCCTAAATGCTCGAAAGAACATGTCACAAAGTGTACAATGTTTGTGGAAGCAAAAATAAAAGAAGAACACAGCATAGGATACAGAGACTGGGATACTATCCATCGGATAGGCCACAAAATAAACAACACAAGAGGAGGTAGTCTAGTCCAGTGCCATCCCAGCTTGAAAATGGGTAAGAACAACTCTCCTAGTATAAACAACTGTCTCAATGAAGCTCTACACTTCACCATTCCTTTTAAAGATGAGAAGCTACATATTTTCTTAGTGTATATACACCCAAGGGCAAAAATTGAAGAGACCATTTTCATGAAAGCAGCACTGTACAAATACTCGATTATAGTGGGCGATTTCAACCCTAATCAAGCAAAAAATAAACAAATTAAAAAATTTCTCCAAAACGATGCGTTTAGCAAATAAACCACACCTCCAACATTACTAATGGAAAACAATCCGGATAGCACACCTGATCTATTATTTTATTCAACCAATTTGAAAAGAAACATATAAAATGTAGAACTTGTCGCAGACCTGGGGTCTGATCATCTAGCGATGATGATCACCTTAGACATGCAGTCCCAACCTGACAATATTACGGTGAGAAAGAACCCACAATTCGATAAGTGCAAGATAGATAAGGTCAACCAAGATATGGCACAGTTCATAGATTTATATGAAAATACGGGAATAGCCGAAAATTACATTACATTACATTGCATCAGAAGACACACACACACCTCTGAAAAACACCACCCTTTTCTGCACGAACTACCTTCCTTCATAGTAAGGATGATAAAAAATAGGAGAAAAATGTACAGAGAATACCAACAACGTCAAGATCCAGCTCTCAAATCTCAGATTAATGAATACAATAGGTCAATACATCGAATGATACAACAGTTCAAACAACACACCTGGACTGAGGCTTGTAACGCAATTTGCAAAACCAAAGGAAAGAGCTTTTACCAAGAAATCAAAAAATTATCAAAATACAAAAAATTTCACAATATCCCGACGATCTTAGACAATAACAACAAACCACTTAGGTCAAATACCGATAAGACAGAACTGTTTGCACAATACCTTGAAAAAACCTAACGATACGATAAGGACCCAAAATTTGATGCTAAAATAGAAGAGAAAGTTGAGAGTTGGTATGCAGAATACTTCTCTAAGGAGGTAAATAACACAATATTCGAAATAGAAGAAAGTACTGTTATGGTTCCTTTTATTTATATTTAAAAATTTTGAATTTATTTTGAATTTAAGGAACCAAAATTATAAAAAATATAGAATTTTGAAAATTTTACCTGGCCTTAACTCTTATCTCATTTGAGGGTTCAAAAATTTGATTTCAATTAAAATTGAAAGATTTTGATTTGAATTTTAAAATATTATTCTTTGAATTTTATTAAATACAATAAACTCCCAATAACTAATTAATATTAAATTTGATTTCAATATCAAACTATTCTAAAAATAATAAAGAATAACACTCTAGTTCTATGGTTAAGATTTTTTTTAGTTCAATGTTCAGAGTTCAAAATATAGGTTAAATTTTAGGTTATTTTTAATGAATCAACTCCCTTTTCTCAGTTTCTACGTCCACAGTCTGCTTTAAAAAAACACTTATCTCTTGAAATTTATTCACTGTGCCAATGTCTTTATTTCTTCTTTTGGTAGAACTTCGTTTTAGGGACAGTGCTCGATTTTGCTCCAAATTTTTTTATAGGTGTACTTTTTCAAGAGAAAACGATTGGTACCGCTCTCCACTCCGGCAAGCTCGTAATTCCGGAGATATAAATTTTTTAAAATTGAAATTTTTCCATAAATTATGACAGCAAACATACTATATTCAAGGTTATGTTGGTCATGAACATAGAATAATGAAATCAATATCGAAGATTTTATGTTGTTTCTATGGTTTTCGAGCTTCTGAGTCAACGCGTTTCTTTAAATTTCAAAATATGAAGTATTGTCCGAAAGTGAAGATTTTTAATTTACCTTAAATTGGGAAGTAGTGATAAAGACAATGGGAAATTGTGGATTGATTCTTTAATCTCGAAATGAAATTTTCATGAAATAAAAGTAAAATTTCGATGCATCAAAAATGGATGCCATAAATCAATATACTGCAAAAAGAAACCTTTTCGTGCAGATTCTAGATGCACGTAGTCTTTATGTCATTTATTCTCTTTAGAAATTCGAATTTCGTTAAATGGTATATTTGATTAGGAGGAGAAGTGTAACTTTTCATGGCGAGGCTGTGTGTACCAGTCGAACGGAGTGAGCCATGAAAAGTCACTTCTGCGATTTGAATATATTATTTTTTCCAAACTCAGTAACCTAACTTAACCTAACCTAACCTAACCAAGACTGATCTGAATAATAACGTATAAAACTATCCGAACTTACGTTGATATTTGAATGCATCAATAAATAGAATGAGGAGAAAATTCAATAGCGATTTAAATGGAAGAATAAATATTCTATGGTTCATAAGCAAATGACATTCGCGATTGCTACAAAAAATGTCGGATTTAGCTTGAGGGAAATGCAATATTCATAAAATCATATCTGATAAAATACGAGCTTGCCGGAGTTGAGAGTGGTACCAATCGTTTTCTCTTGATAAACTGCATCTATAAAAAAATTATGAACAAAATCGAGCACTGTCCCTAAAACGAAGTGCAGCCCTTCTTTTCTATAAGTCCATATCTGGTGTCACCATTCTTCATATAGGTATTACCATTTCCATTCATATCATAATCACTCTATATTATATTTGTGAATCAATTTCTGTATCTGTATATTATCGTTTTTGTTTTCCAATAATTCTCAATCCCAATTTTTTTAATACTTCCTCCCCTTCAATTCTTTTCTCGTCTCCTTGGTTTCATTCCTCAAAAGTCCTTACTCTCTAGATTTCTTAACACTAATACATCATACAATAACATAGAATTTATTTACATTTTTCTTATCAAAATCTTTCAATTTTAGCCTCATCAAGAAACCAGCAATTTAACTTAATGAATTCGAAAATCGAAGAATACGATCGAAGACTAGAATTTTGAATTGAAATTATCTCTGGAATGTAAACACTAAATTTAAATATTGAGACTTTTGAATTTTTATACATGTACATGCAATTATGTTATGATATAGTTTCAACCAGGTAACGTACTATGTATCCTTTTGAAATAATCTAAAATAAGATATAAATATAAAACCATAACAAAATTTCATAACAGTACTTATTACGAAATCCTACATAAGTCTAAGAACAGTTCGCCAGGAGCAGACAACATTCCCTGGAAGATCGTCAAGAAATTGGATCCGTTCATTCACTCGCACATTATTGAGATATACAAATGGAGCATTAATAACTGTATATTCCCACAAATATGGAAATCTGGAACTATCATTCTTATAGGAAAAAGTAATCGAGATCACTCCAAACTAGAAAACTACAGGCCAATAACCCTCTTACCAGTTCTAGGGAAACTACTTGAAAAGATCATCAAAGCTAAATTGGAAGAACATTTTAATAATTTAATTCCAAAACACCAATTCGGATTCCGTAAAAACAAATCCACTGTACACCCACTTACAATAGTCTTCAATAATATACAAAACGCACAGTTGAATAACAAGAAAACAGCAGCAGTGAGCATCGACATTAAAAAAGCATTTGATAGCGTCTGGATTAAAGGATTACTATACAAAATTTACAAGTCAAATGCTCCTTCCTACCTCATTCATCTGATAAAATCCTATTTAGAAAACAGAATACTGAGGATAAAAATTAACGAGGCATTATCCTAACCTTTCATCCCCATGCAGTTCACACCGCAGGGATCACTTTTATCTCCACTCCTCTTCAACATTTACTGCAGCGATATAAGCCCAATACAACAAGGAAACCAATATACTCTACAATAAGCAGACGACACGATGGCTATTTCTCATGAAAGAACATTGCAACATTGTATGGAGAAACTACAATTACACCTGAATGACATCACATCATGGTTATCCAAATGGAGACTCAGGGTAAATCCAGATAAATCTCAGTTGATAATATTCAACCACAACATCAATCAAGATTTCCCAACAATCTCCATAAACAATAAAAAAGTGAAACCTGCATCGACAATCCAATACTTAGGTATTCAGGTGGACAATAGAGCTAATTTACGTCTCCACGCCAACAAAATGAAAAGGAAAGCTGTCGGCAGAGCGAAACATTTTAAATGTTTAACTTATAGAGACCATGGAATTGACATGAAAACTGCTTCCATCATATAATATAAAACCATATGCCGACCAATGATTGAGTATGCACATCCTCTGTATGCAAATTGTAGAGAATCAGTATTAAAAATACTACAAGTAGCTGAAACATCATCTCTACAAACAATAACAAGATTGAGACATCCCAGGAACCGGCTACACAACCCGCCTAATAATCTTCTATACCAATTAGCCAAAGTAGAACCGATCAAACAGCGTATGAAAAAATTAAATAGAAAATTCATAAAGAGACTACACAACTTGAAGGATGTAACTGATCTAGAGCAAGACGATGTGCCTAGACAACCACAAAGAAAATTTCCCACATGCACACTATTTCAAAAACTGAATGTGTTAGATATTACGTAACTTATATTTGTATACTTTTTTTTTTTGTAAATGCTTACAGAATATAACTGGAATTTATTATTGGCTGAAGGACTCAGGTCGATGGCCTTAAATACATTCATTATTATTATTATTATTATTATCACAGATTTTTTCCTTAGAGCTGAAAGATGGTTTTCCAAAAATGAACTGATATTGAATACAACTAAATCTAATATAAGACCAATCCTTGAGATTGCTGGTCCGGTGCTCAAGGCAGACATCGAACAGTTGGAGGCAGTGCAAAGTTGGGCTACTCGCATTCCCTATAGTTCCAGCCGCCCGGAGAATGAGGAGAGACTACGGATATTCAGTTTAACACCCTTTCAAGATCGCCGAATGAGAGGTGACCTAATATTTAGCTTCCGAGCAATGAATGGCATATTGGGAGTCAACCTTACATCCTTATTCACCCGAAACACGAACAACTTGCGAGGGCATATGTACAAGCTGACGAAGGAAAACTTCAGAACAACTCAACGGCAGAGTGTCCTTGGTAATAGAATTTTTCACATCTGGAACGGTTTGCCTGCTGATGTGGTTTGTGCGGCCAGTGTGAACTCATTCAAAAACAAACTCGACCACTTTCGTTCATCTCTTGCATAATTGGATGTGCAGTGAATCTGAATTACTGGTTTTATTTAAATTTTAATTTCATGTTCTACCTATCTGTATCACTTTTATTTGTTTTTCTGAGCCTCAAAGACGTAGTCTCGGCTCTTATTATATAAATAATAATAATAATAATAATTTTGTTGTTTTCACTACAGAAAGAAATAGAAAAGAAAACCCCAATTGCATATCATTAGATAGAGAAGAATATCAGTTTTCAAAACACTCCAAAATTTTAGGGTTATATATTGACAACTTTTTGAAATGGAAAGTACACACTGATTATGTAAAGCAAAAATTGATTTTTTTTTATTATAGTACATGTACAAGCAATCAGAATTTTTTATATTCTATGGGCCTTTTTGATGGTTCAGAGCTATAAGCTCCTAAGTGGCGTTATGAGGTCTTATCCAGTGATAAGTCCTCAGGAATCCTTCAGATCCGCTGGCCAGTTTCTCTTCAGTCGTCTAGTATTTGGGGGTTCTGTCAGTGGTTGAATTAGGTCGTTGAGATGGCTTTCAAGTTTTATGTGATGTCTGTTACTTCTGTCCTGGATAAATTCTTTCACGTAAGGGATCTTCAGATCTTTATGGAGCGTTTCATTCGTGACGTACCAGGGTGCGTTTGCTATCATTCTTAGGATTTTTGATTGGCTTCTCTGTATTATGGAAACATTGGATTTGCTTGAACATCCCCAGAGCTCAATTCCATAGGTCTAAATGGGTTTAATGATAGTTTTATATATGAGAAGTTTGTTTTCCAATGATAATTTTGATTTTTTACCAATTATTAGCCAATAAAGCTCCTTGACTTTCAAGTCGACTTGTTTTCTTTTCTTAGTAATGTGTTCTTTTCCGGTTAGTCGTTTCTCAAGAGGCATGCCCAGGTATTTTGTCGATGGCGATTCGGGTAGCTGGGTGTTGTTGAGTTGTATCCTAGGACATTGTTCCTTACGAAGAGAAAAATTTACTTGTACTGATTTCGTCTCGTTTATTTTAATTCTTCATTTGTTGGACCATTTTTCAATTTCAAGGAGATGGTTCTGGAGCATTTGTGATGCTATAATTGGGTCTTCATGACTTGCTAGTATAGCCGTATCATCAGCGAATGTGCCAGTTGTTATTTTTCTGTGTGTTGGTAGGTCAGCTGTATACAGCAAGTACAACATAGGGCCCAGTACACTTCCTTGCGGAACACCAGATGTTATAAGGTGGTAATCTGTGTTGTTGTCGTTCACTCTGACTCTGAATTTCCTGTCAGTAATATAAGATTTTAGAAGATTGAAGTAGGTTGGTGATAAGAGCTTTTTTATTTTGAAAAGCAAGCCAGGATGCCAAACTTTATCAAAAGCTTGACTGACATCCAAAAATACTGATATACAGTATTCCTTTTCTTCAAGCACTTTATTCACCTCTTGAGCGACTCTGTGGACTTGCTGTATTGTCGAATGCTCTGATCGGAAGCCAAACTGATCCACTCTTCTGTGTTTGGGTCATTCTTTATTCTTTGAAGGACCAGTTTTTCGAGTATTTTCGAGGCAACAGGTAACAATTTGATTGGACGGTAAGAGGTTACACAGTTTGGGTCTTTTCCTGGTTTTATAATCATGATTATTTCCGCAGTTTTGAATTGTTCTGGCCAGTAGCTCTGCTCGATGATGGAGTTGAATATATTCATGAGTAGGGTAATTCCTCTTTCTGGTAGCTCTTTGATCATTTTTGGAGTTATTTTATCAACTCCTGAAGCTTTTTTAATGTTGAGGTGATTTATCTCAGATTTTACTTCGCAGAGTTTGAAACGTCTGATGGATCTTGTTCTATGAGATATTTTCTGTAGTTCTCTTTCGATTTCGATATCGACCGTGCTGCTGTTTGGAGTAAATACATTGGCTAGGTGATCTGCAAAAAGTATAGCTTTTTCTTCATCGCTTCTGGCCCAGTTGGGATCTGACTGGTTACGTAAGGGTGGAATGTGTATTATTGGCCTCTTACGATTTTTTATTGGTCTCCAGATGGAGTTGTCAAATCTGTTCAAGTTTGAAACATACTCATAGAAGGATGTTTCTTTTGCCTCATTAATTTTTGCCTTCAGTCGGTTAGTCACTCGATTCAGGTTGTTCTTGTCAACTGGAGAATGTGTTGAATGCCATATTGCTCTTGCTTTTCTTTTATGCACTATAAGTTCTTTGATTTCTTTTGGGATGTGGTGGATTTTATTTGGCTGGGCTATTATTGGGGTTGCCTCCTCAACAGCTTTAGAGATCACGTTGTTGAATGTATCTTTCTGTGTTTTGAGGCTTGCGCCTAGAGGTAGATCGTCTTCAATTTTTGTTCGATACTTGTCCCAATCTGTTTTTCTATTGTGTTGTTTGGTGATGTGTTTTCTGTATATAATAAAGCTGCTAAATGTCGCTATTATTGGAGAATGATCTAAGGACAGGTCAAAACTAGGTATTATATCCATGTTTGTTGAAGAAATGCCATTAGTGACAAATAGATCTAGAAAGTCAGGAATTTTTTTGGGGTCGGTTGGCCAGTAGGTGGGTGATCCTGTCGATAAGAAGGAATAGCCCTTTTTGTTCTGCCAGACTTACTAGTTGCTTTCGTTTTGGTGTTGTCAACCGGGAGCCATATAAGGTATGTTGAAGTCCCGTCCTACGATAAGTTTAGGATCCAAAATAGCAAAAAAATCTTCAAATTGTTCTTTTTTGATGCTGTGTCGTGGCGGACAGTAGACTGCTGCAATAGTGAGATTGTAGGATAAGGATTGTACTCTTATTGTTGTTGCTTGTAGGAATTCTTTTTCGTACTTTGGTAGCTCTTCATGTTTTATGGTGTTCTTTATCACAATTGCAGTACCTGCATGAGCTGTTTTGTCTGGATGATTGGTGGTGTATGTTCTGTACTGTGGTATCTTTAAGTACGATTTTTCAGTGAAATGTGTTTCACTCATTAGTAGACATCTATGGAGTTATTGTGAAGGAAGATTTCTACTTCATTCTTATGTTGTAGGAGGCCATTGGCATTCCATTCTGCAATTTTTATTATGTTATTGAATTTTATTTATGAGCGTTGTTAATATATTCATTATCATACTATTTTGTTGGATTATTTGCTGGAACATAATTTTGAATTCCTCAAGAAAATGATTCATGGTGTCGTTGATATTTCCTTGTTGTTCCCTGTTGTTATTGTTGACCGCTTCTGCGTAGGTTTTTCTTGGTTGCGGATGGGGATGGGAAGCTCCTGCCAGTTCGCGTTGATTTTGCTGGGTTTTTGGATGTTCCACATATTGTGTTGAATTATTATAGGTTATTGAATTTTTATTCTGTTGAATATTTAGTCTATTATTTTTGTTTAGTTTTGTTTTTATGGGTTGTTGTAGATTTCACAACCTTTGTAGTTTGCAGGGTGGGCTCCACCACATAACCCGCACGTTGCTGGATAGTCTCGGCTTTTTTTGCATATAGTTGTGTTGTGTGGTCCACCACATTTCACACAGAGGAATGGTCTGTTACAGTATGTCTTAGTGTGGCCATATTGTTGACAGTGGCGTAACGTACCCCCCCCCAGCCACCCCGTTGGGGGGGGGGGCGCGAGGTCTGGGGGCCCGGTTGTTGAACCTTTTATTTAATTTTTTCTTTATCTTTTCAAGACAGTAAAAACTTATTTTCTGCGAATGTTATTTATTTTCATATAGATTTGAAATTATTTGTGAAATTGTTGAGGTATTAGGCTTATAAGACAGCAAAAAATTATAAATGTTTGATGTGATTGCTCATATTGCGTCCAGTGGAGCCTAAAAATTAAATTCAAATAACAGTAAAAACTTATTTTCTTCTAATGTTATTTATTTTTATATAGATTTGAAATTATTCGTGAAATTGTTGAGATATTAGGCTTATAAGACAGCAAAAAATTATAAATGTTTGATATGATTGCTCATATTGAGTCTAAAAATCAAATTCAAATAACAGTTAAAATGATAAAATAGATGATCTTATAAATGTGATTCATAACTAGATCTTCGAGGTATATATCGGTTCAAATTAATGCAATTCGTTTTTTGGATATAATAATAATGCACTACGGGACTGAAGGATTAAAGGATCAAAATGAAATCGAAATTTTTTTTAGCGTCAGTAGTTTTTGAAAGAAATCAGAAAAACCAACAACAACAAAATTTTTTTGGCTAACCGCTATAATATACTTTCAGCTTTAATTTCCATTTTTTAGATCTTCATACGTCCTTTTGTTTTTGATTATCGACGTCGCAGCAACCATCAATGATCACACAGAAAGTTGTAAGTTGGTTACGAGAACCAAGATGAATTCCCTTCATTTTTTTTATTGCTTTTCCGAGAATATTTCTTTTATCTTTTTCACATGAGTTTGAAAATGAAACGAAAAGAGGGCTTCTCGTGAACTTTTAGAAAATCAAGCGCTGGATCGAACATATTGAGAAAACCAATAATGTAAAGTGTGCTTTCTACAGTTTAATAGGTTCACAAAAACCCTGCAAAGAGCCATATCTTCTCTCGATCAAATTTTCGAAAAAATCAAAGAATCACGATTTTTGCTATGAAAAGCTCATAATCTTCAAAAAATTTTCGAGCTTTTTCCACAATTCCATTGCAGATAGTACTTTCATTTTAAAAAAACGAAAAATTCGAAATTTTCAAGATAATAGTTACCAAGAAAAAGAAAATCCTTTGCCTTTACGAAGGCACATCGAGAACATTTTCGAAACATAGATGAATTCAAAATAGTAATCATCGAAACATTTGAAACATAATTTTACCCCCAAATACTTAGGTGTTAAATTAGATTCCTCTCTGAATTACAAAGCACATTTGGATGACTTACGAATGAAACTAAAAACGAGAAATAACATTCTACAGAAACTTGCTGGTACGTCATGGGGTGCTGACCCGACTACACTTCGCACAGCAGCCCTTGCCCTGGTTTTTTCCACCGCTGAATATTGTTGCCCTGTTTGGCTCAATAGTGTTCATGTTCAGAAAATCGATGCACAGCTCAATTTTTCAATGAGAATAATTACTGGAACCATCCGATCTACACCTATCCAATGGCTACCAGTGCTATCGAATATAGTTCCTCCCCATATTCGAAGACAGTCTGCAACTTGGAATTCTTGGAATAAATTCAATTCATTTCCGGATTCTTTTCCGATACTTTCCTACGTTCCAGAAAATAGAATTCCAAGACTGAAATCTCGTAAACCTATTTGGTCGAATAACTTTCTGAATTCGAACTTCAGCTACAACGAAATCTGGAAATCCGAATGGGATGTATGTTCTTTATCTAATAAAGATCTAATATCTGTTCCATCGAATAAAGTTCCTGGTTTTAACCTTCCCAGGAGAATATGGTCCCTTCTTAATCGAATAAGAACAGGTCATGGTCGTACCAACAGCATGCTTTTCAAGTGGAATTCGGTTGATAGTCCTAATTGTGAATGTGGTAAATCAGAGGAAACAGTTGAACACCTAATTAATAATTATTCGATTTATAAATTCCAAGATGGCATTAGAGCCATACACAATATATCAAACTCATTTTTGCAATGGGTTGAAAATTTCAGATCAATTTGATGAAGTATAAATTGAATTCTCTTGCTGTTCTGGCTTTTTTTATTTTCAGGTTGGAGTTTGTGTTTGGAAATCCTTCCTCCGAAGAGCCGTCCCGCTGATCGTGATGTCCTTCTATATAGAATATATAGAGTATCATACGAAGAATGTTGTGGTACCCCGTTCCTTTTTTTACCTCAGCTTAGGTTCTTTTTGTTTCAACATTTATTGTATTAGTTTAGCTCTCTTATTCAAAAGAATATATATATATATTGAAGCAATTTCGCTCAACCATAAACTAAAAGCTGAAATTTTTGCCATGTGTATTATTGCCGTAGGTAAAAATATTTGCTATTAATATGGTTGCGTGAAAAAAAAACCGAAAACATTGATTGATTGATTTATTGTTATTTTCATTAAAACTCAATCAACTTACATATAAAACAACAACTAATACATTTACAGTTTAGTCCCACCACCTTAAAAACCATAACTTTCCTGGCAGTGCCTTTTTCCACTTTTTTCTTTACCAAAATCCTCAAAGCCAATAATTTTTCTCTTATCATAATGAAGGTTTTCTTTTATGTCCATTTCATCAAAGACCAACACGCAACAGCGATCAATATTTTCTTTGATATTTTCATATATGCGTTCAAAAATATTTCTATTTACGCAGGATTCAACAGCATTTTTTTGAACCGGGACTCTTCCTTAATAATAATGGCGACATAATTTTGTCGTCGATCTTCTGCCTCTTGTACCCTTTACTTTGGAACATCTCAATTGCGACATCATGAAGTTCCAGGTTGTTTTAGGCATATTTTCGTACAAACTTTGAACCTCTGGGGATCAGAGAACTCGAAAAAACTCCTCAAAGTCCTGGACTTTTCCCTACACCTACACTGTTTTTTGAGCTTGGGTAAGTGGTCTTTCTTTTTGCTGAATAATCTTTACCGATTTCTTCTTCCTTGGTGAAGTGTTACTTCTTCTTCTCAAGGTGCCGTCTCCATCTCCATTCGATGAAGGTTGGACACAATCTCGGCAAGAAAGTGTTACTAATGGATAAAGTTTCCTTGTTTCTGAAAATTTTGCTTGGGTGTCTGATCCAACTGTACGTTATGAAAGAATATCTCTGCAAATAAAAACAAAGTGAATTTCAATTTTGATATTCTAACAGAAAGAACGTTAACTGAATCAATTATTCTTAGTAAACATTTTGAACAAATCATCACTACTTTCAGATATAATAAATCTGCTTTCTTCGCATTTTTCTGGCATTGCAGAAGTCAAAAGAAGTGGTTTATTGAAGAACTTCATTGGAACTTGGAACTGCATCTGTGAGTAGTCTATGATTTGTATCTATATGTATGACTCTGGAGTAAAATGGTTAAAGCATATTCTATTATTTCGGAGATGTTCTTTCATGAATTTCATTCCTAGTTTCTCTTGTCAGATTTTTGATCTGAAAAAATTAAAAACACGATTGTATTCAAATCTCATTCCTTTATATAAATATTGCCAACTCACTTATTGATGTTAGTTGAAAAACGATTCATTTTTGATACTTCATCTTCTCCAGCTCCACATATAAAGCATTTACCTAATCATATTTGAAAAATATTTTGAAATACACAAACACTCACAAACTTCAAACGTCAAACTGTTTATCACTCAGTTGAAGCACGTGATGCTATAGCAACACGGAATATATTCCGTGTTGCCACAATGGTTTAAATGCACGTGGACTGATAAAAATAGAATTGCATTTTCGCAATAGAAGAAAGTAGATAAAGCTAATTTATTTTCAGCCAATGGCAGTATATATTTTCAAATTTGGCAACGCCAACAAAAGCGTACGCAGCACCTCTACTTGCAGGGCCGCTGAAATAAAACAAAGATAGCTTTAAGAAAGTTGAGCAGTCAAGTATATATGGACCAAAAACATTGAAAATATTTTTTTCTCTGAACAAGCCTCAGCACGATTTTCTCGAAGGTAACTTGAAGGTTATTCTCATTACTCGTTCTTGGACAATGAAAACACCTTCCAGGTTATATTCCATCCCCCAAAACAAAATCCCATATTTGAGAACCGACTCAAAATAGCGTGATAAAAGATTTTCAGAGTTTTCCTATTCATGTATTTACCGGTTGTTCTTTCTGCGAAGTTAATTTTATTTAATTTTTTAGAGTCTCATGTTGAGATGCGCGCAGGTCGGTCGTAATTGACGACGGTCCGGGATTTTTCGCAAATCGTGTAATTTGAGAGGTGAAAAAATAATTTCGATCCAGTATCGATTGAAATTAAGTGCATGTGAAGAGAAATTCCAAAAAAACAAATTTATCAACAGTGAGAAAAGACACTACAAGTTCAAAAACAACAGTGAGAAAAACGACTCGAAAGTGAAAACAAACAATCAAAACAGATGGTGTGGATTTCTTTCAAATCCAGATAACATCTGTTTACTTTATTCACTGGCGTACTGCTGAATTATTCAACATGAAACCAATTGAACAATTCTGTGACCAACCACAGAACCCAAATACGTCAGAAGAAATTAGTTCCAATCAAACCAAAACAAACTTAGTGAGAATGTTATCAACGAGTTCGGAAGAATTTCTAGGATTCGAGGCAAATAACTCGAAAAATGCATGGCAAGTAGTAAAATCGGCTCCAACAAAGAGAAGAAAAATTAATAACAATAGCATTAACAACATTACAATCCAAAATAAATTCGATGTTCTGAATAGTGTCGATGAAACAAGCACACAAAGAAATGACGCCGCTTCAGAGAAAACCCTGAAACCACCCCCAATATTTATTTACGGGGTAGTTCACTACCCTGATATGGCCAAAAAATTAAAAAGCGTAGCAGGGGAAGATCAGTATACCACAAAATGCCTACCGGACAATACTATCAAAGTTAATAGCTTAACACCAGAAACCTACAGAAAATTTATAAAATTTATGCGCGATAATAATGTTATTCATCATACTTACCTACCTAAAGATGAGAGAGCTTTCAGGATAGTGATAAAAAACTTACATCACACAACCGATGTAAAGGAAATCAAGCAAGAATTAGCAAACGCTGGACACAAAACAAGAAATATAATGAATGGTGGACACAGATCAACAAAAGAACCATTAAATATCTTTTTCGTAGACTTAGAACCAGCCCCAAACAACAAAGACGTATAAAAAATACAGTACCTAAGCAACAGAGCAATAAAAATAGAACCACCTAGAAAATCGAAAGGAATCACTCAATGCACAAGATGTCAACAATCAGTGGCGTAACGTTTCTCAGCCAGGCCCCCCCCCATGATTATTTCAGGGTCCCATCCCTATAAACATTTTTTTTTTAAATTTTTTCTTTGTTTCTCGGAAGAACTTTAGCAAAGTTGAAGAACTAATAATTTTCCACTCGTTTCTGCCGTTGCATTCCATTATTATATTATAATTGATTTTTCAACAGTTGATACGTCCTATTTCACACGCTTTTCGTAGATTGTTTTTCTATACTTTTCATTTATACATTAAACGGTTTTTTCCGAAAGCTCAATGCCCCAAACAGAAAAACACAAACACAAACAAAGAAGCGAAAATCCGACCGCCCAACCTCCACATGTGGTCGGTACGCTTTGTATATAAAGCTAATGCCGGCGGTAACTATTATTGAAACATAGATGAATTCAAAATAGTAATCATCGAAATGAATACCATTTTCAATTCCCAGGCTCAGAGATCTTTTATCATGAGGTTGGAGAAATGATATATATCATATATATATATATATCATATATATATCATTTCTCCAATAATAGTTACCGCCGGCATTAGCTTTATATACAAAGCGTACCGACCACATGTGGAGGTTGGGCGGTCGGATTTTCGCTTCTTTGTTTGTGTTTGTGTTTTTCTGTTTGGGGCATTGAGCTTTCGGAAAAAACCGTTTAATGTATAAATGAAAAGTATAGAAAAACAATCTACGAAAAGCGTGTGAAATAGGACGTATCAACTGTTGAAAAATCAATTATAATATAATAATGGAATGCAACGGCAGAAACGAGTGGAAAATTATTAGTTCTTCAACTTTGCTAAAGTTCTTCCGAGAAACAAAGAAAAAATTTAAAAAAAAATGTTTATAGGGATGGGACCCTGAAATAATCATGGGGGGGGCCTGGCTGAGAAACGTTACGCCACTGATTGTTGACATCTTGTGCATTGAGTGATTCCTTTCGATTTTCTAGGTGGTTCTATTTTTATTGCTCTGTTGCTTAGGTACTGTATTTTTTATACGTCTTTGTTGTTTGGGGCTGGTTCTAAGTCTACGAAAAAGATATTTAATGGTTCTTTTGTTGATCTGTGTCCACCATTCATTATATTTCTTGTTTTGTGTCCAGCGTTTGCTAATTCTTGCTTGATTTCCTTTACATCGGTTGTGTGATGTAAGTTTTTTATCACTATCCTGAAAGCTCTCTCATCTTTAGGTAGGTAAGTATGATGAATAACATTATTATCGCGCATAAATTTTATAAATTTTCTGTAGGTTTCTGGTGTTAAGCTATTAACTTTGATAGTATTGTCCGGTAGGCATTTTGTGGTATACTGATCTTCCCCTGCTACGCTTTTTAATTTTTTGGCCATATCAGGGTAGTGAACTACCCCGTAAATAAATATTGGGGGTGGTTTCAGGGTTTTCTCTGAAGCGGCGTCATTTCTTTGTGTGCTTGTTTCATCGACACTATTCAGAACATCGAATTTATTTTGGATTGTAATGTTGTTAATGCTATTGTTATTAATTTTTCTTCTCTTTGTTGGAGCCGATTTTACTACTTGCCATGCATTTTTCGAGTTATTTGCCTCGAATCCTAGAAATTCTTCCGAACTCGTTGATAACATTCTCACTAAGTTTGTTTTGGTTTGATTGGAACTAATTTCTTCTGACGTATTTGGGTTCTGTGGTTGGTCACAGAATTGTTCAATTGGTTTCATGTTGAATAATTCAGCAGTACGCCAGTGAATAAAGTAAACAGATGTTATCTGGATTTGAAAGAAATCCACACCATCTGTTTTGATTGTTTGTTTTCACTTTCGAGTCGTTTTTCTCACTGTTGTTTTTGAACTTGTAGTGTCTTTTCTCACTGTTGATAAATTTGTTTTTTTGGAATTTCTCTTCACATGCACTTAATTTCAATCGATACTGGATCGAAATTATTTTTTCACCTCTCAAATTACACGATTTGCGAAAAATCCCGGACCGTCGTCAATTACGACCGACCTGCGCGCATCTCAACATGAGACTCTAAAAAATTAAATAAAATTAACTTCGCAGAAAGAACAACCGGTAAATACATGAATAGGAAAACTCTGAAAATCTTTTATCACGCTAATTTTGAGTCGGTTCTCAAATATGGGATTTTGTTTTGGGGGATGGAATATAACCTGGAAGGTGTTTTCATTGTCCAAGAACGAGTAATGAGAATAACCTTCAAGTTACCTTCGAGAAAATCGTGCTGAGGCTTGTTCAGAGAAAAAAATATTTTCAATGTTTTTGGTCCATATATACTTGACTGCTCAACTTTCTTAAAGCTATCTTTGTTTTATTTCAGCGGCCCTGCAAGTAGAGGTGCTGCGTACGCTTTTGTTGGCGTTGCCAAATTTGAAAATATATACTGCCATTGGCTGAAAATAAATTAGCTTTATCTACTTTCTTCTATTGCGAAAATGCAATTCTATTTTTATCAGTCCACGTGCATTTAAACCATTGTGGCAACACGGAATATATTCCGTGTTGCTATAGCATCACGTGCTTCAACTGAGTGATAAACAGTTTGACGTTTGAAGTTTGTGAGTGTTTGTGTATTTCAAAATATTTTTCAAATATGATTAGGTAAATGCTTTATATGTGGAGCTGGAGAAGATGAAGTATCAAAAATGAATCGTTTTTCAACTAACATCAATAAGTGAGTTGGCAATATTTATATAAAGGAATGAGATTTGAATACAATCGTGTTTTTAATTTTTTCAGATCAAAAATCTGACAAGAGAAACTAGGAATGAAATTCATGAAAGAACATCTCCGAAATAATAGAATATGCTTTAACCATTTTACTCCAGAGTCATACATATAGATACAAATCATAGACTACTCACAGATGCAGTTCCAAGTTCCAATGAAGTTCTTCAATAAACCACTTCTTTTGACTTCTGCAATGCCAGAAAAATGCGAAGAAAGCAGATTTATTATATCTGAAAGTAGTGATGATTTGTTCAAAATGTTTACTAAGAATAATTGATTCAGTTAACGTTCTTTCTGTTAGAATATCAAAATTGAAATTCACTTTGTTTTTATTTGCAGAGATATTCTTTCATAACGTACAGTTGGATCAGACACCCAAGCAAAATTTTCAGAAACAAGGAAACTTTATCCATTAGTAACACTTTCTTGCCGAGATTGTGTCCAACCTTCATCGAATGGAGATGGAGACGGTACCTTGAGAAGAAGAAGTAACACTTCACCACGGAAGAAGAAATCGGTAAAGATTATTCAGCAAAAAGAAAGACCACTTACCCAAGCTCAAAAAACAGTGTAGGTGTAGGGAAAAGTCCAGGACTTTGAGGAGTTTTTTCGAGTTCTCTGATCCCCAGAGGTTCAAAGTTTGTACGAAAATATGCCTAAAACAACCTGGAACTTCATGATGTCGCAATTGAGATGTTCCAAAGTAAAGGGTACAAGAGGCAGAAGATCGACGACAAAATTATGTCGCCATTATTATTAAGGAAGAGTCCCGGTTCAAAAAAATGCTGTTGAATCCTGCGTAAATAGAAATATTTTTGAACGCATATATGAAAATATCAAAGAAAATATTGATCGCTGTTGCGTGTTGGTCTTTGATGAAATGGACATAAAAGAAAACCTTCATTATGATAAGAGAAAAATTATTGGCTTTGAGGATTTTGGTAAAGAAAAAAGTGGAAAAAGGCACTGCCAGGAAAGTTATGGTTTTTAAGGTGGTGGGACTAAACTGTAAATGTATTAGTTGTTGTTTTATATGTAAGTTGATTGAGTTTTAATGAAAATAACAATAAATCAATCAATCAATGTTTTCGGTTTTTTTTTCACGCAACCATATTAATAGCAAATATTTTTACCTACGGCAATAATACACATGGCAAAAATTTCAGCTTTTAGTTTATGGTTGAGCGAAATTGCTTCAATATATATATATATATATTCTTTTGAATAAGAGAGCTAAACTAATACAATAAATGTTGAAACAAAAAGAACCTAAGCTGAGGTAAAAAAAGGAACGGGGTACCACAACATTCTTCGTATGATACTATAGTATCATACGATACTTTCATCACCAGTATCATACGATACTATAGAGCCAGGGGAAAAAACCTCAGCCGAAAAAACCTGTCTCCCCGTTAAAAAAATAAAATAAAATTGTTGTATCTGAATATTCTATATAGAAGGACATCACGATCAGCGGGACGGCTCTTCGGAGGAAGGATTTCCAAACACAAACTCCAACCTGAAAATAAAAAAAGCCAGAACAGCAAGAGAATTCAATTTATACTTCATCAAATTGATCTGAAATTTTCAACCCATTGCAAAAATGAGTTTGATATATTGTGTATGGCTCTAATGCCATCTTGGAATTTATAAATCGAACAATTATTAATTAGGTGTTCAACTGTTTCCTCTGATTCACCACATTCACAATTAGGACTATCAACCGAATTCCACTTGAAAAGCATGCTGTTGGTACGACCATGACCTGTTCTTATTCGATTAAGAAGGGACCATATTCTCCTGGGAAGGTTAAAACCAGGAACTTTATTCGATGGAACAGATATTAGATCTTTATTAGATAAAGAACATACATCCCATTCGGATTTCCAGATTTCGTTGTAGCTGAAGTTCGAATTCAGAAAGTTATTCGACCAAATAGGTTTACGAGATTTCAGTCTTGGAATTCTATTTTCTGGAACGTAGGAAAGTATCGGAAAAGAATCCGGAAATGAATTGAATTTATTCCAAGAATTCCAAGTTGCAGACTGTCTTCGAATATGGGGAGGAACTATATTCGATAGCACTGGTAGCCATTGGATAGGTGTAGATCGGATGGTTCCAGTAATTATTCTCATTAAAAAATTGAGCTGTGCATCGATTTTCTGAACATGAACACTATTGAGCCAAACAGGGTAACAATATTCAGCGGTGGAAAAAACCAGGGCAAGGGCTGCTGTGCGAAGTGTAGTCGGGTCAGCACCCCATGACGTACCAGCAAGTTTCTGTAGAATGTTATTTCTCGTTTTTAGTTTCATTCGTAAGTCATCCAAATGTGCTTTGTAATTCAGAGAGGAATCTAATTTAACACCTAAGTATTTGGGGGTAAAATTATGTTTCAAAGGAAAGTTCCCGAAAAGGACATTTAATTTTCTGAATTTTTGATGGTTATTCAAATGAAATAACGAAACCTCGGTTTTATTTGGATTTGGACACAAACGCCATTCGAAAAGATAATTTTTCAAAATTTTCAGATCAGAAGTTAAATTTTCCTCAATACTTCTAAAATCAGAATGACGGAAAGCGAGTGCAATATCGTCGGCGTAAATGAATTTTTCAGATGAAGTACAAGGAATATCGCATAAATATAAATTGAATAGAAGGGGTGCGAAAACAGATCCTTGTGGAAGGCCATTGTTCAATATTTTGAATTTACTACTATTATCATCAACAAAAACACGAAATCTTCTATCCGACAACATATTCTCTAATAAACGAATCATCTTTCCACATTTAAGATGTGTATAAAGTTTATAGATCAAACCATCTTTCCATACCGTGTCGTAGGCAGACGATAAATCTATGAAAGCTGAACCTGTTTTTAATTTATTATCGAAACCCGATTCGATGAATGTGGTCAAACTGAGAACCTGATCATTGCAATTTCTATTTTTCCTGAAACCGCCCTGACAATTTTGAAGAACATCCTCTATAGTAGGTTCAATCCTGATGAAAATCAACCTTTCTAAAATTTTCATAGAAACACTCAATAATCTAATTGGCCTATAACTACTCGCTTCGGAAGGATTCTTTCCACGTTTCAAAATGCCTATTACTTTCGCTTTGCGAAACTCAACCGGAAAATTGCCAGTACACAAAATGTTATTGTAAAAGGATAACAACCACTTCAATGCCCTTTTTCCTAAATGTTTAATAAACTCAGGATAAATTCCGTCGAAACCCGCAGCTTTACGTGATTTCGTGCGTTTAATAGCTGCTTTCAGTTCATCAAGATTGAACGGTTCCGATATACTTTCTACAGCTTGAGCTGATTTCCTAAATCTGGGTAATTTTTTCTTTATATCCTTGACTTTTAATTTTGAGGTTTCAACTGAATTAGAAACATCAACGAGACGACGTGCTATTAATTTTGGATCAATTTTAGAGGATGTTATCACTTGAGGTGTCGCCTCACCTAGTTTTCTCAAAATATCCCATGAACTTCTACTAGAATGCGTGAAATTCATGCTTCAATACATAAAAACAGTAATAAAACATAAATGAATAATTCGAAATTACCGCGCGTTTGTTTAGACGAAAATAGCAGAAGAGCATGTGATTTCATATAGAGACTGTATCCTTACAAAGTGAACAACACAAGAGGAGGAAGTATTGTGCAATGCCATCCAAGCTTGAAACTCGGTAATGAAAACCCTCCTGTTACTAACAACTTAAATGAATGCCTTCATTTCACAATACCCTTTCAAGGAGAAAAGTTGCATGTCTTCCTGGGGATGGGGATGTATATATACATCCCCATTCAAAGGATGAGGAAACAATTTTTACTAGAGCTGTATTGTATAAATACTCGATCATTATCGGCGACTTCAACATCAACAAAGTGAAACACAAACAGCTCTCTGAATTCCTGCAGAATGGCGCATTCACCAAATATGCGACAGCCCCAAATTTCATCATGGATAACAACCCACACAGTAGAGAATAACTTACTGGGTGTAGAGTTGATCCCAGACCTTGGTTCAGATCACCTAGCAATGATGATAAATATTGACTTGAAGCAAATACCTGAAAAGTTCCATAGATGCAACATCAAAAAAGTTAATAGAGAGGATGCGGACTTCATTAAAGAAAATGATACAAAACTAATTGACGAGGATTATATAAGGAACTCCAACAACACTGTGTCATGTAGTATAAAGAAAAATACACCAATATACAAGCACCATATAGTACTTCAAGAACTTTCACCACACATAATAAATCTCATAAAGAGAAAAATTTATAAAGAATACCTGATCCAAACCTAATCCTGAATTCAAAAAGAACATCAACGAAATCAGTAAGAGCATACAGACCATGGTACAACAATACAGACAACACACTTGGATAAAAGCCTGCAATGAAATCAACTTGTCAAAAGGAAAAATATTTTACCAACAGGTAAACAAACTCTCAAAGTACAAACAATTCCATACCATACCTACACTCAAAGACAATAACAAGGAATATAAGACAGATCAAGAGAAAGTGGAAAAATTTGTAGACTACTTCAAAAGCGCATTTCAGTAAGATGAAAATATCAAATATGACAACACCCAAGAAACAAAAGTTAATGCCTGGTATGAAAACCTAGTTCTATTGAAAACTAAGAACAGTGCCCCGGGCTCAGATACTATTCCATGGAGTATTATTCAGAAATTAGATAAGGATTTACACACTATAATAATAGAAATTTATGAATACTGTATGAGATTTGAAGTATTCTCAGCAATATGGAAAACAGGTACCATAATAAAAATTTCCAAACATGGTACAGATAATCAAAAAATAAAAAACTATAGACCAATAACATTGTTACCGGTATTGGGAAAATTGTTTGAAAAAATCATAAAACAAAGGCTTGAGGAAAAGCTGATTCACGCCATTCCAAAGTGTCAGTTTGGATTTCAACCCAAAATGTCAAGAATTCATCCTCTCACCATATTTGTATGTAACCCACAAAATGCCCAACTAAACCGAAAAAAAACAGCTGCTATTAGCTGCTATATAAACAAGGCATTCGATAGCGTTTGGCAGAAGGGTCTACTCTATAAATTACAGAAACTCAATACTCCAATGTACCTTGTAAAAATAGTAAAAAGCTTTTCAGAAGACGGGAATCTCTCCGTGAAAATCAATGAGACAACATCCACCTCATTCTCCCCAGAACAAGGCACCGCACAAGAATCTCCACTTTCCCCTCTGCTCTACAATATTTTCTGCAGTGACATAACTAAAAGCAACAGTACCTCCTACTCTATGCCGATGACACCATTTTAATATCTCATGAAACAACTTTATATGGACAGATTGATACATTGGTTCTATAAATAGCGGTTACCTCCCAACCCTGAAAAATCGAAATTTATAATGTTTAATCATAAGACCAAGTTCACCTATGATGCAGGTAGACAGCAGAAATATAACACCATCTCCATCAATAAAATACCTTGGCATACAAATTGACAGCAAAGCCAATATGAAACTGCAATCAAACCTAGCTTAAAAGAAAACAATTACAAGAGCAAAACACGTCAAATGTCTCACCTAAAAAAACGAGGGAATCAGTTTCGAAAATGCAACAAAGATATATAAAACGATCTGCAGACCAATTCTGGAGTATCGACATCCACTGTATGCAAATTCAACAAATTCGATACTAGGAAACCTAGAGGTAGGAGAAAGAACATCTCTGAGAACAATAGCACGGCTGAGCCACCCAACGACCTGCTATACATAAAAACCGAGATACAGCCAATAACGGAAAGACTGAAAATTCTTAATGAAAGATTCTTCAAACAAGTGCAAGAAATGAACGACATATACATATAGATTGTTTCATAGCGAAGCTGTTACCAACCCACCCAGAAAGTTTAAAGCCCAGACTTTATTGGCCTCATGACAAATTAGAAACAGTTTTCATTTTGATTTAATTTTTTCATGCAATAGAATATATATTTTTTTTCGAATGATGTAATAAATTGTACAGGGCGGAAGGACTTCGGTCGATGGCCTTTGACTGCGGTCAATAAAGAACTGATATTATTTTTATTAAAAGACAAGGCTGAAGGATCCAAGGTCGATGGCCGTTTGCTGGCAATAAAGAATCTATCTAAATAAAAATGAAAAGTTCTGTATGGATGTTATTCTAACAAGAGTAGATGTTCGTACAGTGGTAGTGGGATGACTATTATTTTCCACAGAAAATAATAGTGTTTTGATGTTAGAGTAAGGTCCATGATACTTTTAAATTTGTAAATAATCACATTATAAACCGATATATATATATATATATATATATATATATATATATATAGTATTGGAGTGTACAAAGAAAAAAAAGCATATTATTTTATAAGGAGGAGAAGTGTGCGAGCTTGAGTTTACCCGCCTCACTACATTCGGCGAGTAATTGAAAGTGAGCCATGAAAAGTCACTTCTACTCAGAATGAAATATCGTCGGCCTAATTCGTAAAGCTGCCAAATCCATTCTAAATCAATGGACTTACCAGGTTAACGAATTAGGCCGACGATATGATATTTTAGTTTCAAACGTTTTGAAATCCATAAAAGTCTGAATATCCACTTTAGGATTGATTTACATTTAGGCACATGATTCTATCCACTTAAGATCGTTAAAATTGAATGAATTATGGGACATTTGCCTAGTTACAGTTGCCACGCACAATTGATTCTGACAGATATGAAGTAAAATAATCATTTGCAAGCTGGTGAAAAGTGGTTGAAAGTGAATATGTCTTCTAAAATTGAGGTTTTGGCCATTGAAGCAGTCTCTTCCCTTGAAACATCGAAATCTATTGAAAAATATTCTGCAGCATACCTATGATCACATCGTGAATTGGCGCAATTCGAAAAATGTGACATTTTACCAAGGGAATGTGCTTCTAGCATATTTCAACTTAATGGCTAGTGAAATAAAATGGAAATCCTCTGCTTGGTGAGCCTGATATTCAATGATAAAGTCGCAACTAGCAATCACACATGAAATAGCTATTGGTAAATACCTGGAGTTGCACGCGCGTATTTTTGCATAGTAACACTTTTCCTGTCGCCGGCCGGAAAAGTGTTGTATAGCAACACTTCTCCTCCTAGATGGCGAAATAGAACTTTTTGATGATCCTGTCAATCAAGAAATTACATTATTGTACGCTTGAAAATAATTCATATTTATGAAGGGATTATGCTATATGGTTCAATATCAGCAAGAGGAAATTACTATTTATAAACTTCTTCTGCTTCATTAATAAATGAATAATTACGTACTTTTATAATATTGGGAAGAGCAGGAAATCCATCTGATAATTTCATAATATTCCATTCTTCTGGATCCTTCTCGTGTAATTGTCTTATCTGTTCTTTATCATGCCACGTTAAGAAATTGGGGTACCTAGTTCTGAAATATTTTTGTTTAGCAATATCATATTGTAATTTTTCTTTAATTTTTTTCATCTCTTTCATATAGTATCTGTGAGCATCATTGAGATAATCAAAATTGGATTCATAATCAAGATCATCAAAATCATTATCTTTATGATTATCTGCAATATCAAGTCTACGTCGAGTACCAGGATCAACTTTAGTGGAAAATCTAACTGATGTAACTTTTCGAAGGTACGAAACACATAATTTACTAGTAATGGACATTCTTACACTCCGTTTGTATTTCTATTCTATGTCACAGAATATCTATCACAGAACATCAATAATTGGACAAAATAATTACCGATGGTGTCGCTGCATTCGCCGATCAGCTGTTTACCGAAACGAGTATTGTTTCGTGTTTACATCATAACCTCCTTCAATTAACAAGCCGCGAACAGCTGAGATGTGGCAACGCAGCGGAAGGCCTAGAAGTTTCTGACGCCATATGTGGACGCCTTGTTGTTTGTTGTGTTTGTGAATTAATGGTGACCGTTCGTACTGATTTTACCAATACAGTATTGAATTTCGGGCATGAGTCCTGGTTAGTCATCAAACAAAACCAGTTCACGAAATGTGGAATTACATTTTCTATTGCAAAAGTGGAAAAAGCGACATTGAAATCCACATAAAAACAGTTGAACACAAACGAGCAGTGTCAGCAGCAAGTTCGAATATTTCAAGAAATAAGAATTTGGAGAATTGATGGCATTTGTCCTGGTTCCAGGTTGGAAAGAAATGGTCACATTATTTGTGAAGTGAATTGTGCCCAAAAGAAAAATTCTGTGTGTGTGAATGAAGTGAAATTTCATCTTTCATCTGGTGTCCTGTGAAAGAAACTTCTCCTATTTCGAATCAGGCCAAATAAATGTTGTGTACCCGGCTGCAAGAGCAATTACAAGACTTCGTTTCGTTTCCAAAAATGAAGAACTGTATCAATATCGTGGATTAGGCAATTCCAAGAGAAAATTACGTTTCCGATAAATTCAGTTTGGTTTCCGAAATTCATTTCCATGAAAACGATATCTTGAAATTTTTATTAAGTTTTATTAGCTGATGGAACCCATGAAATGTCAACAACTCAAGGAAAAAGCAGTTCCTTTATTTTGTCCAAATTTACCGTTTTATTAATCTAAAAAAATTCTCAAACAGAGAAATAATCCCCAGTATAGAAAAGATGGAACGATAGACTGAAACAATAATGATATAAATGTTTTTTTCAATTCGGATTTGATTAAAGATTATGATGACCTAAAAAATAACTCGACAACAAAATCTACTTTTTTATTACATTTTGGAGAGACTATAACAGTAAATGTTTTAATAACAAGTGAGACCCTTCAGGTAAAAATTACAAATGAACTTACAAATGAACTTTCTCGGTATAAATAAATATTATGTAGATGAACGAGGTTTGGAAGGTCCGGATGCTGAATTGTATAAATTGAACAAATCTTTATATTTATTAGAAACATTTTTGTAAGGGGAAGCGAATGAAAATTTTGGAAAACTCTGACATTTCAGATGGTGGCGGATCAAATGTGACAAATTATAAGTAAAAAACCGAAATATTCATCATGTTCATAGTTTTGACATTTATTCTATATTCTCAATCTCCCCTAATTATTTATGTTTATTTCTTCAGCTATAGTTATTAAGTTCAGAGATTTTATTTAAGTTCTGTTATTAAATTTTGTACATGAAGTTATTAAAATGATTTGGATCTCAAGTTTTTCTCAGATTTACCTATTATGTTGATTACATTGATTCAAATACAAAATTTTGTGGCATGAGATGACCCTACACCTTCTCTTTGGTTTTTGCTGAACAACAAATTGGATATGAAATGTGCTGTATTGTCAAAATACATTGATAATCAATCATTAAGTTCTGTGCTTCTATACAGATCAAATAATTTCGTTCAATTGATATCCACCGGTTATAATAAAGATGATGAATCAAACCAATTCATTGGTCAAGTAGGATTTAGTATTGTTGCTTCTAGGTATTTGATTGAATTTAAAACATTCCATATCGACTATTCGACAATTAATTGAAATATATTTGAAAATCGCGCTCCTATTATAACGAATTTACTGCGGCCGTCCGAAGTCCCAGTCGGCCTTCCGGATCCTTCATTTGCGGCGTTGCCACATTTTGTTCACGGCTATGTGTTTAAGATGGCTGTGTTTACATTATGGAGCCCACAGACTTCGTGCCGATTCGCCGATTCTGATCGCCGTACCGTTTTGCTCACACACTTCGGGAAATCCTGGCAGTTATTTTTCAGTCGTTCTTCGGTGAGTACGTAATGGAGAGGAAACATCTTTTAGCAGTGGCGGCTGCTATTGTTATGTTGAACGAAAATTAAAAAAAAGATCGATATGGCTGAAAGAATGGCTCCTGAAACGAGAAAAATAATCTCATATTAATTTATTAAATGAAATGAAGTTGGAACCAAAAGATTTTTTCAATTACTTGAGAATAGACGAAGAAACTTATTTCGTATTATTGAATTTAGTAAAACCATTCATTACTAAACAAGATAGTCATTTAAGAGAGGCAATATTCCCGCATGAGAGGCTTACCGTGACCTTGCGTTACCTCTCCACAGGCAGAAGCTATTTCAAACATCAAAAGTTTCTATCCTAGTATGAACATGGAAGCCATTGAGATATATAAACATGAGAACAATATGAACAGAAGGGAAGAAACTCCTTTGGTACATAGCGCATGGTTGCCGGTGTTGGAAAAGACCAAAATCAAGCCAATACGAAGTGGAAGCAATGGACCAATCAACATCGTGCGCGTAAACCCACTACCTTCTCCCGCCAATGATCAGGGTATAAGTAGGGCCAACGGATCGAATCCAGCATCACTTTCGGAAATTCAGCGGTCGAGTTACAATCTAAGACCAAGAATCCTCTGAAGATGCCTACCGCAGTTGTGGGCGAAACGTTAGGTGAAATAATTCCTAATAAACCACGGCCAATAAGCCCGGAAGACTCTCTTAATGTGAATATATCCGGTCGTGAAAGCCTGAAACTATTTACCCTCAATCTTATTTATTTCCTGCGAATATAATCCAACTACTTATAGAAATTTAAATAAAATAGCCATTTTAAGTATTCACTGATAGAAAATTGAATTAATTAAGATATCCTCATACTCTTGACATATGATATATATCATTTCAAAAATATTAAATTAACCTCATGTTGCAAATAGAAAGAGAGATAAGATCACACCCGACGTCGTTCGAAAACGATCGGCAACATTTCAATCAACAGTGGAACGGCCCCTATATATATATATATATATATATATATATATATATATATATATGTCGCAGGCTCATTGTAATATCAGTCTTATTATAATAAGCCTAGGCTTTTTCAATATGACTAGGCGTATTGTAAAACAACCGAAGCAAGTGAAAATCTGACAATATGACTGATATTTTCAGACGTATTATAATACGCTTGACGCCTTCTCAGTCTTTTTGTTCGAGAGAACCTGTACGCGATTGTTTTTAGAATTTGACTGTATGAAATACGTCGTATTATGATACGTCTGGAAGTGTATCAGGCAGAATATGGAAATCGATTTAGAGACAAAAATAAATAGATAATTTTAGATTTGGATTATTAATTACAACATGGATTACTCTTATGACATTCACTTGTGCATTTGATATGGGAATTAAAACATAAACCTTAATTATTACGATACTGTGACTTGCTTGGTTTGCAAGAACATGTTTTGAATCCCTGTCCTTCGAATTTTGCGAATAATCTTAAAGCTTCTCTTAGGGAAATTACTTTATTATCTGGAATATCAATATTCTTATATCTTTGGCAATCAGTAATTTCATCTCTCGAGATGTTTCAATTTCTTACATTTTTGCTGCAGCTCTTTTCTTGCCCTCTACTTATTTTTTTCTTTGGTTCTAGACTATTTCTTTATTTTGGCTTAGATCTGTGACATTATCTGGACTTCTTGATAATAATTTATTATTTTCTAGTGATGTATCTGCAAAGCAAGCATATTCAGATATAGTGTTATTTAGAACTGTTTCCAGATCGTCTTCAGTATTAAAGTTTTGACAATTTCAGTGGGCAAATTAGTAGAGTAGTAAGTCACAACAACAACAGATAGAGAGCCTCAGTCGAATTACAATACGACGAGTATAACCTCAGTCAGAATCTGGGGAAATCGTGCGCTTTTAAGTTTTGACAATAAGCCGAATAACCATGCAGGCGTATTATAATACGCCTTGAATGGCGAGTCAAATTGTGAGATCGTCCATTATTTCAATGATATTGCAATATGCCTAGTCGAATTGAAAAAGCCTAGGCGTATTATAATATGACTGAGTTTATAAAAAGACTACGACATATATATATTATATATATATATATATATATAATATATATATATAGAGATCTGAGATTATATATATATATATATACTCGGCTAGGTGGGTAGATTGAAGTAGCCAATCGTCAATCAATACATCTATATTTCGGACCAAATGCGGTCCTTCATCAGGATGCTACAATGGAACATATAAAAAGGAAATATCTTTGGGATTAACTGAATAAGCTTACATTTGACTAGGTTATAAAAGATAACGATATCCAAAAGCAGAAGACATAAATTAGACAGTGAAATTACTGACGTCAATTTTGATGTCGAATCATAAAATTAATATAAAAAAGAAGAAGAAAACCAAAACCAACATGGATCAAGTAATGGACTCATTAAAAGTATTTGGTCGGACTTGAAGCATTTCCATGGAAAGTATATAACTATAAATACTACTTAATCCATCAATATCAGTTTTCTTATTGATATTATTAACATTTTCTTTTATATAACACATTTCCAGAAAAGTTCTTTTCGTTAAGTTATTATTTTGACAGAGAATTTTGGTTTCATCAAAATTAAATTGATGTCCAAGGTTCGATGCATGCCCAGCTAGAGCACATCTCTCTGGATGTATTCTAATGTCGCTTTTATGAAGAGCGATGCGACGTTTCAAATTTTGACTGGTTTCTCCCACATATACAGATGAGCAATCTTTGCAAGAAATCAAATATACACAATCACATCTTAAGAGTGTAGGAATTTTGGCCTTCAAAGAACTGAAAAGCAAACTCAAGGAGTGTGGATAGTATTTGGCAATTTTTAAATTTTCAATACCGGACAAAATGTGGCATAATTTCTGAGTCAAGCCCGGAATGAAGGGCAGAGACATAAATTTAGATAGAACCAAGTCAACCTCACCCTGTGCTGAAGAAGTAAGGTAAATGTCCCAATTATCGACATTTCTGAAGTATTATCTGTTTAATAAGAAGAAAAACGGTCTCATTACAATTTGTATGCAACATACTTCTGATACATACTTTAAAGATCATACTGAAATCAAAAAATAGTTTTCCCTAACCCCTCCAGCCCAAAAAAACTGCTGCTCAACAGTCGCGTATGAGTCGTTTTCTAGTGAACACCGTTCTACTTCCTCATAAGTTAAGCGCATACTCTTTCATTCGCTTCAATTTTCACGTACAATATTTCACTAAACTGTAAAATATTGACTACAAACATAGTTATATAGGATTATTCTTCTTCTGTATTATCAAATTTTAACTATTTATCCTATATTTTTATAAAAAAACAGGGTGTCGATAAATGGTACATCTGAAAGCTACTGTGTTCCAAATATCGACATGAGTGTCGATAAATGGGTCTCGTTTGAATTTTTTTGACTTAGTCATAGTTAACAAAGTAAAGTGATTTCCTAAAAAAAAATTTGGTGGAGTTGTTCATGAAACTCATCCTCCTTCCTGTACCAATTATCGACATATTGTTTTCCGTCAAATTATAAAATGGGAGTACAATGAATCATGGTGTCGATACAACGTGCAACTTGGTGTCGATATTTGGTGCAATACAAGTCGATGTCTAGGACAGAAAAGATTAACTTGAAATACACTTTGAAAAAAAAAACAGTCATCATTATTTCACTTCTGTTAATATAATTCGCTTCGAAATGATTAAATATTTCACCTAATATCAATCGACATTCAATTTATATTCAAGTCAACACTTATTTCAATAATATTTTAACGGATGTCGATAATAGGAACATTCATATGTCGATAATTGGTTATTTTGCGTTTTCAGTGAGCTTTCCACTCACAGTAACAGAACAGGCAAGCATTTTCAGAGAGATTTCAGAAAAAACACCTGTTAAAGAAATTCCAGAAAAAAATATACCCACTCCTGCAGAGAAGGAACAGAGAATTGAAGGAGAGAGAAAATTAATGAAATCATCCAAAAAGAAAAAAAGTAAAACAAAGGAAAATATAAAGATATAAGAACAAAGGTTGAAACAATAGAAGCAAGAATCGAACGACTCAACAAGAAATTCATGGAAAAAAGCCACAATAGAGAAATTATTCAGCCACTACTTCTTGAATTCAGAGGAAACCATGCAACCAAAAGAAAAATCCCTGAGAAACCGCTTTACTTCTTGATGAATGAATGTCGACTACGATCATTTTGAATCACAATTTCTTGTACCATCTAAATTTTTTATTCATTTTCATTATAGAATTTAGTTATCATTGTTAGCATTGTTTGAAACAGGCTGGAAGACTTCGATCGTTGGCCAATTGGAGTGATCCAATAAAGATTAATAAATAATAAATATAAAGATGTAAAATCAAGATCCGTCGGGAAAATGTCAATACGCTTAAGGTGATTATGTTCTCGTAGAATATGATGCTGAATATTTTCCTGGGTTAGTATTGAAGAAGTCTGGACAATCATACCAGGCATTGACAAAAAGCCATGGTAACTGTAGATGGCTTAACGTTGATGATATTTTGCATTACGAAGATGAAATATGCATATTGAATAAATGTGGCATATATGACATACCTGAAATGCAAGAATTTAAAAAAATTGAATTCATATCAAAGTTTTTGAACTTTTAGTATTTATTCCAGAATAATATTGTATTTTTTCACTTTTGATGTTATTTCGAACTGTTGCTTCATTTTTCATCATGAATAAAAGATTATTCTATTCATATTATTTCTGTCACGTTGCTCAGAATGATATTATTCACAACCATTTATAAATTTCCACTCTGTCGATAATTGGTACCACCACATGTCGATGATTGGGTTTTCTGATTTTCTAGTTGTCGATCATTGGGACATCTGACTTGCCTGTATTTTATTCAATTTTAATTATTTTACAGTATATGAATTAGTTTTTTTATGTTTGTTTATTCAAATATAACATACATAGAATGGGAAATTCAGGAAATTCAACAAATTCTACTTATATTTCAACTAGGAAATCATACTTTCTCCGCAAGATCTCACTATAGTGTCGATAATTGGGACATTTACCTTATAATTATTTTCATTATTATTGTTATTAGATGGATTATCATTTGCAATTGGGGCTAATGTCATCTCTCGATTAGGAACTATCAAACTTCTTTGTTAAAATATTGTATTCCAAAGCTGACTTACTCTCTACCTTTGATTCACCAATATGTAGATGATTTGATTATATCTGTCCCAATTGATGGTACTGAAGAAATAGTTAATGTCTTTAACTCATTTGACAGCCACATTACCTTTGTGGTAGAAGAAGAAACCGACCGTGGTGTACCCTTTCTAGATACTAAAGTTGTCAGATCGGAGACTAATATAATCAAGCTTGATTGGTATCAAAAAAGTTGTTCCTCAGGAAGATATATACATTATAAATCTAGCCACGATTGGAAAATTAAGTTGAACTTGGTTAAAGGATTATTAAAGAGAGTGAGAACCATTGCAGATCCTGAATTTTTTCCAGATGCCCAGAACAGACTCTTCAAGATTCTTTTGGAGAATGGATATCCACGTTCCTTTCTTAACAAAATGTTTTATGGTACCAGTTTGATAGTTCCTAATCGAGAGTTGACATTAGCCCCAATTGCAAATGATAATCCATCTAATAACAATAATAATGAAAATAATTATACTTCTTCAGCACAGGGTGAGGTTGACTTGGTTCTATCTAAATTTATGTTTCTGCCCTTCATTCCGGGCTTGACTCAGAAATTATGCCACATTTTGTCCGGTATTGAAAATTTAAAAATTGCCAAATACTATCCACACTCCTTGAGTTTGCTTTTCAGTTCTTTGAAGGCCAAAATTCCTACACTCTTAAGATGTGATTGTGTATATTTGATTTCTTGCAAAGATTGCTCATCTGTATATGTGGGAGAAACCAGTCAAAATTTGAAACGTCGCATCGCTCTTCATAAAAGCGACATTAGAATACATCCAGAGAGATGTGCTCTAGCTGGGCATGCATCGAACCTTGGACATCAATTTAATTTTGATGAAACCAAAATTCTCTGTCAAAATAATAACTTAACGAAAAGAACTTTTCTGGAAATGTGTTATATAAAAGAAAATGTTAATAATATCAATAAGAAAACTGATATTGATGGATTAAGTAGTATTTATAGTTATATACTTTCCATGGAAATGCTTCAAGTCCGACCAAATACTTTTAATGAGTCCATTACTTGATCCATGTTGGTTTTGGTTTTCTTCTTCTTTTTTATATTAATTTTATGATTCGACATCAAAATTGACGTCAGTAATTTCACTGTCTAATTTATGTCTTCTGCTTTTGGATATCGTTATCTTTTATAACCTAGTCAAATGTAAGCTTATTCAGTTAATCCCAAAGATATTTCCTTTTTATATGTTCCATTGTAGCATCCTGATGAAGGACCGCATTTGGTCCGAAATATAGATGTATTGATTGACGATTGGCTACTTCAATCTACCCACCTAGCCGAGTACCCGAAATAATTTAATCATAAATTGAAAGAACGGCGAAATCATTTCTATTTTCATTATATATATATATATATATATATATATATATATATATATATATATATATATATATATAAAAACTGGTAGGAAAATATTGATCGCAATTAATTAAAAGTAGAATATTATCAGGATGTTCGATCAAGGAAACTCAGTTATACACTTTTATATTATCCTATCTATTATATGACATGTTCTGTATTTATATTTCAACTATTTCTTGCTGAATGTTTGGTTTTTTATCTTCAGACTGCCCAGAAGGAAGAAAATCACAGAATATATCCTTGAAAAAGGTAACAACATTTACCGAAAGCTAGGATAATATAAAAGTGTATAACTGAGTTTCCTTGATCGAACATCCTGATAATATTCTACTTTTTTTTTTTATATATATATATATATATATATATATATATAGTCCGTTTCAAAATGATTGGCATCTCGGGCGGCTGTGGAATCTCGAAAATATGTTGGTAATATCCATTGACCTATTACTCCTTGTCACGTGACTTTTTAGAAGAAATCCGAGGCAATCTCCATAAGAGAAAGAAAGACTCATACAGTTCCCATGAAACGAACAGAGAGGATCCAACTTAGGGCGCTGTCAAAAGCACGTGTTGGAAACAAAACAATGTTGTTATAAAAACATCATGATATTGTCATAGTTTTGTGATTAATACTGAATGAAACTAGGGTATTTTTTTGCAAAAACTATTTCAGCAGATATCCTAGATTAAAAATATAAGGTTTGGGCGAATTCCGTTAAATATTTCTGAAGTTGAGTTTGATGTCGGAAATGTTCAAAAGTCAAAGAAGTCTTAATAAGGAATGTTGATTTTTTCACTGGTTTCCAATCTGTTAGAGTAAATATTGGTTTTAGGGTCAGAAAAGAGAATAATCATGCTAGGTTTTCTTATGAAATTTGTAAATGCAGGAATTTCCATGGTGTTGGAATTCGGAGTAAGTATTCAAAAGGGGAATTCTATACCATTATATATGTATATATATATATATATTCTTATGAAAATAGAGAGCTAAAATAATACAATAAATGTTGAAACAAAAAGTACCTAAGCTGAGGTAAAAAAAAGAACGGGGAATCATAACATTCTTCGTATGATACTATAGAATCATACGATACTATCATCACTAGTATCATATGATACTATAGAGCCAGGGGAAAAAACCTCAGCCGAAAAAACCTGCCACCCCGTAAAAAAAAATAACATAAAATATTAAATATCAGGAAAAATCTTGAAAGACATCAGTGTGAGATCATCTGCATGTTATCCGTCGATAGATTCTTCCCAAAAACGGCTCGCGATTCTTAATCTGAAATGAAAAAAGAAAAAAGCAGAAAAGAAACCGAATATTCAGAATAAATCAAATAATTTTGAAATTAACCACCCATTTTAGAAATGCATTCGTTACTTTATGTATAGCCTCGAAACCATCTTAAAATTTATAAATGGGACAACTATTTATAAGATGTTCTATAGTCTCCTCATTTTCCCCACACTCACAACCATTTGTCGAACTTGATGAAAGAAAACACTTTTGGTGTTGTAGTTTATCACTGCAATTATTCATTTCTCAGTCGGCTTTCACACTCACCACTAAGGAGAATCTTCTCTCATCCAGTATGTATATGTAAATTGGATTGACCGACCCCCTCAACTTTGGTCAGCATGTTTTATTGATTGAATTTGATCATTTGGATATTATTCGAAGGTTTTGAAATTCCAGGGCTGAGATCATTAATCATGGTCAATATTTGTGAAATTAGTAAATTGAATCTTTAAATTTTGAATCAACAACCTCTGTGGGATTGAACTATTCCATAAAATTAATTTCATAGAATTTAGAAAAATAAATATGAGGTTTATCCTTCCTTTATTCGATGAGATATATCTACATATAGACATTAAAATAAATAACACATTTTAGAAAATAAATCACTTGATAAAAAGAAAACGCTTTAATATACATATATTCATTCTTTTGATATATATAATAATACACAAAATAATACAACACAATAATCCTAAGAATACAGCATGTAGCATGTTCTAGAAAAAGTGTTAGCTGAGGTTTGGGGTACTATAAATATTATATAAAAGATAGGGAAAAAACCTCAGCAAAAAAAAACCCTAGACCGCAGTAGAATGTTATGTCTGTCCAGACTAATGAGCTGCTACATTCCAACAATGGAGGACATCTCTTCTTGTCATAAACATCTGTTGAAAAAAAAAACAGTAAGACTTCTCCAAGATTCTCGAAATTCAATGTCAATGTGTAAAAACCTTTTTTCACAGTCTGCTCTCACACTCACCACTAAGAAGAACCTCCTCTCGTCCAATATGTATATGAAAATTGGATTGATCTCTCTTGCCTCTGGTCCTCTTCTCTAATGGTGCTCAATGTTATCCTTCAAGGGATGGTTCAGCTGTCCTATTCCCTGGAGATATTCATAATAGTCAATGAAATGTCATAAGAAAGTTGAGAGATAACTTTAACATACTTTTCAGATATGTGTCATATAGGTCAACTTCTACAAAATCTCCTACATACACAGGAACTGATCTTTTTCTAAAGAAGGAATGAAAGAAGTTGGAGAAAAATTATGTAAGGCAATGATTCTTTTATAAAATTTTGGTTATCTAGTATGGAGGCAAAATTTCTCATTCACCTTTTCCTGATATTGGTTTCTTCTACCTGGGGCTGCACATCCTGAATCTCATGTGAATTAGGTTGTATGTCTACTGGTGAGAGACAGAGCGATTCTTTTTCTCCTTTATTCATGAAAAAGTTGGGGCTTTCCAAAAACGGAACTACTGCAAAAAAAATTAACAAGCAACTGAATGATACAACATTGTTCATTATAATTAATCTGCGAATTACTACTGAATTTATCACAAAGAAGTTCCACGAATTCTATAAATATGAACCTGTCCTACCATCTGCAGTTGTTGAAATTATTTCTTTCTTTCTTTCCTTCCTCTCAGATGTAGGAAATATGAAGCAAAACAGAATTACGGTCCCATTGGGGTTCACATAGAAGGTTCGAAATCAGCCCTTCCTACAGCATCAATCCATTTTTTCCTCAAGCTCTCGAGTTTTGGGAACCTGTAATTTCAATAAGTTCATGGAGGCTACTAATCGAAATATAAAAAGAGAATGCGTTTCTATACTTACGCATGAAATTTCAAATTGCTTCCTTTTTTATATCTGGCAGTGCAGTTATATGCAGCACAACTACCCGGCATTATTATTAATAGTTCTTAAAAAAACTTTGAAAGAATTATCTTCAACCTTCAGAATAAAAATTCTAATCAACACAAATTCAACCGTTCAGATAAATCGTGAACTTCGAAAGTTTAAAATAACTTGGTTATGTTTATGTGTTTGACAGTGCCCTAAATTACCCCATCTCATTCAGAAGTCCACTTTCTCTCTCTAGAAAGACGTCCATGTATAATAGGTCAATGGTAATATCCCATCAGTAACTTTTGAGTTCTAGGATTTAGGTTGGTGTTGATTGAAAACACATAAACCGATTTCAAGCGAATAACCAGTAATGACCGCGGTTATCTACGGTCCTGCCTGCGGTTATCTACGGTTATAGACTTCAGCGATATTCCTTGTAAAATGATTATAACCGACAATGACCGATGTCGCTTGAATGCAGTTGGTCCTAGTTGGTAATTACCATTGACCTACTATACTATGGACTCCTTGTCACGTGACTTTTTAGAAGAAATCCGAGGCAATCTCCATAAGAGAAAGAAAGACTCATACAGTTCCCATGAAACGAACAGAGAGGATCCAACTTAGGGCGCTGTCAAAAGCACGTGTTGGAAACAAAACAATGTTGTTATATAAACACCATGATATTGTCATAGTTTTGTGATTAATACTGAATGAAACTAGTTTATTTTTTTGCAAAAACTATTTCAGCAGATATCCTAGATTAAAAATATAAAGTTTGGGCGAATTCCGTTAAATATTTCTGAAGTTGAGTTTGATCTCAGAAATGTTTAAAAGTCGAAGGAGTCTTAATGAGGAATGTTGATTTTTTCACTGGTTCCCAATCCGTTAGAGTAAATATTGGTTTTAGTGTCAGAAAAGAGAATAATCATGCTAGGTTTTCTTATGAAATTTGTAAATGCAGGAATTTCCATGGTGTTGGAATTCGGAGTAAGTATTCAAAAGGGGAATTCTATGCCATTGTCGAATTTGATGAAAGAAAACACTTTTGGTGTTGTAGTTTATCACTGCAATTATTCATTTCTCAGTCGGCTTTCACACTCACCACTAAGGAGAACCTTCTCTCATCCAGTATGTATATGTAAATTGGATTGACCGACCCCCTCAACTTTGGTCAGCATGTTTTATTGATTGAATTTGATCATTTGGATATTATTCGAAGGTTTTGAAATTCCAGGGCTGAGATCATTAATCATGGTCAATATTTGTGAAATTAGTAAATTGAATCTTTAAATTTCGAATCAACTACCTCTGTGGGATTGAACTATTCCATGAAATTAATTTCATAGAATTTAGAAAAATAAATATGGGGTTTATCCTTCCTTTATTCGATGAGATATATCTACATATAGACATTATAATTTTTATTTTATTTTTATTTATTGGTGCCATTTATACAGAGTATTTACACAAGTCAACAAAGATTTACAATATATGGTATAATAAGTATTTGAAAAATATACCAACATGTACATACAAACAAAAGATAAGAATTTAGATCAAGCACACAATGAAAACAAGATAAAAAGGTAAGTATCATATATCACTGTTGTTTAGAAAATCAGTAATGGAGTAGAAAGCGTTGCTGAGAAGGTGCTGTTTGACCTTATGTTTGAATTCATTTTCATTTAATAATTTTATTCTGTTTGGAAGGGCATTGTAAAGGATGATTCCATAATATCCAGTTCCATTTCGAGTTTTAGTTAGTCTGTGGTAATTTATATCAAGATTGTTTCTGGTCCTAGTAGAGTATGAGTGAATTTGGTCTCTAGTAATATAATTTCCAATATTCCTTTTCACATAAACCAGACATTCATAGATATAAGTACAAGGTACTGTTAAAATTTTGTGCTTTACAAACATGTCTTTACAGTCGTCTCTGAATCTCAATCCAGTCATGATCCGGAGTGCTCTCCTCTGCAGAGAAAAATAAATAATAAATAACACATTTTAGAAAATAAATCACTTGATAAAAAAAAACACTTTAATATACATATATTCATTCTTTTGATATAAATAATAATACACAAAATAATACAACACAATAATCCAAAGAATACAGCATGTAGCATGTGTTAGAAAAAGTGTTAGCTGAGGTTTGGGGTACTATAAATATTATATAAAAGATAGGGAAAAAACCTGAGCAAAAAAAAAACCCTAGACCCCAGTAGAATGTTGTGTCTGTCCAGACTAATGAGCGGCTACATTCCAACAATGCAGGACATCTCTTCTTGTCATAAACATCTGTTGAAAAAAAAAACAGTAAGACTTCTCGAAGATTCTCGAAATTCAATGTCAATGTGTAAAAACCTTTTTTCACGGTCTGCTTTCACACTCACCACTGAGAAGAACCTCCTCTCGTCCAGTATGTATATGAAAATTGGATTGATCTCTCTTGCCTCTGGTCCTCTTCTCTAATGGTGCTCAATGTTATCCTTCAAGGGATGGTTCAGCTGTCCTATTCCCTGGAGATATTCATAATGACAATGAAATGTCATAAGAAAGTTGAGAGATAACTTCAACATACTTTTCAGATATGTGTCTTATAGGTCAGCTTCTATAAAATCTCCTACATACACAGTAACTGATCTTTTTCTAAAGAAGGAATGAAAGAAGTTGGAGAAAAATTATGTAAGGTAATGATTCTTTTATAAAATTTTTATCTAGTATGAAGGCAAAATTTCTCATTCACCTTTTCCTGATATTGGTTTCTTCTACCTGGGGCTGCACATCCTGAATCTCATGTGAATTAGGTTTTATGTCTACTGGTGAGAGACAGAGCGATTCTTTTTCTCCTTTATCCATGAAAAAGTTGGGGCTTTTCAAAAACGGAACTACTGCAAAAAAAATTAACAAGCAACTGAATGATACAACATTGTTCATTATAATTAATCTGCGAATTACTACTGAATTTATCACAAAGAAGTTCCACGAATTCTATAAATATGAACCTGTCCTACCATCTGCAGTTGTTGAAATTATTTCTTTCTTTCTTTCCTTTCTCTCAGATGTTGTAGGAAATATGAAGCAAAACAAAGAAGGAACAGCATCTTTTTTGAGAATAACAGTCCCATTGGGGTTCACATAGTGATCTTCTTCTCGAAAATGATTACTCAAATTTTCGATATTGAAGAAGGTTCGTAATCAGCCCTTCCTACAGCATCAATCCATTTTTTCCTCAAGCTCTCGAGTTTTGGGAACCTGTAATTTCAATAAATTCATGGAGGCTACTAATCGAAATATAAAAAGAGAATGCGTTCCTATACTTACGCATGAAATTTCAAATTGGTTCCTTTTTTATATCTGGCAGTGCAGTTATATGCAACACAACTATCCGGCCCGGCATTATTATTAATAGTTCTTAAAAGAACTTTGAAAGAATTATCTTCAACCTTCAGAATTTCAGAATAAAAATTCTAATCAACACAAATCCAACATAACTTGGTTATGTTTATGTGTTTGACAGTGCCCTAAATTACTCCATCTCATTCAGAAGTCCACTTTCTCTCTCTAGAAAGGCGTCCATGTATAATAGGTCAATGGTAATTACCAATGAGGACCAGGTTATTCGCTTGAAATCGGTTTATGTTTTGACATTTCAGAGTTTGAATTAACCTCCTTTCGAATTTATTTCTGTATGCTTAAGTTCTTGATTAAATCGACAAATTAGTTTTGAATTTGAATATTTCTCAAGTATTACCGAATTGAAAATGGCTGTAATTCATCAAGATACCTCTCGCCCCGCCTAACTACAAGGAAACGTGAAGCAGTTTTCGTCGGTATTGCGAGTTTTTCAACAATTCAGCAGGTTTCTGCCAGTTTTAATCGCGTTTTGCTTGTTATTCAGGTAACAATCATTTACTTGTTCGAGGTGTTTTCGATTTTTTCGAATAAATAAATTAGTCTCAAATTTCAGTTTTCACCTAGAACTTTCAGATGAATTTTGGAGAGAAAAAAGGCAAGACAAGTCATGAACGGTCAGAAGTGAGCAGTGGATGGAAACCTATTCCACATGATTATACCTTCAAAGAGACATTATACGACGTTATTCTTTCTAAAATCAGAAACAATGAATAAATCAGTTTGTACATATTTTTTGAACTGCCTGAAAAGTAACCAAGTTTTAATCAAAATCAACATTTGGTATATTATTTAATGAAACATGAAGAAGACAGTATTAACAAAAATACAAATAATAGTGATCTATTTTATAACATATCACACTTCCAATGATTCACAATTCGTCAACAAATATGTTTCAACAACTTGGCTATGGAATCATAAAGTTATGTCAGCTTCATTATACTTTCTTTTCCTCAATACCTACTCAGAAAAAATGACACAGGGTGAGAACTTGGCTGAATTTTCGATAGTAATCAAGATTCCAAAATTTGCGGAAGAGTCTTCATAGAGAACGAACTTTTAGTTATCCTTGATTATTTAATGAATGATATCTCTACATTGGAGTTCCTCGAAAGCCTCCAAGATTTCATGTTGAAGTATTCCACGCTATTTTTATTATCAATCCTGAATTTCCAATACCCATGCTTGATCTACAGCGAAATAATGTGGGTGTGTATATTTTAGTCATCATCTCAGCTTGTTTTTCTTTTGCAATTGAAGCTGAGTTTGAAAATGTGTCCAACAATGACGAAAATAATATTATTCCACAAAAAAATCTTCAAATTTATTTGCCTTGAAAAATATATTCAATCATTTTATAGGTTATATTGATATATTTCAATCTATGATGCATCCACAGAAATTTTTAGTTACTTTTTGTAACTAGAAATAAAGCCCCGGCTGGAATTCCGATGGCAATCATTTTGAAACGGACTATATATAAGTCCGTTTCAAAATGATTGTCATCGGAGCAATCCATGGAATTCCAGCCGGGGCTTTAATTCTAGTTACAAAAAGTTACTAAAATTTTCTGTGATTGAATATATTTTTCAAAGCAAATAAATTTGAAGATTTTTTTGTGAAATAATATTATTTCTCTATTTCAGTATCGTAATGAGTTCATTACAGTACTAAAAGTAGTGCTGTAATGAAACTCATTACAGCATTGTTTTCAGTTCTATTTTTCGTTTTATGGTTGTCAGTACTGACCTCCGATCGAATCAAGTTTCGAATCAAATCAATTCAAATTCCGTGATCTGTCAAATTTCGTATGTCACACCAACTGCCAAGATACAATACAAAAGTCACTAATCAGAATTTTCATTTGAATTTCGAGAGTATTTCACAAAAATTGACTGAAATAGAGAAAATACCGTCTAATACTCGTTGCAGAAGGCAATTCCAACACTCATGCTATCGAAAACTCGCTCCTTCGTCGCTCGTTTTCGAACTTCGCATTCGTGTTGGAATAGGAGCTCATTCTGCAACTTGTTTTAGAATATACTATTTCGACATTGTTGTTTTGACACATTTTCAAACTAAGCTTCAATTACAAAAGAAAAACAAGCTGAGATGATGACTAAAATATACACACCCACACTATTTCGCTGTAGATCAAGCATGGGAATTGGAAATTCAGGATTGATAATAAAAATAGCGTGGAATACTTCAACATGAAATCTTGCAGGCTTTCGAGGAACTCCAAGAGATATCATTCATTAAATAATCAAGGATAACTAAAAGTTCGTTCTCTATGAAGACTTTTCAGCAAATTTCGGAATCTTGATTACTATCGAAAATTCAGCCAAGATTCATTCATTAAATAATCAAGGATAATTAAAAGTTCGTTCTCTATGAAAACTCTTCAGCAAATTTTGGAATCTTGATTACTATCGAAAATTCAGCCAAGTTCTCACCCTGTGTCATTTTTTCTGAGTATTGAGAAAAAAAAATATAATAAAGCTGACAACTTCACGATTTCATAGCCAAGTTGTTGAAACAAATAGAAAATATTTGTTGAAAAATTGTCAATCATTGGAAGTATGATATACTATAAAATACATCATTATTATTTGTATTTTTTATTAATACTCTATATTTCATGATTCATTAAATAATATACCAAATGTTGATTTTTATTAAAACTCAGTTACTTTTCAGGCAGTTCAAAAAATATGTACAAACTGATTTATTCATTGTTCCTGATTTTAGAAAGAATAACGTTGTATAATGTCTCTTTGAAGGTATAATCATGTGGAATAGGTTTCCATCCACTGCTCACATCTGACTGTAATGACTTGTCTTGCCTTCTTTCTTCTCCAAAATTCCCCTGACAGTTCTAGGTGAAAACTGAAATTTGAGACTTATTTATTTATTCGAAAAAATCGAAAACACCTCGAACAAGTAAATGATTGTTACCTGAACAACTAGCAAAACGCGATTAATACTGGCGGAAATCTGCTGAATTGTTGAAAAACTCGCAATGCCGACGATAAACTGCTTCACGTTTCCTTGTAGTTTGGCGAGGCGAGAGGTATCTTGATGAATTCCAGCCATTTTCAATTCGGTAATACTTGAGAAATATTCAAATCCAAAACTAATTTGTCGATTTAATCAAGAACATAAGCTTACAGAAATAAATTCGAAATATATTCAGGAGGTTAATTCAAACTCTGAAATGTCAAAACTTCATGTTTTCAATCAACACCAACCTAAATCCTAGAACTCAAAAGTTACTGATGGGATATTACCAACATATTTTCGAGATTCCACAGCCGCCCGAGATGCCAATCATTTTGAAACGGACTATATCTATTTTATTTATCTATGCCGAACGCAACCTTGAGTATCGAGTACACGAGTACTAGACTGATTAATAATGTTTAAAAGGCAAGGTTATGAATTATAAAATGTTTGAAACATTTCCATTTGTGATAGTGTTGATTGGTACCCTCAGCTGGAGTTGTCAATAATATATTCCATTTATCTACTATAATAATAGTGTTCTATCCTATAGACCATGAATAACTCTAAAGGAAAGGGACAAAATGGAATTGTTCAACCTCTTCTCACCGATTTCTACCAAATCACCATGGCATACGCCTACTGGAAATCTGGAAAAAGTAACGCTACAGCCGTATTTGATCTATATTTTCGAAAAAATCCATTCCATGGTGAGTTTACCATATATGCTGGCCTGGAGGAATGCTTGAAATTCTTGGAAAAGTTTCATTATTCAGATTCTGATATCCAGTATTTGAGAACAATATTACCAATATCGACAGAAGATGAGTTCTTTGAATATCTCCAAGGTCTGAAAGCTGGAGAAGTTATGTTATATTCTGTGCCTGAAGGAACTGTAGTGTTTCCAAGAGAACCATTATTGAGAGTTGAGGGGCCCCTAATAATCGTACAGATTTTGGAAACAACTTTATTGAATCTAATAAATTATGCATCTTTGATGTCTACAAATGCTGCAAGATTTCGTTTGGCTGCTGGCAATTTGAAACTATATGAATTTGGACTTAGGAGAGCTCAAGGACCAGATGGGGGATTATCTGCCTCAAAATATTCATATATTGGAGGTTTTGATGGTACAAGCAATGTTTTGGCAGGAAAACTGTATAACATTCCAGTTAAAGGAACTCATGCTCATTCTTATGTAACATCTTATTGTTGTCTACCAGAATTAGATTTAACACAATTGAAACCGAAATCAGGTGATAAGGAACTTGAATTTCTTCAACATACCATGAAACAGAGAGAAAAAGTTATGTCTTTTTTCCAAGTACCAATAACCCAGGCCAATGATGGAGAGTTAGCTGCATTTGTATCTTTTGCCATTGCTTTTCCTGACGGATTTATGGCACTAGTGGATACATACGATGTTGTGAAAAGTGGAATTTTTAATTTTTGTTCAGTTGCTTTAGCTCTAATAGATTTCGGTTATACTCCCATTGGAATAAGGCTAGATAGTGGAGATCTAGCCTATCTATCTAATATTGCAAGATTGTGCTTTAAAAAGGTTGCTGATAATTTTAAAGTACCATCTTTTGAAAATTTGATAATTATGGCCTCTAATGATATAAACGAAGAGACAATCTTGAGTCTGAATGAACAAGGTCACAGCATAGATGCTTTTGGAATTGGTACACATTTAGTAACCTGTCAAAAACAGCCAGCTTTAGGTGGTGTTTTCAAAATGGTTGAAATCAATGGACAACCTCGCATTAAACTCAGTCATGATGTTGAGAAAGTTACTATACCAGGAAGAAAAGAAACTTTTCGTCTATATGGAGGAGAAGGCTTTGCTCTTATTGACATCTTGCAAAGAACTGTTGAAGAACCTCCTCAGGTAAATCATAGAGTGCTTTGTCGCCATCCCTTTCAAGAATCGAAACGGGCTTATGTTACTCCAGTCCGTGTTGAGAAACTTTTAACTTTGTATTGGAGTGAAGGAAAAATTAATGAAATTCTCCCCAATATGCAGGAAATTCGCGAAAGAGTTCAAAGTTCCTTGAGGATACTCAGGTCTGATATAAAACGTAGCTTGAATCCTACACCATATAAAGTATCTGTGAGTGACAATTTATATACATTCTTACATGAATTGTGGCTTGAGAATGCACCTATTGGGGAATTATCCTGAAATAAATTTACATACAGTGATTTTGCTCTCAGTAAAGAAAAAACAGAAATAAACTAAACTTGCTGATCATTGGCTCATGTCTCGGGTTTATGGCTGAGGTCTATCAGGTATTTCACTCACATTGAAGATTCTTCCTTAGTTGTAGGTAGAATACCAGATAGACCAGGGCTTGAAAGCCTGAACTTATTTCTAGTGATAATGTCCAGCCTTGGAAGCCCTCATTATTACATTTGCCAATGTACAAGTACACATCAAAGCTTTCAGTAAACTCATTCTGTAAAAAAATTATATTAATGAATGAGTTAGTTCATTCTGTTGAGATTTCTGCGTTGCATTTGTCAGGAATTTGTTTATAACATTTTGGCTGCCAGAAAGGTGTTTATATAACAGAAACATCACAGAAAATTTTTATCATTGTCAAGAATATTATTTGGTCATTTATATTCTTTGAATATTCAACATATCCTGAAATTACATTTTCACCACTTGCAACACAGAAATTTCCTGATATTCTAATGACCATGTATTATCTTCAGTCTGAAATTCCAAGCACAAAGTAATCTTAATGTTTTCGTTTTGTTGAAAGACAACCAACTTTTTCTTTTCCATTATTATAATGTTCCACAGATCACAAGTTTTTGACTTGGGCTGTCAAAGCAGAACTGCATTTCAAGCATTTTACTACAAGAACATTTATGAGGGATTTTTTTTATGAAGAAAACAATAAGAATGGAAGGTGAAATACCAGCAATTGTTTCATCACAATGACTATAAGACATATCAAGGCTTGTATCGTTTTTTGGAGATCCATGAAAAATTCAGGAATTTGCTCACAATAAATCCTGAAATAATGTTCTAAACACGTGGAATAAGCTTATCACACTAGAAGCTTGAAGATATATTTTTTATAGACTGAGCAATACTTTAATTACTTATCTGTGAGGAAAAGTTGATAATTTTCCCCAATGAGTTTCTTATGAAAACAAAGTTTCCTTCGAGAGTCAAATTTATGATAGATAATTTTGTATAAACATTCATTTGACTTTGTGTTTCTTTACTATACAGGGTGTCCCACCGGGAGTGCCCATTAGAAGTTTATAGAGAAATATTTATTCGATCCATTTCAAATTTTGTGTGGATATATAAGCTAAATAGACCTTCATTTATGATATATTTTCAAATATCAATGACTTCCGCTTTCACCGGAAATGGTATCAACTTTCTTATTTTAAATGGAACACCCTGTATATTATAAGTTTTTTGGGTAGATCTTCGAATTCCACATTCATTTTATTTATCATTCCCTATAGCCATCTGAAGTCGTTTTCGAGTTATTCACTGTTTTGTGAAAAAAAATACAAATTGAGCCTTGTAGAACACTGAAAATTCAATGAAAGCGCAACGCACAATCTCAGATCTGTTTTTTGAAATGGGCTACCGAAAAGATATTCGACGTCACTCTGTAGAGAAAATAACGTTTTGATATACTGGGAGGTAAGATGAGAGTGTCAAAGTTGGAATTCAAAAAAAGCCAAAAACTCGATTTTTTCAAATGGAAACCGTATTTTTTTCACTCACATATGAATTTGTGAGGTAAAAATAAGTGGAGTCTATTCAGGGTTCCCTATATCTGAAATGTACCATTTTCGAGATATTCAGAAATAACTGTTAGCAACGAGCATATTATAATATGTGAGGTATCGATTATGATCTATGTTCACCCTTTTATAAAAATCTTTGACTTATTCAGAATAATTTTCCATGCTTCTGTTGTTGATATTCCTCAAAACTTATCTCATTGTTCAAAGAAAACGACCATTAGTTTTTTACTGCTCATAATGAAAATAACGAGATATTTTCCGGAAAATATGACATACATATCGAAAGCTTAAATTGTAATGCAAAACTTATAAAGCAAGTCATGAAACTTTTTGAACTTTTATTCAGATATATCAGAATAGAAAATTGAGTCATAACACATTTTGAAAATTTCGTCCACCTACTTCCAAATATTTTTCCCACCTTCCCAATATTTCTTGGTTGGTGGATTTCCTTATTCATTCTGTAACAGAATTCTGCCAATACATTGCACGATTAATTCTTCAGTAGGAACAAACCTGGATTATTTTGAATAAAGTCATAAAGAATCTTATGAAAGGGTGAACATAGATCATAATTGATACCTCACATATTATAATATGCTCGTTGCTAACAGTTATTTCTGAATCTCTCGAAAATGGTACATTTCAGATATAGGGAACCCTTGAAGACTCTACTTATTTTTTCCTCACAAATTGAAATGGGAGTGAAAAAATACAGTTTCTATTTGGAAAAATCGAATTTCTGCCTTTTTTGGAATTCAAACTTTGACACACTCACAGTTTTTCCTGAATATCTCGAAAATGGTACATTTTGGATATAGGGAACCCTGAATAAACTCCACCTATTTTCACCTCAAAAATTGATATGTGGGTAAAAAAAATATGGTTTCCATTTGAAAAAATAGAGTTTTTGGCTTTTTTTGAATTCCAACTTTGACACTCTCATTTTACCACCCAGTATATCAAAACGTTATTTTCTCTACAGAGTTAGGGTGAATATCTTGTCAGTAACCCATTTCAAAAAACGGATCTGAGATTGCGCGTTGCGCTTTCATTGAATTCTCAGTGTTCTACAAGCCTCAATTTGAAATTTTTTTCGAAAAACAGTGAATAACTCGAAAACGGCTCTAGATGGCTATAGGGAGTGATACATAAAATTAATGGGGCATTCGAAGATCTATCCGAAAAAGTCATAATATACAGGGTGTTCCATTTGAAATAAGAAAGTTGATACCACTTCCGGTGAAAGCGGAAGTCATTCATATTAAAAAATATATCATAAATGAAGGTCTTCTTGGCTTATATCTTCACACAAAATTTGGAAATGATCTAATTATTATTTCCCCATTAACTTCTAATGGGCACTCCCGGTGGGACACCCTGTATAGAAATAATGAAACAATTCATGTTAGTTATGAGTATTGAACCTTGATCTGAAATTATCAACGTTTTTCCAAAAATATTCCATAGTTTGTTAGGTTTAATCATCTTTTATTCCATTGAAAAGAGAGCATTTAAGCAAATTTTTTCTATACAAAATGATAGATTAGGTTTTTCTGTTGATCTAACTTTCAAAATGCCTTGGCCTGGAAAAAGAAATTGTAAGTACTGCACAGAAGGAGGTTATACTTGGAACTACAAGAATCGTCCGGAAGTTCCTAGCAACATGCTGAAACTACCTTGGCCTCACGTAGGTCCGGTGATTCACAGAAGCCGTCCCTTTTATGGTGATTGAATAAAAAAAAAAATATATATATATATATATATAGTGTTACAACGCCGTTGAAATAAAACCGCTTGAACACCCAAAATTCACTTTTATTTCTTTATATCAATCGCTCTGTATAAATCACGTAAGTAACTTGAGAAAATATAATGGTGAATGCATCAAATTTTCTGCAAATGTTCTCCACTCTTGTTTTTATTTACCAATTCATCAGCGTTTTTACTCTGTCACGCAAAATATTATAAGAATGTATATTTCATATTGCCAGACCATTTCCGTGCGCCGTAATTCCTCCCAGACGCTTCAAGTTTCAATAAAAAAATCACAATTAGAAACACTGCTGCGAAATGGCCAGATTCAGCTCTTTTGTTTAATTCGAAGCACTGATTTTTATATATGTCACGCAGAATATTATAAAAAATAAATATTTCATATTGCCAGATCGTTTCCGTGGGCCGTAATTCCTCTCAGACGCTTTAAATTTCAATAAAAAAAATCACAGCTAGAAACATCATTGCGAAATGGCCAGATTCGGCACTTTTGTTAAATTCGAAGCACTGATTTTTATGTATGTCCCGCAGAATAATATAAAAAATAAATATTTCATATTGCCAGTCTGTTTCTGTGGGCCGTAATTCCTCCTAGACGCTTTAAATTTCATTGAAAAAATGAACTTTTCTTACATTCGAAGTCTTCAATTTTGAATATAATCCTTGAGGGATTATTTTAATACCTTTTGTGGAAAGCCAGACCAATCCCAAGGGCCAAATATTTTGCCAGACACAATCAGAATTTTTATTAGGTCCCTAGAAATTATTAATTTTTTTGCCTATAATGTGAATGGGAGGAATAACAGCCCACAAGGCAGGTTCTACCAACTTGAAGAAATTTGAACAGAACCCATAGTTACGAAACCTCTATCAATAAAATTATTGTAAAACGCCAGGTACAAGTTAACCATCGAGGGTAGCTGACAATGAAGACCAAGATACTAATGAAAAAGATTATATTTTTTGATTTCTGTTATAATAATAAAATATCTTCATTTCCATAATTTGATGTTGAAAACATACACTTTGTAGGCAAGAAAATTAATAGTTTCTAGGGACCTAATAAAATTTTGATTGTGTCTGGCAGAATGTTTGTCCCTTGGGATTGGTTTGGCTCTCCACAAAAGATATTAAAATAATACCCCAAGGATCATAATATTCAAAATTGAAGTCTTCGAATGTAAGAAAAGTTCTTTTTTTTTCAATGAAATTGAGAGCGTCTGGGAGGAATTACGGCTCACGGAAATGGTCTGGCAATATGAAATATTAATTTTTTATAATATTTTGCGTGACATATATAAAAATCATTGCTTCGAATTTAACAAAAGTTCTGAATCTGGCCATTTCGCAACAATGTTTCTAACTGTGATTTTTTTTATTGAAATATAAAGCGTCTGGGAGGAATTACGGCCCACGGAAACTGTCTGGCAATATGAAATATTTATTTTTCATAATATTCTGCTCGACATATATAAAAATCAGTTCTTCGAATGTAAGAAAAGTTCGGTATGTTTTTGTCTACCTTTTCTACCTGCTACCTGTGAACGGGCCGCCTAGCCAAGCTAGCGAGTATGCACACACTATTAAACACATATAAGACTATCTATACTGTGAAATTCGTTACTTCAAAAATAAGTAAGGTCTGGGGGCCCTGGGATCTTAGACTATTATATTCGCTTGTTATTATTACTATTATTATTCTGAACAGTAGAGATGAGCGATATTTCACTACCGGTGATTTACTCACGGTGATTTTCAAATCACCGATCACTGCGGTGATCGAATTCCTAAAAACATGGTGATTGTGATTGTCGGTGATTTTCACGTTGGTTCTTTCCGTCAGTGATTGGGATTGCGATCACTGTTCTGTCCTTATTTTGTATATATGTATATATGTTTATTCCCCCTTAATTTAATATTTTAATTATCACGATGCAATTGTTATGCTTGGATAGTGGTCTCGATATTGGGCTTTGTTTCAACCTTGTCTTGCTGTCATGCGCTAGAAGTTGATATGGCTTAGACTGAGGCCAGTTAAAGCAAGAAGAAGACAAGGGCCACCCCCCTTCCGGACTAAGGGCGGACCATCGAGACCCCTAGCCCTTCAACAACGAGACACCAGTCCTCTGATACCAGTCCTCTCATACCATTCAGAAGAGTTAGTTCTTATAACATACAGTGTCACGATTCTGCCACGTTGTCCTACCGGTAATGGTAAGTCTATATCATTCTTATAGTGTTTTGTCAGCGTATACTAAGTCTTGTGATTCCTGATACAAACTGTTTCGATTGTGAATTTCATAGAATACCATCACGAACTAGCGAATCCGATGAATTTACGTTCTCTCATTTAATAGCAATTGAAACATGGTCCTTCGGGCCGGATTCTGCTAGGAAGTTTTACTTTGTTATTCATTTCTTTCTATTCAAATTGAGATATTTTGTCTGGGAATACCAATTCTGAAGTAACAGTGTTGAAATATTTGCTTTGTCTAGTCTTCTATTTAGGTATTTCAGTTGTATCGTGATATATCTCTCTTTCTCTTTTTTTCATATAACTGACTCTAATTATTGCTCATAATATACAGTGGAACTCCCCTACAGCGAACGTCTCTACAACGAATTTCTCTGTACAACGAATTTCGTATCTGTCATTGCACCTTGAATCCGAATACCCTCTAAAACGAAGTGAATTCTCTCTATAACGAATTATTCCCAGAAAATCACTCTCTAAATGCGTAAGGAGGTTTTTCCCAGAGTATACTTAGGGATGGTTTTTTCCGTAATTCTGTCGGACGTAGGTAATAAATCCCGATCATAAACTAAACGATTACGGCGGACGGAGAGTTCCTTCTGAAACAGGAGGCTATATACAGATTGATTGTTCAGTTTTCAGTTTTGCTCTGATCGTTAATGAAAAAACCAGTGCGAAAATGTCTAGAAGGAAGTGCTTAAGTTAATTATGTATAATGTATTCAAATAAAAAAAATGCAAGTGAGCGTTGTTTTTTTTGACACTTGACACAATAAAAAAAAATTTCTGTATAACGAAATTTCTGTATAACGAAATTTTTTTGCGGATTTTGCGTATTCGTTATAGGGAAGTTCCACTGTATATATATATATATATATATATATACATATCAGAACGACTCACTTCTCTAAAGGATATCTTACATCGATTTAAGTACCCCTCTACCGATCTGCTCCATTCTGCGTGCTTATCACCTTGGAGCAACTTCGCGCGCTCGGGAATTTCCAGTATTTCTCTTTCTTTTCTGAAATTCCATCAATTGAGCCAATTTAAGTTTATGATCATATAGTGGTGTGTACCGCTCGAAAGACTTTCCTTTAGTTTTTATTTTCTCCGTTTTTTTCCATTAGTTCTTTCAATTTAGTTAATAGATACCTTCAATATGCCTCTCACAATGGAAGAAAAAATAGCTCGCGCTGATGTACTTAGAGAAATAACTATGAACCAATTAGTGTTGATCGAAACATGCGCGATAAATGCACAACGGGAAGAACATAATATTACCAAATTCGCGATGGCTTTCAAGGGCCTTAAGAAGTTGCAAAAGGATTTTGAAAAACATCATTTGTCAATTGTGGTCGCTTTAGCCGGGGATTCCGAGAAATTAAATGCTCAGTCCGAAATCATGAACGATTTCTGTGCTAGATGCCTGGAACTAGAAACAATTCATCACACACTCATAGCGGAAAAGCAGATAGATCAACGTTCCAGAATTAACACAACCACGTTTCAAAATACAACATTCAGTAATACAAACGATTGTATCCGCTTACCGCATATTGAACTGCAAGAATTTTCGGGCAACATCCAGGAATTTCCGTCTTTTATTGAACTCTTCGACACCCTGGTACATAACAACGGTAAACTTTCAGACATCGAAGAATTTACCTACCTGATTTCGAAAGTACGTGGTCCTCCTCAAGCTTTAATTAGAAATTTACCAATTGTGTCGGCAAACTATGCCATCGCGTACAATTCTTTAAAGGATAGGTACGACAATAAAAGGCTTAGAGCGGTAAATTCCTGGAAGGAATTAGAAGGCTGTCCCAAGCTGCAAAGGGGCGATTGTAAAACTTTGCGCCATTTATTGGATACCTTCTCTAAAAATTTAGAACTTCTAAGAACTATGCGGTACGATGTTGACGGTTGGTGTTTCGTTTTGTCAAATATGCTGCTAGATCGTTTGGACCCGAATACAAGGCTAGAGTTTGAGAAAAATCATGCGTCGAACGAAATGCCGAAATATACGGAAGTAAGAGATTTCATTTCAACCCAGTGCAAAGCATTAGAAACATTTTCATTATGCACAAGGTCTTCTAGCGGAACAAATAGAACCCAAAGGGATGCACCTAGAACAACCCAACGCAACACATTGCTCGCGAAAACAAAACGCGTCGTAGATAAATCTCCCAAAGTCACCCGATGCAATTTTTGCGAAGGTGAACATCTCATACAAAATTGTTCGGATTTTTTGAATAAAAATGCATCAGAACGTTTCCAAGTTACAAAATAGAAAAAATTATGTGTAAATTGTTTTTTCTACAAGCGTGCACTTTCATTCTCTTTCCCGCACGTATTTCAATTCGTAAAGAGTCACATTGCCAAACAGTGTGGGAAAAACCCCTGCTATTCCATTACCGCACGCAAATGCGTGTGGTAATGGATTAGCAAGGGTTTTTTCTCGCACGCTTTTTCTAAAGAATAAACTGAATAATGATATATCTCTATGCCACCGACGACGTTACTATGGAAACGGCATGTGAATAAGAATTAATACATTGTCCAAAGATTATAGAGTATAAAGATGGGAAACGAAGCGACTATAGTGATGTCAGCGACATCTGTTTTTCAAAAGTAATCGGGTTATGGTTAAAATATTTGAATAGGGTCCATTTGGCATAGATTAAATAGAGATTATTAGTAGGTTGTTGTCAATTTTGAAAGAAATACTTGAATAAATATTTTTGCTGAATGATGATTGTATTTTCTCGCGTATTTTCCACTGAAATAACTCGAAATCTATAAGAGTAGCACCTTGCTCACTCCATAATCTTGGTTTGTGTGTTTTTCTGTTATAAATTTTGTCTTAGAAACTGTCGGACATTCGAAATGCATGGTGATTAATTGAAGAGTGGAAATTCAAAAGGGTCTAAGTGCCACTTTCACGAAATCTTAGATTTCATTTGTTATGGGGTCTATGTGCCAAGGCCAATAGCCTACGAAACGGTTCATGTGCCATCCGCTTCAGGCAGTCATCATTTCTGATGAAAAAAACATTTTTTTTTAACTTCTTTCATCAGTTTGAGTGCAGGTTTCACAAAGCTTTAACTGCACATTAAAAAAACCTTACCTAAATTCGAATCAATGGAATCGCCCGTTTTGAAATTTCAACGAATCGGGATGACTCCAATAAATTTGACGGTACAATCAAAGTTTTGTGAAACCGACGCTGAGACATGTTTTATGTAATATCTCAGTTCGACTTTTTTGGCACTTAGACCCTTTTGAATTTCCACTCTTCAATTGCAGAAATAATAGAAAGAATTATCTTGAATGTGCATTCTTTTCATTACCAAAGAGAATGGAAATGTAAGTTTTGAAACTCGTATCATGTAACTGTCTTGTTAATTGTTTTTTATTTTCAGTGTTGTCGAATGGATAGAGGTTTCGGGGCAAAAATATATTGTTCTGGATAATTTGTTTGCGAACCGAATTTTCCTCGGTCTCATTCATAATATCAAGAAGTTTCACTCATCGAGGCAATGGTGGTCAGAAGAACGACTTATAGAGGTGGTGGTTCTCTTGACGACCCTTCCAGCAGTTCGACTCATCTATTAAAGTCTAATAGATCTAGAGGGTCTAATAATTAGACCCTCTAGACTCATTGAGGTTAAAATACACTGGGTAAGATATGTATGAATCGGGTCCAGAACAACTGTTTGACTTATCGATGTTCGATTTATCGAGAGTTCACTCACAATAAGTTCTTGAAATTGTTATGATAATTCTCTAATATGTGAACAAATTTTTGAAATGTACTCAATTTCATAATTATTGTATTGTAGTTGATTTTACACAATCATTTCAAATAAAAATATAAAGAATCCAGAAGCGTATTTCATTTGATTCAAAGCAATATGCAGAAGAAAAGATCATCCTGATCAAAAAGCGGAGCCCTGATTTTTTTTTGTCGATCAGGATATTTTTTTAAAAGCTCGACAAAGTATTTAATTAAATGAAAATTTATGAGAAATGTGTTTCGAATTTCGCGCCTATTGAAATAGTTTTCTGTACTGAATAATGTTTTCAGCGTCATCTATGTGTCACAAGTAAGAAACTAGCCAAAAATCGTAGTCGGATTTTAGTACCACAAATACAAGGGCGTTTCCTATCTTTCTAACTCTATAATCTTTGACATTGTCATTATATTATGAAATTGTGTTTAAATCAATCAGTACGCTCCGGTAAAATGGATGGCCTGCCCGAAGAAATATTAGCAGCTTCTTATGAAGCGAGTTTAAATTTGTTACCGGCCAAGTCGAAGATAAAATATGAGAAGCAATATTCAGAATTCATTGATTGGTGTAATTCCAAAAAGGTTCAACCGAGGAAGGAGGAAGTGTTTTCGGCGTATTTTTTGGAAATGTCCAAAATTTGGATACCAAACACATTATGGTCCCGATATTCAATGATAAAGAGTGTTTGTAAACTGAAACAGGATTTGGATATTGGAAAATTCCATAAATTAACTGCCTTCATTAAACGACAGAATATAGGATTTCGTCCAAAAAAGGCCAAAACTTTTAATGAAGAGGAAATAACAAAATTCATGAGTGAGGCATCTGATGAAATTTACTTGATGATGAAGTTGGTAACAATTTTTGGATTAGCTGGTGCCTGCAGACGAGAGGAACTTACAAAACTCACCATCGACGATATAGATGATAAAGGAGACTTGATCATCGTCAATATTAAGGACTCCAAAAATCATTCACCAAGATCGTTTGTTATATCCCAAGACACCAATAATGGATATTTTCTGAACATATACAGAAAATATATGAATTTACGTCCAAAGGAAATACCTCATCGCCGAATTTTCATAAAGTATAATCGGGGAAAATGTGAGATTCAACCTGTCGGATTCAATACAATAGGAAAAATACCGTCCGAAATTATTGCAGCTTACTTACGCCTACAAAATCCGGAATTATACACAGGACACAGTTTTAGGCGCTCCTCGGCTACTTTCCTAGCCAATTGTGGAGAAGGTATCACAAATATTAAACGTTTAGGAGGATGGAAGTCAACTGCTGTTGCTGAGGGATACTTGGAAGAATCTATTAACCAGAAAAAAAAATGTCCACTAAAATTCTTAATTTGAATGGTTCTTCCTCTTCAAACTGTAATACAGAATCATTATCTTCCAAGGAGCAGCTGACTTCGACCAATATGATGGCTTCTGCTATAAATTTGCATAACGCGTCCAACTGCACGTTTACAATAAATATAAATAATAACTGAATATTTCTAATGAATATATTGATAATAATGGGAAGAAACAGAATGTACATAGATTCCTTATCAAAATTCATTTTTATGTGCTGTTAGTCTAGTTTTTTTTCAATTAATAAGGAATTTATGAATATTATTACAGTTTAAATTTATTTCATAGGCTTGTAGTCTCTATGGACCGAACGTCAACGATGAGAGTACAATGGTAACGACTTGTCAGAGACTTTTGTCATTCATGTGTATTTAGAATGATCAATTCACATTTGACCTGTGTGTTGAAATCGATCTCGTATAAGCGCTTGTAGAAAAAATATTGTTCCAAACTCGCGCGGAAAGTGTTTTTCCCGCATTCAACTTCTTACCCGAACTCCGCTTCGCGTCGTTCGGGTAACGGCAGTTTCGTGCGGGAAAATATCACTTTCCGCACTTGTTAGGAAAATAACTATATCCGATAAGCATAATAATAATAATAATAATTTATTGATCCTTTAAGACATCGAAGATGTATAGGACATGTCAAAAAATATAAATACATACATATGCAAATTAATACAAGAAAATTTCTAAATTATTGTCGGAATAATACTCCCCTAAACTATAATAAACATTTTTCAACAGAATAGCTTTAACAACTGTTTTAAACTTTTTTACAGTAAGAGATTAGATACACTTCGGTAAATGATTAAATAATTTAACACAGTGGTAAAATGGAGACTTTTCAAATTTAGTCGTTTTATGTTTGGGTACAAATAAAGTTCTATCATTTCTGGTATTATAGCTGTGAAAGACAGATAACCTGGAGAAGTGCAATTAATTCTCCTTTACATATACTAAGCATCTCAAGATGAAAATAGATGGTAATGTTAATACACCATGATTTAAAAAAAGGGGTCTACAGGAAGAGCGAAGTGGGATATTGAAAATCAACCGCAAAATCCGTTTTTGGAGTATAAAAACTCTACTAACATCTGTAGAGTTGCCCCATAATAAAATGTTATAAGACAAATGACTGTAGACAAGGCTGTAATAAACGTTCAGCAATGTACTCATGGGTACTGTATTTCTGATCCTGGATATTGCATAGTATGAGTTGTTGAGCTTTCTGCATAATAAATCAACATGTGTTGACCACTTGAGGTTTCGATCTATATGAATCCCGAGAAACTTAGTGCAGTCTTTGGAAATTATTGTTGTATCACGATAACCAAATACCAACTTGCGATTTTCAATTCCGGATGTGAAATGGATACAAACAGTTTTGTTGATATTTATCATGAGGGCATTTTCGCGGCACCAATCCACAAAGCTTCGCACCAGAAGTTCACATGAACTTTGTAATTCCTCAAAAGAGGGTGCAGTAACCGCTACTGAGGTATCATCGGCGAATAGAGTTACTTTGAAATCATCTATTGGTGTCAGAAGATTTCGCCCAACCAAAATATTCATCAAGTTATCTGGCAGATCATTGATGAATAGCAAAAACAAAAGCGGACCTAATACAGATCCTTGTGGAACTCCTAGTTTGATGTCATGATATGATGAGAAGGTATTTTGAATTTTAACTGTCATCAGTCTACCCTCAAGGTAACTTCGGAGCCAGTCCAAAATCACTCCCCTGAAACCCAGATTGTAGCACTTATCCAGTATAAATTGGAAGGATAGGCTGTCAAATGCTCGGGACAGATCAAAAAACAGTCCAGAAACAGATAGGCCTTTGTCGAGACGCTCGTAGACAAACTCAACAAAATGAATCGCTCCCGATTGTGTGGAACGCCCTGATCTGAAACCGTGTTGTGCATTGTCCAATATTCCAAACTTGTTCAGATAACACATCATTCTATTGAAAACAATTCGCTCAAATACCTTAGAGAAGACGCTGAGAAGTGATATCGGTCGATAGTTTGTGATATCTTTAACATCATTACTTTTGTGAAGAGGAATGACTATCGCCTTCTTGAGAGGAGACGGAAATATACCAGTTGTTACGGATAAATTTATGAAATAAGCAAAATGTTGAGCAATATCCTCACCTATCATTTTCAGAACTCTGGCAGACACAGAATCTAACCCTGCACTGCTTTTATTTTTCAGAGAGGTTATAATGTCAACTACCTCATGCTTTATAACTGGATAAAAATAAAAATTTGAGTTTACCATGCGAGAAGTGGTGCAGGAGAATGACAATGAATCATCATAATAACGTTTCAGAGTGGCTTCAGTTACTGACGAAAAATGACCAGCAAATAACTCCACCAATTCTTCTACGTCACCATGTGAAACTTCATCAATAATTAATTCAGAGGGTTCAGTCGTTTTTTGATTCCTGCCAGTTAAAGTATTAACCATATTCCACAATGTCCTATTCTTATTATCGGATTTATCAATAATCTGACTATTGAAATTTAACTTAGTATTTTTGATAAGTGAACAATAAGATAATTTCGCCTTCTTGTATAATTCATAAGAAGATTCACTCCTGATATTAGAATGTAACCAATGAATGTTTTGAAGGTCTCGTTTAGCTGAGATAATTTCTGGTGTTACCCAGTTTTTATTGTGAGAAGGCTCAAAATTAATTTTTCTCAATGGACAGCAAGTTTCGAATATATTTTGAATAATGGCAATGAATGCTTCGAAACATTGGTCGACACATGTGTAATTATATATATCCTGAAAACTTTCCTTCCTAATACAGTCAACAAAATTACTGAGATTATGTTTACTCATATTTCTGACAAATTTTGAGGATGATATAGTACTAATGTTGAAGTTAGTGCATAGCTCTAGTGAAAGAACCCGGTGGTCACTGATATGAGCCTCATAAACCTCCACAGCACAATTAGACAGATCGGCATTAGTTAGAATATAGTCGACTTTCGAAATAGATGTTTTCCCATTGATATCAGTAAATATTCTAGTGGGAAGCTGCGAAGATACACTCAAGCCGAAACATTCCAGTAAATCAACAAACTTTTTACACATTTGACAATTTTTTTTTCAAAAAATCAATATTTAAGTCTCCGCACACAAAAATAGTGTCAACAAATTTCAAAGAATAGTTTATAGTATAAAACATGCTATCAAGGAAAACATCAAAATTACCAGAACAGGGTCGATACACACTTATAATTCCAAAACGCATGTTGTCAGCCATCACAATGGTTCCACACACTTCAAAATCCATCTCCACGGAATATAATGAGACACCAAGATTTTTCATCTTCATACCAGTTTTAACATAAATCATTGATCCTCCATGTATTCTATTGGAACGACAATAGTAATTAGCTTGTATGTATCCAGGTATAACCATTGATTTTACACTATCGGAATTACACCAGTGCTCAACGACACTCACAATATCGGGATTTTTATCGGCGAATAGTAACTCTAGATTTTCCATTTTATTCGAAATACATTGTACATTTATTTGCAATAATTTCAATCTTTTATTCTGAAAAGTAGGAAGATACTCAATTTGAGAGGAGTTTAGTCTCCTGGGTGTTTCACTTTTCTGGGTTGAAAAAAACGACGAACACTTGCTTTATTAGGCCAAATTGATCCTACAAGTGCTTTTTCGTATTCAAATTCAGGAACCAGTACCTTGAAGGATGAGTAGCTTTCAGGGTACTTTGATATCAATTTTTCACACTGAATATTAGTGAAGTTTTTTTTCAAGAAATTCTGTAAATTCTCCACTAAGTTTCAGGTTTCAAGTTCGAAACGTGTAGGGCTTTGAATTTATCAATTCCCTCAACAGTTGAATCACCCGAAAAACTTCCGATAACTAATGCTTTTCTTTTTCGAGTTGTTCTTTTATGAGAAACAAGACTCCATTCCTGACCATGTTTTTGGTTGGAAGACACTGATTTTCGTTCTTTGACTTCACATAAGGATGCATTAGATTTTTCTACAGTTGTTTTCGTACCAACGGCTTGAGCATAAGTTTCTTTCGCACTCAATTTGGTGGGAGCGGTAGAAGTGCTCGCTTCCGTAAGGACAATGTTAGGTACTTCAGCTTCAATGGAACAGTTGGGAGTGTCGGTTACAGCATTCACTGTCGAATTTCTCGCCGCCTCCGAACGTCCTGAACGATCATATGTGGAAACTATATTTGATTTCTTGTTTCCCGTATTTATTTGTTTACCGATTTTTTTGTTGAGTTGATAAATCTCGGAATTTTTGGATGTTAATTCTGATTCCAGAGAAGAAATTTTGTATTTCAAGAGGGAATTATTTTCTGCTAATATTGTGTTTTTCCCTTCCAATTCGAAGATAATTTTCATAAGAAGCTCCACCTGGTAGATTCGGACGTTATAATTTTGTTAACACTATCAGACAATGGAGAAATATCACCACTATTGAAATCAGATGTTGTGGATATTTCTTCTTCACAGCATCTTTTCGTTTTGATTGCACAACCAGGATGGTAAAATTTATTACAAACGCTGCATTTTACACTATGTTTCACAATAGTACGTTTGCAACAATTACACTCGGGGATAATTAAACGCGGAGGATCGCTCACACCTTTCTTGTTCATGTTGTAGTTACCTGAACTGCGTTTCTAAATACCGCTGTAGACAATGCAAAAGGACGCATCACACGTTATTGCATTTCACGGAGAATTCAGAACCGTCAGAAAATTATACTCCACAACAAGTTAATACAAATCCAACGGTTGCTATGTTTACGAAAGCTGAACACGAGGTACTGTTGTCTACAGCTCTAGTGAGCGTTCGCGATTCTTTCGGCAATATTCAAACCGCGAGAGCTGTTTTAGATTCAGGATCGCAATCATGTTTTGTAACAAAAGGGTTTGCATATGCCGGCTAAATCGGGTATACATTGCGTGATCTCCGGCGAAGATTCCGCGGAATTTCAAGCAGATTTCATAATCCTAGAACAGATTTGTGACCCATTGCCTATCACCGGATTCGATCTAAACAAAATTCCATATGTGCGTAACTTAAAATTAGCTGATCCGAACTTCAACAAGAGCGATAAAGTGGACATGCTTTTAGGCGCCGAAATATATCCTCTCATCTTTAGAGAGGGAAAAATCGTGCTAAATGAAAATTCGCCGGTTTGTATACATACTGCATTTGGTTGGGTCGTTATGGGAAAACTCGCCTCTCTTCAAAAGGTTCAATACAACGCGCCACGTCCGATTAGAACCTTTTTCGCGAAATATACAACGAATGATCAACTGAACGATACAATACGACTATTTTGGAAAACCGAAGAAGTTCCAGATGTGAGTGTAAAAAATCCTGAGGACGAATTTTGTCAGAGTCATTTCATTCGAAACATTAAACACGACGAAAGTATCGATTTTACGGTCTCTCTACCTTTTAAAATAAACGCTCCCGATTTCGGAGATACACGTTCTCTAGCAATGCGGGGATATTTGTCATCAGAAAGACGATTAATGCAAAATCCACAGAGTCGGATTGCCTATACAGATGTAATCAACGAATATCTGAGTAAGGGTCATATGACGAGAGTGGAACCTCCCGCACTTGCTGAACTCAACGGTTTTTTCTATATACCGCACCATGCCGTCCTAAAGACCGATTCCACATCGACACCGCTTAGGGTAGTCATGGACGCGAGCAGTCATTCTCCTGACAAGGTTTCGCTCAATCAGGCACTGTACAGTGGTCCCAAATTACAACGCGATCTAGTTGAAATTCTAATTGTTAATGCAAATGCCTAGTTGTACAATTTTGTTTACTTGTATACAGAGGGCACTGCAGATACGACACCGTCATGTTCAGTAGTTCAATATGCAAGTAGTTAAGTTAGCGAATTTATATTAGGGTCTACGACAGGAAGTGTTCTATGTCTTAGAGGTAGAAAGAATATGTTCAAGACGACAGTGTGTATTGTGTATGTTTAAAATAAAGAGAATCTTCTAGAATTTCCTTTCATGGTAGCAGAGCGTGGTTCATCAAATTTATTAGAGGTGTTATAAAAATATACAGTATATAAATATGGCCAAGGAGAATACACTTGTAATTCCATTCGACAAGAATATTAGCTACGAGGATTGGAGAAATAAATTTATGTATTTACTACTGTTCAAGAAATGTCTGCCGGTTGTCTAACATGGAGAACGTCCTGACTCAATAAAAGAAGCCGATTGGAAGGATCAGGAAGACAAAGTAATGTACTATTTTTCACAGTGGCGTAACTTACACCCCCGCGGACCCCGCGGTGCGGGGGGGCCTAGGCGTTGGGGGGGCCCAGGCATTGGGGGGGCCCGGGCGTTATGGGGGCCTGATCTTCGAGGGAAAATTCAAATAATTTTATCGTTAAAGAATATGAACATGACCTCAGTTTTGACATTAACTTCCGAATAAACTCTAATAGAATTGCATTGAAATCAGGGATTCAGAAAAGATCATCAATACAACAGTTAGCTGATCTACTGTTTTTAGAAAACTTTTCGATTGCAACTAGTTTCCTAGATCTTTCTACTGCTTTAATGTTATTTTTAATATAACCTGTAACTGTAGCAAGTGCAGAGCGATCAGCGATCCTTTTAAAAGTTAAAGTTAATAAAGAATTATTTCAGAAGTACAATAACCCAAAAAAGACTTAGCGGACCCAGTTTGTTGAGAATTGAGAATAAACGTACTGAAAGTAGTGCTGTAATAAATTAATTACAGCATTGTTTTCAGTTATATTTCTCGTTTTTTGGTTTTCAGTACTGACTTCCGATCCTATCAATTCTCAAATCAAATTAATTCAAATTCCGTAATCTGTCAAATTTCGTAAGTCACACCAACTGCCAAGATACAATACAAAAGTCACTAATCTGAATTTTTATTTGAAAATCGAGAGTATTTTACAAAACTTGACTGAAATAGAGAAAATATAGTCTAAAACTCGTGGCAGAAGGTAATTCCAACACTCATGCTATCGAACTTCGCCATCGTGTTGGAATAGGAGCTGATTCTGCAATTTGTTTTAGAATATACTATTGCAACATATAAATCAAGATGACAAGGGAGATTCAACCACTCAAGTTATTTACCCATTTATATCGAGTAACGCAGTATTTTTTAGGATTGATAACTATATTTGAAATGAAGATGCAATTATGTATATTAGTTACTGCAAATTTTGAATAATATGTATTTCAATAAATGAAATATAGAAAGTCTTACTTCAAGTTTTACACTGAGCAAAAAAATCAACGCACATTATGAAAATCTCAAATTTATTCTACAACTGAAGGTGTTCTCAATGACAATTATTTTTATCAGAATTATGCAGGCATATGTTATCCACTTTCAACGTTTTTCTTCAATACAGATGTTTTTTCCCAGCGGGAATAAAAAAGATGATATTATCAGATTTTCAATGTTTTGGGTCCATTCTAAAATCAGTTGTTCTCGATCAATTCTAGTGATCAATAGTTTTTCTTTCGTTTGATTTTCTACACTCGATCACTATGCATCGCAATTTGACCCAAGAGGAATGTACCCAAGCGGTAGTTTTGCGAGAAGAAGGGTGGACATATACAAAAATTGCAGAAAGGTTTGAAGTTTCCCATACAAGTGTGTCTCTTACCCCAGCCCATCGAAGGGCGCGTTTGGATTTTGCGAGAGAGCATATCCATTGGGAAGAGGCCGATTGGGAAAGAGTTCTCTTCACAGATGAGTCTAGATTCTGCCTCTACTATTGTGATCGACGTTCCCTTGTATACAGACGTCCACATAAAAGATATGCTCAGTGCAATTTCCTGAATAATACTGGTGTCGGGGGAGGGTCGATTATGGTATGGGGTGAAATATCTTTGACTGCTCGCACAGACCTAGTGGTCGTTGATAATGGAGCTATGAATGCTGATGAGTATATAGTTAACATTCTTGAAGAGCATGTAGTGCCATTTGCCCCATACATTGGTGAAAATTTCATTTTTATGGACGATAATGCCAGACCCCATCGTGCGCGCATCGTTTAGGAATACCTTGAAGAGGTTGAAGTCTCTCGAATGGAATGGCCAGCAAGAAGTCCAGATCTCAATTCGATTGAGCAGGTTTGGGACAACCTCAATAGAAGGCTGAGAATTTCAGAAAATCATCCAGCTACTCTTAATGACTTAGGAATACAACTCGGAGAAATCTGGGAAGGATTAGATCAGAACATTTTAAGATCACTTATTTTGAGTATGAACCGTCGTTGCCGAGCTGTAATTAACGCAAAGGGCTGAAATACCAAGTATCAAATCACTTACCAGCATTTCAGTATTTTGAAAATGTTCATTTCTCCTCTTTCATATATGATTCGGTGAAATCCTGAATCCTCTTGTTTCGTTCAGAACCTTCCCGGGAGAACATAAAAAATAAGTTATAAAGTCAATGTAGAGTTAACTTCCATTAAAATTGGGATTTTCAGAATGTACGTTAATTGTTTTGCGCAGTGTATTTCGGAATAATTTTGGTGGTGTTACACCTATAAACCACATACTTTTATAAAATAAAGTTTTTTTTAAATAAATACGCATGCCCGTATGAGGGGGCCCGAAAACTAATTTTGCGGGGGGGCCCGGTCGAAATTCGTTACGCTACTGATTTTTCATTAGCCTTGAGTGCATCAATTATGGCTGATATGCAAAATCCAAAGGAAATTATGGATAAACTAGATTCCATATATCTGAAAAAAAGTGAAGCCAAACAATTACTCATAGAGCGACAACTAAACTTGATGAAACTGAAAGAAAATGCCAGCAAAAATCAAATAGAAATATTCTTCCAAGAATTTAACAAGAAAATTAATGAGTTAAGACTAGCTGGTGGTGATGTTTCCAGAAAAAGAAAGCTGAGCTTCTTGATAATGGCTTTACCAAAGAACTGTCGACATTTGGTTGATGATCTCGATTCCCTGCCTGAACAAAATCGAACGGTTGAATACATTCAAGAGAAACTAATGAGTTGGAATGAAATATGTGAAACTACAGAAGCTGAATCAACGAGGAAAATCAAAAATACAAACTCACAAGCTTTCAATACAAGATTAACCAATGCAAGGAAATCTAACCGGACATATAATGAGGAACCGAAGACATGTTGGAGCTGTGGAAAGATCGGTCACATAAGCCAAAATTGTTATCAGAATGGGCAAGGATCCAGAAAACTCGGTCGTGGAGGTTACCAGAACAAAGGACACAAGAATTTCATCGAGGTCGTGGATTTCATGGAACAAGAGGTAGAAATGGTTATGGTAGAGGTCGTGGAGCATACAGAAGTGGATTTGCTGGAAATTCAGAAATTCAAGATGGACAAGAAACTGCTAGAAGATTGGAACTGTTCAATGTTGATGTAAATGTTGGTAATGTAGAACAAGGTGAAAACTCAAATGTTTTGGAATGGTTAATTGATAGTGGATGTACTGATCACATTGTAAAAACTGACAAATATTTTTACACATTCAGAGTTTTAAAGAATAAAGTAGAAGTCAAGTTGGGAAATTCGAATAAAATTAAAGCCTCAATGATAGGAAATATAATATGCGAATTTAAATTTGGTAATCGTAACGTTCTGGTGGATGTTGGAAACGTTTATTATGTCCCTGATATAGGAAGAAACTTATTAAGCGTGAGTGCCATAACATTAGCTGGTAACTCGGTAATCTTTAAAAATGAATATGTAGAATTTTATAAAAGTCAAAATAGGTTTCTCTTCTCTGCAAAAGAAAAAAATAAATTATTTCCTCTATTGTGTGAAGTTCAAAAGAATAGTAATGAGTGTGACATGTTCTTTCGAGCATTTAGGCCGTCGTCGTAGATTAGTTCTCGACGTTTCGCCAGTTCGAGTGTCTGGCATCTTCAGGAGTTATATTTCAGGAGATGTTCTCACTGGACTGAACTGCCTGAGTGTGACGGGGACGCAGATTGTACTTCCTTATATAACCTCGGTCGGGGGGCGTGGCTGCGCTTGACCGGTCCCGTCCCGATAACGAACGCGCGCCGGTGTCCGACCGGTTCACAACCGGTTCCCGATCTTCATTCACTTCATGAACCCGGTTATTATTATAGGGAAGAGGTTTTGTGTTTTTGAGTACTGGCACCCATGTTCTATTGATTTTCAAAGATTCCTCCGATTTATTGAAATTCGTTGGGTGTTTATGAATTTCGATTGCTTCCCTGTAGAGCCTGGGGTAGTATGCGGTAGTGGTGCACAACACTTGGGTTTTGTCGAACTCTATTGCATGATTCGTGTTGTTCAGTGTGTGCTCTGCGACGGCGGATTTCTCTGAATGACCCAGTCTACAATTGGCCTTGTGTTCCTTGATCCTCGTATTGATGGATCGCTTCGTTGTACCGATGTATACACTTCCACAGCTGCACGGAATTCGGTATACACCTGGTGTACTGAGTGTATCCCTTCTGTCCTTGGGGGAGTTGAGATGGTCCTTGATCTTCTTCGACGGTTTGAATATTGTCTTAATGTTATGTTTCCCCAGAATTCGTCCGATTCTATCTGTCACCCGTGGGATAAACGGCAAGAATGCTTTTGTTTCCGATTCTTGGCGACGTGATACATTGTCGTTGTTGGGTTCAGGCCTTTGTTTGATGTATCTATCGATGTCGTTTTTCGTGTAGCCGTTAGCCATGAGAGCGCGCTTCAAGTGTTCTAACTCGGTTGCTAGTTGTTCTGGCTCACAAATTCTTCTCGCTCTGTCGACTAGCGTTTTGATTATCCCTTTACGTTGGCATGGATGATGATTTGAGGTGTTGTGTAGATATCTGTCCGTATGTGTAGGTTTTCGGTATACAGTGTGTCCTAGAGTAGTTTCCTTCCGTGTGACAAGTACATCAAGGAAAGAAGGTGAAATAGGATGATGTAAGGCATCATCCTATTTCACCTTCAACCAGGAAATATACGAACAAACCGATGGAATATCAATGGGTAATCCACTGGCCCCAGTGGTAGCGAACTACTTCATGGAGAAATTAGAAGAGAAAACTCTGAATACCGCACCTCTCAAACCGAAAGTATGGTTTCGATATGTAGATGACACATTCGTCATATGGAGTCATGGAAGAGAAAAGCTCAATGAATTTCTGACACACATAAATAACATGCACCCAAGTATACAGTTCACAATGGAATTAGAAGACCAAAACAGAAATTTGGCTTTCCTTGATGTACTTGTCACACGGAAGGAAACTACTCTAGGACACACTGTATACCGAAAACCTACACACACGGACAGATATCTACACAACACCTCAAATCATCATCCATGCCAACGTAAAGGGATAATCAAAACGCTAGTCGACAGAGCGAGAAGAATTTGTGAGCCAGAACAACTAGCAACCGAGTTAGAACACTTGAAGCGCGCTCTCATGGCTAACGGCTACACGAAAAACGACATCGATAGATACATCAAACAAAGGCCTGAACCCAACAACGACAATGTATCACGTCGCCAAGAATCGGAAACAAAAGCATTCTTGCCGTTTATCCCACGGGTGACAGATAGAATCGGACGAATTCTGGGGAAACATAACATTAAGACAATATTCAAACCGTCGAAGAAGATCAAGGACCATCTCAACTCCCCCAAGGACAGAAGGGATACACTCAGTACACCAGGTGTATACCGAATTCCGTGCAGCTGTGGAAGTGTATACATCGGTACAACGAAGCGATCCATCAATACGAGGATCAAGGAACACAAGGCCAATTGTAGACTGGGTCATTCAGAGAAATCCGCCGTCGCAGAGCACACACTGAACAACACGAATCATGCAATAGAGTTCGACAAAACCCAAGTGTTGTGCACCACTACCGCATACTACCCCAGGCTCTACAGGGAAGCAATCGAAATTCATAAACACCCAACGAATTTCAATAAATCGGAGGAATCTTTGAAAATCAATAGAACATGGGTGCCAGTACTCAAAAACACAAAACCTCTTCCCTATAATAATAACCGGGTTCATGAAGTGAATGAAGATCGGGAACCGGTTGTGAACCGGTCGGACACCGGCGCGCGTTCGTTATCGGGACGGGACCGGTCAAGCGCAGCCACGCCCCCCGACCGAGGTTATATAAGGAAGTACAATCTGCGTCCCCGTCACACTCAGGCAGTTCAGTCCAGTGAGAACATCTCCTGAAATATAACTCCTGAAGATGCCAGACACTCGAACTGGCGAAACGTCGAGAACTAATCTACGACGACGGCCTAAATGCTCGAAAGAACATGTCACATTGAACGATGGTCGCGAAAGCCTCAACCAATTCATTAATAGTAATGAGATTTCAGCAAATTATATAAATAAGAATATGACAAAAAAAGAAAAATTACATCGTGCTCTAGGTCATGTCAATTTCAAAGATTTGCATATAATGTGTCGTGATAAATATATGAATGATTTACCAGACTTTCTAGAAAATGAGTTTATGAAATGTGAAGTCTTGAGGGCAAATTGTCAAATAAAGAATATGCAACTGAACGAAGAAGAGCTAGATATTGTGGCGAGATAGTACATTCTGATGTTAAATACTTAGACGTAGAAGGTTTTAACGGAGAAAGATATTTTGTAACATTCATTGAAGATTACTCAAGAATCGCTAGAGTTTATCCGATTAAAAACAAATCTGAAGTATTTGAAAAATTTGTTGAATACTTCAATATATTGAAGAACTATGCTGAAGGTCCTTTATGCGAATTTAAATGTGATAACGGAAAAGAATATTTAAATAAAGAATTCTATAACTTGGCTAAAATTGAAGGTTTCAGAATTTTTCCGTGTATTCCATATAACCATCAACTAAATGGAGTAGCGGAACGCTATAATAGGACTATAATGGATAGGGTTAGATGTCTTAGAAAAGAATCAAATCTAGATCGAAAATATTGGCCAGAATTTGTTTTAGCAGCATGCTACATAGGAAATAGATTAAGAAAAAGTTCAAATTTTGAAGGAAAAACCCCTTTTGAAATATTTTTTCAAAGAAAACCTAGCGCGAAAAATTTCAAAATTTATGGAAGCAAAGTCTATGTTAGAATTCCAGACGAAAAAAGAACAACATCAGATGACAAAGCAAAGAAAGGCATTTTAGTAGGATATTTTGATTTAGGTTATAGAGTTTTAGTTGACGGAAAGGTAGAATTAGCTAGAAATGTTGAAATTATCGAGCCAGGGACTGGCTGCATTCAGATAAGTGAAGACGAAGATAATACTGATGATTTGGTTGAAACAACTAGTTTTGGACAAAACCCTGTTGAAAGACCTGTGAAACAAAGAAAAATCCCGAGTAGATCTGTCCAAAATCTTTTGATGAAGCAATGAGCTCTGTAGATCAAGAAAATTGGAAGAATGCCATGATAAAAGAGTTTAATTCGTTTAATGAATCAAATACCTGGGAGCTGGTTCCGGAACCGAAAAACAAGAAAATACTTACGGTGAAATGGGTTTATAAAAAGAAGTCTGAAAATAATTTTAAAGCTCGATTGGTGGTGAGAGGTTATGAATAAAACGAGGAAATCGACGAATTCTATGCGCCGGTAACAAAAATGTCCATCTTACGAATATTTTTGAGTGTAGCAGTTGAGAGAGAAATGTATGTTCATATGGATGTAGAAACTGCATTCTTAAATAGCGAAGTCAAATCAGAGGTTTATATTCATCAACCAGAGGGCTTTGTTGAAAAGAAAAACATGGTCTATTATCAAAAAAAATCTTTATACGGCTTGCGCGAGTCACCTGGACCTGTTGTATGACCTGTTTAATAAGTTTATACTCAAATTAGGATTTGCGAGAAGTAATTACGATTTATGTCTTTACTATAACAAGATAAAAGGAATATATTGTATCCTATTTGTCGATGATTTACTTGTTTGTGGTGGAAATCTAGAAGATATAGAAAAAATTAAAACAAAATTTAAAACTGAATTCAAAATGAAAGATTTAGGAAAAGTTGAAAAATATTTGGGAATTAACATTGACTATGATAAAAATTCAAATGAAATGAAGCTTTCACAACTGAATTATATTGAGGTTTTAGCTGATAAATTTGGAGTTGTAGATTCAAGGATAAAGTATACACCTATGGAAATTAGTTTGAAATTGCTAGAAGGTAAAGTGAATGAAAGTCTTAAGTATAGAAATTTGATAGGAGCTTTGTCTTATATTGCTCAAGCAACAAGACCAGATATAACTTACGCAGTAAATTACCTAAGCAGATTTCAGAATTGTTGTAGCGATACACAGTATAAACATGCTTTACGAATTTTAATATACCTATACCATTCCAGACATTTGAGTTTGTACTTTGTCAGAGGAGATAGAACATTAGTATATGCTTATTCAAATTCAGACTGGGCTGGTGATCCAGTTGATTCAAAATCGACAACGGGGTCATTAATAAAAGTTTTTGGAAATCCAATATTTTGGAAAACGAAAAAACAAAAATCAGTTTGCAGATCATCCACCGAGGCTGAATACGTTGCTTTAGCTTTTACAGTTGAGGAAGTGTTACATGTAAGGAATATTTTAAATGATTTTGATTTTTCGGCTGATGTGTTGAAAAACATAAAAATATATTGTGACAATACAAGCTGCATAATGTTAGCAAGAAACGGTAATTTCACAAAAAGGGCAAAACACATAAATGTAGCTTTACATTTCGTGCATGATTTATCCAATGAAAATTCAATTGATGTAGTTAAAGTGGAAGGTAACGCTAATGTGGCTGATTCATTCACCAAGTCCCTTAGCCGTAGCAAGTTCGAGGAATTCAGATATAAATTGAATATATATTGAGTTGATGTGTTTTATATTAAGTATTATTTTATGTAACCAAAATTGTAAGGGGGGGTGTTAATGCAGATGCATAGTTTTACAATTTTGTTTACTTGTATACAGAGGGCACTGCAGATACGACACCGTCATGTTCAGTAGTTCAATATGCAAGTAGTTAAGTTAGCGAATTTATATTAGGGTCTATGACAGGAAGTGTTCTGTGTCTTAGAGGTAGAAAGAATATGTTCAAGACGACAGTGTGTATTGTGTATGTTTAAAATAAAGAGAATCTTCTAGAATTTCCTTTCACTAATAAACTTTAGACTCCATAAACATGTAATGCTAACGGATATCAGACAAATGTTCAGAATGATACAAGTAGATCCCAATCAAAGAAAATATCAACGGATTCTGTGGCGTCCCAATCCAGATGGGCCGATCGTGGATTACCAATTGAACGTCCTCGTCTTTGGCATTACATCATCCCCGTTTCTAGCTATCCGGACGCTTTTGTATCTTGCCGATAAATATCATGATTTTCTGTTAGCATCACAAATTTTACGAACGCAAACATTCGTTGATGATATCACTTTCGGTAGCGATGATCTTGATTCGATTAAAGGCATGCGTGATCAACTTGTCGAACTACTAAGTAAAGGTAAATTCGAACTCAGAAAGTGGGCATCCAATACAGAATCACTTTTGGAAGGATTGCCTAAAGAAAATGTACAGAATATTGACTTTTCTTTCGATTCCGAAAACAATGCTTCCTTGAAAATTCTAGGTTTGAAGTGGTCGCTAGTTAAAGATAATTTTTTCTTCACATTCAAATATCTCGAATCTAACTGTACTAAAAGAACAATGCTCTCGGAATTGGCGCGCACCTTCGATCCGTTGGGAATCTTGACGCCCATCACCTTTTTCATTAAGGTACTGATACAACGGTTGTGGACCTTAGGTTTGGGCTGGGATGAAATACCGCCGAAAGATGTTGTGGAGAAGTGGTTACATTTTAAGAGAGATCTCACAGTGCTTTCTTCTTTCGCGCTGCCACGGCATTTCGATCTTCGTAATATGGATTCATGTCATCTTATTGTATTCTGTGATGCTTCAGTCGAGGGAACATGTGCGGTCACGTATTTGAGAATCAAATACAAAGATTCGGTGGTGAAATGTCATTTCTTGTTCGCGAAATCGAAAGTCGCCCCATTACAATCGGTTTCTTTACCCAGACTGGAATTGGAGGCTGCAGTTCTTCTATCAAAATTGATTAGATATGTGGAAAAGGTACTCATAGACAAGATATGTTTAACGGACATGCACGCCTTCAGCGACAGTTCCGTGGCTCTTTCGTGGATTAAAAACTCACCACATTTATGGAAAACATATGTCGCGAATAGAGTAGCTTTTATTCAAGAAAGAGTACCGCCTAACAAATGGCATCATGTATCCTCCAGAGATAACGCAGCGGATTGCGGTTCCAGAGGCATTTTTCCTTCTGAATTGCTGTCACACTCTTTATGGTGGACTGGACCTCGGTTCCTTTTAGAAGAACCAACATCCTGGGTCAAAAAAGTTCCTGAGCCCGATCCAGATACGATTGAAACTGAGCGACGAAAAATAACGTTAAACGTGCAAGTGTCACAACCGAATATTTTGGATACGTTTCTTGATAAATATTCAACCCTAAATAAAATTAAACGTGTTCTTGCTTACATTATCCGTTTCAAGAATAGATGCATGAAACGCCAACGTGTCATCCGTGAATCGGTCGACTGCCTCACAGAGGAGGAGTTGCACAGCGCCCTTCTTTTGATCATAAGGCACGAGCAACAGAAGTATTTCGGTGATGAAACATTATGTTTAAAAAATAACGAGAGATTACCTAAATCGTTAAGAGTTTTGAACCCCTTTATGGAGAACGACGTATTGAGGGTAGGTGGTAGACTACGTAACGCGGATATGTTGTACAACGAAAAGTTTCCGATACTTATACTAAGAAAGTCAGTCTTGGCCACGTTACTCATCACCGAAATACATGTTAAGAATATGCATGCTGGAATCGAAACGACACTATCCTTACTAGAGAGAAATTATTGGATACTCGGGGCCTAAGGATTAACCAGACGAATCGTAAATAAGTGCATTCCGTGTTGGAAAATCCATCCCACAAATTTTCTCCCGTTAATGGGCAATCTTCCAGATTTTCGGGTAAAACAAGCACGACCCTTCGTTAACACTGGAGTCGACTTAGCCGGTCCTTTCACAATCAAAATGGGTAAAATTCGGACCAACAAGACATTTAAAGCGTGGATATGTTCATTTGTATGTTGCGCAACAAAAGCGATTCATATTGAATTAATATCCGAACTCTCTTCAGAGGCTTTTCTAGCGGGTTTCAGACGGTTTATTGGTAGGCGCGGACTTTGTAAAAATGTCTATTCGGATTGCGGAACTAATTTCACGGGCTCCGATAAATACCTAAAGAACATCTACGCTAATGTGGCAGAAACAGAAGCCATCCGTTGGCATTTCAACCCGCCTGCAGCGCCACACATGGAAGGTATCTGGGAAGCAAACATTAAGGTGGTGAAAACACATCTTAAAAGAGTTACGGGATCACAAATATTGACCTATGAAGAAATGAACACGGTGCTGGTCCAGATAGAAGCAGTTCTGAATTCAAGACCGTTAACTCCCATGAGTTCTCACTCAGAGAGCCAAATGGCACCTTCCGAATAAAGCGGCTCCTAAATTAGGCGATATGGTTTTAGTCAACCAAGTCGGATAACGAGCCACCCCTAGAATGGACCTTAGGAAGGATCAGCCAGTTGAATTACGGCACAGATGGTATCGCACGGGTTGCATCAGTCACCACTATGAAAGGGGTACTACGTAGACACGTAGACCATTGGTCAAACTTTGCCCCCTGCCCACGAATTGAGCGATTGAAAAATATCTTCCTTTCTTCAAGGGGGGGAGGATGTTCTGTTTTTATTTTGTATATATGTTTATTCCCCCTTAATTTAATATTTTAATTATCACGATGCAATTGTTATGCTTGGATAGTGGTCTCGATATTGGGCTCTGTTTCAACCTTGTCTTGCTGTCATGCGCTAGAAGTTGATATGGCTTAGACTGAGGCCAGTTAAAGCAAGAAGAAGACAAGGGCCACCCCCTTCCGGACTAAGGGCGGACCATCGAGACCCCTAGCCCTTCAACAACGAGACACCAGTCCTCTGATACCAGTCCTCTCATACCATTCAGAAGAGTCAGTTCTTATAACACACAGTACCACGATTCTGCCACGTTGTCCTACCGGTAATGGTAAGTCTATATCATTCTTATAGTGTTTTGTCAGCGTATACTAAGTCTTGTGATTCCTGGTACAAACTGTTTCGATTGTGAATTTCATAGAATACCATCACGAACTAGCGAATCCGATGAATTTACGTTCTCTCATTTAATAGCAATTAAAACAATCACGTTAGGATGTTAGATGCTCACATACTACGATGGTGATTTTTGGAAGGGGATCACTTACGAGAGTTATGATTCAAGTTCATGCAGTTCTTATTGTCGGTGATTTTCACGTTAGTTCTTTCCGTTAATGATTGGGATTGCGTTCGCGTTCGTTAAGCCTTGTTCTCAGAGCTTCGTACTATCGCAGGCGACAGCATTTCAGCCAATCAGAGTATGTAAACAAAACTTCCCCTGACCCCTTCCTTTTCATTTCTGGTTGTAAAAAATCTGTCGCTACACGCCCCTTTTGTAGTTGAAATAATTCAACTACACATTGGAATTCTGCGACAATCTCAAGAAACAAGGAAGGGTGGGAATTGTCGCCTGCGACACTACGAAGCTCTGAGAACCAGGCTTTAGAATGTTAGATACTCGCATACTACGATGGTGATTTTTGGAAGGGGATCACTTACGAGAATTATGAATGTTATGATTCAAGTTCATGCTGTTTTTATTGTCGTTGATTTTCACGTTGGTCCTTTCTGTCGGTGATTGGGATTGTGTTCGCGTTAGAATGTTAGATACTCGGATATTACGTTTGATATCGCGATTTCAGAGGAATCTTAATGCCGAACAAGTAAAATAAGCTTCAAAAAGGGATTGATTTTCTCGAAAAAAAGTTTTTATATACCTTGTAGAGTTCCGATAATCCCAATTTTATGTGAGTTGTGAGGTTATTCTCAGAATTTTTTTAAGGCTTACGCTCAGTTGCAGGAACGTCCATTATACTTCAATAATTTTTAAAATTATAAAAATAGGAAATTCTATTGACAGTAGCCAAGGAAGGAGGATTGAAATTTTAATGAATAATTAAATTATACATTTCTGAAACTGTGCTCTAAATGCACTTTTTATAGTGATATCATTAGACTAGACTATTTTTGTTAATTTTTACGACTTGATATTCTCATACAGATATGAGGTTCAAGAAATTCTTTTGATGAACAACTTTCCAAAATGTTTAATTCAGAATTTGTATTCACTTGTAGTTATTAGTCAAATCACAGCCCTCTAAAGTACAAGCTCGGAACAAGGAAATTCGGCAACGTCGCACGTGGGCCTACCCACGGAGACTCGTGATGCGTACTGGAGAATTGATATTCAGTAGAGAGTTTCGTTTATAGTGTAGGTACATGGGCGTACCGAGGTAGGAGCAGGGGGGGGGCAGCTGCACCCCCCCTCTAGAAGATTAAATTAACGTCAGTTTTTCTGGCAAGTGGGAATTAAAAACGTGTTACCTACAAAGTGTTGGAAACACAATATCTTTTCAGTCAATTGACTTAATATTTTTTTATCTATAATTAAATATTCTACAACATTCGATATAGTATACTGTAGAGGCGAATTTTGGCGCTGTAACTACAACTAATTATAGTTACTAGTAACCTATGACGTCATAGTTACTTCTGTCATTTGTTGGGATGTGTCAATCGACGATCTCCTTTGTTTAATATTTTTTTTACTTCTGTTATCAGTTGCTTCCTACTGGAATCTTATTTTTCACCCATCTTTTTCATATATAACTTGCATTCGATTAGTATTTAATTAGGTATAGATCCAACGATGTCGAAAAAATTGAAAATGTCCTTTTTTTCTGCTGGTAGGGAATCAATCAACAGATAGACAAAAATCGAAATTTTTTTCATCTAACATCTTTTATTTTGAAAAATCTAACAGGCCGTTATCCCAATATTGCATTCGTGAATCTATGGTCTCAAATCAATCCCATTACAATTTCACTTATTAGAAAGAGATGGAAATACATACTACACGAGTTACCCTGCTCGAGAGGAGAGTTAAGGCGAATTTTGGCGCTGTAACTACAACTAACTATAGTTACTAGTAACCTATGACGTCATAGTTACTTCTGTCATTTTTGGGAAGTGTCAATCGACGATTTCCTTCGTTTTATATTTTTTTTTACTTCTGTTATCAGTTTCTTTGTACTCGAATCTTATTTTTCACCTATTTTTTTCATATATCACTTGTATTGGATTAGTTTTTAATTAGGTATAGATCCACCGATATCGAAAAAATTTAAAATGTCGCTTTTTTCTGCTGGTGGGGAATTTTTTCTTGTAATCTATCAACAAATAGGAAAGAATCGAAATTGTATTCATTTCACATTTTATATTTAAAAAAATCTAACAGGCCTATCCCCCAATATTTCATTCGTGAATCTATGGTCCCAAATTAATCCCATTACAAGTTCACTCATTAGAAAGAGATGGAAATACATACTACACGAGTTACCCTGCTCGAGAGGAGAGTTACGTGCTGTGGTATGCATGACGTCATAGTTACATAGTTAGCTTCGCGAAAACGTGGTAACCCTGTAACTACATGTAACTACGGTTACGTGGTAACCTGTAGTTACAGCGCCAAAATTCGCCTTTACGTGCTGTGGTATGCGTGACGTCATAGTTACATAGTTAGCTTCGCGAAAACGTGGTAACCCTGTAACTACATGTAACTACGGTTACGTGGTAACCTGTAGTTACAGCGCCAAAATTCGCCTTTAGTGACGCAATATGATTTAAATCTCCTGCGCAACCGTCGCATCTAGTTGTTTTCGCTCCCGACGAGACAATCAGAGCCATAGATGGCTCTGATTATCCTAGATGATTAGAGCCGAATATGAAAACAACATCTAGCGCTATCGAGAGACGGACGATTGTACTTTTTCGATGTTTAAATTATTAGGGTAAGGGAAAAGTTGAAGTTACCGGCCAGCATGAATTCGGCCATACTGTCTCATAGTTTAATATCAGCGATACGAGATTTACGTTTACTGCGCATCAACTAGAAATATTACTCCGCCAAATGGATATCAGGAAATTTTTTGAAAGAGGTGAGTCAAAACAAAACACATATATGTACCTAATAAGATTATTTGATTTGTTTAAGGGGGGCTCTCTTGTAAGCGTATATTTTTAGCATATTATGTACTAAGGCAGCCGGTAGACCGGTACGATATAATCGCTACGCGACCGTGTAGTTTGTAGTTTTCGGTATCCCGGGTTTGCGTGCTCCCATTCAGAATAACGTACGCTACCTGTGAGCGACTTGTGAGCGTCGTACCGGTCTACGAGCAGCCTTATAATATTTAAATTCATCAATTAACCTGCATTCGGCACGGAAGTTGGCATGTAATTTATTATTCACAATAAACAATCATACAAAGAATACTTTTGTATTATGGTTATGTGATTGACCGAAACAAAAGCACTGCTCATGAACTATAACCGGCACGAATTACTTGATGAATTGAAAAATTGCAGGAAATTTTGTCGACGTCGAATTCCGTGCTACTCCTGAACAAAGAATATTCTATGCTCCTGAATGTCATCATGAATGGTCACAGAGAACGCCACCTGCTCAGCGTCCGTGCTGAAGTGCACTTCGGCCCGCGAATTGATTACGAATTTCTACGGTCCTGCCTGCGGTTATCTACGGTTATAGCCTTCAGGGATATTCCTTGTAAAATGATTATAACCTACAATGACCGAAGTCGCTTGAATGCAGGACCAGGTTATTTGCTTGAAATCGGTTTTTGTTTGGAACCCAAACACTGACCTATCCAACTTGTGACGTCACACTAATGCGCCGTATTGGCGAATCCAAAAATCTAAACTCCCTCTAGCGGCGAAATATCGCCCTAAGAAAACAAGTATACTTTGGAGTAATCCCGTTCAAAATACATGGTTTGTAATATTAATCAGTGATATTTTCGTTTAATATACGAAGATTGGTGAAATTATTAGGTTGGTAGAACTTTCGTTTATGCCCAATGCACAGAATATCTATCCTTACCCAGAAACGACAGCTCACGTATTTTTAGGGGTCAATTTTCAATGACCTTGAGTAACCACTTCCACAAACAGTAGCCAAACAAAAGTGTGCAAGTGTGCACTGAGCTATACACTGCAAACAAAAAACCATTCTTGAACGGAATGAAGTATTAGAGTAATACCAAAATATATTTTGTTATAATATTACCATTTATGGTTCATTTGAACTTTTCAAATTTATATTTCAGTTGGATAGAATGTTGATGGTTGCATTCATAAACTTACTCAGAGTAAGCTCCCCTTACTCTGAAGCGTTCACAAACTTGCTTTGTCTTCCTCGGAGTATACTCTGGGGGCGTTCCACTTGGCGATCACAACGCTCACGCTCACGACCGCTGTTTTCCCCATTCCACTTGTTTGCTAGCGCTATTATGGGGCCGTTCCACTTGGCGATCACAACGCTCACGCTCACGACCGCCCTTTTCCCCATTCCACTTGCTTGATAGCGCTATTATGTTATAGTTCGTTTCAAAATGATTGGCATCTCGGGCGGCTGTGGAATCTCGAAAATATGTTGGTAATATCCCATCAGTAACTTTTGAGTTCTAGGATTTAGGTTGGTGTTGATCGAAAACACTAAGTTTTGACGTTTCAGAGTTTGAATTAACCTCCTGAATATATTTCGAATTTATTTCTGTATGCTCATGTTCTTGATTGAATCGACAAATTAGTTTTGGATTTGAATTATTATTACTGAATTGAAAATGGCTGGAATTCTTCAAGATACCTCTGGCCTCGCCCAACTATAAGGGAACGTGAAGTAGTTTATCGTCGGTACTGCGAGTTTTTCAACAATTCAGCAGGTATTTCTGCCAGTATTAATCGCGTTTTGCTAGTTATTCAGGTAACAATCATTTACTTTTTCGAGGTGTTCTCTGATAAATAAACGATTCTCAAATTTTCAGTTTTCACCTAGACCTGTCAGATGAATTTGGGAGAAAAGAGAAGGCAGTCATGAGTGAGCAGTGGATAGTGGATGGAAATCTATTCCACATGATTCAAGAAGACATTATTCGACGTATTATTTCTAAAATAAAAAACAATGAATTAATCAGTTTGTTGTTTTTGAACTGCCTGAAAAGTAACTGAAATTTAATCAAAATCAATTTGGTATATTATTTAATGAATCATGAAATGGACAGAACATATTAATAAATACAAATAAGTGATCTATTTTATAGCATTTCACACTTCAAATGATTCACAATTTGTCAACAAATATTTTCTATTTGTTTCAACAACTTTGTTATGAAATTGTAAAGTCAGGTCAGCTTTATACTTTTTGTTCCACCATACTCAGAAAAAATAACACAGGGCTGAATTTTCGATAGTCATATCAAGAATGAAAAGATTGCTGAAGGGTTTTCATAGAGAACGAACTTTTATCGTTGATGAAGTCTTGATTATTTAATGAATGATATCTCTACATTGGAGTTCCTCGAAATCCTGCAAGATTTCATATTGAAGCATTCCACGCTATTTTCATCATCAATCCTGAATTTCCAATTCCCATGCTTGATCTACAGCGAAATTGTGTGGGTGTGTACATTTTAGTCATCATCTATCTCAGCCTGTTTCTCTTTTGCAATTGAAGCTAAGTTTGAAGATTTTTCAATACAACAATGATGAAAATAATGTAATTTCACAAAAAATTCTTCAAATTTATTTACCCTGAAAAATGTATTCAATCATTTTATAGGTTATATTATATTGATATATTTCAATCTATGATGAACACAGAGAAATTTTTAGTAACTTTTTGTAACTAGAAATAAAGCCCCGGCTGGAATTCCATGGCTTGCTCTGATGACAATCATTTTGAAACGGACTATAACTCAAGTGGAACGGATTATTAGGCGTTTTGGGCTGTCATGAAAGAAATGACAAGATTGAAAAAAGTAGAAGTCATTCTAAACAATAAATTCAATTAAGGTGTACAACAGTTAGAAATATTATAATAAATATATATCTAAACTGTATTCTGAACGTCCATTTTCACTTTCACGCATCTATTGAGGTAGGTCGTCACAGAACATCGAAATTTGTGGGTCGATTTGAGCTTGGAGTGAGCGATGATTTTGCCGCGCTCACAAAGACCGCGGTCGTTAAGTGGAACGGCTGAAGGAGCATTTTCGATGTTCTGTGACGACCTATCTCAATAGATGCGTGAAAGTGAAAATGGACGTTCAGAATACAGTTAAGATATATATTTATTATAATATTTCTAACTGTTGTTCACTTTAATTGAATTTATTGTTTAGAATGACTTCTACTTTTTTCAATCTTGTCATTTCTTTCATGACAGCCCAAAACGCCCAATAATCCGTTCTACTCGAGTTAACATAATAGCGCTAGCAAGCAAGTGGAATGGGGAAAAGAACGGTCGTGAGCGTTGTGATCGCCAAGTAGAACGGCCCCTCTGTGAGCGTTCATAAACTTCCTCTGAGTAAGGGCCAGTTTCATAATAAACCCCTTAAAGTCACTTTAGTAAAAGTCGGCTTTAGTAAAGCCGACTTTAAAAGTCCACCCGATTTCATAATGAAATTAAATGGGACTTTACGTAAAGGCGACTTTAGGTGAAATGTTGTATGTTGGCATAACTGAAATCGTTTCATTTGACCTAAAATGAACCGATTTCAAGCGAATAACCTGGTCCTCATTGGTAATTACCAACTAGGACCAACTGCATTCAAGCGACTTCGGTCATTGTCGGTTATAATCATTTTACAAGGAATATCGCTGAAGGCTATAACCGTAGATAACCGCAGGCAGGACCGTAGATAACCGCGGTCATTACTGGTTATTCGCTTGAAATCGGTTATGGACAGTTGCAGTTGTATTTAACCACAGCCAACTTAAAATTGAAGGAGGTTATGTTATTTTCATGTCATGTGGATATGACGCTCAGGTTCAAATTTGAAATATACAACTAGAAATTTGGGGGAAAATACCAATCCCAAACTGAATATAAAAAAAAATGGAATTGATGATTGTGGCTGACAAAAGGAAGCATTGCCTCAGATTAACATTATTAGATTTAGAAATCTAAATAGGAAAAAAAATTGAATAAACATAATCTTTGAATAAGCATTTATTTTCACCAATTGCATCAGCTTAATATAGCAAAATATATACCATAACATTCTTCGTATGATACTATAGTATCATACGATACTATCATCACTAGTATCATACGATACTATAGAGCCAGGGGAAAAAACCTCAGCTGAAAAAACCTGTCTCCCCATAAAAAAAATAAAATAAAATTGTTGTATCTGAATATTCTATATCGAAAGACATCACGACTATCGAAAGGGCTCTTCGGAGGAAGGATTTTCAAACATAAACTCCAACCTGAAAAGAAAAAAAGACCGAACAGCGAGAGAATTCAAATTATACTAAATCAAATTGATCTAAAATTTTCAACCCATTGCAAAAATGAGTTCGATATATTGTGTCGGGCACTAATACCATCTTGGAATTTATAAATCGAACAATTATTAATTAGGTGTTCAACTGTTTCCTCTGATTCACCACATTCACAATTAGGACTATCAACTGAATTCCACTTGAAAAGCATGCTGTTGGTACGACCATGACCTGTTCTTATTCGATTAAGAAGGGACCATATTCTCCTGGAAAGGTTAAAACCAGGAACTTTATTCGATGGATCAGATATTAGATCGGATTTACAGATTTCCTTGTAGCTGAAGTTCGAATTCAGAAAGTTATTCGACCAAATAGGTTTATGGGATTTCAGTCTTGGAACGTAGGAAAGTAAATAGCAAAATGATCTGTTATGATTGAATTTTAACATATTTCCCATTGACTGAATCAGCAAAAAAATTTTAATTATCACCTAATTCCTTTTCAAAATTATTGATAGGAAACATATCATTGAAATCACTGCATGTTTACCATGAGCCGTATGGTGTCTAATTGTAATCTCATTTCGAAATTGGAAATCTATACGTTTCCATACTCTCATTTTCGTGTTCTCATTCCACTTGTGAAAGTCGATTTTGAATTTCGAAATAAAACACAACATAACTAACCTCAAATGAGTTGACAGTTTGAACACGAGAGGTTACGAATTCAGGGCTAAAGGATACTTTAGCTGCTAAAGTCCCGAATTTGGGCCTTTAAATATAAAGTGGCTTTAAGAAAGTTAAATGTGTTATGAAACCGAAATATTGAACTTAAAGGAGCTTTAAAATTAAAGGGACTTTAAAACTGATTGTGAAACTGGCCCTAAGCTCTGCATACTCTGCTATTTGGGAAAGTAAACACATACTCTGACAGTTATGACGTACGATTTTCATTCTGTCCTGCTCCCGCAGACTTTTTGAAACTTGAATATTATTCGAATAAGTATTTATTTCTGGTTTTGTTTCATTTCAATAACGAAATACGAAACAATAAATTTTCCAAGTGAAACAACTAATCTGTGAAATAAAGAAATATTGGAAAGAATTACTTTAATGATTAATAAATTTAATTAAATTGCTAGCAGTGAATTAACTCAGCTCAAAGTGAACTTTACCAAGAGATAATGGTAAAGAAAAAAAAGAGTTTTTCCTTGTATTGCAGAACCTAGAGTGGTCCGTTCAAGTTCAAATAAATCGGGACATGAAAAGTCCCACAATAACTGTTTTTTGTACCTGATTTGGAATCTACGTTGATATTTTGTTATATTCGAGAGTTTAGATCTGTCAAGATTCATTCATATTTTGCTTTATCTTTCATACAATATTTTTTTAACTTCTTTTTGTTAGCTTCCTCAAATGAAACTATTTTTTGTTACGAAGTATTTAATTTTTTCTGGCGTAGAGTCAACAAAACAACAAAACATGTAATAACATTTTTAATTTTCTGCTTGCAAGAGAATATTATAGACAATAATATCCTTTTTCATTCTTTCTGTCTCATTAAAAGTAATTCAAAGTCCTGAGAACATTTATCAGTTTCCTTACAATCATAAAAAAAAACACGTTTGTGCTCTGCTTTTCAAATAAAAGAAAAATTGACTATACTGCGAAGACACAACTGAAAATGTACAACTAGAGAGAATTTTTTTCTTAAACATCTATTATTCATTCATGATAGCAACAATTCAATATAAAAATGATATATAAAAAATGTATATGATGCAAAAATATTATTCATAACCATACACATGTTTGAATTTTGAATGATATTTGTCAGAGTAAGTTTGTGAACGACGAGTGTGGAGTAAAGACCGAAGTATATTTCTGATCACATGGCCATACTCTTACTCTACTCTCTGAGTAAGTTTGTGAACGCTGCCGATGTGTTAGATGAACATTGGGCGCATTCAGCAGAGAAAACAGTTACGGAACTGTTACCGAATTTCTATGATCTTCTGCTGAACGTTGAGCTACCTATGTAACATGTTGGGTAGCGGTCGCCATTTTTAGTAGCGTACTTGGCTTGCGCTCCTTTTCGGTAACGTGTTGTGTGACTGACAGTTGTGACAGTTTGCTACCGCTCTTTCTGCTGAATGCGCCCGATGTCAACAGATTTCCGCTACCGGTACCTATCAGTAGCGCAAACAGTTTTGTTAGCGCTCTTTCTGCTGAATGCGCCCATTGAAAATTTCAAGTAAAAGTTTTATGACTATATGATTTCTTGTTTATTGACGATTGTTCATCATATTTTTGCAAAGTATTCGATACTGTGCTTTCAACGATACAATTTGCCCTATACTGTTAATTTCAAAACGTGTCTATGCATCTAATTAATTATTAGAAATATCTAATTGTATCTGATGATATCGGTGAAAGGTTCAATATTATGACCTGATATTTATGAGATTGGAGAATAGATATTTCTCAGCTTTGGGTATTTCGAAAGATCTATCTTCAAATATATATTCAAGAAGTTCATAGATTTGAAAAAGGCTTTTGATACAGTGGACACAGAGATAATGATGAATAAGTTAGAAAAAAATGGGATTTAGGGGAGTATGGTACAACTTTGTAAAATCCAACTTGAGTGATCGAAGACATTGCAAAGTGATATGGAGAATGTCAATACTGGTGTATCTCAGGGATCGGTCCTTGGACCATTACTCTACCTATTATATGTTCAAATTTCTGAATCTGAAATGTCATTACTTTATGTATTCAGATGACACAGCGCTTGTATTCTCTGGCCCAGGCTCAAGAGTTTGTGAACAGAATATAAATGATGATTTGGCAAAGTATTTCAAGTGGCTATACACTAACATATTAAGCATAAATATCGATAAGCCTGTATATATGACAATTAAACAAAATACCCAAAATGTGAGTGATATTAGAATAAGCCTGAATGGTATCTGAAAGAGGTTACTAAGTATAAGTATTTGGGACTTGTCATCTAGTATAATCTTACCTGGAATAATCATATTGAAAATATAATGAATAAAATTACCCCCAATGGCAGGTGCAATAAGAAGATGTTCCGGAAACTTAATGATAACACTAGAAAACTACTTTATCACAGCTTTATAAAACCACATCTATTATACCTAATTTCCTGCTGGGCTGCAGCTACAGGATATGTCATACAAAAACTTCAAAGGATGCAGAATAAAATTGTCAGGACTATATTTATATCAGTAATCCTATTTCACACCAACAGAACAATTATAAAAACGAACTAAAGTTATGAATATTAAGAACATTATATTTTTTTGAACAAGTCAAACTTATATACAATATAGAAAGTAAAAAACTAAAATCGAATACAAAACTAACAAAAAATAGAAATTTCCATTGATATGAAGCAGGAAAAAAAAGTACCTAAGAAGAAACTCGGCAAGAAAAACAAAATGTTTACATTCACCTATCCGGCAGCATTCATTCGTATAATCAAGTCCCTGTTGAAGTTGTAAAAGTTGATACTACCAAAAAATGTGCCGTAACCTCTGTCATTTCCTCAGTGAGATTTAGCTTTTTGTTTGTAATATATAGTTTATTAATATCACAAAATTTATTTTTAGTTGAACAGGCTAAATTATAGTATTTTGTAGGCCCTGGTGACAGTTTTTTATAATATGTTTTTAGGTCAACAATAAATGTTCGAAATTGAATTCAAAAATCGGTAGATATAACGAAAAAACGGTAGGTTCGGCAACACTGCAATATAAGAAGGAATGAAGCTGAGTTTGACAGATATACCACCAGATCTGGGACATGCGCACGTAATTTTGTCCGAGCTGTCGCTTCTGGGTAAGGATAGATATTAGGGAATTATTGGGGATTCAATAACGCCAGGCACTAATAAATCCTGGCCGTATTTGACATCTGAGCATGCGCAGAGGAAAAAAAATACGGCCTGGAATTATTAAAGTTACTGCCTGCCACTATTTGTGGCTCCATTATTCCTGGTACAACCATGCCGTTATTCCTAACCTTGTGTGTATATTTTCCTTAGAACATAGAATATTCTATAATTAGGGATATTATCTCTGTTCCTAACCTAGTATTATTTCATGATACAAGAAATCTATTTCTTGGAGAGCATTGTCCGTATTTATTAATACATTGTCCAGAATCAGAAATTCCATGTAATCATTATCTGCTCCTGCCAATATTGACGCTTCCAAATGCCGATCCATTTCTGAATGTAAAAGTAGCTAGTCCATGTTTTAAGATGTTTGTTTACGGGCACAACGCACAACGTGGCGAATTTAAGGTTAGGAATAACTCCTCTCTGAATAACGCAGGCCCAATAGCTCTTATTTCTGGCACATTTTTAAGTCAGGCAGTACTTGGCACTATTAATGGTGAACGGCGTTAATAATGGATGGCAGTATTCCAATAACTCCCTATTAGAGAGTTGAAGTGCTTCCACGGACGTAGACGTAGACGCACAGAACATAAAATAACGTAGACGTTATAATTGACATATACACATGCGCATTCGTTAGTTTTTAACGTTAACGGTAGCGTCAGCTTAACGGCCGACGTACACTAGCGTCCTTTCACGTATACGCTAAACGCCAACGTACGTTACCCGAACGTTAAACGAATCTTTCCGATGAGTTGCGAACGTTTGAATTTTGACATAACTTTCTCCTAACCTGGTTAGTTTTGCTAATTCGTAGCCTAGCTTTTACATGGCGACACTTCAACTCTCTTTTCACCGCAGCACGTGAACGTCATATTTGACGTTATTTCTCACGTCAACGTTCACGTTCGGGCTTACGTGCTGTGCGCACTTCAACTCTCTATTCTGTGACACCGTCTCCTTCTATTGGCGAATCCAACTACCGTTGAGGGCGCTGTGAATACTTGTTTTCTAGGTTCGAAATTTAGCCACCAGCCTTAGTGGCGCTAGGGGAATTTTTTGTAAATTTTTGAATGACAACGGGATATTTATATCATTTCGTGAAATAAATGAATAGATTTTCATTTAAAGAGTGATTGAAAAGCTTTTTAAGATGAAAGTGTGTGTTAATGCATTTCTGATTATACATTAAGTGTGGCGAATTCAGAAGAACAACTCGTTTTCACCACGAATGATGAAAAATTGTATGCAAAGATATTTAAATTACTTGTAAGAACAATTATTTTGGTCAAATGAATATGTATAACACTTGTTGGGATTACTAAAAATGACGAAGAATAATATATTCGGAAGTATTTCCTAGATCCATGAGATTCTGCAGAATTCGTAAATGAATGGTACTACCTCGAGGTGATGTCCAATAGAAACAGAATCATTCGTGGTGCACACAGGTTCAGATGAATCTGTTGAAGTTGGAAACATACGACTTCATTGTTTATTAAAGTTTTCCCAAATCATTTTTGAAAGTGTGTGCTCCCTTTCATGAAGATTATGAACGAAATTTGATTGAGAACATTTCATTTAATCATTTCTTCAATCATATGTTGCAAAATGAATAAACGATTCTAAATTTTTTTCCCGTCTTTATTTGTGTTTTGTTTGTGATTTCAAAATGGAAATTGTATATATCTTTCATCACACAATATTGAGATTAACAATCATATATAGATAAAATATTTGTTTACACTGGAAAATTTGCCGGAGATGATAACAAAAAATCAGAAGAGATGTAAGTAATTGCCAAGTCAAAGTGAAACGACTAAAACAAAATGCTGACATAAATATTGAACAAACCTTTGAAAATTTATAAAATACTTAAAAAAATTTAATTGTTTGAAAACTTATATTCTTCTAAACCAAGTGTTTGCAAATTCAGTCAAGGAGTTGAATTCTTTCTCATTTTTAATGGCGTTAGCAAAATTTCACATCAAATCACCAGTTATCACTTGTCCCATTGTCTTCAGATACTTCCTCTGCATTTTCAAATCTCACAGATTGCATTTTGAATAGCACATGCACAGCAGACTCAAAGCAGACAATATTGCAGAATTTTTTTCTTTGATTTACACACCACTTTCAAAATCATGGAAATGAGTACACTGAGTTGTTGATTGAGAAATTATAAGTTTATCCCTAAGAGTATCATTCCTGGATTCTCTCCTTTATTTATGTTGGGCCATACAAGCCCTATTCATTTCTTATGGATATTAACTACGTCGCAAGTTTTGAGAAGTCACAGCAGTAGATTTAAGCTCAGGAGCTTTCATTTGTTGAAATTTTCAACCTGAAAAGATAAATAAATAAATATTATGAAATATTCACAAAATTTTTTACAACAGACCTATGGCAAGATTATCAATCTGAAAATGATGAGAGAAAACAATCATTTTTCCCATCTTCAATCTTCTCACCTAAGCTTCTCTTTTTTCATATATCAAGGGAATCATAATTCATTCACTCATAATGAAAATATTATTCCACTAGCCAATATTATTCAAATGAATCTTTTTATTTCTGCTCAGCTTCAATATAGCTCCTAACCTGAAATTTAACACATGAATTTGAGAATAATCTTATGTTTACTTATAATTCTCGTATAAATACCTTTCGATAGTTTCTCAGCATCAATTCTATTATTCAGAAAACCTAATAATTTCACCAATCTTCGAATATTGAACAAAAATATCACTAATTTATATTAAAAACTATGTATTTTGAACGGGATTACTCCGAAGTATACTTGTTTTCTTAGGGCGATATTTCGCCGCTAGAGGGAGTTCAGATTTTTGGATTCGTCAATACCAAAAGTTAACCTTCGATTGTAAAACCGGCCAATCTGTTATTGGACAACGAAATTAAAACCGATTTCAAGCGAATAACCTGGTCCTCATTGGTAATTACCAACTAGGACCAACTGCATTCAAGCGACTTCGGTCATTGTAGGTTATAATCATTTTACAAGGAATATCCCTGAATCATTGACCTATTATACTATGTATTATACTTTGTATAATAGGTCAATGCCCTGAAGGCTATAACCATAGATAACCGCAGGGCAGGACCGTAGATAACCGTGGTCATTACTGGTTATTCGCTTGAAATCGGTTTAAGAAAGTTCAGTTGCAACTGTTACAGAAGCAACTGGAAAAGTATTGATATAAACATTTATACCTATTAGGTTTTGTTCTAGAAATTAGAAAATAAATATACATTACCATACAAAAGCAGTTACATATTGATTTCATATCCAAGAAAAATTCTTTAGCATTGAATTTATTTACAAATATCAAATTTTTACACTTCGATTACAAAATGCAGAGAAAATCTTCAATTTACTAAATTCTGGTTGACGTGACTCGAAAAATTTAAATCGGTCACAATCTCAAACCTGATGATTCAAGACTTGAAATTTTTCAGATTTGATACTTCACTTGATGAAATTCAGAAATGTCATGTAATGAAAGTTCATCGTTCACTCTTCTGTAGTTTGTGATTTCCAGTAAAGACCATAAGGTGGAATGGAAATTTCATCAAATAACAGTTATTGATTATATATAAAGGAAAAATTTTATTTTTGCAAACCAATTTATTGAAAAAAAACTTTACATATAAATCAACAAAATGTGGTGAAAATCTCTAATTGATCAAATTCTGAAAATAATGACTCACAAAATGAGAACGCAGTCTGAATCCTGAACCTGATGATTGATCACTGTTAAGATGTTGTATATTAGGTACTTCATTATCTTCACAAATACATTGAAAATCAGCAATATTGTCAGGTGATGGAGGATCTTCATTAACTTTTCTGCATATATTGTTCAATACCGCAGTGGCAACTATTATATTCATGGTGGTTTCTAATTTCAACCGTAGACCATAAGCTAGGACTGGAAATCTTCTCTTCCAAACACCAATAAAACGCACAATAGTATTTCTTGTCCTGATGAGTGATTCAATATACATATTTCCAGATTGTGAGGAAGGTTCGTCAATAGGAGTTAAAAGATAATTTTTAACAGGATATCCACTATCACCTTAAAATGAAATTATTCATTTGTAAATATATTTAGGTGAATAATATTTAGATTAACAAACCTAGTAACAAAGAATTCGGAAACTTAATATCTTCAAATTCAGACCTTATTCTACTATTTTGAAATATTGTTGAATCATGGCAAGACCCAGGCCACCTTGCAACATTTAGTGCTTCCAAATCAGCATTGCAAATAACTTGCATATTAATAGAAAAGAATCCTTTTCTATTCCTAAATACTTCTGCATCACTGCCCCCTGTAAATAGAAACAAATTAAGTGGAACAGATTTTCCATACATTTTACTAATAGGTTACCTGGGGATTCAATCCTGATATGGGTGCAATCAATAACTCCTATAACTTGAGGAAATCAGGACATTGTATAAAAGCCTGTTTTTGTTTTCACGATTTCCTGTTCTGTTGATGTAAATTTAATGTGATGCAGGTAACGTGATGCTATTATTCTGGCCACTCTTTCTATTATACGTCCTGCTGTAGCCACGTGGACCCCACCAAAATCAGCAATTGCAGAGAGATGGTTGCCAGTGGCACAAAATCTTAGGAATATCAGAAACTGATTCATTGGAGCTACACAATTATTTCTGAAACAAAATTATACATAATTGGTACAGATATTTCTAAAAGTATTTTCTACAACAAAGTTTTTACAGTAATAAGTGCATATTTACTTGGTCCTTCACGACAATTTCATTAAAGAAAAATTAAATACTTACAAATTGTATGGATACTCCAAGTACGGTTCAATTTCTTCCAAAAACATGAGGGTTGTAGTTTTGGTCAACCTAAATCTTTGAAAATATGTCGAAGGATCCAAAGTATTGAAATAGTCGGACCTTGAATATATTCTCCTAGGAATGCCATGAATAAGTCAAAAGCATCCAAGTCGTCATCGTCTTCCAAGAAATCCATTTCAAAACTTTTGATTTTTCAGATATCAAGATGATATGCTAACGTTTTCGGGCGTACGATAACCTTCGCGTTTGTTATGACCATGGAGGTAGAAGAAGGGGAGGTAGCATATCCTAAAGCGTTTTCGGAAACTTACCCGGGTTAGCCCGATCTCTAACCTTTGCGTTCGTTTACTTAACCCGACCATCGAACCCGTGTTCGGAAAGTACGGGGCTGTTAACTCGATCACTGACTCGGGTTCATGATACAAGGAATACAAAAGCCACATATTCCACATTGAGCCCAATTCTCTTCGCTATCCATAATTATTAACAATAGTACAATTAATTATTTAGGGGCCGTTCCACTTGGCGATCACAACGCTCAAAATGCTCCTTTAGCCGTTCCACTTAACGACCGCGGTCTTTGGGGCCGTTCCACTTGGCGATCACAACGATCAAAATGCTCCTTTAGCCGTTCCACTTAACGACCGCGGTCTTTGTGAGCGCGGCAAAATCATCGCTCACTCCAAGCTTAAATCGACCCACATATTTCGATGTTCTGTGACGACCTATCTAAATAGATGCGTGAAAGTGAAAATGGACGTTCAGAATACAGTTTAGATATATATTTATTATAATATTTCTAACTGTTGTACACTTTAATAAAATTTATTGTTCAGAATGACTTCTATTTTTTTCATTCTTGTCATTTCTTTCATGACAGCCCAAAACGGCCAATAATCCGTTCCACTTGAGTCAACATAATAGCGCTAGCAAGCAAGTGGAATGGGGAAAAGAGCGGTCGTGAGCGTGAGCGTTGTGATCGCCAAGTGGAACGCCCCCTTTGTGAGCGCGGCAAAATCATCGCTCATTCCAAGCTCAAATCGACCCACATATTTCGATGTTCTGTGACGACCTATCTCAATAGATGCGTGAAAGTGAAAATGGACGTTCAGAATACAGTTTAGATATATATTTATTATAATATTTCTAACTGTTGTACACTTTAATTGTATTTATTGTTTAGAATGACTTCTACTTTTTTCAATCTTGTCATTTCTTTCATGATAGCCCAAAACGCCCAATAATCCGTTCCACTTGAGTTAACATAATAGCGCTAGCAAGCAAGTGGAATGGGGAAAAGAGCGGTCGTGAGCGTGAGCGTTGTGATCGCCAAGTGGAACGCCCCCTTAGGGGCCGTTCCACTTGGCGATCACAACGATCAAAATGCTCCTTTAGCCGTTCCACTTAACGACCGCGGTCTTTGTGAGCGCTGCAAAATCATCGCTCACTCCTAGCTCAAGTCGACCCACATATTTCGATGTTCTGTGACGACCTATCTTAATAGATGCGTGAAAGTGAAAATGGACGTTCAGAATACAGTTTAGATATATATTTATTATAATATTTCTAACTGTTGTACACTTTAATTGAATTTATTGTTTAGAATGACTTCTACTTTTTTCAATCTTGTCATTTCTTTCATGACAGCCCAAAACGCCCAATAATCCGTTCCACTTGAGTTAACATAATAGCGCTAGCAAGCAAGTGGAATGGGGAAAAGGGCGGTCGTGAGCGTGAGCGTTGTGATCGCCAAGTGGAACGCCCCCTTAGACTAGAGTAGAAAGCTTACTCCCGCGTTTTAAAATTCAAAACTAAACCGCAGTGCGCATGCGGTGACCGAACGACCCTGCTCTTGTGTAGGGTTACGGTGGATCAACCCGAGTCAGTGATCGAGTTAACAGCCCCGTACTTTCCGAACACGGGTTCGATGTTCGGGTTAAGTAAACGAACGCAAAGGTTAGAGATCGGGCTAACCCGGGTAAGTTTCCGAAAACGCTTCAAGATATGATCTTGCGCATCTTGCTGTGACGTCACCTGGAGAGTAAACAATCCCGACAAATTCAAACATCTGTCATCTGCAAGATTTGTTATGGCTTTTCTCAGGAATAATGTTATAAAATAAGTTATCGTCGCTAACTTTTGAAAGATATGGAAGTATTTTTACAGTTCTTTCTTATTTTTTGTTCTGAAACGGCCACGACAACAATTTGTTTCAGCAAATTTCAAATATGAGATGTGAAGTAGCTTTGTGTACCAGCGATAATCAGCCCAAAATGTTCGATCAAAATACCATATTCTCTCGATTTCCAAGACACCCAGAAATCATCAAAATCTGGGATAATGGCTGTAAACAAAATGAGGTAGTTATTCCTTCAATCAGCAGAAGATGTTCGAAACATTTTTCAGGAAAGAGTTATGTTACAGATTTGCAGTTTAAGCCCACAAGATCGTCATCTAAAGAGTGTCATTTTTTGAAAGAAGATGCAGTACTTACAGTAAATCTTTCTTTTTCAAAATAATCATTGAGTTACAAAAAGTAAAATCATGTTGACAGAAGCCTCGATAGAAGCATACGTTATAAATTGGTTCATATCAAATTCTTTGGTTACTAAGTGAGTAATTAGAAAATTAGGGGATTGAATCATTAAGAAATTATAACAATATTTATTTGTAGTGATTACTTAAATGCTGATGATTGAATAAGTCCAGAATTCATCACCACGAATACCTATCAAGACTATCAAGAAAGTTGGGTACGAATGCTCATAAAAGGAAAAGGTTAATGCAAATTCCAGATTTATAGAATATGCTGTTTTCAGAAGGATACATAAAAAAATCTTTTATGATGTCACATCAGATTCATTTGTTAACTAGGTGAACAATGAAACTGTACCGATCGAATCTTTAAGAAACTACTTGCTCTTGCTGAAGATCAGAGCAGATAAAACAGAGAAATCACTCAAAATGGTTGTGTTTGCTGAAAATGCAGGCTTTTCTATCAGCAATGGTGTCAGAGCTGGGTGAAGAAAATTGAGCACTTCATAGGGAATTGACTATTAACTTGTCGAATACATATTTCGTTCATATGACGATATCATTAGCAGGTGGAAATAAATTGAATGTAGATCACAAAATATCTTCTGGGAGTGGGTCAGAAAGGCAAGCTTGCTACAAAACGAAACTTTTTTTAAAATTAAAATTCTAGGGCAATTTTGAGATGTGGAGTCCTAGGAAAATTTGATGATAATAACTGGATGCAGTGCTGTTTTTTCTTTAATTGTAAGAGAAATTTTGTCACATTTTCTCTTATGATTATGAAACGATTTGTTGATTTTAGGTCAATGACTGATGGTTTGATTACTGTAATGCAAGAGTGCCTGAAGAAGATGCAAGAAATAGAATCAGCATAAGGATTATGCTTCTTCGATACGATATTTTAGAGAAAAAGGCATTCTACTGAAAAATGATTCTTCATTCAATTGTTTGTTGAACTCGAGATTTCAAATGACATCAGCTATTATTGGATGAAAATGTGTAGAATTGAAAAATAAGAACTAGAATCCAAGAAGACAACATGTGTTTATCTCTGAAGAGAACAGAAGGACAAACTTATTTTCTAAATGAAACATTATTTTATTTACATTCATTCAACATTGTATATGTAAATATTGATATTGTTGCTTACAAATTGTGGAATTTTTCAATTTTGTGCATTTTGAAGGAAAGAATTAATGAAATATTTGTAGAATTGTGATTCTGAACTTGGAAACAATAGTTTTAGGAAATTCTTGACTGTCGGTATTATTCGTTTGATAATTTTTAATTTATTTTCCATTTTTTAATTGAAATGATTACTACATTTATTTGTACAATGCAGTTCAAGTGTTGGCGTTGGGAGCCTGTAGTCTGAAACATTTTTTAATTGTGTCAATCTTCTTACAGCAATATAGGAAAATATCAAAATATATTTGTTCTTTCTTCTGTTCCTTTGTCTTTAACTACAATAATCCTGAAGTACTTACTGTAGATAATAAAAATAGAGAATTCTTGAGAGCTCTTTATGATACGTCTTATGTACTACTTCTAACAGATCTTTATTGACAAAGTCAACAGGCAATCGACCGAGGTCCTTCAGCCGGTCTCATATATTTTCATGTTATTTTCAACAATTAATTATCTTAAAGACTGATTTGGTCAGTGCAATATAATGTCTCAGAAAACAAAGTTTGTCAAAAATAAGCCAGATTTAAACAAATTCAATTGTATTAAAGACTGAAATTTTGATGACAATATCAAATTCAATTACAATAATGGCTGAGAATTTATTACATTCATTTATCAGTGGCTAAATGAATATAACATTGAGTGGAGAATAATATGTACATCATAAATTAAGAAAGAGTATTCTTCAAATTAAAAAATTTGTCGTTCGAAATCAGACAAATGAGTCACAAAATATGAATAAATACTTGCTTCATTCCTGGCTAAATCAATTCTATTACAAAATTTGCCTCATGAAAAACAAAATAATAACAGTTCTTTATTGGCCATCGAACTTAGGTCCTTCAGCCTCATGAAAAATATAATTCAAATGAAACCAGAATTTTTGTGTTTAAAACCTGGAATGATACTCAAAATATTAATCAATTATTGCTATGTTCTTAGCTTAATCAGTTCAATTAGAAAAGTTGCCTCAAAAGAACGTATATCTGATAAAAAATCTCTATGAAGATACAATTCGCATTATGTTAAAACCCGAAGTTGTTTGAAATTCAATTTACGCGCCCGAGAATACTCTCCAGATGACGCGGTGCGCAAACTGGTCTCATTTTCGTTCGCCGGAAGATCATATCTTGTATTCCTTGTATCATGGTAACCCTACATGATACAATGAATACAAGATATGATCTTGCGCATCTTGCTGTGACGTCACCTGGAGAGTAAACAATCCCGACAAATTCAAACATCTGTCATCTGCAAGATTTGTTATGGCTTTTCTCAGAAATAATGTTATAAAATAAGTTATCGTCGCTAACTTTTGAAAGATATTGAGGTATTTTTACAGTTCATTCTTATTTTTTGTTCTGAAACGGCCACGACTATAATTTGTTTCAGCAAATTTCAAATATGAGATGTGAAGTAGCTTTGTGTACCAGCGATAATCACCGCAAAATGTTCGATCAAAATACCATATTCTTTCGATTTCCAAGACACCCAGAAATCATCAAGATCTGGGATAATGGCTGTAAACAAAATGACGAAGTTATTCCTTCAATCAGCAGAAGATGTTCGAAACATTTTCCAGGAAACAGTTATGTTACAGATTTGCAGTTTAAGCCCACAAGATCGTCATCTAAAGAGTGTCATTTTTTTGAAAGAAGATGCAGTACTTACAGTAATCTTTCTTTTCCAAAATAATCATTGAGTTACAAAAAGTAAAATCATGTTGACAGAAGCCTCGATAGAAGCATACGTTATAAATTGGTTCATATCAAATTCTTTGGCTACTAAGTGAGTAATTAGAAAATTAGGGGATTGAATCATTAAGAAATTATAACAATATTTATTTGTAGTGATTACTTAAATGTTGATGATTGAATAAGTCCAGAATTCATCATCACGAATACCTGTCTATGAAATTGAGGTGTTATCATCATCATCCCCACAAATCAAGGAAGTTGGGTACGAATGCTCATAAAAGGAAAAGGTTAATGCAAATTCCAGATTTATAGAATATGCTGTTTTCAGAAGGATACATAAAAAAAATCTTTTATGATGTCACATCAGATTAATTTGTTAACTAGGTGAACGATGAAACTGTACCGATTGAATCTTTAAGAAACTACTTGCTGTTGCTGAAGAGCAGAGCAGATAAAACAGAGAAATCACTCAAAATGGTTGTGTTTGCTGAAAATGCAGGCTTTTCTATCAGCAATGGTGTCAGAGCTGGGTGAAGAAAATTGAGCACTTCATAGGGAATTGACTATTAACTTGTCGAATACATATTTCGTTCATATGACGATATCATTAGCGGGTGGAAATAAATTGAATGTAGTTCACAAAATATCTTCTGAATCATTGAATGGGAGTGGGTCAGAGAGGCAAGCTTGCTACAAAACGAAACTTTTTTCACATTCAAACTCTAGGGTAATTTTTGAGATGTGGAGTCCTAGGAAAATTTGATGATCATAACTGGATGCAGTTCTGTTTTTTCTTTAATTGTAAGAGAAATTTTGTCACATTTTTCTCTTAAAATTATGAAACGATTTGTTGATTTTAGGTCGATGACTGATGGTTTGATTACTGTAATGCAAGAGTGCCCGAAGAAGATGCAAGGAATAGAATAAGCATAAGGATTATGCTTCTTCGAAACAATATTTTAGAGAAAAATGCAGAAACAATTTAAACACTAAGAATGAACAGAAAAAATGATCTACCTACTAAGTTTTCAAAAAGGCATTCTATTGAAAAATGATTCTTGATTCAATTGTTCGTTGAACTCGAGAATTCAAGTGACATCAGCTATTATTGGATGAAAATGTGTAGAATTGAAAAATAAGAACTAGAATCCAAGAAGACAACATGTGTTTATCTTTGAAGAGAACAGAAGGACAAACTTATTTTCTAAATGAAACATTATTTTATTTTCATTTATTCAACATTGTATATGTAAATATTGATATTGTTGCTTACAAATTGTGGAATTTTTCAATTTTGTGCATTTTGAAGGAAAGAATTAATAAAATATTTGTAGAGTTGTGATTCTGAACTTGGAAACAATAGTTTTAGGAAATTCTTGACTGAATTTTTAATTTATTTTCCATTTTTTAATGGAAATGTTTACTACATTTATTTGTACAATGCAGTTCAAGTGTTGGGCATTGGGAGCCTGCAGTCCGAAACATTTTTTGATTGTGTCAATCTTCTAACAGCAATATAGGAAAATATCAAAATATATTTGTTCTTCCTTCTGTTCCTTTGACTTTAACTACAATAATCCTGAAGTACTTATTGTAGATAATAAAAATAGAAAATTCTTGAAAGCTTTTTATGATACGTCTTATGTACTACTTCTAACAGATCTTTATTGACAAAGTCAACAGGCAATCGACCGAGGTCCTTCAGCCGGTCTTATATTTTCATGCTATTTTCAACAATTAATTATCTTAAAGACTGATTTGGTCAGTGCAATATAATGTCTCAGAAAACAAAGTTTCTCAAAAATAAGCCAGATTTAAACAAATTAAATTGTATTAAAGACCGATATTTTGATGACAATATCAAATTCAGTTACAATAATGGCTGAGAATTTATTACATTCATGCATTTACCAGTGGCTAAATGAATATAACATTGAGTGGAGAATAATATGTACATCATAAATTCAGAGTATTCTTCAAATTAAAAAATTTGTCGTTCGAAATCAGACAAATGAGTCACAAAATATGAATAAATACTTGCTTCATTCCTGGCTAAATCAATTCTATTACAAAATTTGCCTCAAAAACACGCTTATTTAATAAAAACCCATTAAAAACAAAATAATAACAGTTCTTTATTGGCCATCGAACTTAGGTCCTTCAGCCTCATGAAAAATATAATTCAAATGAAACCAGAATTTTTGTCTTCAAAATCTGGAATGATTCTCAAAATATTAATCAATTATTGCTATGTTCTTAGCTCAATCAATTCAATTAGAAAAATTGCCTCACAAGAACTTATATCTGATAAAAAATCTCTATGAAGATACAATTCGCATTATGTTGAAACACGAAGTTGTTTGAAATTCAATTTACGCGCCCGAGAATACTCTCCAGATGACGCGGTGCGCAAACTGGTCTCATTTTCGTTCGCCGGAAGATCATATCTTGTATTCTTTGTATCATGGTAACCCTACACAAGAGCAGGGTCGTTCCATGGAGGTAAAGAAAGTGGAGGGGGCATAACGTTTGAAAAGTGTCCCCAAAACAAATCCGGATTTGGCAAACCAAGATGGCCGACTTCAAGGTATTTTAAACTGTAGATTCTGCAATTTTGGCCTTATTTATTATTCGTTCGTTGGTTTTTGCAGTTGTATGTAGTGAAAAAACATATAAGAAATGGTTTCTTGTACAGCATATGCTGATCTTACTCGAAAATTAATGGTGAAAAGCTGAATTTTTTGACGTTTGTGAATACATGGTTTAATTATTGTTGCATACAACTTTAATTGATAGGGGTACACGAGATAATTTACCTATTTGTTTCATTGCATATTATCTGAATTTGTATGTACCTTAATTGAAAAAATAGGATGTATAATTAGTTACAGGAACATTCCGTACGTAATTCAACTCACCAATTCATTAAAAGCAATTGTTTATGATATTTTGCCTCCTTGATTTGTTTCGATCATTATTTATTCCTTTTTAGGTCATTAAAAGAGAATCGAACAAATTCCAAATTGTAAAAATTCAAATATACAAAATTCCCGCCACAAATTTGGCTCAGCAACATGGCGGATTTTTGGTGACACTTTCATAGCAAGGGAAACATAGGATATGCTACCTCCCCTTCTTCTACCTCCATGGGTCGTTCGGTCACCGCATGCGCACTGCGGTGTAGTTTTGAATTTTAAAACGCGGGAGTAAGCTTTCTATTCTAAGGGGGCGTTCCACTTGGCGATCACAACGCTCACGCTCACGACCGCTCTTTTCCCCATTCCACTTGCTTGCTAGCGCTATTATGTTAACTCAAGTGGAACGGATTATTGGCGAATCCAAAAATCTAAACTCCCTCTAGCGGCGAAATATCGCCCTAAGAAAACAAGTATACTTTGGAGTAATCCCGTTCAAAATACATGGTTTGTAATATAAATTAGTGATATTTTCGTTTAATATGCGAAGATTGGTGAAATTATTAGGTTTTTTGAATAGTAGAATTGATGCTGAGAAACTATCGAAAGGTATTTATACGAGAATTATAAGTTAACATAAGATTATTCTCAAATTCATGTGTTAAATTTCAGGTTAGAAACTATATATTGAAGCTGAGCAGATATAAAAAGATTAATTTGAATCTTGATTTGAATAATATTGGGTAGTGGAATAATATTTTCATTATGAGTGAATGAATTATAACCCTTGATATATTGAAAAAAGAGAAGCTTGAGTGAGAAGATTGAAGATGGGAAAAATGTTTGTTTTCTCTCTTCATTTTCAGATTGATAATCTTGGCTCAGGTTTGTTGTAAGGAATTTTGTGAATATTTCATAATAGTTTATATATCTTTTCAGGTTCAAAATTTCAGCAAATGAAAGCTCCTGAGTTTAAAGCTACTGCTGTGACTTCTCGAAACTTGCAACGTAGTTAATATTCAGAAGAAATGAATAGGGCTTGTATGGCCCAACATAAATTGAGGAGAGAATCCAGGAATGATACTCTTCGGGATAAACATATTATTTCTCAATCAACAACTCAGTGTACTCATTTCCATGATTTTGAAAGTGGTGTGTAAATCAAAGAAAAAAATGCTGCAATATTGTCTGCTTTGAGTTAAGAGGAACAATCTACTGTGTATGTCCTATTCAAAATGCAATCTGTGAGATTTGAAAATGCAGAGGAAGTATCTGAAGACAATGGGACAAGTGAACACTGGTGATTTGATGGGAAATTTTGCTAACACTATTAAAAATAAGAAACAATTGAACTCCTTGACTGAATTTGCAAACACTGGGTTCGAAAGATTATGGGTTGGTTTCACGAAACTTTGTTCGTACCGTTAAATTAATTAGAGCCACCTCGATTCGTTGAATTTTCAAAACAAGTGATTCGATTGGTTCGAATTTACGTCAGGTTTTTTAATTGCACAATTAAAGTTTTGTGAAACCGACCCCTAAGAAATTTCAAACAATTATAAATTTTCAAAGGTTTGTTCTTTATTCATGTCAGCATTTGGTTTTAGTCATTTCACTTTGACTTGGCAATTACATACATCTCTTCTGACTTTTTGGTATCATCTCTGGCAAATTTTCCATTGTAAACAAATATTTTATCTATATTTGATTGTTATCTTAATATTATGTGATGAAAGATATATACAATTTCCATTTTAAAATTACAAACAAAACACAAATAAAGACTGGAAAAAATTTCAGAATCGTTTATTCATTTTGCAACATATGATTGAAGAAATGATTAAATGAAATGTTCTCAATCAAATTTTGTTCGTAATCTTAATGAAAGGGAGCACCCACTTTCAAAAATGATTTGGGAAAACTTTAATAAACAATGAAGTCGTATGTTTCGAAATTCAACAGATTCATCTGAACCTGTGTGCAGCACGAATGATTCTGCTTCAATTGGATATCAGAATCTCATGGATCTAGGAAATACTTCCAAATATATTATTCTACGTCATTTGAGTAATCCCAACAAGTGTAATACATATTCATTTGACCCAAATAATTGTTCTTACAAGTAATCTAAATATCTTTGCATACAATTTTTTCATCATTCGTGGTGAAAACGAGTTGTTCTTCTGAATTCGCCACACTTAATGTACAATCAGAAATGCATTAACACACACTACCTTCTTAAAAAGCCTTTAAATCACTCTTAAAATGAATATCTATTCATTTGTTTCACAAAATGATATAAATATCCCGTTGTCATTCAAAAATTTACAACAAACCCCTAGCGCCACTCAGGCTGGTGGCTAAATTTCGAACCTAGAAAACAAGTATTTACAGCGCCCTCAACGGTAGTTGGATTCGCCAATAGTGGATGGGACCCATTAGTGTTCCATAGAGTATGGTGCGAATGGTTGAGCATTCTTAATAATCTTAATCTTAATCTTAAGTGACCCTTTCTTTACACCACAGAACATCAAAATATTGCACTCAAGCCGAAGCGGTGCGAACGGCCCATAGAGAAATAATTTCTTTGTCTAAGGTGTAATAAGTCGATGCTATTTTCTAACGAAATGATTAATATACAAATACAAAGATTATTACATATTCCTAAAAAAATAGAGGTAACTATAGTGATCTTATAGTTACAAATGTGTGATCATTAATATGAGCAATAATTGATTCTAGATGGTGGTGTCTAGAAAAAGTATACATTTAAAACTATTCAAATACAATAACATTTTGACTAACTTCAAGAAATTACCACAAATATCTTCAAGATCATTGGCTTTCATTCATTCGGAATCTCTTAGGAAGCTTCTTACAGCAATACCATTTTTAGGTTTCAATCAAACGGTATGTTAGATTGAAGATGTCAATGCTATTTCTAAAACATTGCTATTTTATTTGTAGAAACTGAAAGCAATTGCTTATAATCAATTTGAAATGATGGTTGATGATATTGATTATTCAGAATTTGTGGATGAATTGGATTTGCCAGATACTTTTTACTCATGGTTTGTAGTAACAGAACTCCATTTGTGGATGTTATCTGCTCGAGCTATGGCTGAAGGGAATGATGGTAGATTAATTAGGAATACCTTAGTAGAGGCTTTATGGGCTGATGTGCTTCAAAGAGTGAAAAAACTAGATTCTGTAAGTGAATCTGACATTTTGATACAAATCTGTTTTTTAAATTATTTTTTTTTCTAGAAGAGCAACTCTGTTGATATAAGGACAAAAATTGTTGAACTATCAGAACAACTACAGGCTACTTTTATAGCATATGATGAAGGTCTTTTAGCAGAAGACATTGTTTTATCAGGAGCATTATGGAGAAGATTTTATCAACAATCTAATGTTGATATGGAGAATATAGAAAAGCTTGTGAAATATGTTAGGAGAAATGTAGGTATTTTCAATAAGGGAACTGAACAAAAGTATTGATTCTGATCAATCTGGGTTCTCAACTGGAATTTTGGTCTAGGCCATATTTGACTCATGTCCTGGTGAATTTTTTCAAATGAAACCAAAGAAAAACATCACATAATTTGGGTATTTTATTTGTATAGGTATAAATCGTGAAAATTTTCAGAGAAACAGAACATATTTCATAATAGCTGTGTTTGGGGGTCAAGTTCTGAACTGTCTTCGAACCGACACCTCACCAATTCTGAATTAAATAACTGCTCATGTCTCATTCCAAATGAATTCCAAATTATATTCACCGCAAACAATTTCTTGCCGGTTACATATATAAATGAAAAGTTTTGTATAAATGCTAATCTAACAAGAGTAGATGTTCGTATCATTTTAGTGTCGGCAACTTAGCTCTTGGTGCGTTCTGTGTTGCATAGTGGTTAATCAGTGGTTCCTTAACCCTTTCACTGTTTTTGTCCTTCTACAGGTACATCAGTTTTCAGGCAATCATATATACTGTATATGTTGTCATCTGAAGTCCAGTGTTCGCGTACCTCTCGAGGGACATCTACTACATGCGATATAACAAGCAGCGTCCTCTATGAAATTAATTTCAAATTGCAAATTTGGAAAATGCGAAGCAGTTTTTGGTTCTTTAGTGTGCGTGTTGGTTAAGCATTTCTGTTTGAACTCAAGTCTCTTCTTAGTATTTCGAAAAAAGTTTTTTGTGCTATTTGGTGGTAAGTAGAAATACTGAAGATTTGTATTTTATCAATTGATTACAGTTCATTCATTATTACCACGGCCCACCAGGACCCAGAATAGTATGTCCCTGTGTAGGGACAAAAACACTGAACGTCTCATTTTTGAGTCATTACAATAAATTTTTTTTTTAATTATATGTCATTTTGTCCTTGATCATGTATAATGGCAGAATAAAACCTCTTACTCGAGAGTAAATTCTTCTATACTTCGAAAATGATATTGGGTAAGGTATTCCTGATTTATGTGATGAAGAGGATTAGGGTTGGACTGATGATTCTGACAGAGTTGCTGAAAACATCAACACATTATTGGAAGATTTGAATATAATGGAAGAAGAAATCATGATATGATGTATATAATCATTTGCCGTTGGTAGACGACAAAAAAAATAACACTGAATGTAAGATGGAGTCATGTAAAATGAAAACACATATTTTCTGTGCCAAATGTGAACTTCATTCATGTCTGATAAAAAAATATGGTTTTTATAATTCCCATACAAGGTAATGTAAATTTGTATCAAGTTTTACATGAATAAAATTTCGTTTTCTGGAGAAGGTGTCAAAAATTTTTTATACCCTCAGTGCATTTCTCCCTCTGGAGGGACAATCAATAAAAAAAAACTGGAGGAGGGAGGTCTGTTTTTTTGATAGAATATACTTATGTTCGCAGTTGTGTCTCCACATAAACAAGGAAATAATTTTCCCGATATTCTTTTGCTATGGTACAGTGAGAGGGTTAAAAGCATTACTCATCTGCTTACCAATAAATTTCTGACTCAGCTTCTCCAGTCTCTTCAATAAGGGCTCAACTCCAGTTGTCTTGTAAAGTAGTTGATTAGGAGGGTTGTGCAAGGGTTTATTAGGATGTCTGATCTTTGTAATTTTTCTTAACACTTGGCAAGGAACATCTCCACATGGGGTGTGTTCAGGAAAATCCACCTGATAGATGAATTTCAATATTTTATGGTTAATGAGAAGTTTTTTTATGTGTTCTAATCATTATTAAATCAGAAATGATATTTTAAGTGCCTGGTAGTATAATCGAACATAAATCCTAATAAGTTATGTATTTCCACTCATTCAACTCATCAGGCATTAGTTCCAAAGTGAATCACATGTGTCTTGAAATAAGATGATACAGGAACAAGAAAGTCTCGTATAAATCTAATATATGTATATGCTATCAAATATGAATAAAAACTACAGTTGAGTAAATCAGTCAAGAAAATCTTTCAATTTTAATTCTTTTTTTATTGATTGCTTACAATTTTTTTAATTTCGTTCAATTCAAGTGGATAACATGCCCAACATCTTCCCCCTCTTTAGGCCTATGATCACAACACCTCTACTTCCTTATAAAAAATGCATTTTGTCCAGACAATTGAAGAATAAATGATAATTTACTTTCATCATCTATTTCATGGAACTCAATCTTAATTTTAAGTAACTTCTACGAAAAAATTATGTCTAAATAAAAAAAAACTTTTTTTTTTTCATTTCGAAGTCAGAAAAATAGACAATCAAGTGCGAGTTCAGGAAGATCTCCAGTTGCATTTATATGAAGTGGGGTGTTCTTCCAATAAACTTATTTTTGCTAGGAAATAAAAGCGCAACTAGTCCGGATACTTTTCTCACATCAAGACTAGATAGATACCAACTGAGACTCTTTTAGCTTGCTGAAAACCAGGGGCAGATTGGAGCACCACCAGCAACACAAATGTAAATGAATGTTGATGAGTCCTATGAATGCGGTCAAATGTAAATGATATCAGCCCTTCAGGCGGATGTTCCTTGTTAACTGTTAAGCATGTACTTCATGCTGTTTCAAGATTCTCTTGAGAGCTGTTTTTGTTGAATTTTGGAAAGTGTATGTCCATATTCCAGCACAGGTCGGTATATCATTTTGAATATCGAAGTGGCAGTCGTCATGCTGTTACCCATGTTCTTATATGTGAGTGATCTAAAATGTCCAGCTCTTGTGATGACTACTTTTTTCTGAGTTCTTGTATCTGAATCAAAAGAGAATGTAGGCCATAGACAAGAAAAACGGAAGAATAAAAATGATTTGCTCTATTTTTATGACAAAAGAATTGATGCACTCCGTATTTGACTTGAAATTCATTTTCTCTAATTCTGTATCATATCCGCTTAGTCTGCCATATCTCGAAGATCAAAATCATGCTAGAATATTTCGTTGTAGCACAGTTTTCATGGTAATATTTATTGATTACATGATGGCCTCCTGTCACATATTTAATTATGATCTGTCGAATTTATGAGAGAGAAAATTGTTCTGCAAAACAATATTATTCAATGGAAAAATCATTAAACGATATTTATGAGAATATTTCGATAAAAATTCAATGAATCAGAGAAAATAATCTATGGTACACAGTCTAGAGACATAATTCATGCGTATCACATGTGTACTGATAAAGTTTCTTTCGAAGCGGTATTTAGTTACTTCAAGAAAGAATAAGTGAAATTTTCGTAGTCAAATTTATTCAGTACGACCGATTTCGAGACATTCTTTTCGAAAAAGATGTCCGATCCGTCCGAAAAATCATCGCAAAAAAACTCGGAAGAGGATACATCCTTCAAGACACCCACAAACAGAAAGCGGGAAAAAAATACTAAAGAAAAAAGACTACAAAAAAGTCAATGATAACAAAACTCCCGAAACCGAAATCAACCAACCACCTATGGAGCCACAGATTGAAAATGAAAACATGATGGAAATAGAAACGGAAAATATAACATTCCAATCTTACTTACGAATTATTATGCCTAAAGATCCTCACACACAACCAGACATGATTGAAATCAACTCTCGAAATAACAAAAATAAAGAATTTTTCAACAAGAATGGACAAAATTAACAACTTATGTACACCTATTCTACCTTAATATAAATGAAAACATCGTGACTGATAGGATTCGAATGGCAGATGAATGGAAAAGAATAAAATAATAACTCATTTATTGACCACAGTCAAAGGCCATCGACCGAAGTCCTTCAGCCTAGGAAAAGAAAATTTCCGGATTCCCAAGATATATACCTTTTCAACTTTAAACTGAGACTAATCATATTCGAATTGGGATGAAACAATTTCAAAATAAGAATAAGCAACTTCAAATTGGTAAACACAATCAAATTGGGAATTAACACATTCAAAATGGGACTAAACAATCTCATATTGGGAAATAACATGTCTTCTTTTTCATAGAGAATTGTCACGATTCTGAAGACTTTCATGAATAAAATCCTTTGAAAGTTCAAAGCGCTATTTCTTTTTCTATTTTGAAGTAACAAGTTTTTGAATGGATTTGGCCTTTGACCAATTTGTGCACAAGTTTTAAACAGTGGTCTTTCTTTTATCATGTATTAAAAAATTCTGATTGATTTTTGATCCAGAGACTGGAAGAGAAAACCTTAAATAAAATTCAGAAGATTGCAGATTATTGATTCTCCCATTTTTCAACGAAATCGTTCATAAATTTACACCTCTGCATTTTTCCCTCATTTCGATTCTCAGTTACTTCAGAACAATTCTCTCGAAATATGAAATAAAATGACTTCTTTCAATATGGAATAGTTTAGTGTTAATATGAATTTGTTTAATTCCAATTTGATTGTGATAACCATTTTGAAATTGTTTAGTCCCATTTTGAATGTGTTTACTCCCAATTCGATTGTGTTTACCATTTTGAAGTTGCTTATTCTCATTTTGAAATTGTTTAATTCCAATTTGAATGTGATTAGTCTCAATTTGAAGTTGAAAAGGTAAAGTTATTAAAAGTTTTCAAATTTGATATAGGGATAACTTTTTTCCTTGGACAATTTTCTAAATGTGTCTTCAATACAGTATTCATACATTTTGGAGGTTTTGTTAAGGAGTCTTGATCGCAAAGATAGTCTTCTTCGACTGCATGACATTCACTGGTTGACCATTTCAATTTTTCTTCTTGAGTGAGCATATAAGGATTGGTATAAGGAAGGGTTAAGTTCTTCTGAGGGATATAGTAAAACTTGTATAGATTAAAATTCTCTTCATAAACGGTCGGAATTGATATAAGAAATAATAAAACTTTCTTTTTAAACATTACTTTCGTATGACATAACTGATAATAATCTTTTAAATGATGCATTGGAATAATAGTGTCATTTTTAATTAATTCTTCGAATTTCGTATATGGTAAAATAGATTCATGTAGAATATGTAATCTAGCAAAGCTCACTGCTGTTTGGATTTCATCTAATATGCTTTTAATATCCTTAATTTCAAATGTGAGAAGATGCATGTGTTCAATGTGTCTCAATTGCGATATTGTTCGTAATAATTTATAATTATCTGCAAATTGTCGAAATTTATCAAAATACTTATTTTTCAAATCGTTAACTACAGTAGCAATCTGTTTTTGATTCCTCATGAGTGTGTCCTCGTTTCTTGCTATACTTTCAAAATAATTTTTATAAAGTTCTTCATCGTCTGAGTCTAACGTTCCAAATAAAATCTTTGAAATTTTACCTCCAATAGTAATAAGTCCAATATTAATTGTATTCGAATGTTGTAAATATTCATAATGCGGCGTTTGTGTAAATCCCAATAATTCTTTATTTTTCAAATTATCAATTTCTTTCTGATACTTTAAAATAAGATTCTCGACTTGTTTCAAATCAATATGTTCATAATCAATTGTTTTATAAGGGAGTAATATTTTCATGATAAATGTGTTTATTATTCATATCTTGAATTCTATGTCTATCTATCTAGCAAGCATTAAAATTTTTGTAAACTAGATCTAACTTTCTAACAACACGGTTTTTAATGTACATGGGGTTTGTACTTAAGAGGAAGGAACATTCTTCTTTCTGCGGAACGTTTATCGTTCAATTCGTCTGAATATCTAAGTTTAAAATCATTTAGTAAATCTTCATTAATTTCATCATAAACAATATCATCAATTTCATTATAATTTATATTATTACCTCGATTTAATAATTCTTGACATTTATTTCTTTCATTTGTTACATCATTAATAATTGATATTGAATCATCCTCAATAGGGTTCATATCGTTTCTTTCACTAATACTTAGTTCATAATTAATCTTATCATAAAAACTATTTCCTACTGTCGGTAATCGTATATGATTTAATTCATCTTCCGTAGCGTAATTGGCAATAGAAATTACATTTTCTTTAATATAGTTCATCTCAATATTTTCATCTTTATTACGTGAATTATCTCCTATTCCATTAAAATCTATAAATTCTTTATTTACTTCAGTATGCAGTGGCGATAAATAATAAAAAATTATTTTCACTTTGCATCTTGCAAAAATATACTTCATCATATTCAAAATAATAGGCCATTTTAATTCATCTAATCCGAACCCTATACGCGGTAAAGCTAAATGAGTTTCATTTCTTGAATCCATGAGTTTTTTCAAATATAAAAGGGAATTAAATACATTTTCGTATTTAGGTTTATCATAATAAAATTTCTTGGTTATCAAATAGTAAATAACACGGTTTTTATTTCGAATAATAGCTACTTCTCCTACTTTTTTATTTTGCGATTTTAATTCATCTATATTTCCAAATTTTCTCTTAAAATCTCGGGCAATGCCTCTACTCATATGAAAATCTTCTGATACGCAATGGGCCAACGAATATTTATTAGGGGCTTTAAATAAATTACCTTGTTTTTCTTCAACATTATGACAATTGGGAATATTATTTGTTTCATATAGTTTCGTAAAGTTTTCATACGTAATGTCATTAAAATATGCGAACTCTTTATTTATTTTCGTGTATTCATTTTCTTCCAATTTTATTCTACTTAATGCATCTGCATTATTCATTGATCCTTTTCTATATTTAATTTCATAATCAAATTCTTCAAGTTTAATACGCCATCTCATTAAACGTGAATTAGGTTCTTTCAAAGAGAATAACCATGTTAAAGGTTTATGATCCGTAAAAATTGTGAATTTTCTCCCGTACAAATAAGGACGAAAATGCTTGCATGACCAAACGATCGCGAGTAATTCTTTTTCTATGGTGCTATATCGAGATTCCGCTTCATTTAAGGTTTTACTAGCATAAGCAATGGGAAGGTCATTCGGAGGAATGCCTTGAGATCTGTAGTTAAAACAAAGGGTTCTTTATAATTCGGATAACGCAATATCGGCTCGTTCATTAAACTCCTTTTACATATTTCAAAAGCTTCAATGTATTTGGGATCATCAATATTAATTTTCGCATTTTTCTTCAAACATATTGTTAAAGGTTTAGTAATCTTTGCAAAATTAGGAATAAACTTTTTATAATATCCGACTAGACCAAGAAATGATTTAATTTCTTTCTGAGTTTTCGGAATTGGGAATTGTGAAATCACTTTCAATTTATTTGGATTCGGCTTAAATCCTTCTGGCGTAATAATATGTCCTAAGAATTCTATTTCTTCCTTGAAGAAATGACATTTATCTAATTGAATCTGAAATTGTTCTTTCTTTAAGACTTCAAGAACAGTATGAATATTTGCTAAGTGTCCCTCGACTGATTCTGAAAATATAATTATATCATCCATGTAGATATAACAAATTTTTCCAATATATATATATATATATATATTCTTTTGAATAAGAGAGCTAAAATAATACAATAAATGTTGAAACAAAAAGAACCTAAGCTGAGGTAAAAAAAGGAACGGGGTACCACAACATTCTTCGTATGATACTATAGTATCATACGATACTTTCATCACCAGTATCATACGATACTATAGAGCCAGGGGAAAAAACCTCAGCCGAAAAAACTTGTCTCCCCGTTAAAAAAATAAAATGAAATTGTTGTATCTGAATATTCTATATAGAAGGACATCACGATCAGCGGGACGGCTCTTCGGAGGAAGGATTTCCAAACACAAACTCCAACCTGAAAATAAAAAAAAGCCAGAACAGAAAGAGAATTCAATTTATACTTCATCAAATTGATCTGAAATTTTCAACCCATTGCAAAAATGAGTTTGATATATTGTGTATGGCTCTAATGCCATCTTGGAATTTATAAATCGAACAATTATTAATTAGGTGTTCAACTGTTTCCTCTGATTCACCACATTCACAATTAGGACTATCAACCGAATTCCACTTGAAAAGCATGCTGTTGGTACGACCATGACCTGTTCTTATTCGATTAAGAAGGGACCATATTCTCCTGGGAAGGTTAAAACCAGGAACTTTATTCGATGGATCAGATATTAGATCTTTATTAGATAAAGAACATACATCCCATTCGGATTTCCAGATTTCGTTGTAGCTGAAGTTCGAATTCAGAAAGTTATTCGACCAAATAGGTTTACGAGATTTCAGTCTTGGAATTCTATTTTCTGGAACGTAGGAAAGTATCGGAAAAGAATCCGGAAATGAATTGAATTTATTCCAAGAATTCCAAGTTGCAGACTGTCTTCGAATATGGGGAGGAACTATATTCGATAGCACTGGTAGCCATTGGATAGGTGTAGATCGGATGGTTCCAGTAATTATTCTCATTAAAAAATTGAGCTGTGCATCGATTTTCTGAACATGAACACTATTGAGCCAAACAGGGTAACAATATTCAGCGGTGGAAAAAACCAGGGCAAGGGCTGCTGTGCGAAGTGTAGTCGGGTCAGCACCCCATGACGTACCAGCAAGTTTCTGTAGAATGTTATTTCTCGTTTTTAGTTTCATTCGTAAGTCATCCAAATGTGCTTTGTAATTCAGAGAGGAATCTAATTTAACACCTAAGTATTTGGGGGTAAAATTATGTTTCAAAGGAAAGTTCCCGAAAAGGACATTTAATTTTCTGAATTTTTGATGGTTATTCAAATGAAATAACGAAACCTCGGTTTTATTTGGATTTGGACACAAACGCCATTCGAAAAGATAATTTTTCAAAATTTTCCAATATAATCTTTAAGTATTTCATTCATGCATCTCTTCATGCATTTTTTAGTCCAAATGGCATTCTAAGAAATTCATAATGTCCGTTATCAACTGTAAAAGCGGTTTTTTCAATAGATTCTTCATCTAATTCAATTTGATGAAAACCAGATGCTAGATCAAGAGTAGTAAAATATTTTTTATTTCCAAGTTTATCTAAAATATTTTCGATTTGGGGTAAAGGATATTGATCATCTATAGTTTTATCGTTCAATTTTCTATAATCTATAGCCATGCGCCATTTAGTTTTTCCGGATAAATCTTGCTTCTTTGGGACCATTACAATGGGAAAAGACCACGGAGAAATGCTCGGTCTAATAATTTTCTCTTCTAATAAATCTTCAATTTCCTCTTTATGAGTTTCAGGATATCGATATATTTTACTGTGTACAGGTATTTCATCGCTTGTATAAATTTCAAGATGGTTTCGAGGCTATACATAAAGTAACGAATGCATTTCTAAAATGGGTGGTTAATTTCAAAATTATTTGATTTATTCTGAATATTCGGTTTCTTTTCTGCTTTTTTTCTTTTTTCATTTCAGATTAAGAATCGAGAGCCGTTTTGGGAAGAATCTATCGACGGATAACATGAAGATGATCTCACACTGATGTCTTTCAAGATTTTTCCTGATATTCAATAAATTATGTTATTTTTTTTACGGGGTGGCAGGTTTTTTCGGCTGAGGTTTTTTCCCCTGGCTCTATAGTATCATATGAAACTAGTGATGATAGTATCGTATGATTCTATAGTATCATACGAAGAATGTTATGATACCCCGTTCTTTTTTTACCTCAGCTTAGGTACTTTTTGTTTCAACATTTATTGTATTATTTTAGCTCTCTATATTTTCATAAGAATATATATATATATATATCGCTTGTACGAATTTTATGTTTAATTTTACTTGTAAAATTCAATGGTTGTCCTGGCAACTGAATAGCTTTCGAGTTCATTTGGAGAATTTTCATTAATTGATTGCTTAGCTTAGGTTCCAAATGACTAAGATCGACAGGGATTTTTACTGGATTTTGACATACTTGTTGATATTTAAAAGGAATTCTACAATAGGTATTATAATAATAATAATCCTCTTTATTAGCAAAATCTGCTAGTTACTATAAAAATACAATAAATACAATATAACTTATTCATAATGCTCCTTTACATAAGAAGTTAACAACTTTTTGAAACCATTAAATCTATCACAACTTTTTATTTCAGAAGGTAATTCATTATACAATATCAATCCCCTGACCAGTGTTGACCCCGATGTTAAACCACTTCGAAATGTATCGATATAAAAGTTATTCCTATTCCTTGTATTATATTCATGTATTTCAGATATATACTTTATATTTTCGGACAAATAGTTCGGCAACATTTCATGTTGAACTTTATATATGAGTTCCAATGTTTTGAATATAATTCTCTGTCTTACGGTCATCAAATTCAATGCCTCCAACATTTACCTAATGGGCGTTCTTTTAACACAATTCTCATACCCCTATTCAAAATTTTCTGCAGCTTATCTATACTGTTAGATTTCAAATTGAACAATAACGATGTGCAAAAATCCAAGTGTGGTAATACTATCGCCCTAAATAACAATGATCTGGTCCTCATATCTATTCTGTCACTGATTCTACCTGTCCAGTCGGGAAGAGTGTGTTGCCTGTCATTCGGGGTGGTTCGGCCCGCGCCGGAAGTAAACAAAGGTTGCCATCTTGATGTTCATTCATTCTTCTACGTACCACCGAGAGATAGTAGTGTAGCAGGAAAGTTATTGTTTTGAGATTTACGCCGCGATAAATCAAGTCATCATCTAACGAATCGTCTGATCATCATAGAAGTGATAACTGTTCGGAGTTCTTATTAGAATTATCGTCTGTTCGCCGAAATACCATCCAATAAACAATCTTCTGATACAAAGTTGAGCAACTTGAGTGTAGTGCCCTTAATTAGCAGCAGCCACGACGCCAGTTCAGAGGAGATTTTCCTTTCTTTCCCTCCTTCATAACCCCTTCTCTGTCGCTGAAATTGTGGGTGACGAATTCTCGAGTCATCAGTGGAGGTAAGTGCACTCATTTAGTTGCTCATCTACCATCTGAAATCGGGGCCAGTTGTATTTCACTGGAACCGTTTATTGGTGCCGAAACCCGGGAATTTATTTAGATTAGATTGAGAAAATTCAACCTTTCGAGTTTCATTCTTCTGATAATTCAATCGTGAATTAACTCGTCTATTTCAGTCGTAATCAGTCTCGCCATCTGTTCCTTATCTTCGTCGATAAGGGATTATCGTCTGTTCGTCTTCAACTTTCATCTGTTTATTTCACGGCGAATTCTTCACTAATAATTCCTGTAGCTACCGGGGCTGTTCGGAAACTAAAATGCCACCGAAACTTTCAATAGCCGAGTTCACAGTTAAACGTGAAAACTCCTTTGCCGCAGCTACGACGCTGCTCAAATTAATCAAAGGGTTGACCACTGAGGCAGATGTGGCCAACATGTGCCTAACGGAACTGTCGAAGGTGGAGAGGGCCTTCAAGGAGGCTGACGACTCGATCGTCAGGATCAACTCCCAGTTGGAAGAGCCGGAGCGGGACGAATCACCGTCGAAATTTGCCGCATTTTTTGAAGTCTGCCTGCAGATCCGCGCCGCCCACAGTCAGCTAGTCGCGTCTGTTCCTCCATCATCCATGTCTTCGGCCTCTGCTGATCTCCCCATTCCTCGGGTAGAGTTACCTCGCTTTCATGGCAAGGTCGAGGAATGGCCCAGCTTCATTGCATTGTTCGATGCCCTTGTGCATCAGAGCAGCTCTCTGGCTCCGGTCCAGAAATTTCATCTGCTGTCGTCTGCTCTATCTGGTGAGGCGGCGTCTGTGATTTCCGGCTTTGAGCTGAGTGCCGTGAACTACCCCCTCGCGTACCAGGCCCTGTATGACCGATACCAGAACCCTCGTCGGTTGGCGAATTTGTACATCGACCAAATTTTGGATTCGCGGCCTTCATCTGTTTCCTCTCTACCTCAGTTGAAACAGTTTGCGACGACGCACAGCAATGCCATCAACGCCCTCAGGGCATTGCCTATCCCCGATTTGACCGACTATCTGCTGTTCTCGCTGGCGTTGCGCAATCTGGACGTGCCATCTCGTCGTCTGTTCGAAGGGCAGTTATCCTCGGATGACTTCCCTACCCTAGCTCAATTGCTTGAGTTTACCACTCGGCAGTTGCGGGTGTTAGAGAGCACGTCAAGCATCTCATCTCGTCCACCTGCGCCGAGAAATCCGCCGAGATCCCAGTCGCCGGCAGGCTCATCGTCTATGCCTTCCTCTGCTGGTACCTCTTCTCGTCATCTGGCTTATGCCGGTGCACGTCCCCCTCCATCTTCGGGTTCGTCCTCCTCGTGCGTGTTCTGCTCAGCGGGTCACTCCATTCGCCAGTGTCGCGAATTCAAGGCCATGACTGTCCATCAGCGAAGAGCCTTCGTTACTGAGAGGCAGTTATGCCGAAACTGCATGTCGGCATTCCACGCCACTGGTGGGTGCAGTTCAGACCAGCGCTGCCACACGTGCGGAGGACGTCACCACACGATTCTGCACCTGGCACCTGCGACCCTTACATCTACCGACACAGCATCTGCGGCCACTACGTCTGCGGCCACTACATCTGTGGCCACTGCATCTGAGGATACCTCACCTGCTGCCACTACGCCCCCTGTCGCTTCCCACACCGACGAGGGATCCTCCTCGACGGACCAGCGTCCTTCTTCGCCCTCTGGGTCATCGGCGCCTTCAACTCGTCCTGCCGCCGCTCGGCGTACCGGAGTGAGGGGGAAGCTGAGGGGTTGTGAGATGGGCTCGCGTGGGACCCCTAGGGCGGTTGGCGCCACGTCTGCTCGAACTCCGCCCAATTCATCTGGAGGTGGATCCGAGTGACTTTCTGTAACTCCATCTCCTCGTCTGTTCTCTTCTTGTCATCTGTTTTCATCCCTCCGATCCTCCTTGCGTCAGACCAAGAGTCCTGACTATCTCATGCCTACCGCTTGGATCCGTTTAGATAACCAGCGGAATGTTGTCTTTGGCCGCGCCCTTATCGATTCAGGCTGCCAACATACCCTCATCACCCGAGCCTGGGCCACCAGGTTACGTCTACGCATTCATCCTGAAGCTATTCAACTTCGAACTTTAAGCAACACAGATCAGTTTCGCATCCAAGGGTACGCATATGTCCGTCTATGTCACCAAGGGGACCCTCCTCATCTTATCATCAAAGCCTACGTTATCGACAGCCACGTAGACCCCCTTCCTGTTCAGGCGTTCAACGGCCGCTGGCCTGAGTTTCAGCACTTCCACTTGGCAGACCCCCTCTTCTATCTCCCTCGCCCCGTAGGAATGTTGATTGGCTCAGATGTGCTGCCTCATCTCATTCTTTCAGACGCGTTGCGCCCGTCGTCTGAGCTTCCGGGAGCATTATTTACCACCTTAGGTTGGGTACTCTACGGGCCGTATGCTCGTCATCGCAAGGCGACCAAGCACGTTTCTTTTTCGGCCGATTCGCTCAGTAATCACCCTCGCCGAATCCTGAGCACCCATCAGCCCCCCTGCCCGAACATTACACATTCGTCTTCTGCCATGTCATCGTCTGTTACATCTTTTCCATCGTCTTCTCAGCCTGACGCCTCCCGCTCTTTGGCTGCTTGCATTCCTTCTTGTGACAAGATTGAACTTTCCGATTCATCTCCCCCCATCTTGCCCTCTGCCATCATGAGTCCTTCTGCCGTCCCTAATCTTCAAACTTTTGCTTCAAGCTCCACGCAGCAGCCGGACCAGGAACTCAACAATATTGTTCGGCGGTTTTGGGAACTCGATAGGGTGCCTGACGCGCTTCCGTTGACCCCTGCCGAGAGGGAGTGCGAGATGTTGTATTGCGCTGAGGTCACACGTGAATCCAATGGGAGATACACTGTCGGTTTACCCTTTTCATCTCATCAACTAGGTACCTCTGTCAATGTGGCCACTAGGCAGTTCATTCGATTGGAGCATCGTCTAGAGAAGACTCCCACTCTTCGTGTTGCTTATCATGAGTTTATGCGAGACTACCTCGAGAGTGGCCATATGGAGTTGGTTCCTGAATCCTCTGATTGTCCACGATATGAGCCATATTATATTCCTCATCATCCCGTACATCGGCCAGATGATCCTCCTTCTAAAATTCGAGTGGTTTTCAATGCCTCCTGTGCCTCCGCTAATGGCAAATCCCTAAACGATATTCTGCTTATCGGCCCGAAGCTGCAGGCGGACATTTCCACCCTTCTGCTTCGCTTTCGTCTACATCGCTTTGTCTTCACTGCTGATATTAGACAGATGTATCGACAAATTCGGATACTCCCTGAACAAAGGGACTATCAACGTATAGTCTGGCGCTTCTCCACACGGGACCCCCTCCAATATTATCGCCTGAACACCGTCACCTATGGAGTCTCGTCTGCTCCTTACCTAGCCCTTAGGACCCTTCGGCAGCTGGCTTCGGATGACGGACCCAAGTTTCCTGCTGCTAGGAAGGTCTTGTTAGATGAAATTTATATCGACGACATCTTGACAGGCTGTTCATCCGAAGCTGAAGCTCTTGAATTGCGTCAGCAAGTTCAGGATCTGCTCATGGCGGGCGGCTTTGAGTTGCGCAAGTGGGCTTCTAATCATCTTCCGTTGCTGGACGGTATTCCGTCGGAGCATCGCAGAGAATCCTCTTCCATTGATCCCATTCTTCTTGACCGTGAGCCAAGTCTCAAGATTCTGGGACTTGGATGGAACCCTTCATCTGATCACTTCTTCTACTCTGTCCGCTTAAATTCGACAGCAGTCACCAAGCGGACTGTGCTGAGTCAGATGGCTAGAATCTTCGACCCATTGGGATGGCTAACTCCTGTTTCCTTCTACGCCAAATTGTTCTTTCGTCAGCTCTGTCTCCTCCATTTGGACTGGGACCAACCTGTCTCTGATGAGGCCCAACCCTCGTGGTTGCGGTTCCAGTCCAAACTTCCCACCTTGGCAGAACTCCAGATACCGCGATTCATCCCTGATACGTCTTCTTCTGCTCATCAGTTGGTTGGCTTCTGTGATGCCTCTGAATCAGGCTACGCTGCAGTCGTTTACCTTCGCACCTTGGTATCCTCTGATCACTACCAGGTATATCTCCTAACGGCAAAATCCAAGATTGCTCCTTGCAAGGCTATGACCCTGCCTCGTTTGGAATTATGCGGTGCCCATCTTCTTGCTAAACTCATGCACCACCTGTCCACTCGCGTGCTGCAGCATCTCAGCGCTGAGATCATGGCGTTCTGTGACTCTTCAGTGGCCTTGGCGTGGATCCGTGGAGAAAGTCACAAGTGGAAGACATTTGTTGGCAATCGAGTCGCTGAAATACAGGACCTCATTCCTTCGGATTGCTGGAGACATGTGGTGTCTGAGGATAACCCAGCTGACTGCGCTTCTCGAGGATTGATGCCTGCAGACATACATCATCACCCGTTGTGGTGGCATGGTCCTCCCTGGTTGTCTCTCGACTCATCCTTATGGCCCCTGTCCTCTGTTGATTCATCTCAAACTGCTCAGGTGGACGAGGAAGCCAAACCGATCTCCACTTTAATGCTTGCAGCCATCTCCAATGAACCCACCTTGATCGATCGCTTTTCCTCGTATCTTCGACTCAAGCGAGTCGCCGCCTTTTGTCGACGATTCATCCGGAATGCTCGTGGTCTAGCCCCCCTGCGATCAGGTTTTCTCTCCTCTGTTGAGCTTCAGGAGGCTGAAATCTGTTTGATACGGCTAGTTCAATCTGTCCACTTCGCTGAGGAGCTAGCTGAACTTCAAAAACCTTCCTCTCGTCACCGCCTTGTCATGAAACTCCGCTTGTTTTGTGACGAGCATGACATTCTACGCGTTGGGGGTCGCCTTTCATCCTCTCTATTGCCATATAGACACAAACATCCGGTCCTTCTGCCGAAAGGCAATCATCTCACTCATCTGATCATCGATGACGCCCATCTTCGTCTTCTGCACGCCGGTGCCCTGGCCACTCATTCGTTCATTCGTCGACGATTCTGGATTTTGGACGGACGTAATGTGGTACGTAATCGTTTGCGCAAGTGCAACCGATGCTTTTCTTGCAAACCTCGTCCTCTGATTCAACCAATGGGCAATCTTCCTCCTGAGCGAATATCCTCCGCTGCGGCTTTTCTCACCACTGGCGTGGACTATGCTGGCCCATTCTATGTGACGAGTGCACGACTGCGTGGAGCCGTCAGCACCAAGGCCTATTTGGTTGTTTTCATCTGCTTCACCACGAAAGCGGTTCACCTAGAACTGGCGTCTGAGCTGTCCACCGCAGCCTTCATTGCTGCTTATCGACGCTTCGTTGCACGCCGAGGTAATCCTTCTGTTATCTTTTCGGACAACGGGACCAACTTCGTTGGGGCGCACAACTATCTCCGTGATCTTGGCCATTTATTGTCTGCTCCACAACATCAACAGAGACTTTGCGATGCAGCCTCGTCCTCCGGGACCGACTGGCGATTTATACCACCGTCTAGTCCTCACTTCGGCGGCCTGTGGGAAGCCGCTGTCAAATCAGCTAAGCATCATCTTACTCGCGTTATCGGCGAGCAAAGGCTCACTTACGAGGAGTTTCTTACCGTCTGCACTCAGGTAGAGGCCGTCCTCAATTCGCGTCCTCTGTATCTTCCATCGTCTGATCCCTCCGACTTTGAGGCCCTTACCCCAGGACACTTTCTGGTCTTTCGCTCACTCACCGCCCCTCCGGATCACGATTTCAGTTCAGTGTCTCTGAACCGTTTGTCTCGTTGGCAGTTGGTCCAGCGATTTCAGCGGGACTTTTGGAAACGTTGGCGTCAGGAATACTTGCATACATTACAGCAACGTCACAAGTGGTTGCAGCCATCTACCCCTATTCTTCCAGGCACTGTTGTTATCATTCGAGATGATAGTCTCCCTCCTCTAAGGTGGAGTATCGGTCGTATATCATCTGTTTTTCCTGGAGCTGACTCCACGACTCGTGTTGCTGAGGTTGCTACTCCTTCTGGGACCATTCGACGCCCCGTGGCTAAATTGTGTCCTCTTCCAAGTCAGTAGATGGCCCTTTCGTCTGTTCCCTCCTTTCTACTGATCGTGCTGAAGGGATTCTTCAGGGCGGGCGGCATGTCCAGTCGGGAAGAGTGTGTTGCCTGTCATTCGGGGTGGTTCGGCCCGCGCCGGAAGTAAACAAAGATTGCCATCTTGATGTTCATTCATTCTTCTACGTACCACCGAGAGATAGTAGTGTAGCAGGAAAGTTATTGTTTTGAGATTTACGCCGCGATAAATCAAGTCATCATCTAACGAATCGTCTGATCATCATAGAAGTGATAACTGTTCGGAGTTCTTATTAGAATTATCGTCTGTTCGCCGAAATACCATCCAATAAACAATCTTCTGATACAAAGTTGAGCAACTTGAGTGTAGTGCCCTTAATTAGCAGCAGCCACGACGCCAGTTCAGAGGAGATTTTCCTTTCTTTCCCTCCTTCATAACCCCTTCTCTGTCGCTGAAATTGTGGGTGACGAATTCTCGAGTCATCAGTGGAGGTAAGTGCACTCATTTAGTTGCTCATCTACCATCTGAAATCGGGGCCAGTTGTATTTCACTGGAACCGTTTACTACCTATAAAATGAATTTTCTGTGCCATCTTTCCCGCTATATAATCAACATGTAATTTAAAAGTCAAATTTGGATCCATTTTTATTCCTAAGTATTTAATTGATGTTGACTCTCTCAATATTTTTTGATTTATGGATACTTTTATGTTTTCTCTGTCAATTTCTCTTGTTTTATTCTCCTTCCCAAAAAACATATAGCTAGATTTATCTGAATTTATTATCAGCCGATTATCTCCCATCCAATCACTTATGGTTTCAAGATCTTCAGTCATTAGATTAACCAAACTGTCAATATTTTCTCCCGCAATATACAACAACGTATCATCAGCAAATGCCAGTATCTTACAATATTTTTTAATATCATTTATATATAAATAACAGAAATAGCAAATTCCCTAAAGTTGTTCCCTGAGGAACACCGTATTGGTTTTCAATACTGCAAGAAACAACACCATTAAATTTAACCTTTTGCGTCCTTCCTTCTAAAAACGATCTGAACCAATCAAGAACAACATCATCAATTCCCAATCTTCCCAATTTTTTTAATAATAATTGCCGATCTACTGTTTCAAAAGCTCTCTTGAAATCGATAAATACCGTTGAAATCACCTTGTTGCTATCAATATCCCTTAACCAATCATTACACATGTATAATACTGAGCTTTCATAAGAATGTTTAGCACGAAAACCTGATTGTCCATCAATTATGATATTATTTTCATTGAGAAACGTCAATAATTGATCCCTCACAATAATTTCTAATACTTTTTCATAAATTGGTACAGTATGTACGCCTCTGAACTCCTCGCACAACACTGTACCCCAAACTTTCGGGATCGGTACCACCACAGAAACCTTCCAAATATCAGGAAAAACACCATATTCTAAAGAATTATTGACAACATCAAGTAATCGATTACCAAACACATCGAATATATCTTTGAAAATTTTCGTAGTAATACCATCTTCCGGTCCACAGGTATTTTTTAACTTCTTTATATAACATCTGAGCTCTCTCATACATACACTGGAGAATCGAGAAAATTTGGGGCATTCGACTATCTTCGATAAATAAAAATCATGATTGTGCTTGATTGTAACATATGAAACTAAATTCTCAATACTCCTAACGAAAAAATCATTAAAATTCTGTGCTATTTCGTGGGCGTCAGTTAATAACCTATTATTGAATTTAACGTTACTCACTTCAGATTTCCGCTTATTCCCAAATAAATTTTTTAAGTTTTTTCATAATTCGTTATTAGAACTATTTCTTATTATTTCATGGTAACACTTTTTTTCTTCTTGCTTTAACTTCTTCACAACATTATTTCTTAATTTTTTGTATAATTCCCATTGATCACTCGATCCAACCAAAACTGCCCTTTTATACTGTATATCCCTATGTTCCATTAATTGTTTAATTTCATCGTTTAACCAATGCAGAACATTATTGTGTTTTTTTACAATTTTTTTTGGAGGACACATCATATCAAATATTCGTCTTATAGGATCAATAAAATTTTTAGCTAGAATGTTCACATCATTACTGAAATTATCCCATTGTGTCTCTCTAAGTGCATCTTGAAATTCAGTAGATTTATAATCTCTATATGGGCGTGTAACAAAATGAACTTCAGAACCAGACTTATCGAGTGATTTCAAATTCAATGTTATAATAGAGTGGTCAGAGATTCTCGGCGTCAAATGAACTTTATGAACAAGGTTTTTACAATTAGTTATAACGTAATCAATAAGTGTCGAACTATTTTCAGTAACTCTTGTATAATCATCTACAATTTGTTTCATCCCGTTCTGAACAATAATTGACTTACATTTTTCTGAATAAAACGATTTCTTCTTGAAATCTAAATTGAAATCTCCTAAACAAATTATGTCTCCTCTGAAACAGGAAACCTCCTCGAAGAATTCATCCAAAAAATCCAGAAATTCGGGAACCTGCTTCCCTGGTGAATGATACAGGGTCGCCAAAAGAAGTCTTCCACTACACAATCTCAATTCAAAAGAAACAAACCACAAATATGAGTCTCTAGCAAAATTATATGTCACCGAAAAATCTGAACCGTTTTTCAAAAAAATCAGAACTCCTCCCGTCCTTCTATTATTTGACGTGCAATTGATGGTAACATAGCCAGATATTTCAATTTCAGCCGGTCGCACATCGGGTGTGATGTGAGTTTCGCTTATACATATTATTTCGGGAGTCCACTGTTGGATCAAATGAACGATCTTATCTCTGTTGTTAAGAAAACCTTGCTCGTTGAAGTACACAATATTACATTGTTTTGATTGTTATATGTCTCCGAAATTTGTCTTTCTCGACATGTTCTCCTGTATTCTTACATAACAAGGGCAACTCCTATCGAAGGCTGCGTGATTTGTGTCCAAGTTCACTTTGTAATTCTCGACTTTTTTCATACAGTTTATGCATTTCTTCAATTCATTTTCACAGTTTCTCGTGTCATGGTCTCCAGCACATTTGAAACAAGATCTTTTATTTTTACATTCGCTTTGGAAATGACCGTAACCGGCACATTTATAACAACGAACAATATTGTAATATTCCTCGACAAAGCAACTTCTCCAACCCAAGTTTAGCTCACTTTTACTCTTTATGAATCCATATAAGCAAGGATCTATTTCGATGATCAGATTGACTGCATTCTTTCTAGATTTAATCTTGAATTTACGAACAATTTTCATTTTATTTTCCATTTCATTGCCTAATTGTGCTATATTATTCTGATAAATGAAACATTCTATCAAATCTGACTCATCATATTCTATATATTTTTCTTCTATTCCACGTATAATAAACTTGGGATTCTTCAATGTAGCCTCATGAACTATATATTTACCTCCTAATTCTTCGCTCACTTTATTAGATATTATCTCCTTAGTTTTATTATCCTTGCAGTTTATAATGATACCTCCATTCTTGGCATTCCTGATTCCATCTATTCCAACTTTCAATTTACCCGGATCAACCTTCTCCGCTATTTCTGTCCTCGTTTGTTTACTTTGTTGTTCATTTACAGGTTTGATCAGAAGAACATCAGAATAACATTTCCGTGGTTCTGAATTTTCAATCTTTTCCTTGTTCACCTCAAGAATTTTTATTATTTTCTCCTTATCTTCAATCAGTTTATCTTTCGTAGCTATTAACTCATATAGTAATGAAATTGTGTCCTGACCTTCACACTTTGAGCAATGAAATTTCAACCTTCTATTTTCTTTCTTGATTCCAATTACTTTTATTTCACTCGGTGACAAACCAGAGCAAGCCTTGCAGACTTTCCTTGCGCAGTCATCACACTCCACCGGATTTTTCTCCGAAGAAGTACCGCCGCAAATCCCACATTCCATGGTCACCCTCAATTCAAAACATCAAAGATTCACCATATGATTCAATAAGAAACACAAACAATGTCGTCTATATGTACGATTTATTATCTCACTAATCGAAATAACTCTGTAATTGATTATTCTTTTTCAATAATTTTATGTTCTGCCACTACAGGAGTAATTGTCTATCAAAATGATATAAGTGTCAATTTTCACTATTTGTTTATTCACTTTTGGAAACGAAAACTTCAGGAGCATTAAAATTTACCTCTACTCATCTGCTTATCGCAACTCAAATTCATTAATACTTGGTTTTGAAAGTCTAACGCTAAACCGTATTTATTAAGAAAATCGGCTCCTATAAGGCTATCGTAATTATATACGAAATTCTGAAAATAAAGGAAGTAATACTTTTTCATTTGACGTTTCCTGCTTCATGCATGCAGTTAACGTTGTTTCTTCTTGAAAAATATTATCATAGAAATTTTCATAAGCAAATTTTGGATCTATCAAACATACTGAACAGCCACTATCGATTAAAAGTTTACATCTTGGATATTTGAATTCAATAAAGGGCAATTGGTTGGAATGATTAATATTATAATTTAAGTCAATTCGTCTTCTTGGGTAACTTCGCGAAAATTTCGACTATTATTGTCGTGGTTTTTTGAAGTTGAAGATTTACAGTAATTAAATTGATTTTCATTTCTTTGTTTCCTCGTATCTAAATGCGTTAATTCTTCAAAGTAAAAGTTGGGATTATTATGTTGATTTCTGTTCTGGTAATTATTATGAGCATTATTATGATAGAAGTTACTTTGAGGATTTGGATTATATTGCGTAGAGTAGTTTGAACGTTTCTTGGGATAATTTCTTGTCTGAATCGACATTTTCTCTGGAGGGGTAGTAATTCTTTGATTGGGATTTGGTTTAAAAACATAACTTGAATGATTATATATATATATATATATATATATATATATATATATATATATATATATATATATATATATAAGCGAGGATCCTACAGCTTCTGCCGCATCTCGCATTTCGATCTCCATACTTGTCGATTTCTCCAATCATCCTCATGAATTGCTCTATCCCTCATAATTTCAAAAACATTCTTGAACCAAGTTGTAGCAGGTCTTCCTCGTTTTTGTTTTCTGTTTATATTGTACTGGAATGCTCGTTTCGGCCATCTATTATCATCCATTCGTTGCACGTGACCATACCATATCAACTGTCGGGTTTCTATTCTTTCGGATGTTCTTAGTATTCTATTTGTCCTTCGTCTTATTTCATCATTCGTCATATGTTCAATTCTGGATATTCGACATGACCTCCTCAAATAATCCATTTCAACGGTATCTATGTTTTCTTTTATTTTCTTGGTCATTTGCCAACACTCCGAACCATAAGTTAGAATAGGTTCTACTATGGATTTGTACAAGGTTAATTTGTTCTTTAAAGAGATTTGATTAGACCAAAGAAGTGAATTCAGTATCTTAACAGTTTTCTGACCTTGTTGAATTTTGTGTTTAATATCCCTCTTTGTTGTTCCTTCGTTTGAAATTATACTGCCAAGGTATTTATATTGTTCACATTTATTTAACATTCTTATTTCCAAATCCGGGTCTTCATCCTCCTCACCAATCTTCATGTATTGAGTTTTCGTCATATTCATCTTCATTCCCCACTTTTCATACTCATCCTTAAGTTTTCTGAGCATGTAATCTGCATCTTCTTCACAACTTGCAACTATTACTTGATCGTCTGCAAAAAATAGGGTGGCCAGATAGTGATTATTGATTTCGATTCCCATTCCTGAGCATTTTTCACGCCAATTATGAAGAGCCTCCTGGATATATATCTTGAATAGAGTAGGTGAAAGACAGCATCCTTGTTTCAAACCCTTCGTAACCTTGAATATATTTGAGAAAGTATTTCCTGTCTTCACCATACTTTGGGGATCTTTATAAATATTATACAGCGCTCTTGTGAGGTGTTTATTCATTTAAATTTTTTTTAAAATATCAAATAAAAGTTTTAAGGGTATTATATCATAGGCCTTCTCGAGATCAATGAACACTAAATGAGTTGCTAAATTTCTGGCTGTTCTTTTTTCTATTATCTGTTGGAGAGTAAAAATATTGTCCATACAAGATCTTCCTGCTCGAAACCCACCTTGTTCTTCCATGTCATTATATTCCTCCTCAATCCTTTTCTTCAATATACGACCGTATAATCTTCCTATAGAGCTGGTCACACTTATTCCTCTGTAATTTCCGCACATTCTCCTATCTCCTTTTTTAAAAATTGAACTTATATGGGCTAGGTTCCAATCTGAAGGAATATTTTGGCCTTCAATCAAACATCTATTGAATAAATGTTTTAAAGCATCCAATAGATCATCTGGTCCGTATTTGACCAGTTCAATAGGAATATCTCCTGGACCTGAAGCTTTTCCGTTCTTCATCCCTTTTAATTCCTTCCTTAGCTCTTCTTTACTTATTTCACGTATCTTGGAATCCATCACATTGATGTCCTCCAAATCTCCCAGGAAGTTCATCCTATTTTCTGTTAGTAATAATCTATAATGTTCTTCCCATTTTTCATTTGGAATGAGGTTTATTTTTCCATTATCTTTTCTATCTTTCCTCAAATTTCTTATGAATTTCCAAGCCTGCGACACTCTTGATCCTCCTAAATTTCTTTCGACCTCTTCACATTTTTTTTCCCACATTTCATTTTTTTTCTTAGCGACTGTTTTTTTTGCTTCTCTATTCAGACGTACATAAATGTCCCGATCTTGTGGATCTTTTGGATTCAACCATTTGTAATACGCTCTTTTCTTTCTGTTAACTATCTCTTCTGTTTCTTTCGACCACCATTCCGGATTCCTTTGTTCATTCTCTTCATTAAATCCTAAAGCTTCTCTGGCGGCTTGGTGAATACATTCTTTCAAGTCTTGATATTCTTCCTGAGTTGTTCTTCTTTCATTTGTGCAGACAAGTTTGGATGTTAACCTTATTTTGTAAAGATATTGTACTGATTCTTGTTTTAAACTTTCCAGATTATATTTTCTGATAATTGGACCTTGTTCTTCATTACTTCCTAGGATCTGCCTTCTTCTATAATTAGATGATTAGGTTTAAAATTATTATTATGACTTGGGTATTGGTAGTTAGTATTCCTTTGAGTAAATGGAATTGGCTGCGAAGGAAATCTAGGTACTTCGCCGTAATTATTAAATAAGTGATTTGATCTATTTTGGGAAGTATAATTAAAGTTTCTTGGAACATTTTTCGAATGATTCTGAGAGAAATTTTTATTTTTTCTACTTCTATCAAGTAATTCAAATTGGGCTAGATTGCACATATAGTCTTTCGTTGCGTTTACTGTGTCATCAAAAGAAAATTCATTATTCGTTATTAAATATGTTCTTAACTCCATGGGTGCGTTTGATATTAGAACAGTTTTACAAATTTTCAAAATATTATTCTTATAAATCGCTTTTTCTGGATCCGGCATTCTATCTGCATCTATCCTATAATTTATTCTTATTTTCAAAGAAATTATTCGGTCTATAAATAATATTATATCCTCATTGGGCTTTTTGTTCAAGAATTGCAATTGGTGTATCAAAACGTCTAAGTTAATTTGATCACCAAATTTAGTGTATAAGAAATGCTTGAGAACATCCCAATTATTCGGAATGTCAGACGTTGCTACTTCTACTAGGGCTCTATCTATTAGTTTCGATTTGACCACTGCGAAGCAATAATTTTTCACCATAATATTTTCGTTTACGAACATCGCTAGATAATCATCAACACTTTTTATGAACGAATGCAACTCGTTCTCAACACCAGAAAATTTGGGTAACAGCATACCAAACTTTTCAGCTAGCGACAAATCTACTGCCATTTTCTTTGTTTTATTCTTACGACCTCTGAATTGTTTAATCGACCTAATATTGAATTATTTTAATATTTCACGTATTCAATCAGTTATATCAATTATTATGTAATTATATCAATTATCAATTATTATTTCAATCACGTTGTCGGTTTTTTCTTCAGAAACCTAGGAAAAACTATTGTAATCGGTTTTTGAAATAAGAAACCTAGGAAAAACTTTATAAATCGGTTTTTGAAATAAGAAACCTAGAGAAAACTTTATAAACCGTTTTTTTGGAAGAAAGCTAGAAAAAACTTTATACAAGTTTTACGCTCAAAACTTGGGGAAAAGGTTGACTAATTTTGGGCCAGATTAGGTAAACTAATTAAAGGATTGCTCACCACGTTGTCTTGCTGAATTGAAACCGTCACGGGGCGCTACTCGGGTGATCGGGCTCCTGTATTCTTCACCTAGTTCTTCTTGTGCTCAACGGTTGAAACCGACGGTGTTGTAGACTGGATGGACCTCTTCTTCTTCAGGAACTCACAGAATTTAACAAAACCGGCACAATCCCATCCTCGTCGCCAATTATGTTTTTCGGGAGGAAGACTTCGTTTTTAAAAAAAAACTACTTTACTTTATTCAATACAATACAACGTTAATACTTGGTAGAGCTACTAGATCGATTAATTAACTGACTAGAAAATGTCATTCACAGATATTTATAATATTCTCTTATCTCATTCTTCCTGCGTATTGACTGCAGGTGTTCATTGCTTAGTCTGCAAAATACAACATAGTAATATATGGTAAATGGTATATAGATAAACAATGTATCTAATTAGTATGGGGCCATATTATGTAATTATATATATATATATATATATATATATATATATATATATATATATATATATATATATTCTTATGAAAAAGAGAGCTAAAATAATACAATAAATGTTGAAACAAAAAGTACCTAAGCTGAGGTAAAAAAAGAACGGGGTATCATAACATTCTTTGTATGATACTATAGAATCATACGATACTATCAACACTTGTATCATACGATACTATACAGCCAGGGGAAAAAACCTCAGCCGAAAAAACCTGCCTCCCCGTAAACAAAATAACATAAAATATCAGGAAAATCTTGAAAGACATCAGTGTGATCATCTTCATGATATCCGTCGATGGTCTCGGATACACAAATTCTTCCCAAAACGACTCGTAATTCTTAATCTGAAATGAAAAAAGACAAAAGCAGAAAAGAAACCGATTATTCAGAATAAATCGAAGGCATTTTGGAAATGCATTTGCTACTTTAAAAAACATCAAGGTCTTTCCTATCTTCTATAGTTTTTTTTACCAATTTTTTAGCTATCTGAACATGACGCTCAGCTATTCCGTTGGATTGGCTATACGTTGGGGATGTAAAAACATGCTGAAAATTCCAATCATTGGCGAAGTTTTTGAACTGCTGAGAAGTGAATTGCGTTCCTTCATCGCTTATAAATAAACTGGGAACTCCGAATCGTGCGAAAATCTTTTTTAATATTAAAATTACATTATAACTGCTAATGTTATGATTCAATATTTCAACTTCAAAAAATTTTGAGTAATAATCCACTATTATCATGTAATGAATTTCTTTCCACTCGAACAAGTCACAACCAACCTTAGACCATGGCATCAATGGTATATTATGTGGTTTCAAAGGTTCTGAAGTGAGAGAAGGTCTGTATTTTTTTACAAATTTCGCAGTTATCGATTTTTGATTTTATTTCATTTCTAATAGTAGGTCAGAAAACTGACTGTTCTGCTGAACTGATAGATTTATTGTAACCCAAATGACTGTAATGGATGTTTTCCAAATTTTTTTTTCTCAATTCAGTAGGAATTACAACACTATTATTTCGATAAATTAAATCTTTTTCAATTATTAATTCGTTTTTGTATTTCAAATAAGGTCTCAGAAAATTATTGACCGATTTGTTATTGTTGGGCCAACCATTAATTATGAATTCTTGTAATTTTATTAATTCAGGGTCAGATTTAGTAGCAAGTTTGATTTTTTCTAGGAGTTCTTCAGATATGTTTGTTTCAGATACCACGCATATTATATCACTGAAATCTAGATCATCGCTAGCTGAAGAGCTAAGGCTTGCTCTAGATAGCGCATCTGCAAGAATAAGATCCTTTCCTCTTTTATAAATTAATTTGAAGTCGTATCTTTGGAGAAAAAGCATAATTCGCTGAAGACGTGCCGGCATCTTATTAAGAGGCTTATTTATTAAAGAAATCAGAGGTTTGTGGTCTGTTTCTACAGTGACGTGCCTAGCAAAAACAAAGTCATGAAACTTGGTCAATCCAAAATAAACCGCCTGTAATTCTTTAGTTATTTGAGCTTGCGACGCTTGTGAGTCAGTTAAACTTTTCGAAGCATAAGAAACCGTTAAATTATTTTGTAACAGGCAAGCTCCGAGACCATTCATACTGGCATCTACTGATATGACAATTTCTAGATTGGGATCGAAATACTTCAAAACAGGACTTCTCCTTAAGCTATTTTTTATATTTTCAAAAGCATTTCGATGGTGATCTTCCCATGAAAAGTGAGTATCTTTTCTGAGGAGATCCCAGTATGCAATGAATAATTTTCAACATGTTTACTCATATAATTTACGACACCTTAGAGTCTTTGAACATCTTTTTTGTTTTTTGGTTCAGAGTTCTATCGCCTTCAGTCGATCAGGATCCAAACTTACTCCGTTTTCAGTAAGAATGTGTCCCATGAATTTAATCGTTTTGACACCAAATATACATTTTTTTGCATTGAATTTCACGTTGTATTTTTTAGCTTGCGACAAAACTCTTTCTAAAGTTTGATTATGTTCATTCAAAGTTTTTCCCCAAACAATTATGTCATCTATATACACAGCTACATTTTGTATGTCGAAAATTTTTCTGAACCTCTCATTGAATATTTCAGGTGCACTTTTGATACCATAGGGTAATCTCAAAAATTTGTATCGTTCCAACTGTACACAGATTGCTGCTAATTTCATCAAGTGGAATTTGATAAAATACCTGGCTACCATCCAGTTTTGAAAAAAATTTTGAACCTTGCAATTGTGCTGTTATTTCATCGAATGTTTATAATTTACAATGTTCACGTTTAATGGCCCTGTTCAAATGGAGGGGATCAAGACATATTCGCAATGAATCATCGTTTTTTCGAACAACAACTAAAGGATGTACCCAATCACTGGGTCCTTCAACTTTTTTAATAATTCCTAATTCTTCTAAATTATCCAAAGTATCTTTTAATTTATTGTGCAAAGCTAAAGGAACTTTTCGAATCGGTGAGATTATCGGTACCGCTTCAGAATTAATTTTTATTTTTAAGAAAAAGAAAATTCTTTGCCTTTACGGAGGCCACACCGAGAACATTTTTAAAACATAGATGAATTCAAAATCTAATATCATTTCTCCAATCTCATGATAAAAGATCTCTGAGCCTGGGAATTGAAAATGGTATTCATTTCGATGATTACTATTTTGAATTCATCTATGTTTCAAAAATGTTCTCGATGTGGCCTCCGTAAAGGCAAAGAATTTTCTTTTTCTTAAAAACATCAGGCTTCACAGTCACAAAAAGAATTGGGCGTTTCCATCACTTTGAGAAACTAGCAAGCGGGCCCTGAATAGAGCCACTGCTAAAATCTCATTCAGTGAAAGAGGAAGTACAGATTTCTTTTTTTGCATTTGATTGGAGATGTGAAAATTCATTTTGACGCAATTCGATGTCACCACCTTAGTACTTTGTAATATTTTACTCATTACTTCACAACCAATTACTTCAAATTCCGAAGTTTTTTATGAAGATTTTGTCCTGAGATGTGCGGGATACTGATGAGGCCCAACAAGGCCGAAACCGGTATATCTCTCATCTCAGTGACAAAATCTAATATCATTTCTCCAATCTCATGATAAAAGATCTCTGAGCCTGGGAATTGAAAATGGTATTCATTTCGATGATTACTATTTTGAATTCATCTATGTTTCAATAATTTTTATTTGATGCGGAGGTTCAATACAACCGATTCCCGAAAAAACGTCATTATATTCAGAAAATGATTGTTTACGATCATCATTTCGTAACATATTTATATTAATATCCTCCGATTTACTGCCATTCTTTGAAATTAAATTCAGTTCTACACAAGTGTTTAATCCAAGCAACGGTTCTGAGACAGCATTGACCACATAAAACATAATAACAAATTTATTTTCCTTGTACGAGCAGTTCAGAAAACATTTGCCAATAACTGGAAGTTTATTGCCAGTGTATGATTTGAGAATTATTTTCGACTGTTTAATTTCAGAAAAGGGAATTTCTAAATATTTAAAATATTTGATTGGAAGAATATTTGCCATTGCACCCGTGTCCAATTTGAACGTGCATTTTTTGAATCATTTTTGATCATGAATATGATCAACTGTGTCAGCCATGGAATGGTATTGGAACCTGAAATATTATCAACATATATAATAATATAATATCATGAAAATCTGAAATATTATTAACATAAATAATTTCTTCGTTTTCATCATCGTGAAAACGATTGCCTATTTCTAATTCATTTATTTGTTTATTATCATTGCGACACATGTTGGCGAAATGATTGAGTTTTTTGCACTTGACACACATTTTTTTGAATGCGGGGCACTTCCGAACTGGGTGGTTATTACCACAACGAATGCAATTATTTATGAACCCTTTCTTACCATCACTGGGTCCGTATTCCGAAGTTCTTCCTGGAGTCCTAGATCGGGATCTTGAATTCTCTCGGCGTCCCTGGTTCTTCCGGTAGTTGGCCATTTTGTCAACAGCAAAACTCGAATTCGACGAGGAGGCGTAATTTTCCATCTTCTTGGCTTGCGATTTAGAGTTCTCTATCATCGTACATAATTTAATAGCTTTCTCTAGATTTGCCTCATCGTCTTCTTGGAGCAGTCTTTGACGTATTTCATTGTTGTTGATACCACAAATTAGCATTAGTTTAATTAGTTCATCAGTAAGATTTTCGAACTTACAATTTTTTGCAGAATTTCTTAGATGAGTGATGAATTGTTCGACGGTCATTTCGTCTGTTTGTTTCGATGTGAAGAACTTATAACGTAGATACGTCAGATTCTGCCTTGGTGAGAAATGCTGATGAATTTTGTCAATTACTGTTTTAAGTTTATTCTTCTGATCTTCACCGAATTCAAATGTGGCGTATATTTTCTGTACTTCAGTTCCAGCGAAGTGTAGCAATTGTGCTATTTGAATTTTCTCATCTTTTTTATCCGTTTCTGTAGCAGTGAGATAGATTTGAAAACTGTTCAGCCACTCTGACCATCGCTCAGCTGGATTTCCATTATTTAGATTTAACTTGGGAAGTCCACTACTTGCCATTATTATTTTTATTACAGATATGCTTTTTACATTACGATTACACTAACGAAATTGTTCGCAGCGCCATGTGGTGTTCTAGTCCGGTTTTATTTATTACTGATAATTACAACAGTATGTACAAGAAACATGAATGCATACACAAGACACAGGTCATACGTATTAAAGGTGCGCAGATACTTCTACAACAAAGTTCTATGACTTCCTCAGTTAAAAAGATATGAATCACAATAAAAATCTTCGATTTTGTTCATCGAAAAATGTTTTTCCGGAATTTTCGATATTTACACTCAGAAATATATCATGATTTATATAATATGGTTTTCATTTGAAAAAAAATTATTTTGCTTATTTCTCTAAAATTGTAATCGGCTCTGAAATTTCGATAGCACCAGTAAAAAGTACAGAAAAAACTGCCCTGAAGATATTTTTATTTCGAAAGCGTAGTTGCAATACTTCAGGAGTTATAGCCAATTATATTAATTGGCCAAATTCCGCCTGGAAACCGTAGCGACTTGCGGTCTTCAGCAATTTATGTTCCTCTAAAAAGGAGAAAATGACATGTTTATTACTTTTTTCATATCTCGCTTAATTTAGGAGATGTAGTACTAAAACATAGAAATCTGACTACCCTGTACAATGACTTACTAATAAATTAAATTTCGTAGTAGCCACTTGATAATGGAAACATCTACAAGTTTGAACGTTGATTGAAGTACTTGAATCAAGGGTGTGAACGGTTGTTGAAGAAGCGAGGTTGTTTTGAAATCTTCAATGGAAAAACATATCATTAAAAGCCATAAATGGTTCATTTCGTTCAATGAGAAAAGAAAGCGAAGAGTTACATCTCATTTTTCTCGCGTACTCTGTCTTTTGGGATGGCTATGGATCACCGCCATCTATCAGTCTTTAGTTACAATTATTTTGCTAGAAATTTTGCGCGCGCCATCTAACCGTCTTTTGTTAGACAACAATACGCCATCTATCCGTCTTTTTAATTTTGCACTCGTTTTGAGTCGTATGGTTGGGTATCTTCCCAGAAATACTTCAATCAACGGTTATAGTCACGCCCAGATCAGCATGACTGGTGCATTGCGATAGTACAGTACCATTTGATATACTGTTGTCTAGGGTTTCTCCTGCCCAAGTGTAACACAGTACATTTTTTGATATTGAGGGGTATGAGCCAGTCATTGCACCACTGTTGGATCTTGTTGGAGCTTTTCATTTTGGAAAGGAATTGTGAAATGCGTTACCTCATTCATTTGGTTTCGAATTGCTGGTGGGTTATCTCTCCTGGCGTGCAGAGATGGGTGGCACTGGATTATGCTTCCTCCTCTATAATTCTGTATTCTGTGCCCTATTTTTGTAATAGTATTCCAATCATTATAGTTAGTATTGTGTGTTTAATGTATTTTGCACTCCACAAATAATGAGCATAAGATATTGTTTTCTTCTATAAAATGGTTAATTAGGTGTTTTCTTCCCATATAGCTGTTAATGTTAATATTGGGATCTTAATAATAAAGTTTATTCTGTGATAAACAGTAATCACGGAGGCGTGAGCCTGTGCGTGATCTGTAATAGAATATAATATGTAATTACAATAGCCAATTTATAATATGCCAAACTTAATTTAAAATTCCAATGTGCAAAAGAGTAAAGTAACATTTCGGACCTAACATGAATACAAACAAAACAGAATGACGGAATGTGTCACTATTAAAAGGGGGGTTCATTCGCGCTATAGTTGGACCTATGGTGGAGTGTTGAAAAGATTTTAATTGCAATAGAAAAAACAGCTGTTTCAGTTTGCGTTTCAAGACGATTCGAGATTAGTAAGAATTCCTCATTGTGGGTTGATAAGAGAGTCAAAATATTTCCTTCCTTTTCCAATCACCCAGTTCTTCAATTTAGTTCTACTTGTTTTAGAATTCATTATTTGTTTCAACTCTTCGGGAACTATGGAATAAAGACGTGGAGCCAGGTAAGTAAAACTTCTCTGTCCAATACGTTTTTCCGCTCTTGGTGTGAAGCATCTGTTGGTATTTCTAGTCCTATAAGGGTATTTTATTGGTTGGATCCTGATTTTTTTGGAACTTATGGCGGATAAAATTTTCAGTGCGAACAACTGGTGAGGATTCATTATTCTGGATATCCCGCACAAATTATCCGACGGAAATAACAGTGGTTTTCCGTAGATAATACGAAGCAACCACTTCTGTATAACTTCAACTCTTTTCAGGTGACAATTATAAGCTCCTCCCCATCTGATCATTCCATACTCTATCTGTGACTGACACAAAGCAGTATATATTATCCTCAAATTTGTGACGCTCAGGTAGTTCTTCAGGTATCTAAACTTTGAGAGTAGACACCTAAGTTTTCTCACTAAACAATCAATATGCTTATCCCATTTCAGATGTCTGTCTATTGTTACCCCAAGATATTTTACATGATCCGCCTCAGGAATTGATATATTGCTGTCAACTATAAGATCACCCATATGTGGTAGACCGAAATCGTATGATGCAAATGGTAGGTATAATGTTTTTTCAACATTCATTGTGAGTTTATTACCTTCAAACCACTCCTTGATGTTGAAAAGATCCCTTTCAGTCACTTCCTTGAGTTTTTCCCATGTATCATCCTCATATACAATGACAGTGTCGTCCGCAAAACTAATAGCTTCTCCTTTATTTCTCAACAATAGTAGGCTGTTCATATACAGGGTGTTTCCTTAACATGCGGCAAAAATTCAGAGGGCTGTTCCTTGGACTATTCTAAGAATATTTTGTCCTTTGATGATTTTTGAAAAATCTCTTTTTTTCGAAGATACAGGGCAAACAAAATTTTAGATAATAACATTTTATTATGAAAAATTACATGAAAATTTAACTTAACCTACAAAAACTGTAGAAAATGACAACCTCCAGCCAGCATACAAGCATCCAATCTTCTCCTCATTGACTGCCGAACCCTTTCAAAAACACCAGGATCATTTCTTATTAAGTTACACCCAGCAATGATCCGATTTCGCAAGTCTTCCACATTTTCTACTGGAGTGGTATAAACTAATGATTTTAGATGGCCCCATAGGAAATAATCTAAGGGGTTTAAGTCCGGGGAACGAGCAGGCCATAAATGAGGTCCACCTCTTCCAATCCAGCGATCTCTTTCATGTAATTTTTCATAATAAAATGTTATTATCTAAAATTTTGTTTGCCCTGTATCTTCGAAACAAAGAGGTTTTTCAAAAATCATCAAAGGACAAAATATTCTTAGAATAGTCCAAGGAACAGCCCCCTGAATTTTTGCCGCATGTTAAGGAAACACCCTGTATATAAGAAACAATACTGGTCCCAACACCGTTCTCTGGGGTACTCCATACTCTACAGTCTTTGGTTGGCTTGTGTGTTCGCCTATTTAAACACACTGTCCTATGTGACAAGTAACTTTCCATCAGTCTGTATGCTCTTCCTCGAAATCCATTCGAGTAAAGTTTTCGGAGGAGCTTCTGATGCGACACAGTGTCGAAAGCTTTCTTGAGGTCTATGAAAACGCATAGACCCACCTTGGCACCATCTAACCAGCTGTATATTTTTTCTATGAGCTTTTATATTGCATCCTCCGTAGATTTACCCTTTCTAAATCCAAACTGGTTTTCAGACAAAATTTTATATTTATCTAGAAATTTCACAAAACGAACCTTTATCAACTTTGCTATTATCTTGGATATGTTGGAAGTTAAACATATTGGCCTATAGTTTGAGATGACAGTTTTTTCTCCTGATTTATATACTGGTTTGATTATACCTCTTTTCAGAATATCGGGAATTGACCAGCTTCAAAGCAATAATTGGCCAGTAACATCAACGGTTCCGCTATTTCTTCCCGAATATTTTTCAGAAATTCTGCCCTGATGCCATCCTCACCTGGAGCTCCACCACTTTTCAATTCGGAGATGATTCCCTTTATTTCATTTGTACAAGTTGGAAAAAGAAAAAGCGTACTTCCATGGAAATGCTCGTCACTCCCCTTTTCTGGAACTTCTCTTATATTATCTGCTAGTTGTTTGCTTATTTCGCTGAAATATTTATTGAACTCCTCGACCATTCGTTCCCCACCTGCTACCTCAATTCCTTCAGAATTTTTAAACGAATCTATTTCAGTTTTCGGCCTACATCTTCCACACAGATCATCAATGTACGACCACAAGGATTTTGTTCTGGAATTATTCTTGTTTACGAAATTATTTATGTGATCCCTTTTTGCATTTTTTATCATCTTCTGTAAAGTATTACGATATCTTACATAGTTTTGCTTCAATTGTATGTTGAATGGGTCTTTCATCAATTCCTTGTATAACTTATTTTTATTATTCATAGATTTCAGAACACCCCGAGTTATCCAATCGTTCTTTCCAGATCTTCTAGATGTATTTTTAATTTTTATAGTATGTTTCTTAGTGTAATTTATCATCAAACTAATAAAAGATTCAGCAAAATCATTCACGTTTTTTCCCTGGCGAAATTGTACCAATTTATTTTCCTCAAATCTTCCCTTAATTTACTGTAATCTATATAAGTTTTATATTCATTAAATTTTTTTTTTCCGTACATGATCAATTTTCAGACAATTTAGCTGAGAAATTGCAGAATGCACAAGGGTAGAATCATCCAGTTTTAATCCAGTTACAATAATGTTATTTCTTAAAGCGTTTCTCTTGATTTTCAGCATCTCTTGTTCTATTTTAGAGGTCCTCTCCTTACATGCCTCTAGTCGAACTGCCGTGCTCAATCTTAATTGTTTGATCTCTTCTTTCACTTTCTCGAGTTCTTCCTTCAATGTAGCGGTCTGTCTCTCGAATTCACTTCGCATGAATTCAGAAATTAATTCTTCATTCAATGCCATTCTACTCCAGAAGCAAATGTTGATGGTGTATGAAACTCTTTTTTATTGTGATTACCACTATCAGCAGATGTCTTCGCGATAAACGAAATTCATTCATTTGCGATAAATCAAAAGACTCCGCCTCCCGTCGAAGAACTCCCGATAAATCTGTGGTAATCCGACTCTTAGGGAAAAATAATTTCATCTACAACTGTCAGATAATGACTGATATTTGACACTCATGAAACTATCATAACAACCTTCATTAACACACTAGTGCTGTAATGAATTCATTACAACACTTGTGCTGTAATGAGAACCACAGGAATAACAATCCTATCAAAGAATTTCAGAATTCCAAATCAAAAATTATCCAGGTTACGATTATTGGAATTATTTATTGTCATTATTATTATACACATTAAGAACAAAATCTTTGCAATTTGAAATAGAAATAGGGAACGATGACTGGCCTAACACTCCACTAGAAATATTTTGATTATGAACATCATCTGTGGATGTCGCTGGACTTATGTCCCTAGAAGTAGAGGCAATATTCTTTCGTTCGAGAAAGACTTTCTTGTTGAAACCTAGAATTGCCATTGCGGTACGTTTTTTGTTTGCTTCAGAAGTTTCAATATATCCTTCAGCGACAGTATTTGATTTCCATCCACCGTGTCGTTTCCCTGTTAAAAGATCAGCTCCTGTATCGGCCAAGAGAGGAGTTGAAGACCTCCGAAAGCAATGTCCAGTATATTCCTTTGAATTAGGCAATTGCAGAAATTGTGCAATTAGGCTTGGAACACTACCTATAGTATTCACACCAACGGGCTGCTTCGTGCATTTTCCTGCTTTATAAAAAAAGAAAAACCGTCCATGATCGCAATTTTTTGGTCTCAATTTGATATATTTTCGGATAATGCTGATATAGAGAGAGAGAAGAAGATAATTTATTGTCTGACTTATTACATCAGTCAAAGAGCCATCTACCTGGGGTCCTTCAGCTCATGTTAAATTAATTAATTAGTTAATATTGTGTTATTTATTATAATAAGAAAAAAAAAAACAAAAAAATATGTATATATATATATATATATAATAATAATAATAATATCATTTATTTCAGAAATCCTGCATACATGTATGTTATACCTATATACAATCAGAATGAAATATTCGTCAAGATAACAAAAAGTGAAAAACTGATTGCTCAAATAATATTACAGAGTTGAATCCAAAAATTCTTGAACTGTATATGGCTCAAGTTCCATCAGAAGCCCATGTATTTCTTTCTTGAAAAGTCGTTGGTTGTTAATTCTTCTTATTCTTGATGGCAGCTTATTGAAAAGTTTCATACATGAATACTTAGCTCCTTTTTCTGTGGGGGATAGCCTATGCACAGGATACATATAGTGACAGTCTCGGACATTGTAAGAGTGAGATGCTAAGTTCATTCTGAAATATTCCTTATTTTTCGCAAGGAACATTAAACATTCTTCGATGTAGAGTGCTGATGTAGTTAACACATTCATTTGTTTGAAGTGACCTCTGCAAGATGTTCTGAAACCTAATCTTTTGATTATTCTAATTGCTCTCTTCTGACTTAGAAAAATTGTTGCTGCTGACTTTGCACTCCCATAAAAAACTAGACCATATCTCACCAATGATTCAAAATTAGAAAAGTAAACAGTTTTAAGGCCATTTTCATTCAAATAACTGGATAAAACTCTCAAGGTATAACATACAGAACTCAGTTTCTTATTCAACTTAAATATATGACTTTCCCAAGATAATACATCATCAACAATCAATCCCAAGAGCTTTGTTTCTGAACTTAAACTAATTTCCAAGTCATTTAACTTTACCTTATTTATATTTGTTGGGTTAATTCTATTGGTATGAAACATAACACAATTTGTTTTGCTCTCATTTAATACTAAGCCCTCATTAGTAATCCAATCAGATATTGCATTGAAAGTTCTATTTAAATAATCTAGTAAAGCTTGCAAATTCTCTGCTGTAATGAGGAAATTCTTATCATCATCATCATCATCATCATCATCATTTATTTACCATCAAGAATAGGTTACATGGCAGGTCAAAATAGTTAGTTCATAATATATAGTAAAAAATCACATATAAAAACACAAATCAGTAAAATACGTATACAAAAGAAGTTTAAATATTTTTATAGAAACAAAACTTATTCATCGAAATTAATGTCCCAGAAATCTTCGAACTTGTAAATAGTATTTCGTAATAATGATTTCTTTATCCTCTTCAACAACTTATGTCGCGGCAGCATCTGCAGTTCTGAGGGTAGTCTATTATAGAATTTAATTCCGAAATGATTGGTACCTGTTTGGGTCCTCTTCAGCCGATGAAACTCAATGCTAAGTTCATTTCTGTGTCTAGTATTATAGTGATGTTGGTCATTGTTTTGTCTGTATCTATCTCTGTTGTCGTGGACATGCAGTATACAGGTAAGTATATATACAGAGGTGACGGTGAGTATACCCAATGATCGGAAGAGCTCCCTGCATGAAGTGGTTCTTGGGAGTCCAAAAATAGCTCTGACAGCTTCTTTTTGTTTCAGGAGGACATTTAACAGTCCGGGACTATGACCCCATAATATTATGCCGTATATAGCGGTCTGGTGGAAGTTTGCATAATATGTCAGTTTTGATATGTCCGGACCAGCAACCTCCCTCATCCTACGTATGGTGAATATAGCTGTTGAGAGTCTTTTCAAGAGCGATGTTATGTGACTGTTCCAAGAGAGTCGATTGTCTACTGTTATACCTAACAATTTTATAGACTGCGGACCTTCATTACTTGCTATCACCATACGGTGAGACTTATCTACATTGAGCCTTAATCCATTCGTTCTGAACCATTTTTCAGCATGAGCTAAGGTCTCGGCACTTATGTTTTCTAGGTCCGTTTTTCCCGATGAGTCATTCACAAAGCTCGTATCGTCTGCATACATTGAAGTCAGGGTACACGGTACATTCAGCGGTAAGTCGTTGATGTATATTAAAAACAATAAGGGACCTAGAATTGATCCCTGGGGCACCCCATACTCAAGAACCTTCACCTCCGATATCTCGTTTTTCCACGAGACCACCTGAGTCCTATTTTTTAAGTATGACTCGAAAATAGCTAACGCTTTTCCTCTAACTCCATAAAATTCCATTTTCCGAAGAAGTATGCCCCTTTCGACACTATCGAATGCCTTAGACAAATCACAAGCCAATACCTCGACCAACCTTTCTCCATCCACTGCCTCTGTAATACTATCCATCAACGCTATCAGTGCTGTCATAGTAGATTTTCCAGTTCTAAAACCATGCTGACTTTGGTCGAAAACCCGATACCTGTCTAAAAAGTCCAATAACCTACGTTTTAATATTTCCTCTAATATCTTAGAAACAGTGGGCAGGATAGATACCGGCCTATAATTAGTGCACTCGCCTTCATTGCCATTCTTAAGTACGGGAATCACCCTTGCGAACTTGAGTGCATCAGGAAAAATTCCCTGCTCAATGCATTGATTAAACATATCACATATAGCTTTTGAGATTTTTGGGTAGATCTTTTTCATCAGTATCATATTCATTCCATAGATATCCGCAGTTCTCTTATTTTTGAACTTATTTACAATCTGATTCAGCTCATTAACCGTAACAGGACAGATGAACATTGAGCTTGAAGCCACTGGTGCCATCGAAGGCGTTGTCTTCATCATTTTTATCGCTTCTTCGGCAGAAGGTGTGCACTGCTTCGATATCAGCTGTCCTATGCTAGAAAAGAAGCAGTTTAGCTCATCTGGGGTTAGTTTACTCTGGTCTTCCTTTTTCACTTTCGATACTGCAGTTTCCTTCCTTATAACTTCCCATATAGCCTTTGTTTTATCCTCAGATGAATTTATATAATCCCGGTGAACTCTCTTTTTTTCAGATGTGTAACTTTCTCGCAGACAGCATTTCAACATTTCTAAAAGCTTCCTGGAGTCCTCACTTCGACGAACTCTGTGAATTGTCAGCGCCGCATCTACCGCCTTCTTCAGAGCAACATTTGCACCAGTTCTGCGAACGTATTGCTCATCCCTGTTCACATTGACCGTCTTCAAAGGAAAAGAAGTATCGAAGCATCTTTTCAATAGTGCGTGGAATCTTTCGAATGTTTCTTCTGCACTTTCAAATTTAATGGAATCCCAGTCAATATCGTTCAATTTTTCTTCAAAATTAGATATATTACCTCTCGTTATTATATGTTTTGTTGTATAATATTTTCTTTTTGTTACAGGTGTCACATCGAGTAATTTCAATTCCTGGACTGAATGATCTGACAAATGTGGGTCGTATGTTCTACACTTTAGAGTTTCCTTGTTCATGTTTGTAAATATATTGTCAATACACGTTTCTGAAGTATGATTAACTCTGCTGGCCTCGCAGAATGCCGGGAATAAACCGTAAGACTCAAACAACTCCAAGATCTCATTTGTATACTTATTATTTTCCAGGAAATTTACATTGAAATCGCCTGCAACGCAAATTTTATCTAACGGTCCCTTCGTTATTTCATCCAAACATGCAGAGACTCCCGACATGAAGAAATCAAAATTTCCTGAAGGTGGTCTGTATATGCTAACATTCACTAAACGTTGATCAGGGATTTTTATAGCGGTTACCTCAAAATGATTTTCAATGCTCATCTGCGTTATTCCCCGTAATTTATTATATTGTATTGACTTTTTTATGAAAATTACTACTCCACCGTAGTTGCCCCCTGAGCGTGAATAAGATTCTGCAACTGTGTAATTTGCAATATTGATGCGACTCAAAATATCCTCTGATGTCCAATGTTCAGTAACGCAGCACAAATCATACTTATTTTCATTAAGGAAACAAGAGAAAAGATCAACTTTATTTTTTATAGATCGCAAGTTAATATTAGCTATTGAGAATGTCGTATTTTTTTGTGATATGGTTGCCCCATCTTTATTTTTTCTTGTTTTCATCTCTGCTTCGAAAAAAGTTATACCTTTTTATTGATATATTTTCGGGCCAATTTTCGCCTTTATAGAGTTGATCCACAATGTCCAAACTACCACCTACCTTAAATGAACGGCTGGTTGCACCTTCCCTCTCTGGCAGTGCCGCCACAATAAATTTTTCATTAGGAAATTTCGCCTTCAGATGCTGTTCTACACTTTTTACGTCCGTTTTCAGACCTGCTCTGCCGACATGTATCCAGGCATATTTCGGAGCACCGCTGAAAGAAGACGACTTGTCTGTTCCCTGTACAACTATAGTTTTAGATCCTGTCTTTTGTATTTCCGTCTTTGTTTCTTTTTCGGTGGACTTATTTCTAGTCAATTCCCTGCGTTCATGGTCAATAAGTTTTTGTGGTCTTATCTGCTTCTCTTTCTTCCTATCTGGGACATTAGTCATATCCAACAACTGTGTGTTTACAATGGCAACGTCCTCATTGTCACCATGAGAAAATGTCCCTGAATTCTGTTGGTTCTTATTTAATAACTCAATGATCAAGTTCTTGTCACTAATCATCTGTTCCAGTGTGTTCAATGTCTTCTTCAAGTAAGATATCTCCAATTCCATCAATTGAGTCCTGCTCTCAACAGCACATGAACTGCTAGTGGATAATTCACTCTGGGGGTTATCCTTGTTTGAATCCAGGCAAGTATTACCTGGGTCACAAGAACTTCCTTTCGAGTTTTCTTCAATGAAACTTCGCAATCCCTGAGTCACGTTCACACCTTCGGGAATTTTCTTGGTTATTATTATTTCGATTAAATATTCTTTCTTGAATCTTAATAGCTCACTAGCGAATTCATTGTTGTTCATTTTGCAGCTTTTTCTTGCTTGTCGAGATCACTGTATCTTGAAGTGTGTGAACTCTTTAGTTACAAGATCGATTGATATTTCAGGAACACCCAGATGTTTGTTATCTGTATTCGCTTGATGGAAATCGACTCACTGACGAGTGAAACATAAACAATAATTTAATTATTTCAATTCGTCGATGTTCCGTTTATGTTTATCCACGAAAAATTTTGAAAAACTCAGCCAAAACTTCAATTGGTTCCAAACACCATAAACACCGATTGAAAATCGTTCTCATATAGGCAAAAATAATTAAAACTTCTAGAGACGCCAGATGCACATCCGATCAACTCACGTTGAGGTCAAAATCATCAGCATAATTAACGAGAAGACAGTTCAAATAACAATTTAGTTGAGCAACAGCTTTATGTGAATCATTTATATAAATGAGGAACAATACAGGACCAAGTATGCTACCTTGTGGAATGCCTAATATATATATATAATATATATATATATATATATATATATATATATATATAATTCTTTTAAGTTGAAGGGAATTGCAGATGTAAACAATTGTGTTGCACTAAAAACAGAGAAACGACAATTAAAGTCTATTCAACAACTTATTAATTCCCTGCTATTTCTTAACTGTTACTGAACACTGAATTAGTGAACTAAGAGGTTATAGAGTTAACCTCAAATATTCCATCTGTCATAGACATTCTAATTTTCTTCTCCTGGGAAGGCATTACAAAGATACATTAAAAAAATGTAATTTCTTTACATCTTCCCCCCCCAGAAGAGAAATTTTATAAATTTTTCATTAAAAGCTAAGCTTAAATAACATTACATTTCCTTAGATCTAATTTTAATTTTTTTTTCAAATAGGTAATGGTATAAGTTTCGTTATATGGAACAGATTTGATTTTAACTTCCTATGACCTGTATCAATTCGATATATTGAATTTGATATTTTTTCAATAATTTTATAGGGACCAATCTTCAGTTCATCTAGCTTCCTTCTATTTAGTTTGTTTCCATTCTCTACATATACCATATCCCCTGCCTTGAAATCAATTTGCTTCCTATTTTTGTAATTATGCGATTTCAATTAATTTTCAAATGCTTGTTTTCTATCTCTGATCCATTCAACTCCTGTCTTATCTTTTTTCAATTCATTTGGTAATAATGAAACATCTGTACCATCCAAAAGATATTTCGGAGCATAGCCAGTAACTGTATGCTCAGTTTTATTATATTCATCTACACAATTATGAGCGATGGTAGTCCATGCAGGTTTTTTATTTTTTTCGTTCATTTTGCATCTGATTTTGTTAACAAGAGTTTGGTTTAGTCTTTCATTCAAACAGTTAGAAAATGGGGCATTTACTGCAGTAAAAATTATAGTTATTATTTCTCATTCAGAAAAGTTTTGAATTCTCTCGAGTTTATTCCCGGGTATTGATCTGTGAGAACCATTCCGATTTTGTCGGGGTCTGTTACTTTCAGGGTTGGCCGATATATATCAAGTGATATATATCATGATATATATCTTGATATATATCTGATATTTATTGACTCGATATATATCATTCACTTTTTTGACGAAATAAATACTGCAGAAAAAAATCCTTGATAATTTGGTTAAAATTGAAACGTGACAACAGTGCGGTCTGTGGTTAGATCTCCCGTCTCGGGTATTTTTTTCTGTTATATTCATTAAAGTTATTTATTTTATTTTTATTTAGATGTTTTTCGTCCTGTTTCTTCTGTTTTGTTACTGGTTTTAATTAAAATTTCATGAATAATGGTCTTTCAATACATATGTATGTTTAATGAACGGTTTTTTGCAGTTTAGCTGAAGAACAAAATTTTTGATATATATCAGATATATATCGGATATATATCTGATATTATGATATTTTGATATTTATATAAATATCATGATATTTGCCAACCCTGGTTACTTTATTGATTAATTTGATAAAGTCGTTGGCACTCTGAGTTTTTGAGGTAACTATAAAAGCATAACGTGTGAAGTGATCCATTAAAATATGTAAATATCTTTTCGTGGATCTTGAGCCCCCAAAATCTCCAATCGTGTCTATTGAGACTATTTCGTAAGGTCTTGTGGCAGGACCTAGCTGTGACATAAGACCATATTTATCCTGTCCCCTAGTTTTATTTTTGAGACATATCTCGCAACTCTCACAATATTTTTTTATATTCATTATTAAATGTTTGGCTGTGTATGAGGAAGAAATTTTGCATGTTTTCATGCACGTTTTTAATAAGTTTTTTACTGAAATCTTCTGATAAAATAATTTTTTCACGTTTTTTAACCTTTCTATAGTAAATATTATGTTTTGATTTAAAATTTGATTTCTTATTTTGTATGTATTGGTTGTTTTTTTGATCTATAATGATATCATGCAATTTTATCATATTAGAAATTTTCAATTGTTCATCTGTATCCTTACTCGAATCCAATACTGGATTTCTACTTAAACAGTCTGCTTCTATATTAATTTTTCCTGGGGCATATTTGATTTTGAAATCATACTGTGATAGGTAATACGTTAGATCTCCTAATTCCTCATCTGTCCTAGACTTTATATTAAAATTTTCTAAAGGTTTATGGTCAGAATATACTATAAACGATCTACCAATCAGCCAGTATTGCCAATATCTTATGGCCTCTTTAATAGCTAAACATTCTAACTAAATTGCCTTTTTTTTTAGATTGATTTAATTTTTTTGAGAAATATGCCACCGGCTTGTCTTATTCTCCATTTAACTGTGTTTGCTTTAAAACTGCCCCAATACCTTTCAAAGAAGCATCTGTATGAATATTTATGGGTAAACTCCCATCAAATATTTCCAAAATTGGCTGTGAGCATAAAAAGTCTCTAATTTTCTCAAAATATCTCTGGCATTCTGAAGACCATATGAAATTTCGATTTTTACGAAGTAAATTATGAAGAGGTTCTAAAATTATTGCACTATTTGGTAAATATTCATGATAGAAGTTTATTTTCCCTAGAAATTGTCTAACATTTTTCTGCGTCTTTGGTATTGGGAAATTTTTTATTGAAACTAAATTATCTCTAAGTGGTCGTACTGTATTATTACGAATTATATGACCGAGATATTTCACCGAATCTGAAGCAAATGTACATTTTATAAATTTCAGTCTGAAACCCTCCTTTTTAACAGCTTCTAATAGTTGCATAAGATGGTCAATTTGTTCAGAAAATGATTTAGAAAATATGAGGATATCATCTATGTAGTTTACTGTAAAGTCAGTGAGCCTATATTTTCTTAAAATATTACCTAGAATCCTTTGAAAAATAGCTGGTGACGTCTTCAAACCAAAAGGCAAACAAGTCCATTGGTAGTGACCTTCCTGCGTTACGAAAGCAGTTTTCTTCCTATCTTCAATTCTCAACGGGATCGACCAAAAAGCTGAATTTATGTCCAGTGTTGTGAAAAATGTTGAGATCTTTGTCTTAACAACTAGTTCATCAATCAGTGGAAACGGTTGAGCCTGTGGTATCACTATTTTATTCAGATCTCTAAAATCTATACATAATCTTGATTTCTTGTTGTCTTCTTTCTTGAAAGCCAAGGTCACTGGTGCAGCAAAGGGGCTATAAGATTCTTCAATGAGATTTTTCTCTAATAATTTTGCTATTTGTTCTTCTATTTCCTTTTTATCTTCAGCTGTACATCTATAGGGTCTCTTACTACAATATTTGTCCACAAGTAGATCTATACGTGCTTCATATTCTTTCACCGTGCCAATGTCATATTTCTCTTTGGCAAAAATTGATTTGTAAGTGTCTATCAGTTTGTACAGTTCTGACTTTTGTTGAGTATTTAAATTACTCATACTTACTTCGAACTCTTCTTCCTTTATAGTTTTATTAGAATTTATTGATGGGATCGTTTCATTTTTCATTTCCTTAGAAGTGCTTATTTCATTATTCTCTTCATGTAGAGGTTTTTCTTTTTCTATTTTTGATTCTTCATTTCTTTGAGTAATTTTTAAAGTATCATCTTGAACCAGTCTGAATTGTTTTATGATATCCAGCCCTATTAGAAAATCGTATTTGAAGTCTTCTCCATCAGCATTCTCTTCAATATTGAAGATTTTTATTTTTATATTTGTCAAACCAGTTGTCTCTTTAACACCATTAATTGTTATAAGATTATCACTTTTGAAAGAAAACGCTTTTTCTTCTCTCACTTTTGTCAGTTTTGAATTAATCAGGGAAACATTTGACCCTGAATCATAAATTCCAAATACTTCCAATTGCGAGTTTAATACTAGTTTGACTTTGATTAATGGTGTTATTATTCGTTTTTTTGATCATTTTGATTGAGTTCGACGTCGATAACTGAATTATTTATGGTTCTATTGTTGTTTTTATTACGGTTATATTCTTCTGTCTGTTTGAACCAACACTTTTCTTCAGGATGAAATCGTGTACCTTTATTTAAATTTTCACAGGTTTTACATGGTTTCTTCATTTTATCATTATTTCCTTTATAGTCATACACATTTCGTATCTGTTTATTGAAGTTTTTTCTGTTCTCGGCAGAGTCAAGTTTTCCAATTTCGTTGTAGAGACTTGCAGTGGACTTTGCATTTTCTTTATCAATTTTATCTATTATGTGGTCTGGTAATCCCATTACAATAATATTTATCATTGTTTGGGTGTCAGTATGCTTGTTTACCTCTAATAGTAGCTTTTCCTTTTTTTGGCATATTCTAGCAATGAGCCAGTTTGGTATTTGAAATTGAAGGCATATTTCACTTGTGACCAACCTTTGTTTCCATATGTTTCACAAAAGTTTTCTTTCCATATCGTCCATGCTGAATTCACTGTTAATTGAATTAACCTGCTGCTATACCAATCTGAGCATTGTTTTTCTAGCAAATTTTTAAGAATCTCGATTTTTTCTTCGTCCTTCACGATTTCGAATCTTTCGCATTCACTCTCGAATTCACTGATCCATTGATAAGCATTAGATGTATGGTTTGAAAATTTGTCAATTAAAAATCTTTCGGCAATTTTTCCTTTATTTCTTTTTTCTCGCTTATTATTGCTGGTACTGCTGTTGTGTGGAAGTGTTTCCTTTCCTGTAATTTCATCCAAGTACTGATCACCAAACTGCAAATTTTCGCTTTCATCTAAATATATTTTCTCCAATTCCGTATTTAGAGGGATCCATATTGTTCGAAAATTTTTAATTTTCGTGAATACTTCTGTGGAGGTTATAGCAGTATGTTTATTTGCAGGTTTTAAGTCGTCTGGGATCTCGAAAACTCGTCCGTCCGGGGTCTCAATAGAGGTTATGCATATCACATTTGATTTTCCGTCTGCTGATCCCAGAACCACAAATTTGAAACGTAGCTTGTCCATACCTCTTGAATTGAACTAGAATTGTCGTTTTATAAGACCAATTCTTTTAAGTTGAAGGGAATTGCAGATGTAAACAATTGCGTTGCACTAAAAACAGAGAAACGACAATTAAAGTCTATTCAACAACTTATTAATTCCCTGCTATTTCTTAACTGTTACTGAACACTGAATTAGTGAACTAAGAGGTTATAGAGTTAACCTCAAATATTCCATCTGTCATATTCATTCTAATTTTCTTCTCCTGGGAAGGCATTACAAAGATACATTAAGGAAATGTAATTTCTTTACATATATATATATATATATCCATACTAATATTATAAATGTGAATGTCCGTGTGTTTGTTTCTGTGCTTGTTTGTCCTCTATGGACTCAGGAACCAGATGACCGATTATGATGAAACTTTCACTATATTGTAAAGAATTTTTGGGAGGTTTTCATGTAGGGTTCATAACTATATAACGAAGAAATACGAGAAAATATCCATTTTTCATGAAAAATCCCGGTACTTTCCGGCTTTTACGGGCGACGCTGCGTTAACTATGAGAGATAGGGAAACATGGTCAGAGAGAATTTTGTAGTGCTCGAAAAGTTCTATGAAAAAGTCCCCGACGGCATATGTCTAACTGCCGAAGACAACCCACGATAGCCATTTTTAACATTTTCAATTCAATCCAAAATAATGGTCAATTTGATGAGGGCTTTTGACTGGCATGGAATGAATCAGTTTAAAAATGAATGTGACTGTTATCTGCGGCATTTATTCCTGAAGAAAAATGCTTTTACAGTATAGTTTTCTAATGGATACTTTGAAAGTTACAGCAGGTTGAACGAGTGTGAATTTGAGCAAGAAAATATTGAATCTACGCGATAACGTTTTGTCATGTATACACGTGCCTGTCTCTTCCTCTCCTTCGATACGAGGTTATGAATGTGGGGTTGTGGACCTATCAGTACCGTTTTAAATTGAAATATAACGCGAGCGGAGCGGAGGGTATGAGCCTTTATATATATATATATATATATATATATATATATATATATATATATGTATATATATGTATATATATATATATATATATATATATATATATATATATATATATATATATATATATATACGACGGTTTAAGGGTACTCACGTATCGCTGGAGTAAAAAGTGGACTCTTTTTTCTTCACCAAGCTTTCACAATCAATTTATTGCTTCATCAGGGTTTCTAAAATTACAGATATATTTAAAAACATTACACAATACAAATACAAATAAATATTTTCGTTTTTACCGAAAGTGAGGATTCACAAAACTGACTCGTCCGCGAAACATATTTCCGTACATTCACAAACTCACAGAAGAAAAACGACGTATAACATCAATCTGTCTTGACAACACCACACATTGATACTTGACAACATATTATATATGTAAACAAGCGAAATATTGAATGAAAAATTTTAAATGTTCAAGTTGTACCTATTTGTTTATCGTTCATTAGTATGTTCAGATCTGTGAGTTTGTGAATGTACGGAAATATGTTTATGTGTAATGTTTTTAAATATATCTGTAATTTTAGAAACCCTGATGAAGCAATAAATTGATTGTGAAAGCTTGGTGGAGAAAAAAGAGTCCACTTTTTACTCCAGCGATACGTGTGTCTCTATACCCTTAAACCGTCGTATATATATATATATATATATATATATATATATATATATATATATCTATTAAAGGAGATTTGCCGTAAATATCAAATTTTCAAAATTCTTGTTTGTCCCATGGGGAGCAATCTTAGCCCCATTCTTGCCTCATTAGCCATGACTGTACTAATCAGATTTTGTGTGGATCGTTTATCATTTTGCCCTTTCTTTTTGTACCAATATGTAGATGACTTGATTTTGACAATCCCATTGGATGGCAAACAAGAGCTATTGAATACTTTCAACTCTTTCAATCAATATATACAATTTACCATTGAAGAAGAAAAAGATAATTTCGTTCCTTTTTTAGATACTAAAGTCATTCGTACAAACGACAACATTATAAAACTTGATTGGTACAGAAAGCCAACATCTTCTGGTAGATATATACACTACAAGTCTAACCATGATTGGCAGATGAAAATAAATGTTGTCAATAATCTAAAAAATAGGATCCTCAAAATAGCTCATCCTGATTATCAGCATGATTCCCTTAATACATTATATAAAATTTTGAGAGATAATGGTTATCCCCATGGTTTTCTGAAGAGACTCATTTTTTGCACCTCAACAAATCAAAATGGATCGAATAATCTTGAACCAACACATGAACCCACTAGATCAGAAGGAGATGTTATTACACTGGACCCTAGAATCAAGTTTGCTTCTTTGCCATCTTTGCCAGGACTTACTAATAAACTAATTAATATTTTTTCCATTATAGAGAATTTAAAAATTGCCAAATATAACGTTGTCACTAATAGGTTTCTCTTCTCCCGCCTCAAAGATAAAATTCCAACCATGTCTAAATCTGATTGCATTTATTCTATTCCTTGTGTTGATTGTTCGAATGTTTATATTGGCCAAACATCCCAAGCTCTTAGAAGAAGAATTAGCCTACATAAAAGTGATATCCGCCTTCATCCAGACAGATGTGCCTTGGCTTCACACGCAAAGAATAATGGTCATAATTTCAATTTTAATAATACTAAAATTTTATCCATCGAAACAAACAATGAAAAAAGACTTTTTTTGGAAATGTGTTATATTAATGAACAAAAAAATGTAGTTAACAAAAAAGCAGACATTAAAGGACTCAGTAGTATTTATAGCTACCTTTTATCCATTGATAATAGTTTCACCAAATCAAACTAATAACACTCTATTTTATGTTCCTAGTCTTCTTCATTCTCTCAATTTTATGACGATTTTCTATGTCAGATTCTATTTTATCTGACACGACCATTTCTGCTATGTCATTTTTAGTTTTTATTTTTTTATAATGCACTTTTCGGGATAGTTGAATTATTCATGGTTCAATCTTAATGAGAAGTGTTTTCTATTGAATGCTGCCTTTCGCCATTCATTTCACAACTTGTCCTATGTAAGATTTTTTATATAATTGTATTAATTTTGCCCATTGACGTGATTTTTGTAGCATCCTGATGAAGGTCCCAAACTAAGGACCGAAATATAGATGTTAAAAGACCAATTGTTGTGTTGAATAATTGAAGCCCTATGCCGAGTACCCAAACAAGAATTAAAAAAAAATATATATATATATATATATATATATATATATATATATATATATATATATATATATATATATAATTATCTATTAAAGGAGATTTGCCGTAAATATCAAATTTTCAAAATTTATTATATATATATATATATATATATATATATATATATATATATATATATATATATATTGAGGGATCGGTAAAATACATGGATAAGATTTATTGGACATAACCCTCTGAAACTGAAATGAACCGTAGACAGCTCATCAGTACGGTGAGAAGTTGGTATTCGAAAACGCATAACGGAGTCAACACAAGGGTTCATTTCAGTTTCAGAGGGTTATGTCCAATAAATCTTATCCATATATATACAGGGTGTACCAAGTTCGACGGCCTATCAGGCGTTTCTGGAGAACTAGACTTATTTGAAATCTGAAAATTGGGATTATGATATTGTTTGACATAATCTACCGAGCTAAAATATTCTTGGAGCCTGACCACTTTCAGTTATACAGGGAGCGAAAAAAATTTTCAAAATTTTATTTTTCTGTTTTTTTTCTTTTCGAATTTGATAGAGTATGCAATTCTGAATACATTCGTACTCGAATCGTTGCATTCGTCAAAATACTTTCAAAAATATCGAGAAAAATCTGAAGAAAAAGAGAGAAAAGAGTATTCGGTATTATGTTTGTTATTCCTAATCTACATATCTTAAGCACAAACCGTTTTTACATTTTTGAAGTCAGAGACTGTGGAAATATTGAACATTTTTAAAATTTTGAAAAACTCATCACAGGGTGTTCCAACTGTTGGGTCAAAAATTGGGATCAAGATTGGCCCATAACTTTCGTTTTTCAAATTAGAACCCTATTTTTTTATGATTGCGTTAGATTGTATGAAGAAAAATGATGATAGTGCCCCTAAAATTGATAATTCTTGAGTTATTTAGGATTTTCTGAATTTATGTGGTACGTAGCGTCAAATTCCATGAATCTGTTTCATTTCAACTACGACCTGGGTCATAGAAGATGAATTATTCCACTAATGATATACACTTGAATACATCCGTACTGAAATCGTTGCATTCGTCAAAATACTTTCCGAAATATAAAAAAAAACTGAACTAAAAAAGGTAGATAAGAGTATTCGGTATAATGTTTGCTATTTCTAATCAAGATATCTTGACCACAAACCGTTTTCACGTTTTTGTAGTCGAAGACAATGGAAATATTTTACATATTTAGAATTTTGAAAAACTCGTCACAGGGTGTTCTAAATGTTCGGTCAAAAATTGGGATCAAGATTGGCCCATAACTTCCGTTTTACAAATTAGAACCCTATTTTTTTATGATTGCGTTGGATTCTGCGAAGAAAGATGATGATAATTTTTTATCATGTTGATACTTCTAAAATTAATATTTCTTGAGTTATTTAGTATTTTCTGATTTCATGTCGTACATTGCGTCAAATTCATAAAATCTGTTCCATAACAACAATGATGAATGAATTGAACAAAAAGGTGTCACTAGTGAGTTATTGAAATAATTTATCTAGAGATAGATATGACTAGGTCATAGTTGATATGAAACAGATTTAATGAATTTGACGCTACATACGACATAAAATCAGAAAATCCTAAATAACTTAAGAATTATCAATTTTAGGAGCATGAACATGTTAGAACATTATCATCATTTTCCTTTGTACAATCCAAAGCAATCATAAAAAAATAGGGTTCTAATTTGAAAAACGAAAGTTATGGGCCAATCTTGATCCCAATTTTTGACCCAATATTTGGAACACCCTGTGATGAGATTTTGAAAATTCTAGAAATGTACAATATTTCCACATTCTTCGACTTCAAAAATGTGAAAACGGATTATGCTTAAGATATCTAGATTAGGTATAACAAACATAATACCGAATACTCTTTTCTCTCTTTTTCTTCAGGTTTTTCTCGATATTTTTGAAAGTATTTCGACGAATGCAACGATTTGAGTACGAATGTATTCAGAATTGCATACTCTATCAAATTCAAAAAGAAAAAAACAGAAAAATAAAATTTTGAAAATTTTTTTTTCTCTCCCCGTATAACTAAAAGTGGTCAGGCTCCAAGAATATTTTAGCTCGGTAGATAATGTCAAACAATATCATAATCCCAATTTTCAGATTTCAAATAAGTCTAGTTCTCCAGAAACGCCTAATAGGCCGTCGAACTTAGATTAGATTAGATTAGAGGAGGGGCGGCAGATCAAAACCGACCTTGCGAGCACCTTGACCTTAAGATCTATTGTGCATCCCCGCGCTGTTTACCAGTCGGGCAGCAAAGTCTCGATGAACTTCACCACCTTTCTGGGGGCCACATCCATTACTTGTTCAGGCTTTAGGAACCAGGAGCCAAGATGCCGTAACCGTTTCTGGTAGACAGCTTCACACTCACATAGTAGGTGACTGGCTGTCTCGGTGGCTTCCTGACAGAAGCGACATGTACTATCGGGCGCCTTTCCCATGTTTTTTAAGTGATACCTCACGGGACAGTGCCCAGTGAGAGCGCCCGTCAATTTCCTCAATTCCAATTTGCTGAGTGAGAGGCCTTTTTTGGTCCAGCTCGTCGAGTGAGAGAGAAGTAACTTAGCTTGCCTTTGACCATTGGTCGTGCGCCAGGACATGAGCTTCCTCTTTTATTCCCAGTCCTTAATAGCCATTGCTTGATGGCTGGATGGGAAGCCGCAAAACGGTTCAGGTCCAGTAAAGGGGGTTGTCCCTCCTTCCCTGGCCAGTTGGTCAGCCGCTTCATTGCCGTGAATCCCGGAGTGACCAGGCACCCAGATGAGGTTGACCTGGTTCTTTTCTCCGAGTAGGTTAAGTGACGTCTTGCATTCCCAGACCAGCTTTGACTTTACTTGTGGAGAGTCAAGCGCTAGCAGGGCTGCTTTGCTGTCAGATGCTATATATATTTCTTTTCTTTGGTAGTTGCGTTCGGCACAGAGCGCAACGCACTCCCTTATAGCGAGTGTCTCTGCCTGAAAAACCGAAGGACAGAGACCCATTTGTATGGCTAATTGGGTTGAGGGGCCGTAAACACCGGCTCCGACTCGTCCGTCTTCAGTTTTCGAGCCATCAGTATAAAATACCGTAGACCCTCTGGGGAAAACTAATTCTTTATTAGCCCATTGGTCACGACTTGGGAGTGTCGTGGTGAAGTTTTTCCGAAACTCATGTCTCAAAGGAAGGTTGTCTGTGACCACATCCTGAATCTCCTTACACTCATTTAGAATGCGAAGGTGCCCTGTGTAGTCCCCAGTTTTCAGCTCCCGCTCCCTTGCCACCCGGAGAGCCCATCTGGCCGCCTCGCTTTCCAGAAAAATCTCTAGAGGAGGCAGGTCCAGGATGACTTGCAGGGCAGCAGTTGGGCAGGAACGAGATGCGCCTGTTATGGACAGGCACGCTGTTCTTTGTAGTTTTCCTAGGGCTAGTTGACCCGAAACTAGTTTTGCTCTTGGCCACCAAACGAGAGCCGCATAGCTCACGATTGGCCGGACAATGGATTTGTAAATCCAATTCGTTAGTTCAGGTTTTAACCCCCACGTACTTCCGACCATCCTCTGGCACGTGAAGAGAGCTCTCTGGCCCTTGCTGATCACAGCCTCAAGGTGAAGGCTCCAGGAGAGTTTTTGGTCGAAGATCACACCAAGATATTTGGTGTGGTTCGTTGGGATTAGGGTGGTCCCGTTCATCATAATTTTTTTGAGAGAGAGTTTTTTCCTCCTGGTGAATGGCAATAATATCGTCTTTTTGGGATTTATATTGAGACCTTCTCGGATACACCACTCGTGAGTTAAGGTTAGGGCAGTTTGCATTCGATCACTAATTGTGTCGTCATGCTTACCCCGAACCATTATCACAAGGTCATCTGCATAGCCGCAGATCTCAAAACCCGCACTTGTAAGTGTTTTTAGAAGATCGTCAACGACCAGTGACCACAAGAGTGTCGATAAGCAGCCCCTTGTGGGCACCCGTCTCCGGGCGTCGCAGTAACTGAAGCTGCGCCTAGTTGCATATTGATTATCCGGCTGCTCAGCGAAGCCATAATCCAAGCAACCGTTGCCGGTTCCACTCCTCTCTTAACCAACGCACGGTGGATGGACTGCCTTGGCGTATTCGAGAACGCGCCTTCTATGTCAATAAAAGCGCAGAGAGCAACCTCTTTGTACTCTATGGCCTTTTCCAGTTTCCTGGTGAGGCCATGGAGAGCTGAAATCGTTTATTTCCCTGCTTGATATGCATACTGATCTTTGTGTAGAGGAAACTTAGAAAGTAGTCCCGCTCTAATATCTTGATCAATTATCTTCTCCATCGCTTTCAGGAGAAAGGAGGAGAGGCTGATGGGGCGGAATGATTTTGCATCAGTCCCTGGCCGTTTGCCAGCCTTGGGAATGAAGCTCACTCTCACGTCCCGCCAGCAGTCAGGGATGTATCCCCAGGTGAAGCTCCGTCGAAAGAGATCCACGAGGTCCGGGAGTATGACCTGCAGTCCCCTCTGAAGCAGTACCGGGTAGATGCCATCCCCACCTGGAGATTTGTATGGTTTGAAGGATTCGATTGCCCATCGAATCCTTTCTTTTGTGAAGAGTTTTGCAGCAATCTTTCTGGCTCCTCGTCTGGGTGCCGAGACATCCTGATTTGGTTTGTTGCCCAGAAAGATTCGGGAGCCTGGAAAGTGAGTCTCTAGCATGAGTGACAACGTCTCGTCATCTGTGCCAGTCATCTCACCATCCATCCCCCTTAGCTGCCCTAGACCATTACTATGGTCTTTCGATAAGACCTTATGTAGTCTGGCGGCATTTGGCGTGTCCTCAATGTTCTGGCAAAAGGTACGCCACGACTTCCGCTTGGAATTGCGCAGTTCTTTACTATATTCAGTCGTTGCCGCTCTATATGCAGTCTTGTCTTCCAGCGTCCTAGATTTAGACCATCTATTATATAGTGTGCAGGCTTTCTTACGTAGCTTTGCAAGGTTAGAGTTCCACCAGGGCACGTCCTTGCAGTAGTTCACCAAATTGACCACCTCCTCGGGTGGGGATGCTTCCTCCTCATGGTGGTAAGTTGAAGCTATGACTACTTTGACGTTACCTCCGGGAAGACGGACATCTATCACTGCTGCTGCAATGTCGCGTTGTATAAATCTGGAGAGAGGCAGATATTGTAAGTTTTTGTTGATGTAGAGTGCTGCTCTAGGTGCCAGCACCGCTTCATGATAGATAAGTTTACCTGACCCATTTGGTAATCCTTTGATCTTGGATCCCATGACCCAAGGCTCCTATACCAGCATTATGTCTAGGTCTTGTTTAACCAACCTCCAGAGGGCCGCATCTGTAGCAGCCTTGGCATGGTGGAGGTTGATTTGGAGGCACCTAATGGTGTTCCTTGCGGTCCTCCCTTGAGTGCTTCCACGGTTTTCATTTGTTCCGGGGAATGGGTCGCTTGTCGCGCTTCTGCCGGAGTGGAGGCGGCCTTCCATCCCCCGGTTTTTCTGGCTTAAGAGCCTTTCTAATCTTGGGCTCTTCCTCCGCCCTGTTGGAAGTTTGGACTACTTCCATTGGAGTCGGCGTGGCAGTCGCCTGGGCCGACGCCGAGGGTTCTAATTCCGCTAAGGCAGAATCGTGAATCACGGCGCCAGAATCCACAGGTACCGCATCGCCAGCAGCCGCAGAGCTTTGAGCGCTCGGTGGTTTTTTCGTCCAAAACTTGACCTTTCCCAGTCTGTAGTTGACCATGTTCTCTAGCGCTAGTAAAGCGGCTAGGCTTCCATGGTCCAGCGAGAAGACGATCTCTCGGCAGTTTTTCCCTGTGTCCCCTACCTTCAGCACTTTCCACTGAGCGGTGTTCACACTAGGGTTTTGTTTGTCGATGAAGGTCCGTATTTCGTCGACGGTGTACTCCAAGCTATTTGGGAAATAGGCAGTGGCCACCGCCGCACCTGGGATGTTCTTTTCATCCCTGACTTGGACCCTCATGTGGGGGAGTTACAGCTCCTCTTCTTTGGATTTCACCCAGTCGGCTGTAGCCTGATTATCACAGTTAATCACCATGAAGCCTGGGCGAAATACAACATTGTTGAAGATGGGGACTATATTGTCCTCACACCCCAGTATAAGACGAGCCAGTCTTTTTTCCAGCTCGGTCATATCCTCTACCGCTAGGTTACCCTTGGGATGATCGGCCGGAACAAGTCCAACCTTTACTCCCTTGAGCATCCCGCTGTAGGTGGATTTAGGCGGTCTGGTGACAGTTCGAGAGACTGACTTCTGCTGAGACCTGCTTGTGGAGGCAACTCGAGCGTCAGGCAGTCTCTGCGTGCCTTTTCCGCCTTTTTCTTGAGCTGTCGAGGGTCTCGATTGTTCCCGTTTGGGATCAGCTCGAGACCTCGACGGCCCAGGTTGTTGCGTCTTGATCTTCTTCTGCGCATTTCGGTCGGGGGTTGAGTCCTCAGACCTGACCCGCTTCACAGCAGGAGCAGGGTGTAGGGCCTCCCGTTCTGCAATGGTTAGCTTGCAGAGTGTATACGCCTCTTCGTGCGTATGTCCGTTACTCACTAATCATTTGTATCTCTTCCTCTCAGCTTTCCTCAGACGTTGTCTGTTGGACTGCTCTTTAAGCTGAGCCCGCACAGATTCGTCCGAAGAAGTGCCTTCGAGGAGCCGATCTTCATCGGTTATAGCCCCCGCTAAGGAAGCTGTTGTAGATGAAGTTAGAACTGGGGGGTTCTGCACTTCAGGTGTGTTCTCGGTTTGGCCTTCATCAGCCTGAACCAGATTAATCTCCATGGGAATCTCAGTAATAGTGGTTACTGGCGATTCCCCTTGTGACTCTTCTTCTGTTTTTGTTTTGTCATCCATTCGAAGTTTCTTTGTCTGCAGGAAATAGTTGGTCCACTGCATCAGAGCCTGTTGATGCAGCAAGGGTAATTAAACCTGGGGTCCCCGGTACCATGAGTTCGCATACTAGCGACCAGCCCACCCGCTGGCCACGCAGCCCTCGGCGCATGCTGTTCCACCATTGGCTTGGGGGGGATTGTTCGGAGCAAACCATAAAGGCTACTCGGGCGGATCCCCACCGCGCCAAAGCACTCCCTGCAGAGACATGACCTAACAGGGAGGCTTGTGGATCAGTCTTAGTTTTCGCCACTCGTCTTGGACCTTATCGACATAGGTGACCCTGCCGGAACTGTGTTCCGTCGACATCGCCCCAAGATTCATTGTAGTTACTTAAGCCCTCACACCAACGTCAAGGTGCCGATCCCAGTGAGAGGGCCGTCGAACTTGGTACACCCTGTATATATGTATATATATATATATATATATATATATATATATATATTTTTGTCTAATAGACGTTTCGAGACCCGGTACGTTCTTGAGGCGACCTAAGACCCACATGATCCGAAAATATTTCACGAGAATATAAGTGAAAATTGAGTTATTTAGAAATATAACTCTCAAGGTGACCTGAGAGGGGAAAAAAATTAAATCAAAGAAGTTGTATAATCGATTGTCTCCTTCAATCCCGAACCATCACGCAACTTTCCAATCCCACATATACATCATAACTAAATACGACCAACGTTTCCGATCCCAGCGCTGTTGCCAGCTCTTCGGGACATTCCTGAGTGATTTCGATACATAACAGAGCACTGAAGAAAGATTTTTACGGTGAAATTGTTTCTCAGTTGACGCAACGAAATTCACGGAGAAAACATGATGAAAATTGCAATTATGGGTATTTTTCTGGGAGATGGATGTTTTGTTATTTTTTAATGAAATGATGTGTAATTTCTTCATATTCAGTGGGAAGATACCTAGCTGTTTTCATTATTTCATTTCACGACTTTGCGGCTTTATCTCAGATTAATTGCAAAAAACAGGTTTGTTCATCTGACATTCAGTAGTTCAAGTGTTTCCAGTGATCTTCCGCCTTTTTTCGTAACATCATCGTTGGTGAACATTTAATTCTGGATGCCCAACAATTTTCAACATTACAGTTCTCCAGATCTACTTTCATTTTGTGTACTTATTCACAATCTCTAGGGTCATTCTATTGACCAAACTCGATTTACCGGAACCGGAATAAACAATTGCAAATATTATAAATTATTCTTTTGAAAACTAGGGATGCTCTGAGATTGCAACGAGTAACTGTAGAGTTACTGTAAAACTGTCGCAACCACAACACCCGGAATACTTGTACTTGATAATTTTGCGAAATATCTTCATGCAAACGTAAATTACTAAAAGTATCTACAGACCTAATCATAATTTTCAATATTAAGGGTGTTCTTCAGAAGCAGAATTGAAAGTGGATCTTGCATTGCACAAAATTTTCAATCCCACATTTCGTCGGCGTCATATGAAATCGTCTAACTTTTTTTTGTGAAATTGGACGGTTATTGCCTTCTCATTTGCAAATGAAAGATTCATCGGCTGACACTATTTGTTCATGAGAGAGTTCCTAGATTGCGACAACATTTTGTCTTAAAAAAAATTGTAGTACAATAGAACGAAACATTTTTTTCCTTGTCAAATTCACCATTTTGGACCGACGCAATTTTCATTTAACTCCGACGATACATTGCATCGATGAATACGATCTTCCTGTTCTACTCCAGCTACTCCAGAAATCGTGACAAGTCGCCACAATTCCGATTAGATGTATGAAAGGGGGCGCGAGGGAATTGAGGTCAATTCTCTCAATCTGAATGGAGTATAGGTATACTGCATTCACAAATATAAAATAACATATCTGACCACATTCCACTCTGAATTGAATTTAAATGGAGGTTATGCCGCTTGTCAAAATACTTTTATGTTTCAAGTCAATGTTGCCCTTTCTACATTCTTAGCAATTACGTATTTATCAGAATGCGAATTCATTCGGAAAATGAATGAATTGGAAAAGTTCTGACGGACGAAAATAATTAACGATTACATAAATTGATAGAAAGGATTCCTTTTCTAGTTATTTGCAAGGATGATAAAGATTCTGACAATGGTAATTTCAAGCTAAAAATGATGAAAGAAAATGCTTGGTATAAAGAAATAACAAAATTGTCCATGAACCCAGGAGAAAAAAGAAATGTTTTGACTTACTTCAGGAATTCTGTATTAAGAATCGAAAATACGCCGAGAAAAAAAGAATGCTGCAAATTTCGAGAATGTCGATTCAAACTTGAAACGTATCGACATACATGAATTAATATTTTGTACTACTCCTAAGGTTATTTACAAGTGTTTTTAACTTCTGAAAATAACATGAATTACGAAAATACATGGCTTGCAGACGGGATGTTCAGTTCTGTAAAAGGGAACCCTCCCGACAGGTCCTGTTCCGGTGGTTTTTGTTTTCAGAATTAAACATTCTGTCTGTACGCCATTAATATTCATAATTGATTGTCATTTGCGTTGAAGAAAATTTTAGTTGAGAGAATATTACTGAAATAGTAGAAAAATCTTCAATATACCTGATATTGTTGAGAATGTTATCATATTATTATATGAAAATTGAATATTAGACTTTTTCAATTACACTTTTCATCTAATCCAGGGTTACATTTTTTCATTTATTGACAAAAATTCTTGGATACCTGAACTTTTCTTTGAATCATAAAATCTGAGACTGATGGTGAGTTTCATTCACAGAATAGTTGGAAAAACATGTCGTGAAATCGAGGAATATTATTTAGAATTTTCAAAATTTTAAGCATAGGATCAGTTGATGAAGCAGTCGATAAGGCCATCAACGTTGTAAGATCCAGAGAAAATGCCATGAAAGCGACCTATGAGCTATTTCAATCATGACAATCATCCTCGTAAGTCATACAGAAGATTTACATAAACTGATGATATTTATATGCTTTTCAAAAGTTGTTCTTCCCAACAGCTTTCTAAGTATTCGTCATGAAACTTGTAGGGTCTATGTTTTCTGATCATATTTCCTGAAATCTACCAATTAGAAAAAAACTAAGTATCATTAGAGTCAGTGAAAAAACCTCCAGTAAGTGCAGTTATCAAATATTCCCGAGAAGGACATCAAAATGAGAATTTCGAAATCGTTTTATTATCATATATTGGCATACCAAGAATTTCTTGTTCCATCTTTACGATAATTGGTCGTTCTTCTTCCCTTTTCTTTAAATCACCCACAGTGAGTCGACTCCTCTGAATCACGAATCGAAAATTGCACTTAGTAATTCTTCATTCACTTTACTCCTCTAACTATTTACTAGGTATGTTATTTTTCCAATTGAAGTTATAAGAGGACACAAAATCTTTTTTTCATTCAGAAATCGTACAATTGTATAAGATGGCCTGGATTTTAGTGTCTACGATACTTTTTTCCTTTTTTTTTCAAAGAATCGGCATTTAGAAAAATATTCATGACATATGATGAGAAAACAAAAGAAATGTTTTCTTCATTCATTCCTATATATTTATCTTGTGAAGAAATTACGAATATTTTGAAAATTGTTCCACTGAAACATAAAAAAATTTAAAAACATTATTATAAAAAGTGCATTGGAAGAATAAGAGTCTCTGCGTGTTTCTGATATGGGCACACCCCTTCTCTTTATCCAATTATGATTTTAGGTTGTGTTCCTTGCTGGAATAAATCCATATCTTCTACAATTTTCGTTACATTAATTACTGTCGAGGCAGCACTAGTAGTACACAATATAACATATTTTGGGGGCTTTGAGAAAATTTTCGTTCAAATCGTTTGTTAACCAGGGGCGTAGTGGAGCGGGAACCCGTGGGAACGGCGTTCTCACACTGGTTTCATTAAGGAAAAAAAAATAATAATGATAACAAATAAAATTTAAATCACTTTCGCAAGTAATTAAAATAATATCTAAAAAAATGTGTGAGTGCCTCATATATTTATTGGAGGCATCAGCCAGCACCCCATGCACCTTCCTTCCATCGCTAAGTCACAATTTAGCCTTCCCACACTGAAAATTTTACCACTACACCACTGTTGTTAACGGCAAAATACCTGGACTTTAATTAGATACAGAAAGTAGATCAAGCTACCTAATTATTCAAAGTAATTTTTTGGCGAAAATTTTATCCGCTTCATTTATCTTTAATTCTCTTCGCAGCCCAATGAAAATTTAATATTCCGCTAAGGATTATTATCGTCGTTTAATTTTTCATTTTTTCAACTAAGTCAGGTAGAACGGTCTATTACTTGACTAACAATTTATGAAAATGAAAATTCAACTTGAAACTGTCTCACTGAAACACCCAGCGAGCACAAAAACATCTCTGAGCTGTTAAAACTAGGATATTTCGAGACATTGAACAATTTGGACATCCACTGCGATGTTCTGTTTACACATGAATACAACTTTCATATAACATCAAATGTCCGCCGCAGGCGACCATTATCAGGATGTACCTGGGATGTCACAAAAAGAACTTTTCCTAATGTCAGAAAAAGAATTTCCCTAGGATGTCAGAAAAAGAACTTTTTATGCACACAATAGATATTTTACAAGGAATTTGCTCACATTGAATCTCGGTTAGTAAAGTTTACATGACCTTTTTTTCTGATTTCTTGATGGAGAATAAATCTAAAACAGGAAATTCCTCGCCCTTACACGAAATACGGAATTTTTGTGGGATAAAAATTAGAAATACTAATCGTCGAAGTATAACAATGAAAATATAATAATGAAATCAATATCACTATCATCATCAAATTTACGGTTAGCAAAACCTTCAATAGAAAGGACCAGGACGATGAATCAGATGATAGCATTATGCTCGCATTATGACGACCAATCATACTAGTATCATACGATACTATACAGCCAGGGGAAAAAACCTCAGCCGAAAAAACCTGCATCCCCGTAAACAAAAAAACAAAATATCAGATATCAGGAAAATCTTGAAAGACATCAGTGTGATCATCTTCATGTTATCCGTCGATGGGCTCGGATATACAGATTCTTCCCAAAACGACTCGTAATTCTTAATCTGAAATGAATTCTCCATGCCAAATATGGTTATGCTCCGGCTCACGGTTTCCGTTTTATCGAATTTTGAAAAATAGGGGATGAAGAATTACCCCCTGCCTCCCTTTGCGAGTCGATGATTTTTTGTGTGCTTATTAATATTCATATAACAATTCACCATGCCAAATATGATTATGCTCCGGCTCACGGTTTTCGTTTTATGGAATTTTGAAAAATAAGGGATGAAGAATTACCCCCTGCCTCCCTTTGCGGGTCGATGATTTTTTGTGTGCTTATTAATATTCATATAACAATTCACCATGCCAAATATGATTATGCTCCGGCTCACGGTTTTCGTTTTATGGAATTTTGAAAAATAAGGGATGAAGAATTACCCCCTGCCTCCCTTTGCGGGTCGATGATTTTTTGTGTGCTTATTAATATTCATATAACAATTCACCATGCTAAATATGATTATGCTCCGGCTCACGGTTTTCGTTTTATGGAATTTTGAAAAATAGGGGATGAAGAATTACCCCCTGCCTCCCTTTGCGAGTCGATGATTTTTTGTGTGCTCATTAACATTCATATATATATATATATATATATATATATATATATATTTTTTATGAAAAAGAGAGCTAAAATAATACATTAAATGTTGAAACAAAAAGGACCTAAGCTGAGGTAAAAAAAGAACGGGGTATCATAACATTCTTTGTATGATACTATAGAATCATACGATACTATCAACACTAGTATCATGCGATACTATACAGCCAGGGGAAAAAACCTCAGCCGAAAAAACCTGCCTCCCCGTAAACAAAATAACAAAATATCAGATATCAGGAAAATCTTGAAAGACATCAGTGTGATCATCTTCATGTTATCCGTCGATGGGCTCGGATATACAGATTCTTCCCAAAACGACTCTTAATTCCTAATCTGAAATGAATTCTCCATGCCAAATATGGTTATGCTCCGGCTCACGGTTTCCGTTTTATCGAATTTTGAAAAATAGGGGATGAAGAAATACCCCCTGCCTCCCTTTGCGAGTCGATAATTTTTTCTGTGCTTATTAACATTCATATAACAATTCTCCATGCCAAATATGGTTATGCTCCGGCTCATGGTTAGCGTTCTATCGAATTTTGAAAAATAAGGGATGAATAATGACCCCCAACCCCCGTTCGCGAGTCAATGATTTCGTGAACTTAGTCACATTGATATAATAATCAAAAATGCCAAATATGGTCATGCTCCGACAAATAGTTCCTGTTATAATGAAATACAAATATCTCGAAGATGAAAACTTCACCACTTCTCCGAAATAATTTCGATAAATATTTTTTTTTGTACGTCATTCCTTTGTTTCACACTAATTCAATCAATCCTGAGATCTCCATATTCTTTATTGCATGCTGTAACGTAATTTCAATGTTAATTTTATCTTCCGTCCGTACGCCACTGATGACCGCGTTTATGTGTATTCGACAAACGGTCTGCTGGAAATAGTCTGCTAACTTCACACGGGTCCACGACTTTATGTTTAAAGAGCCAATTTGAACCTAAAAGTATTTCGCAATTCAGTTTCGGTACGACCTGACATATGACATCCATGCGACATCCAGCCACAGTAACCGGTAGCATTATTTGATTTTCAATTCGCTGCGTAATTCCTCCTACAGCTACAGCAATTGATATGTTAGTGACCGGTAGAATCGGTATTTCCAACTCTTCATTCCTGATCTCTCTATAAAATTTTTCTGAAATGGCACATACGTCCGAACCACTGTCAATCGATGTTTTAATACCCGTTCACCTATCTGAATTTTAACAGTTGGGAAAACCATTTCCTTTTCTTCCTGTTCCTCATCCGAATCAGTCAATAAATTATCGGTATCTTGGTTAAAAGTGGTTATGTGATATAACTGCGAAGAATTATCGTTGTTTGCATTAGCATTATTCGGCGGGTTATTTCTATTTCCATTGTGATTATTATTGTTTTGATATTGTCCGTTAGGATCCCTTGAAAATCCCGGATTCGCGTTTCCTCGTCTCTGGTTATTATTTCTGCTTATGTTTGTTTCCGACCCATAAGTATCTTCGACTATTCTTAAATAGTCCTCGACAGAATCAAAGGTACACATCCCACAGTAGATATGCAGCACCGGTTCGAGCGCAATTTCGACCATTTTTACATGTAAATCTCCATAAGGAATTCTAAGGTCCATTCTGCAATATTTGGTACCCTTTTGAAGCCCCGTTCCAGGTCGTTCGGTAGGGACAGATCAGGGGCCGAATGAGTGTGAAAATATTCAATACCTGGATTGTGGTTAGACATATTATTGTTTTTTTCAAAATCTAATTACTTATTCCTCATTGTTCTAGTTATACTGAGTGTTCCATCAAATATAAAGTTCGATATATTTTGTTTCGATATACTCATATATTAGAGTTATGTATAGGTAGTATAAGTAGATTTATTTATGGGAAAAAAATGAAAAAAATCGTAAAAATTGTGTTTATTGAAATATTATATACAAGGTGATACAGTTTTATAGGAAATAACTTTCTTGATATATTTGCGTAGTTCATTGTTGTTTTTTTCAAAATCTCATGACTTATTTCTCATTGTTCTAGTTATACTGAGTGTTTCATCAAATATGAATTTTAATATATTTCGCTTCGTTATACTCGTATATGAGAGTAATGTAGAGGATTAGTAGACATATTCATGGGAAAAAATGAAAAAAAAAATGTAAAATTGTGTTTATTGAAATATTATTTACAAGGTAATGCAGTTTTATTGGAAATAACGTTCTAGATATTTTATGTGTAGTCCATTATCATTATATGAGGTTGATATAATTAGTTTCGACATATTAAATTGTTTAAATCTCAATTTGTTATATCATCAAAAATGCTTAAAATGAAAAAACAAATTAATTACTTTGTCAAATATTTTTCTAGTATTTAAGTCTTCTTCCTGAGTTCATCATTTTCATCACTCTTTCTTTTAGGAAATTCATCCAACGAATAATGGCCCCAAGGTAGAGTGCTGAACGTTCCGGGTTGTAAATAACGTTTATCATCTTCCGGACTCAACGCAATCTTATCTTGAGTAAGGGAATATATACATGATGATTTTTTGACCGAATCAAATTTTGAGAAATTGTTTTATGTTTCCATGTCTCCAAACATTCTATGTAATCATCAAAACATATTTTATTCTTCACAACACATTTTTTGATTCCTTTCGCTTTCTTTGTAACACCATAATTTCGAATCATGGACTCAATCTCCTCAGGCTCATATTCATCCTTCTCCCACTGACGTCTATTCTCATCCAGTTCATCATGAGTTGTTACATTCTTGACTGTATATAGTTTCGATCCAAGAGCAGCATAGTCGGTCATTGGTATTCCATTATTTTCATCTTTCATCATTCCTACCTTCTTATTAACTTGTGGAATCCCATAAGGATTGTCCTTAGGATAGTCAGATGTATCAAAATATTTGAAACAATCGTTTCTCATTACATCATATGGATCTTCAAACACCTCGAAAATGAGCGAGTCTGTATCAGTATATAGCACGATGCAGTTATTAAAAGCATTCCTCATGTAGTCGTAATGGAAATTATAAATAGTGGTTTTAGCTATATCCAGGATACTCATCCCCACATAAATTGGCTTGTTCAAATAAATCTGTAGCTTTTGCAACTCAACGGCCACCAAGTTTTCATTGAAAATAGTGCAATTCTTGAACTCTGGTTTGGCGATATAAGCTTCAGCACCATAACGCCCAACCCATTTTGTTAGAAGGCGAACATTTACCCTTTTTCGAATATTCTCCATCGTTTTTCCTGCAACAATGAAAAAGTACATATAAATGTATGAAGTGCGAAGCAATTATAAAAAAACATTATTTTCAATCAAACTCACCAAAGACAGCATTATTCATCAACTTGAATAAATTCTTCTCAAACTCATTCTTAGCATTCTTCCTCAAATCCGTATTCAAATCAATATATGGTTTTAACCAAGCAGATTGTTTGAATTTCAACACCCGATGTATTTTAGTCAGAATCAATCCATTCCTCAAAGCCTGTTTCAGATTTCGATAGTGAATGATATACTTCTGTTTTGAATGTAATGTAGCCATGAGTTTAACGTTTTGCTGAGAAGCTACACTAGGTGTTCGAGTTTTATAATTCATATGTTCTGGACAGAATGGTAAATCTTCATGCAAATCATGTAATTCTCTGGGATATTCAAGATCGACCTCTAAAATATATCCGTCTAAAGAAACATCTGCCACCTGAGTGGCATCGATATTTGTATCACACCATTGAAAACCTCCATATGGTAAATACTGTGACATTGCCCAGCCGTATTGATTGTTCACATCAAAGTACATCAAGTAATTTTGTGGTTTGTTCGGCTCATAATTAAGGATATACTTATTATTTGCATGGGCTCTACGTTTTCCACAAATCTGAGTCAATCTTCCACGAACTCCTCATTCGACAAAGATAAACATGTCAATATCAGTGAGAAGCTCTAATTCTTGTTGAGTATACTTCAACATCGCATCCCATGTATAGCCAGGTAAGGTGAAGTAATGAGCAGGATCCAATCCATATGTCACATGACAACTTGATCGAAATTGTTCACATACATCGGCTAATAGTAGAATATCACTCTTCATATAGAGATCTGAATATTCACCCAAACTTTTGCATTTGAATTCTTCCCAAACAAGTTGAGCTCTCATATATTTCCTCCTGGGACATTTTTTATCATCCAATTTATTGTAGAATTCTTCAATTGGTGGTAGAGAAGTTTCATCGAACCGTTCAAAAGAATCAATATAATCGAACGGCATCACCCCCTTTTGCGTGAGAAGATTTATGCGTTCTTCCGGTTCTTCAAGAAATTGAGATTTCTCGATAGGATGCAGAGCAGAAGTTACAGCCCATGCAAAGCATGCTTTATCGCCATTCTTCACATTGATGCAAGCCTCTTTTCGTTTAATTTCAGCGGGAAGTTCGATGTAGGATGATCCGAGCTGAGGTGTGAACTTATTTATGTTAACTCCTAGGTTAACAACATTCGTGAGAGTCCATCCACTATCCCTCTCTAGAAATTCTTCCAAATCTTTAAGAAGAGGTGCCAACACATTCTTATTGAACCATTCAGTAACATCAGTATCTCTATATATTGGGAAATTGGCAGTATTGAAATATTTATATTCCTTCCGCAGCTGGACGGCTTTCATTATTTCGAATTCTCCACAAAATATCATATTGACTTTAACGGCTTCATGTATTTTCAAAGCATTTTGAATTCTTCTTCGAAAAATTGATTCACAGTCCATCAAGAATTTTTTAGGATCCTTATGCTTCAAATTAGTAATTACACCTGTTCTTATGCGTCCATCGAATGCTGATATGGAGTCATTCCATTGTACTCTGTTCCAAGCTGTCTCATTCCTTCTAGAATATTCACCACCTTTCCAATGTCTTGATTTCAATTGTGATCGATAAGATTTAACATGATTCAATGTTGTCAAAATTTTCTGTTTCTCTCCGTTTGATTTAGTATTTCTCAATCTTTTTGTCAAACGTCTGATGGCAATAGCACATTTTTTTATTCCATCATCTAATGAAGAATTATCTGGAGAAATTCTGAAGTAGCAGAGGAGAGCTGCGATCTTCTCGATGAATGCAGTTAATGATAACATATTCCCTGGTCAGGTGACAAACTGTAAACAAAAATAGATTATAGATCTTCTATTTATTCGAAATGAGATGGATTCTTTGAGTATTATAATACAAGATGATGACGAGTAGAGACATCTATTGGAATATATCCACATAAAAATTTATAACTCACATCATTGAGAGATAAAAATTGGATACTCGACATATTTCCAATATTAGTAGATTTTCTACAAAAGCAGCAGAATATATATGCTGTGGAATCTGTAGGAAAGAATTCAATCAATCAAATAACTTGAGCAGACATCTCAATATATATAAAAAATTTACTTTACTTTTATAGTGTGTGGAAGAAAATTGACTAGAAATGATAACTTGAAAAAACACTTTATCAAGAAAAATCACAGAATCCATGATCAGATCAACGTTGAACTCTCAGAAGACACTGTGAAAAGATCCATCAGAAATATGATTATGATAGACAGAATATGGAACAAAGTTATCAAATACCAAATACTAGATATCCTCATAAAATTAGTAGTGATAAACATTTTCCTGAAATGCATGATGATCTACGCATACTGTATAAAGAAAAATATTCTGAAGATACATCTAGCAGAATACAATTTTTAGTGAAACACTTACGAGAAGTTGGCGCTATTTACTAGGATATAACTAGTATCAGACTGAGGATATCTTTATGAATTATACCTTTCTGATAAATATTAAAAACTTATATTTTTCGTTTGAATTTAAAATGTATCTACTCATAACATGTACATTAAAAAAAAAAAAAAGATGTGGATTTGAACCATACGGTTCTTCAATAACCTCCCATGCAACATTTCATCTATGAATAATGGGAAATAAAAGTCTGTTTCTTCAAGACAGAGAACTGAAACAAAATAACTATCCATGGTATTTTTCTATCAATTTAAAATAATATATAAAAAAAAAACTATAATTTCTTAACTTTCGCAGAGGTATATATCCATCGACATTATAGAATACGAATCTTCTTTTCAAGCGTTCACTGTTTTCCGTTCGAAACTTTTTCACGTCCAAATTTTTTCAAATATCTCCGAAATCTGAACCCCTTCAACTATTGATGAGTAAGACATATTCAACAGGATGTTGAAATTTCAAAATCTTATACCCCTATCGTTGATTTTATAATATACAATCATGCGGTTCCATAAATGCGTTAAATCATATCAGGCTCTGACGTTTAAGTATTGAAAAAAAAATGAAAATTACCACTTCCCATGTCGCCGAGTCTACACATATTTAATAGGATGTTAAAGTTTCTAAATCATATGTCATCATCTTTCACCACAATCCCACCCCCTTACCTCTGTTATCATTAATTCTCAAATCAAATCATATAGTTACCAAAACTGACCTAAATTATTCTAACATATATTTTTTTCTTCAAATGCACATATCCTCGAAATCTATCGTGTAAGACGAGAAATTGATCAAAAATCACTCCTTCTTGACCACCTCTATCGAGTCTGAAAAATTTTTTAAGAGGATGTTAATGATTCAAAATAGTATCGCATCGTTATATCATGCCCCGCACCCCTCCATTCTAATCAGTTCATAATGATCATAGGATTTCTCTATCTAACCAAAATCATTCTAAGCCATTTTTCCATAAATTCTTCATAACATCTTTAATCTAAGCACTAAACATGTAGTAAAACAAAAAAACAAAAATTATAATGATGGGAAAAGCACACTCCTTCCACCTATGACAATTCTTCAATTGCCTAATGGGATGATAACATTTCATCATAATATTTAAATTGTAAAAAAGTTATACTTACTCAGAACCGATTTAACCACAATTTCGATAGAAAAGTCACTGAACCGGGAATCTAGAGAACGAATGATAATCGTTGCCGAATTCATCCCGTATTTGTTAACCTGGCGAGATGACGTCATTTTGAATACGTAATAGAACAGACAATCTACATACATCGACCTTATGACATCTTGTCCAGACCTGTATTATGTTATCAAGCATTATTTTAATAGCGTCCGTTGAAGGTCGAAAGGGCTCACATGGAAATGATGACTTCCTTCAAGAATGAACATACTGATTCACAATTTTGAATGCTATTTCACCGACTGTATATTCAAATCAGTATGTTCATTCTTGAAGGAAGTCATCATTTTACTGATTAGAATGGAGGGGTGCGGGGCATGATATAACGATGCGATACTATTTTGAATCATTAACATCCTCTTAAAAAATTTTTTAGACTCGATAGAGGTGGTCAAGAAGGAGTGATTTTTGATCAATTTCTCGTCTTACACGATAGATTTCGAGGATATGTGCATTTGAAGAAAAAAATATATAGTCAGAATAATTTAGGTCAGTTCTGGTAACTATATGATTTGATTTGAGAATTAATGATAACAGAGGTAAGGGGGTGGGATTGTGGTGAAAGATGATGACATATGATTTAGAAACTTTAACATCCTATTAAATATGTGTAGACTCGGCGACATGGGAAGTGGTAATTTTCATTTTTTTTTCAATACTTAAACGTCAGAGCCTGATATGATTTAACGCATTTATGGAACCGCATGATTGTATATTATAAAATCAACGATAGGGGTATAAGATTTTGAAATTTCAACATCCTGTTGAATATGTCTTACTCATCAATAGTTGAAGGGGTTCAGATTTCGGAGATATTTGAAAAAATTTGGACGTGAAAAAGTTTCGAACGGAAAACAGTGAACGCTTGAAAAGAAGATTCGTATTCCATAATGTCGATGGATATATACCTCTGCGAAAGTTAAGAAATTATAGTTTTTTTTTTATATATTATTTTAAATTGATAGAAAAATACCATGGATAGTTATTTTGTTTCAGTTCTCTGTCTTGAAGAAACAGACTTTTATTTCCCATTATTCATAGATGAAATGTTGCATGGGAGGTTATTGAAGAACCATATGGTTCAAATCCACATCTTTTTTTTTTTTTAATGTACATGTTATGAGTAGATACATTTTAAATTCGAACGAAAAATATAAGTTTTCAATATTTATCAGAAAGGTATAATTCATAAAGATATCCTCAGTCTGATACTAGTTATATCCTAGTAAATAGCGCCAACTTCTCGTAAGTGTTTCACTTAAAATTGTATTCTGCTAGATGTATCTTCAGAATATTTTTCCTTATACAGTCTATCATAATCATATTTCTGATGGATCTTTTCACAGTGTCTTCTGAGAGTTCAACGTTGATCTGATCATGGATTCTGTGATTTTTCTTGATAAAGTGTTTTTTCAAGTTATCATTTCTAGTCAATTTTCTTCCGCACACTATAAAAGTAAAGTAAATTTTTTATATATATTGAGATGTCTGCTCAAGTTATTTGATTGATTGAATTCTTTCCTACAGATTCCACAGCATATATATTCTGCTGCTTTTGTAGAAAATCTACTAATATTGGAAATATGTCGAGTATCCAATTTTTATATCTCAATGATGTGAGTTATAAATTTTTATGTGGATATATTCCAATAGATGTCTCTACTCGTCATCATCTTGTATTATAATACTCAAAGAATCCATCTCATTTCGAATAAATAGAAGATCTATAATCTATTTTTGTTTACAGTTTGTCACCTGACCAGGGAATATGTTATCATTAACTGCATTCATCGAGAAGATCGCAGCTCTCCTCTGCTACTTCAGAATTTCTCCAGATAATTCTTCATTAGATGATGAAATAAAAAAATGTGCTATTGCCATCAGACGTTTGACAAAAAGATTGAGAAATACTAAATCAAACGGAGAGAAACAGAAAATTTTGACAACATTGAATCATGTTAAATCTTATCGATCACAATTGAAATCAAGACATTGGAAAGGTGGTGAATATTCTAGAAGGAATGAGACAGCTTGGAACAGAGTGCAATGGAATGACTCCATATCAGCATTCGATGGACGCATAAGAACAGGTGTAATTACTAATTTGAAGCATAAGGATCCTAAAAAATTCTTGATGGACTGTGAATCAATTTTTCGAAGAAGAATTCAAAATGCTTTGAAAATACATGAAGCCGTTAAAGTCAATATGATATTTTGTGGAGAATTCGAAATAATGAAAGCCGTCCAGCTGCGGAAGGAATATAAATATTTCAATACTGCCAATTTCCCAATATATAGAGATACTGATGTTACTGAATGGTTCAATAAGAATGTGTTTGCACCTCTTCTTAAAGATTTGGAAGAATTTCTAGAGAGGAATAGTGGATGGACTCTCACGAATGTTGTTAACCTAGGAGTTAACATAAATAAGTTCACACCTCAGCTCGGATCATCCTACATCGAACTTCCCGCTGAAATTAAACGAAAAGAGGCTTGCATCAATGTGAAGAATGGCGATAAAGCATGCTTTGCATGGGCTGTAACTTCTGCTCTGCATCCTATCGAGAAAGACCCTCAACGAACTACCAAATATCCTCATTATTCCAAAGTTTTGAAGTTGAAAGGAATACAGTTTCCAATGACGATGAAGCAAATACCGAATTTTGAGAAACAAAACCAAATATCCATCAACGTCTATGTTCTGCAGAAAGAAGAAAATTTCATCATCTTACCAACTTACCTAACCAAAAACAAGATGGAAAGACATGTCAACCTACTTCTGATACAAGATCGCTATACGGAAGATGATACTCCTGTTAGATATCATTATGTATGGATCAAAAATTTATCACGACTTGTATCGAACCAATTGAGCAAAGAAGAGCATAAGAAATTCATTTGTGATAGATGTTTACACTATTTCCGTACGAGAGAAAAACTTTTGAGTCATTCAGAAGACTGCATGAAAATGAATGAGGCAGCTATAAAGATGCCGAAAATAGGGGAAAATATACTGAAATCAAAAATCATAACAATAAAGAGAGGGCACCTTTCATCATTTATTCCGACCTAGAAAGCATATTGAAACCTGCAATTATAAAAAATAATTATCAAGAACACAAAGCTGCAGCAATTGGATACTTTGTTAAATGTTCTTATGACGATTCTTTGAGCTTTTATCGGTCATATCGAGGTCTTGATTGCATGAAATGGTTCGCTGATGAGCTGAGTCAGTTTGCTGAAGATGTTGAAACTGTTTTCATCTGCCCCCATGATATTAAAATGTCCCCGCAGCAGGAATCCGAATTCCAAAAAGCAACCCACTGCCATATATGTGAAGGCGTTTTCAAACCTCAAGATAAAAAGATGCGAGATCATAACCATCTGATTTCCGAAAATAATTATCGTGGAGCAGCACATGAAGAATGCAATATCAATTATAAGGATAGTCATACAATACCAATTGTATTTCACAACTTGAGTGGTTATGATGCACATTTCATAATCGAAGAGGTTGCAACCAGAATAAAAGGAAACATTGATTTACTTCCGATCACGAAGGAAAAATATATAAGTTTTACTAAACATTATGAAAGCTATCGAATTAATTTTCGATTCATTGATAGTTTCCGATTCATGGCTTCATCTTTAGATCAGCTGGCGTCCTACTTGAAGGAATTTCCTAACCTCAAATCTCAATTTCTTGAAGAACCGGAAGAACGCATAAATCTTCTCACGCAAAAGGGGGTGATGCCGTTCGATTATATTGATTCTTTTGAACGGTTCGATGAAACTTCTCTACCACCAATTGAAGAATTCTACAATAAATTGGATGATAAAAACTCAACTTGTTTGGGAAGAATTCAAATGCAAAAGTTTGGGTGAATATTCAGATCTCTATATGAAGAGTGATATTCTACTATTAGCCGATGTATGTGAACAATTTCGATCAAGTTGTCATGTGACATATGGATTGGATCCTGCTCATTACTTCACCTTACCTGGCTATACATGGGATGCGATGTTGAAGTATACTCAACAAGAATTAGAGCTTCTCACTGATATTGACATGTTTATTTTTGTCGAACGAGGAGTTCGTGGAGGATTGACTCAGATTTGTGGAAAACGTAGAGCCCATGCAAATAATAAGTATATCCTTAATTATGAGCCGAACAAACCACAAAATTACTCGATGTACTTTGATGTGAACAATCAATACGGCTGGGCAATGTCACAGTATTTACCATATGGAGGTTTTCAATGGTGTGATACAAATATCGATGCCACTCAGGTGGCAGATGTTTCTTTAGACGGATATATTTTAGAGGTCGATCTTGAATATCCCAGAGAATTACATGATTTGCATGAAGATTTACCATTCTGTCCAGAACATATGAATTGTAAAACTCGAACACCTAGTGTAGCTTCTCAGCAAAACGTTAAACTCATGGCTACATTACATTCAAAACAGAAGTATATCATTCACTATCGAAATCTGAAACAGGCTTTGAGGAATGGATTGATTCTGACTAAAATACATCGGGTGTTGAAATTCAAACAATCTGCTTGGTTAAAACCATATATTGATTTGAATACGGATTTGAGGAAGAATGCTAAGAATGAGTTTGAGAAGAATTTATTCAAGTTGATGAATAATGCTGTCTTTGGTGAGTTTAATTGAAAATAATGTTTTTTTATAATTGCTTCCCACTTCATACATTTATATATACTTTTTCATTGTTGCAGGAAAAACGATGGAGAATATTCGGAAAAGGGTAAATGTTCGCCTTCTAACAAAATGGGTTGGGCGTTATGGTGCTGAAGCTTATATCGCCAAACCAGAGTTCAAGAATTGCACTATTTTCAATGAAAACTTGGTGGCCGTTGAATTGCAAAAGCTACAGATTTATTTGAACAAGCCAATTTATGTGGGGATGAGTATACTGGATATAGCTAAAACCACTATTTATAATTTCCATTACGACTACATGAGGAATGCTTTTAATAACTGCATCGTGCTATATACTGATACAGACTCGCTCATTTTCGAGGTGTTTGAAGATCCATATGATGTAATGAGAACCGATTGTTTCAAATATTTTGATACATCTGACTATCCTAAGGACGATCCTTATGGGATTCCACAAGTTAATAAGAAGGTACTAGGAATGATGAAAGATGAAAATAATGGAATACCAATGACCGACAATGCTGCTCTTAGATCGAAACTATATACAGTCAAGAATGTAACAACTCATGATGAACTGGATGAAAAAAGACGTCAGTGGGAGAAGGATGAATATGAGCCTGAGGAGATTGAGTCCATGATTCGAAATTATGGTGTTACAAAGAAAGAGAAAGGAATCAAAAAATGTGTTGTGAAGAATAAAATATGTTTAAAATTCATATTTGATGAAACACTCAGTATAACTAGAACAATGAGAAATAAGTCATGAGATTTTGAAAGAAACAACAATGAACTACGCAAATATATCAAGAAAGTTATTTCCTATAAAACTGTATCACCTTATATATAATATTTCAATAAACACAATTTTTACGATTTTTTTCATTTTTTTCCCATAAATAAATCTACTTATACTACCTATACATAACTCTTATATATGAGTATATCGAAACAAAATATATCGAACTTTATATTTGATGGAACACTCAGTATAACTAGAACAATGAGGAATAAGTAATTAGATTTTGAAAAAAACAATAATATGTCTAACCACAATCCAGGTATTGAATATTTTCACACTCATTCGGCCCCTGATCTGTCCTTACCGAACGACCTGGAACGGGGCTTCAAAAGGGTACCAAATATTGCAGAATGGACCTTAGAATTCCTTATGGAGATTTACATGTAAAAATGGTCGAAATTGCGCTCGAACCGGTGCTGCATATCTACTTCCCACTCGATATGATTCCCCTTTGTATTTACGCAGAAAAATGTTTAGAAATCAGCGTAACCAGTTTATGCTCAGGAATTTTTTCATCTAGAAATCCAGCCTGATGGGCTAAATTCAAAATATACTCCGCTCGATTACCCGACTCAAATTTACCGTAACACAAATCTAAAAATAAATCGCGCTGTTTATCCGTACTCCAGAACCGATTCTTAAAAGCTTGTTCAAAGTCCGAAAATGTAATGAACGTACTTTCTTTCAGAGCACCCCAATCAGCCGCTGTACCCCTAAGACACGATATAGCAAGACCCTTTCTACATTCTTCTGGAACGCCAGCCTCGTTGAAAATACTCACTAATTTATTTAAAAAGGTCATTGGGTGAACTTTTGAATTTGGATAATAAGTTAGATTATTACCCCCCAGTTCCCTCCAATTCAGCAAATAAGATCTATCTCTACGAGCGATGTTATTATAAGAAACTCTAGCACTCCTATCATCAGTTGAAGGAACCTGCTCCTGAACCTGAGTTCGCTTTTCAATATGTTCAACATTTATTGACAAATTTGCAACTGTTTTTTGTAATTCAAGCATACCCCTGGTCAAATTATGGAGCATACTTTCTACATCTGGATGAATGTCTACTAAATCATCACTTTGGTTTCTTCTCCCTTTACCTTTTCGCGTATTCATTTTTTTAACCGTTATAACTTATCTAATACTACAAAGAATTTCGCACAAACATGCGTTAATATACAGTTTCGAATAATACCTATCAAAATAAAATGAAATCTGATGAGCATTCAATATGGCACAGTACCTGGTAGCTGCTTTAATGTTACTGTACCCTTTTTCGCACCGCCTGGTATCTCCTCGAATTTCTCGAAGTCGATCGTAAACAACGAACAGCTGACTCAAGGCGATGATGGTCTGAACCACTGGATCGATCGCTGCTTGGTTGGCTAGGTTAGGATCGTCCGCTGCTTTACGCCTAAATGACGCCGACTTCAACCCTCAACACTAGGAAACTTCCACGTGGATTTCAGGAACAAAACGCTGTTTTCTGATTCCAGCACTGATATTTTTCTTGCACTATTGTGAAACTTTCACTCACAAACACGTTTTTCTTCTGGATTTCCAACCGTTTAGCCTATGGTTGGGCGCCAATTTGAGATGGTTGAGACTGGGTCGTGGGTTAGAATTTATCTTTTGAAGAAAATATGTTTCAAATGTCGGATAGGCATTCCAAAATAACAGCACAACACTTATTTTTTTACTTCGTTATTGATCGAAGAATACTTTACTTATATTTTAATACGAAGTTACAAGTATAACACAAAACGGCATCGGCGTATGCAAACAAAGGCCTCTGGCCGCCGACTAATTGACTTCATGCGTGGCAAGCAGGCCACGTCGACACTCCCTACTCCTCAACGCCAAGTACTGCGATGTTGAGAAGGGGAACCACCACATCGTGTATAAAAGGGGGAGGGCTTCCCGGTGATGGAAAACCTAAATATACCTGCATTAGGAGCTCAACAAACCCTAAAAACAAGGACCGCTGACATGAATTGAGAAATATTGACCGGAAATTAAGATCATTATTCACCAGAAAAGACATCCACCATTTACATGCGTCCACTAATAGGTTTTACATTTCGAGAAAAGGCGGAGGGAGAGTTCTGCAAAACCTGGAAATAGTACACAATAAAACAGTACGCATCATGGGAGAGTATTTTCTTTCTAAAAACTCACCGTTCTACCGAACTATCTATCAGACGGATGAAAATTTGAGTCCGTTGAACTTGACAGGGCATCTAGATCCAATGCGGCCCACCATCGAAAAACTCTCCCGAGAGTGGCATAGTAGGCCCCTGCACGGAAGGTATCCTGGTAGCCTGCAAAATAATCATGTTTATAGATCGGAACTTACCTCAAAGCTCGGTATTTGTTTCCCGAAACAGAAGGTAGATGTATCGCCATCCAAGACCAAGTGATTCCGACTAGATCATATATTAAGATTATTAAGAACATCACCGGAAGGAACATGTTCACGGATAAATGCCGAAAATGCTCCCAAGTAGCCGAATCTGTGCAGCACATCGCGTCATACTGACCTCTGGTGGCACCAGTGGACTACACGTAACGGCGCGATGCGATAGCTGGAGTCTGTTACCAATGCAGCCTAATAAACAAAACCGTGAGATCATTTGAATATCGACTAACAAACATTCTGGAGAACGAAAATCATAGACTTTATTGGGATACAACGGATCTGGCAATCAAACACAACAAACCCGATATTCTTCTTTTCAACAAAAAGAACAAAACAATGGAAATCCTAGAAGTTACTATCTCTGCCGACGATAATGTGCAGAAAGCCTTCCTTGAGAAGCTGACCAAGTATCACGATCTGGCGTTCGAGATGAAAACGATTTATGGCCTGAAAGCGACATCTATACTCCCACTGGTTATGTCCACAGACGGACTGGTGGAGGGGCACTTCGTGGAGAACACCCTGAGAATGGACTTGGATAAGGAGCTGATACGTATTAAAGCCCAGAAAGAGGTCCTCCTCGCAAATGTGTGGATAAAAAGAAAGTTTCTGACATCTCTCTGAAACAGTCTTGACCTGAGGTGTGCCGGGCTGTGAAGAGCTGCCTACTCCTCCGAAATAATACATTTGTACAAAAAAATTCAAGTTTTTAATAAATTGGTGGGTGAAAAAAAAAACAAAAATCATACTTATGACATTAATATATTACAAGCACAGGTATACACCTATATCAAAATTTCAACTAATAAAATAGGTACTGAAATATATGTATTCCAAATAACAATAATAACAACACTGCCGGCATTCTCCCTTGGGTTGTGGGTTTGTTTCAGGGATCACTTTATTAACTACATTGGGCGATTTTAAGAAAACCCCTGTGTAAACCTGTTAACTTAATTAATAACTAGAAAAATTGAAAATTAATGGCTTTGCAGACGGAATTGAATTCTGGAAAAATGACCAGCCCGAGCAGGATTTGAACCTGCGACCCTCGAATTACTAGTCCAATTTTTCTATATAATTTTCAGAAGTTAACATTCATTCTTAATCAATAACACTTTTTTGTGATAATATTAATAAATTTTTTTTTTATTGCAGATGGTAGCTTTGGAGAACCTGAGTGCTGCCGAATTGTATAATCCTAAAAATATCAAGTGGTGTTTAGTTTCCTGTTAAAATAGAAATTATATCAATGAATGTAATTCAAATGTTAAGCTGTGGAATTTTTTCTCGACCTACCCTGAAGACAAATTTCTTTTGGAAATAGTATCACCAATCAGAGACTTCATCGGTATGAGTTGTGGGGTAGAGAAATGTGAAACACTAGATGTGAATCTGGCATTACACTAATAGCGTTAGCCTGTGAGCTGCGTTGTCCCAAATAACTGCTTCTTAGGGCGAAGAGGTAGACAGGGGAGTCGCTTTATAGTGTTGCGGAAACTAGTTTTGGAGAGTTAAATCACCATCTTCAGGAGCGAGGTATCAGGACAACTGCAATGAAAATAAGAATGAAAAGAAACTCAGAATGAAAAATATGTATGTAATTCAGTCTAGTTTGTCTGCATTAGAAACGTCTAGGATAAATTGGATCATGGAATCGATACAACAGAACACCTGATGAGTGCAATTCGGAAATTTGATACATTGAAATTCAAAAATCCATCTTCTGAATAGTTTAAGGCTTTCATGACCGGATATACTGGTATGCAAAGAGTCTTCCGGGCTTATTGGCCGTGGTCCATTAGGAATAATTTCACCTAACGTTTCGCCTACAACTTCGGTAGGCATCTTCAGAGGATTCTCGGTCTAAGGTTGTACCTCGAACGCTGAATTTCTGACACTGGCGCGTTCGAACCGGAAACGTCATATGCGCGCCGGTTTGTGGCGGGAAAAAGTGGCGCGTCTACTTCTCTTTGCATACCAGTATATCCGGTCGTGAAAGCCTTAAAATATTCATTAAACGCCTCTACGGGGAGGTTACATACAATTCCATTCGACGATTGGACTTGTTGAAGAAGAGGAAAGCAGACCAACTTTGCACCCTCACGTTTCTGAAACGTTATCGAGATACAAATGTCATTCCGAACTTCGTACGCTTCAGACGGATTTTTGTCAGTGCTCAAGCACATAGAATATACAATCGCGCCGAATGCGCCTTACTAAGGGAAAGGATTCGTTATTCCCGCCAAAAACTTGTCAATATCGACGAGAATATCAGGCTTTTAGAAAATAATCTAATAATGACCTTAACACCAGCAGACTGTTCCTCTATCAGTAACATAACCCAGAAATCCATGGAGGGTCGAATGTTCAGTAATACTAAACGCCTCAAAAATAAATTCTCGCGCTTGCAGGAATCATCTGTTCCTTCAGTTCCGAACAGAAGAGAAACTGTGATTAACTTGTCCAAGAGGACATTAACACCGGAGGAGAAATCTGTCCTTGAAAAAGGAAACAATTTCTCCATTCGAACAAAACAAATTCCGGTGGAGAATATAGTAGCTAATGTTGAGGCAGCAATTCGGTCTTTACCTGAGGCTACAGCTGAGGAAGTGAGGACTGAAGCCTCCAGAATTATCAGGAAGGCTAAACCATCAAAAAGTAATATAAATTTCAGGGAATACAAAGTCATAAAGAATCTCAATGAGGACACATCCATTGTGATCCTTCCAGCTGATAAAGGAAACGCAACGGTAGTAATGAATTCGTCAGACTATGATTTCAAAATGAGGGAGTTGTTAGAGCCTTCAAACTACACTAAACTCAGAAGACATCCTACCTCATCCAAAATCAAACAAACAAAGGCTCTCATGAAAGTTTCTTCTCTCGATGAAGAAACTAAAAAGAGAATCTGTAAGAGTGAAGCAAGGGCTCCGCGCATATACGGACTTCCGAAAATTCACAAGGATAATGTCCCATTGAGACCAATTGTTAGTACCATTGACTCGCCAACATACGATTTAGCCAAATTCTTAACGACGATGTTGAGACCTTATGTGGAAAATACGGAAACCTTTGTCAAGGACTCTACTCACTTTGTAGAAAAGCTGCAGAACATCCAGTTGGGACCAAATGACTGACTCGTTAGTTTTGATGTTGTGTCTCTGTTCACATTAGTTCCCATCAGAGAATCGCTAAACTACGTTTCGGAGATATTCCCGAATGACATAGCAAAGCTCTTCGAACTTTGCCTAACATCCAGCTACTTTCAGTGGAAAGGCGAGTTCTATGAACAAATAGACGGTGTCGCCATGGTAAACCCTCTAAGTCTTGCAATTGCGAATTTCTTCATGGAAAAATTCGAACAAAGTGCCATCGAATCGACATCGAAGAAACCATCTACGTGGCTACGTTATGTAGACGATACTTTCGTCATTTGGGGTCACGGAGATGAAGAATTGCAAGTTTTCTTAACCCATCTCAACAGTAGGCACCCAAATATTCAATTCACAATGGAAGTTGAAAAGGATGGTGCACTACCATTTCTGGACGTCTTGGTAACTAGAAAGCCTAATGGGAAACTAGGACACAGGGTTTATAGAAAACCAACCCACACTGACAGATATCTACATAAGGAGTCTAATCATCACCCCAAACAGAAACGAGGAGTTATCAAAACACTCGTAGAAAGAGCCCGACGATTATGCGAGCCGGAATTTCTGGAGGATGAACTTGAACATTTACAGAATGCATTCATCGCCAATGGCTATAATACCAAAAAAATTCAGAGGGCAATAAGAACAAAAACTTCCACCCGTGATGATAACACATTACAAATTACACCTAACGGAAGAGCCATCTTACCATTCATCCCCAAGGTCACAGATAGAATTGGTAAAATACTGAAAAGGCACAACATCGAGACTGTTTATAAGCCGACACAAAAACTTGGGCAAATGATCAAAACAACCAAAGACAAAGTTGACCCACTTTCACAAGCTGGTATTTACAGAATACCTTGTGACTGCGGCAAAGTCTATATTGGCACAACAAAGCGGAGTATTAATACTAGAATTAAGGAACACGAACGGTGCTGTCGACTGAATCAGACAGAAAAATCCGCACTAGCAGAACATGCGCTAATAGATGGACGAAACATAGATTTCTCAAAAGCGGAGATTATTTCCAATATTAGAAGTTACTATCCCAGGCTGAACATGGAAGCCATTGAAATTTATAAACACAAAAATAACATAAATAGAAAACAAGAGACTCCTTTCTTGCATAGCGCCTGGTTACCCACCTTAGAAAAAACGAAGATCAAGCCGACACGAAGCGGGAGCGATGGGCCAATCAGCATCGCGCAAGTAGACGCGCCACTTTTTCCCGCCACAAACCGGCGCGCAGATGACGTTTCCGGTTCGAACGCGCCAGTGTCAGAAATTCAGCGTTCGAGGTACAACCTTAGACCGAGAATCCTCTGAAGATGCCTACCGAAGTTGTAGGCGAAACGTTAGGTGAAATTATTCCTAATGGACCACGGCCAATAAGCCCGGAAGACTCTTTGCATACCAATCCATCTTCTGTTCAAGTTGAGAATACCGTTTTTAAAAAAAAATCAGAAACCAAACTTGATGAAAAACCGTGTCAAATAGGTGAGAAATTAGGTTCACCCAATAGGTTTCATCAACAGGATGCTTGTGCTTGTTGGAATAAGGACAAAATTAAAACAGTGAATAATACTGAACTTCAAAAAAACCTGAATGATGAATTACGTAACCAAAAAAACTAGGAATGGTACCACTGATTCGACTGGATGTGCTGATTAATAACCAAGAATCAATTAAAGGTGTATATGATACTGGAGGTAATATAACCATGATTTATTCGAAAATTTTAAAAAAGTTAGGTGTGAAAATGACTCAATATAAGAGCACATTCAGAACAACTAGTGGTACTGATGAAACAGACGGTATAATAAGATTGAAAATGAAAATTCTCGATATTGAAGATTAAATTGATGTGACAATAATTTCCATTATGACCTGATTATTGGTCTCGTTTATGCATTGACTTCAGAGATTCGAACAAAATTGTTGTTCCAGAATCACAACCTTTCCCATCAATTGATGAAATGATGAGGAAAACAAGATATTGTAAATGGTTCACAGCGCTCGATATCAATTCTACTTTTTGGTCAATTCCAATTAGAGTAAACGATAGATATAAGACAGCTTTCGTTACACAGGATGGACACTGGCAATGGAAGTGCTAACCCTTTGGTTTGCAAACATCTCCTTCTATTTTCCAAAGAATTCTATCGAATATTATTCGAAAACATGGTTTGAATGACACATGTGTAGTATATATTGATGATATTGTGGAGGATGGGATAGGATTCCGGGAAAAGACGTAGAACGGTTTAATAATTTATTTTAACAAAAACAAATTCGAAGTTGCTGTAAAACTTATTAGTCTGAAAAGACTGATTGATAAATCGTTGCGGCAGAAGGTAATGGTTAGTCTGAAAAGACTGATTTTGTAGGACGGCGACGACGGTTGAAAGGTGTAAAACTTATTAGTCTGAAGATACTGATTTTTGTAGAATATATCTATCCTACACGGTGAAGGCGAGTCGATAAATGGTAATGGTTTTGAAAGTCTCAAAAGACTGAATTTCGGAGGCTGGATCGTCGTTGCTTTTAGGGGCTGAGAATGTCGGTTGTTCGAAGTATTCGACGACGCAGGTAGCCGTTGTTGAAAAATCTAGTCGAAGCGGTAAAACAGATGGTTCTGCGTTGAGAGCGAAAGTGTCGAATATTTTGAAGTTGCTGGTTTCGAAGTATGTCGAAGAATGAATCTGCATCTGTTTTCTTGCGATTTTTATGCCTGTTTGTCTTCACCTATTAGGGAAGCTAATTTAACGTCCATGAAAAGGCGTGCCTGCGTCAGATCTGCTCAAGTCGGATTTTTACGAAATGGGGTTTTCGTTTCAGCTGGACTTGAAGAATTTTCGGTGATTTTCGTCGACTTTGTTTTAGCCGGACTTTTTGTTTCGATATTTTCGCCACAATATATTGATTTTTCCAAAGAGCTTTGTGGAACATATACAAACTTCAGAAAAGTTATTGGAAGCCATTTTACAAGAAGGTTTCAGATTGAAGTTTTTGAAGTGCAATTTCGCACAAACTTCATTAAAGTATCTTGAACATATCATAGAAAATAATACTATTCGTCCGATACATGATAAGTTGAAGGCAATGAAAGATTTTCCTATTCCAAAAACAAAGAGAAATTTTAGACAATTCCTAGGAAAAATAAACTTTCACTATAAGTATATCCCTAATCAATGTAAAATTCTTGAACCATTCCATAATATGCTCAGAAAGAATGTAGATTTTCAGTGGACTGATGCTTGCGAAGAATCCTTCAATAAAATAAATGAATATTTGTCTAGTTCTCGTATTTTGGCAATTTTTGATCCGAATTCTCTCATTATCATTCAAACAGAAGCTAGTATTGAAGAAATTGGTGCTATCTTGAAGCAACCTCAAAAAGGTGGTACAATCAAACCAGTAGGATATTTTCCTAAAAAGTTGCATTCAACACAAAAAAAAAGAAAGCCATCTATTTGGAGTGCTTAGCCATTAAAGAAGCTATTATACATTGGCAATATTGGCTTATAGGCGAAGAATTCATTGTCCTTTCTGATCATAAAACGTTGGAAAATTTGAAAATTAAATCAAGAACTGATGAAGAGTTGGGAAATTTAGTTTTCTCTTTATCCCAGTACAACTTTGTGATTAGGTACAATCCTGGAAGTCAAAACCAAGAAGCTGACTGTTTATCAAGAAACCCAGTTCTGGAACATTTTGAAAATAGTGACGATTGTCTTAAAGTTGTGAATCTTCTTGAAATTGAAGACAATAGGAACAGGTTTAGACACAAATAACCAAGATTTCGGAGGAGTTCAGAAAAAGCTATGGATTTATATATATATATATATATATATATATATATATATATATATAATATATATGTGATAGAATTCAATAATTTATATATTATATTTCATTCAAAATTACTTCAAAAGGATACCTTATACATTACCTGGTTAAAAATATATAACAAATACATGCATCAAAATTCAAAAGTTTCAAAACTTCAATTTATTGTATTCATTTCATTAAAATTCTCATTGTTAACATTACATGTATCAGTAGTAGGTATTTTCTAAATTCTCAGTTCATTTCCATTTATCGTTGGTTTAATTGCTGAAATTGAAAGATTTAGATAAGAAAAATGTAAATAGATTCTATGAAATTGTATTTAGCATGTAGTATTAGAAATCAAGATTGTATAGAATATTTTTTGGGGAGAAAAACCAGGGAAACGGCAGAAAAAAGTGAATTGATTGGAATTTGGGTAGTGACAGTTGGAGAGGAATATAAGAGATATCAAATAAGAATTACAGGAGAATTAGTCAAATATTATAGAAGTATTATCAATTATATATAAAGTGTTATCCATATTCAAGAGAGAAGTTATAATTCAGAAGGTTCATTTTACCCAATATAAAAAGGAATATTAATTGGAGAGTGCGATTGGTAGAATCAGAGCTGGTGTGAAGAATTTGGAAGGAGCGGTGTAATTTTATTTGAACAGAGTGAAAAACAGTGAGTAAAAGTGTAAATAACGAAAGAAATAATTGACTTAACCTCTAAATTGAACTTCATTGAAAATCATAGACAAACCATAGAGTAGGATAACTTTTCTTAGTGTAGTTTTTAGACAATTGTATCCAACCAAGAACATTTCCATGTATAATATCGCCAAGACGAGGCTGTATTCCCCACATTATCAAAAAGTTATCAGATCTCATGTGGAGCCAAGCTGCTAACTCTATACTCTTTAACTTCACAAGTCCCTATCTCACAAACTCTACGCCTTGGACAAAATGAGTGACTTGGCCGTTTCCTTACTATAAGAACTATTGTATAACAGAAAAGTTTTGAACGGCGAATGAATTTTTCACCTTAGGCTCATGTAGCGGAAGAGAAACGGCCAAGTCACTCATTTTGTCCAAGGCGTAGAGTTTGTGAGATAGGGACTTGTGAAGTTAAAGAGTATAGAGTTAGCAGCTTGGCTCCACATGAGATCTGATAACTTTTTGATAATGTGAGGAATACAGCCTCGTCTTGGCGATATTATACATGGAAATGTTTTTGGTTGGATTTCACTTCTTTTTGAAAGTTGCTTATGACAATATATTTTCTCTTTTCTTCCTGATAATATATGAATATAATAATTTAATACGATACGATTTGATATGGTATAAATAACAAATAATGAATAATATATTAAATGGGTTCATTGCTGAGATTGAACAATTTTACAAAGTATTAGGGCATTATCTATTATATAAAATACGAATGAGCATGAATAATCCTAGCAGTTGGAATTCAGGGACTCTTAGGTTCAGTTTTTCTTGTAAATTAATTTTGTGTTCTTCTTTTTCTTTTTCTGATCGGTTTTAATTTTTTTTCAGGTTAATTCTTTGAGTTTCAGATGTGCCTCTTTTCATAGCCCACTCCCTATCTTTGCCTTTTTTCATTTTGGTTTTCCTGCTGACAATGATCGATAAAACAGGCCGAAACGAGTATATTCAACTATAGCTGATTGCTGTTCTTTCATACAACTATAGTCTATGTTTATAAGGTGAGCACCTTGCAAATTATTCATTCGAGAGAGTGCTACATAAGCTTGTCCATAAGTAAACGTGAATGACCCTATGTCAATGAGAGCATTGTTCTCAGAAATAGTCCCACAACCACTCTGACGGGCTCATAGTCAAAAACCAAGTGGCTGGTCCATAGTGTTGTGTCATGCAGTTCACGTCTTTTCTGGGTGTTTTCCAATACTGCTCAGTGTTTCGCAGCCTAGCGAATAGAGCAGTTAGATCTCCTTCCAATTCATCAATTCATTCAATGTTTCCTCTAAAGGCAAAGATAAATGAAAAGTTCTACCTTCACATTTTTTCACCATTTCTTGCTTTGTTTTCGCTACTGGGTTCATCGGTACGACTACTTGGAATGCCTTTGCACGCTGTATTAAGATCTTTTCGTAATCATTTAACTGGCTTATCTCTGATGGAATTGCATCGACAAAAAGGTCATTAAGGACACAAATAGCTGGAATTTGGTTAGCGCGCATCTAAGTGAGACATGTGTGACATATTTATGGGCTATGATCCATATTTTTAGAACTAAAGTATTCAATGAGCTATTACCAAGCATTCGATGAAATGGGCTCTCGTAAAAGATTCAGATTAGAAATATATTTGGAGCAGTAAAGTTTATTACAGGACTTACATTCCAATTTAGGTGTATCCAAACTTTTTTTAGAAAGTTATTTTAATGCATCTCCAAACTCTTCAATAATAAAATCTTCTAAAATTTCTCGAAGTTCGGTGCATTCAACGTTTATACTCTCAGGTACGGAATTCTTTTATTTTACGGTTCTTTCCGCAGTATCAATTTCTTTCAATTGATCGCAATCACTAGTTCATATATTTTTCTGATACTCGTTCTTAATCGTGGAGAATGGGACTTAACCTTGTTAATGTAAGAAATATGAGCCTCAAGACGTATGTTCGAATATAGTGGATACAGCTCCGCTGGTGATTTACAGTGAAAATCTACTTCTTAATTGAAATATTAATTCTTCGTTCAATGCACATATGGCATTATTACAACTCCATACTAAACCTTCACCATGCTTTACCGTTTTTTCAAAGACTGCTTTGCCTGTGTCATCAATTGCGATTGGATTTTGGTCACTGTAAACTTCTTAAGCATATTCTCTATAAAATGTTTCCAGGTTATTTCGATGCTTAAGTATTCCGAGAAATATTTCAAGTTTTTCATATACAATTATATTATCAGGACATTTTTTCAACATTTCTAAAGCAGACAAATACGTATTCTTTATTTTTTCAGCAGTTCTCAATAGACTACCCAATGTTTTTTTTCTTTTGTAAAGAGACCATTTCACTAATCTTTCAGCTTCCAGCCTATCGTTTATTTCAAAACTTAAACTTTTTATTATTTGCTCAATATTTTGCATTTCAAATAGTAGTTTTTCGTTCAATCTTTTACGACACGCTGCTTCGTGGTTGACTTCTGGGTGAGAGGAAGAGTATCGAGCAACTGCCTCACGATTAACCTCTGGATGAGAAGCTGAATATCGCGCTACAGATTCACGATGTTGCTCAGCGTGCGATGGAGAATAACTCAGACCGGTATTTTTCCATTTTTCAGCATGATTTTTACGATAGTTCGTTGCAGCCTGCCGAATCTATCCACTTAGGGATAATTCGGAGGTTTTTGGTCTTCCTCCCTTATTTTTTTTTTGGCCTCCCTGCCTTCTTCGGGGTGAAAACAAAATAATTGGATGTTGAACAAACATTAAACGGAACGAGGAAGAAAGTCCACTAAATTGCAAACATTTAACAGGACCGCCAATATGAGAAAAAGTTCCTCTCAAAATGTTATCTTGATAGACCTCAAAGGTGAACGGATAAATAGCTGCCGCAGCCATCAGTTCAGAGTTACCGCCATGGGTATTGCTATTCAACATTTCCCGTGATTAACAATCAGGATCCCGATAGAAGTCCCCATTTTCGGAACAAGTATACAATTATAAGTCATTTCAGTTGACTACAACATATCGCACAATAGTTCTGATTTGCAAGGCCACCTCAAGGTCTATTTTGTCAAACATTAAATGAAACATTGAATGAAAAAGACAGGAACCATCCCCCGGCATATGAACCACACGATGACAACGAGGTCCCAGATCTATTTCAAGGCGAACTAATTCACAATCCATGTTTGAAAACAAAAACATTCAAAGTGAAGACAATACCTGTAGGTATCTACCTAGGTTCAAGCCTATCAAATCTAAATAAAACTATTTTGAACTCAAACAACCCTTCAGAAGATATTCTAGACGAATAATGTATGTATGCTATATCTATCTAAGAACATTCAGTACTCAATATTTCAATGAGAAAGACAGTTCAGCACATTTAAATTCTAATCCGTCGAATTTTGAATCCGGAGAACCAGTCAGAACGATTCCTCTCCTTTGAGTGACCGATATGATGTGACCATAGACAAACTATTTTAGGGGAATAGTTTGTCTATGGATGCTATTGAGTTCGGTCGTATTCGGCAACTCTCGCCTCTGTTAGTTTGAATCGCAGAGTAGCACGCTCCCTGCTCCCTCGCCGAATCCCGTATGTATGAACCGCGACGCGAGTATAATAATTATTTATATTTATATACATGGAAAAATGTGGTTGTGGTTATACGTGGGGAACCTCATCAAGACGAATATAAAACCACAATATAACATTCATTTCCTTGAAAAGACGCCAAATTCTATTTGTTAAAAATACATATTTGGGGGGTGTTTTGGCAGACTTCACCCCCTTATTTGAAATGTGGGAACTGAGTTACTGGAAATTAGGAAATATCTATTTTATTATTCTTAACGAACAGTACTTATGCATAAATTTCAGATCCCAAGCATCCACACTTATACATCCACTGGTTCTAAGGGTTGGGGGATGAAAGTTTCAAGTTTGGGAATTTTTCCGATGATTGTGTACTGAAACTAGCTCACATACCAAATTTCAACTTCACAGGACATCGGGAAGTACCCTAACAGTTTTTATGATCATCAGTGAATGAGTGACGAAATCGGAGGTTTTCAGATATCTATAAAATCTGAAGTGTACGAACTTTGCACTTGAAACTTTGTACGTTTGATGAGTTCACTATTGGCATCATATTCTGAGAATTTCATTCATCTGCTGTATTCCAAACTCGAGTTATGAGGGTACGACGAAACACTTCTAGATAATATAGTAGTGCCCCGGCCCGCGCCTCGCAAGGCTCGTCTTGGCAGGGGCACTACCGTGCCCCCAGATTCAGAAAATAGTATTTAGAAATCAATTTTTTAATAGTTAATATTTGTTTTCTGTAAAGAGATTTTCAATTAATTATATTATTTTTAAAATTGTAGATTTACAATCTTTCAATTTCAGTAAAATTTATTAGGAACTCTCAATTGAGATAAGAGGAGCCTGGCAAATTTCAAAATTTAGATATATCAAAATTTGTAGTTTGAAACAAATTATAACAAAATTCAATTCGAATAGAAAGGATCATCAAGCCACCATAACAATATATATATATATATATATATATATATATATATATATACAAGAAATGAAGTCTTTGCTGATATAGTTGAAACAGAGAATAGATTCTTGGGATAGAAGATCTCAGTTCAATTTATGCTAATTTAGTAGAGATCGATAAAATAATTAAAACCAATCCTCAATTTGTAAACGATCACTCCTTTGAATCATTTCAATAACATCGCCAAGAAATATCAATGATATTTGTCAATACTGACATTTATCAATCCAAAAAAAATATATTTTTCGTTTTCGTCCGAACTTCTCATGGTTTTCAAATATATATATGTCGATATTCTGATATATGAACACCTTTGAATTTTATAATCTCAAATCCTGTAAGTTTGTTATATTTATTCCATTTTACATGTATATCTCACTTTGTCGATGTTTGTAGTGCTTCTGAAGAAGATAAAAATAAAGTTATCGAAAGCTTAAGCTATAAAGGAGGAAGAGTAATTCATCCAATCTGCTGCTATCCCAAGAATCTATTCTCTATATATATATATATATATATATATAGAGTAAATAAAACGTGCACTGAGGATAAAGTTCACACATATATAAAACAAAAAACCGGCCTAACTGACAAAGAAATATGGACCAAAGAAATTCCAGTGAAAGGAAATGGCCTAAGCAGATTTGTGGTGACAGCACCTTTAGATAAGAAGGAACTACTTTATAGCTCAGAATTCTGGCCTGCTGGGGTAGGAATCAAGCGTTTCAATTTTGAAAAGCACAGGGAATTTCTACAAACTATTCAAACAACTAATGAAAATTCTTTTTAGAGTTCGAAACTGCTGGGAAGGTACAAAGAGGCACACAGGGGGAACATGGTAGGCAACATAATATTATGGGTAATTCGGTAGGATTCGGCATACTACATCAAAATGTGAGATCAATAGGCAATGCAAAAGAACTTTTAGAAGAGGTGATGAAAGAAAATGAAGAATTGAAAGTGCTGTGTATTTCTGAGCACTGGAAGACAGAGGAACAGCTACAATACCATACAATAGCAAATTTCAAATTGGAAACATACTTCTGCAGAAAAGAAAAAAAACACGGGGGAGTAGCAATTTACAGAAATGGGTTACAAGCAAGGGAGAGAAAAGATATCAAGAAAATGTCCAAGAAAAAAATATTTGAATGTGTACCAGTAGAATATCATATAGGAAAAAGTAAGCTAATCTGCATTGTAGTATATAATGATGGAAATATTGAGACAATGAGTGAAGCTTTAGAAAAGATCTTACAGAAACTACATAATGAAAATGCGAAGGTTGTAATAGCAGGAGACTTCAATATCGATATGGCAAAGGAATCTTTCAAAAAACAAAGTATCCTAGACTTAATGGTTACATATAATATAAAGCCAACAGTACTTCAACCAACTCGAATATCAAAGAACTCAGCAACATGTATTGATGGAGTTTTCACAAATGTCGAGACACCATATACAGCCAATATCATCGACACGCACATATCTGACCACACAGCTCAAAAAATAGTTTTTGACACAATTCCAATGACAACGGAATATAAGTATAAACGTTTCTTCTCGCAAAGAAAGATACAGCACTTTAAGGATTTACTAAAAGAACAGAATTGGAGTTCTCTTTATGGAATCAACAAAAGTGATGTAAGCAGTCAGTTATACTTGAATATATTCAATGAGGTATTCCCGGTTGAAAGTCAAAATGAACAGAGTGCAGAAAATGAAAAGAATGGATCCAGAAGCAAAAAATATCAAACAACATCTAGATATACTACTTGTGCTCAGCACACATGATAATTCTTTCAAAGAGATGTATCGGAAAACAAAAATTCAATATGATAACTATTTGAAAAAGAAGAAAAGAGAAAAATTTGATATGGCCATTAATGCATCTGAAAATGAAAGCAAAACTATGTGGTCATTTATAGGGTCAATAAACTCCCAGAAAAGAGATCAATTACACAATCCAGAAAATATTGTAAACGAGATGAACACCTTTTTCGTAAACACTGCAAAAAATTTACTGCAAACATAACAAAGTGTGAAAGTGAATACGAGTATGAGGAGGAAGATATAAGTCTGCTGAGGAGAATAAGTATGGAGGAAACCAGAGAAATTATTAAATCATTAAAGAACAAACACTCCAGTGGATATGATGGTGTATCGAACAAAATGATCAAACAAACAGCTGAAGAAATAGTCCAACCCATCAATTACATGATAAACAACTCTTTGAAATATGGAATATTTCCTGACAGCATGAAAATAGCTATTGTCAAGCCAATACACAAGAAAGGCGAAATCAATTAATACAGTAACTACAGACCAATAAGCATTCTACCCAGCTTCTCAAAGATACTAGAAACGGGATATTGTAAACAAATCATGAATTTCTTGACAGAAAATGCATTTTAAGGACAGTCAACATGGATACCGGAAAGAAAAGTCAATACAAACAGCTATATATCGTTTTGTGACAAAAATTGTCGAGGCTTTTGAGAATAAAGAGGTGGCAATGGGGATTTTTCTTTATATTACAAAGGCATACGACTGTTTGGATATGGAAAAATTAAGAAAAAAATTGGAGAAATGTGGAAAAGGGGACCAGCTTTGATGTGGGTAAAGATCATATTTTGAAGCAAGAAAGCAAAGGATTGAAATGGAATTAAAGGGAGAAGTCTTCAAATCTTACTTAGAGGAAATTATTTTGGGAGTTCCACAGGGCAGTATTGCCGGCCCTCTCTTCTTCATAATTTATGTCAATGATTTTGAAATGTGTCTGGGGAAGGATGAAAGTAGGGTGGTCACGGCGAATTATTGATTACCCATAGGATTCTTTCAGAACTTGAGAATTTGGGCTCAAAATTAATGGAGGAAAGTCAAAAATGGTTTGAATCAAACAATCTTATTGGGATTATATTCTATGGAACATCAAAGATAGAAAGTTTATTCATATTACAAAAAAAAAGCAATCTCAAATACAACCAATCTTGCAGAAGTTGCTTCAAGAAAAATGGAATACTAACTGTGTATGCTATATATATATATATATATATATATATATATATATATATATATTTATAAATATATATATATATATATATATATATATATATACAGGAATGTGTATTATTTGTGAAAAGGCACCATCAACTGTTCAAAAAATATGAAAATAAGAAAGAATTCCATGAAACTAGAGGTTTGGATTATATGTATCCCAAGTTCAATCTAACAACAAGCCAACGACAAGTAGAGTACAGATGCCTGAAGATTTTCAATTCATTGCCTGAGAGTCTAAAAGTAATAGAGGATATTAAGGGATTCAAAAGAAAACTTTATGGATTTTTGTTGAATCTGGAGCCATATGATATGAAAGCTTACATGAGATAAATTATTTGAATGTTTTCTGTTTTTTTTTGGCACACTGATTCACTTCACTCTCTGCTGAATTTGATTTGAAATAAAGACCAATTTATTATTATTATTATTATAAAAAATGATCAGAAGAACATGAAGATTGAAGATATGAAGAATAAAGTCCAGAAAGAAGAAATTTTTTCCAGAATGATAGAATTTTAATTTCTGAGAATTGTGGAAAGGCTTTAATAGAAGAAGTTCATAAAAAATATGCACATATTGGTTCGAAACATTTGAGCTATCAAATAAAAACCTTTTTCATTTTCCCAAAAATGGATGTTTTGTTGAAGGAAATCTGTGAAGAATGTGAAGTGTGCAAAAAAAAAATCGAGACAAGGACGAAGCTTTGGATTCCTTTCTCAATTAGAACCTGCTAGGAAACCATTTGAAATTATGTCCTTGGATACTATTGCTGGTTTTGGTAGGAAACCATTCAAGAAAACGATATCTTCATTTACTAGTGGATCATTTTACCAGATATGCTTTCATATCTACATCGAAACACCAGACAGCAAATGATTTCATTTAGCTGTTTTCTAGAATTCTTAAGGAACATCAGATTGACACTTTATTGACAGATCAATACAGTGGTGTAAATTCAAATGACTTCAAGAATTTCATGAAAGAAAATAATGTTAAATTAGTGTTCACAGCAGTATATTGTCCATTTTCAAATGGTCTGAACGAACAATTGAACCAGACACTAGTAAATCGTATAAGATATAGGATAAATGAAACTGAAACAAAAAGAGCATGGTCAAAAATTGCAGAAAATTGTGTACAAGAGTATAATGATACAGTATCATTATACCTTTTTTGAGACCACATATCTCTTTATTCTTCGGGTTTTCGATATGGCAATTTATATGAGAATGTTCAAGGAGATCTACGTGCTCTGAATATGGTCACCCCCATTCAACACCTTTTACGAATGGTGAATTTCGCGTCTAAGTTAACCATTTTTGAGACCACATATCTCTTCATTCTTCAGGTTTTCGATATAGATTTTTTCATTGCATGTCATTTTTGGAATCTCCTTGGACATTCTCATATCAATTTCCATTTCAAAATCCGAAGAAAAAAGAGATATGTGGTCTCAAAAAAGGTAAACTTAGACGCGAAATTTACCATTCGTAAAAGGTGTTGCATTGGGGGGACCATATCTAGAGCTTGTAGATTTTCCCATTGTATGTCAATTTTGGGATCTCCCTGAACATTCTCATATAAATTTCCATATTAAAAACCCGAAGAATGAAGAGAAATGTGGTCTCAAAAATGGTTAACTTAGACGCGAAATTCACCATTCGTAAAAGGTGTTGAATGAGGGGAGCATATTTAGAACAAGTAGATTTTTCCATTGCATGTCAAATTTGGGATCTCTTTGAACATTCTCATATCAATTTCCATATCAAAACCCGAAGACTAAAGAGACATGTGGTCTCAAAAAAGGTTAACTTAGACGCAAAATTCACCATTCGTAAAAGGTTCTGAATGGGTGGGACCATATTTAGAGCAGGTAGATTATTTCATTGCATGTCAATTTTGGGATCTCCTTGAACATTCTCATATAAATTTACATATCAAAAACCCGAAGAATGAAGAGATATGTGGTCTCAAAAATGGTTAGCTTAGACGCGAAATTCACCATTCGGAAAAGGTGTTGAATGGGGTGCACCATATTTAGAACAAGTAGATTTTTCCATTGCATGCCAATTTTGGGATCTCTTTGAACATTCTCGAATCAATTTCCATATCAAAATCCGAAGAATAAAGAGACATGTGGTCTCACAAAAGGTTAACTTAGAGGCAAAATTCACCATTCGTAAAATTTTCTGAATGGGTGAGACCATATTTAGAGCAGGTAGATTATTTCATTGCATGTCAATTTTGGGATCTCCTTGAACATTCTCATATAAATTTACATATCAAAAACCCGAAGAATGAAGAGATATGTGGTCTCAAAAATGGTTAGCTTAGACGCGAAATTCACCATTCAGAAAAGGTGTTGAATGGGGTGCACCATATTTAGAACAAGTAGATTTTTCCATTGCATGCCAATTTTGGGATCTCTTTGAACATTCTCGAATCAATTTCCATATCAAAACCCGAAGAATAAAGAGACATGTGGTCTCAAAAAAGGTTAACTTAGAGGCAAAATTCACCATTCGTAAAAGGTTCTGAATGGGTGGGACCATATTTAGAAAAAGTAGATATTTCCATTGCATGTCAATTCTGGGATCTCCTTGAACATTCTCATATAAGTTTCCATATCGAAAACCCAAATTATAAAGAGATATTATGTGGTCTCAAAAAAGGCTAACTTAGACGCGAAATTCACGATTCGTAAAAGGTGTTGAATGGGGTGCACCATATTTAGAACAAGTAGATTTTTCCATTGTTTGTCAATTTTGGGAACTCCTTGAAATTCACATATAACTTTCCATATTAACAACCCGAAAAATGGAGAGATATGTGGTCTCAACAATGGTTAACTAAGACGCGAAATTCACCATTCGTAAAAGGTGTTGAATGGGGGGACCATGTTTGGAACGAGTAGATTTTTCCATTGCATGTCAATTTTGGGATCTCCTTGAACATTCTCATATCAATTTCCATATCGAAAACCCAAATTATAAAGGTTAACTCAGACCCCAAATTCACCATTCGTAAAAGGTGTTGAATTGGGGGGACCATATCTAGAGCTTGTAGATTTTCCCATTGTATGTCAATTTTGGGATCTCCCTGAACATTCTCATATAAATTTCCATATTAAAAACCCGAAGAATGAAGAGAAATGTGGTCTCAAAAATGGTTAACTTAGACGCGAAATTCACCATTCGTAAAAGGTGTTGAATGGGGGGAGCATATTTAGAACAAGTAGATTTTTCCATTGCATGTCAAATTTGGGATCTCTTTGAACATTCTCATATCAATTTCCATATCAAAACCCGAAGACTAAAGAGACATGTGGTCTCAAAAAAGGTTAACTTAGACGCAAAATTCACCATTCGTAAAAGGTTCTGAATGGGTGGGACCATATTTAGAGCAGGTAGATTATTTCATTGCATGTCAATTTTGGGATCTCCTTGAACATTCTCATATAAATTTACATATCAAAAACCCGAAGAATGAAGAGATATGTGGTCTCAAAAATGGTTAGCTTAGACGCGAAATTCACCATTCGGAAAAGGTGTTGAATGGGGTGCACCATATTTAGAACAAGTAGATTTTTCCATTGCATGCCAATTTTGGGATCTCTTTGAACATTCTCGAATCAATTTCCATATCAAAACCCGAAGAATAAAGAGACATGTGGTCTCAAAAAAGGTTAACTTAGAGGCAAAATTCACCATTCGTAAAATTTTCTGAATGGGTGAGACCATATTTAGAGCAGGTAGATTATTTCATTGCATGTCAATTTTAAGATCTCCTTGAACATTCTCATATAAATTTACATATCAAAAACCCTCTCATATAAATTTACATATCAAAAACCCGAAGAATGAAGAGATATGTGGTCTCAAAAATGGTTAGCTTAGACGCGAAATTCACCATTCGTAAAAGGTTTTGAATGGGGGGGACCATATTTAGAACAAGTAGATTTTTCCATTGCTTGTCAATTTTGGGATCTCCTTGAACATTCTCGAATCAATTTCCATATCAAAACCCGAAGAATAAAGAGACATGTGGTCTCAAAAAAGGTTAACTTAGACGCAAAATTCACCATTCGTAAAAGGTTCTGAATGGGTGGGACCATATTTAGAACCAGTAGATATTTCCATTGCATGTCAATTCTGGGATCTCTTTGAACATTCTCATATAAATTTCCATATCGAAAACCCAAATTATAAAGAGATATTATGTGGTCTCAAATAAGGTTAACTTAGACGCAAAATTCACCATTCGTAAAAGGTTCTGAATGGGGGGGCCATATTTAGAGCAAGTAGATTATTTCATTGCATGTCAATTTTCGGATCTCCTTGAACATTCTCATATAAATTTCCATATCAAAAACCCGAAGAATGAAGAGATATGTGGTCTCAAAAATGCTTAACTTAGACGCGAAATTCACCATTCGGAAAAGGTGTTGAATGGGGGGGACCATATTTAGAACAAGTAGATATTTCCATTGTATGTCAATTTCGGGATCTCCTTGAATATTCTCATATAAATTTCTATATCGAAAACCCAAATTATAAAGGTTAACTCAGACCCCAAATTCACCATTCGTAAAAGGTGTTGAATGGGAGGGACCATATTGAGAGCAAGTAGATTTTTCCATTGCATGTCAATTGTGGGATCTCCTTGAACATTCTCATATAAATTTTCATATCGAAAACCCGAAGAATAAAGAGATATGTGGTCTCAAAAAAGTTTAACTTAGACGCGCAATTCACCATTCGTAAAAGGTGTTGAATGGGGGGGGACCATATTTAGAACAAGTAGATTTTTCCATTGCATGTCAATTTTGGGATCTTTTCGAACATTCTCATATCAATTTTCATATCAAAACCCGAAGAATAAAGAGATATGTGGTCTCAAAAAAGGTTAACTTAGACGCAAAATTCACCATTCGTAAAGGTTCTGAATGGGGGGACCATATTTAGAGCAAGTAGATTTTTCCATTGCATGTCAATTTTAGGATCTCCTTGAACATTCGCATATAAATTTCCATATCAAAAACCCGAAGAATGAAGAGATATGTGGTCTCAAAAATGGTTAACTTAGACGCGAAATTCACCATTCGTAAAGGGTGTTGAATGGGGTGGACCATATTTAGAACAGGTAGATATTTCCATTGCATGTCAATTTTGGGATCTCCTTGAAGATTCGCATATAATTTTCCATATCGAAAATCCAAATAATAAAGAGATGTTATGTGATCTCAAAAAAAGGTTAACTTAGACCCGAAATTCACCATTAGTAAAAGGTGTTTAATTTGAAGGACCATATTGAGAGCAAGTAGATTTCTCTATTGAATGTCAATGGTGGGATCTCCTTGAACATTCTCATATAAATTTCCATATCGAAGATCTGAAGAATAAAGAGATATGTGGTCTCAAAAAAGGTTAACTTAGACGCGCAATTCACCATTCGTAAAAGGTGTTGAATGGGGGGACCATATTTAGAACAAGTAGATTTTTCCATTGCATGTCAATTTTGGGATCTCTTTGAACATTCTCATATCAATTTCCATATCAAAACCCGAAAAATAAAGAGACATGTGGTCTCAAAAAAGGTTAACTTAGACGCAAAATTCACCATTCGTAAAAGGTTCTGAATGGGTGGGACCATATTTAGAACAAGTAGATATTTCCATTGCATGTCAATTTTGGGATCTCCTTGAACATTCTCATATAAATTTCCATATCGAAAACCCAAATTATGAAGAGATATTATGTGGTCTCAAAAAAGGCCAACTTAGACGCGAACTTCACCATTCGTAAAAGGTGTTGAATGGGGGGGACCATATTTAGAGCACGTAGATTTTTCCATTGTTTGTCAATTTTCGGATCTCCTTGAACATTCTCATATAAATTTCCGTATTAACAACCCGAATAATAGAGATATGTGGTCTCAACAATGGTTAACTTAGACGCGAAATTCACCATTCGTAAAAGGTGTTGAATGGGGGGGACCATATTAAGAACAAGTAGATTTTTCCATTGCATGTCAATTTTGGGATCTCCTTAAACATTCTCATATCAACTTCCATATCAAAACCCGAAGAATAAAGAGATATGTGGTCTCAAAAAAAGTTAACTTAGACGCAAAATTCACCATTCGTAAAAGGTTCTGAATGGGGGGACCATATTTAGAGCAAGTAGATTTTTCCATTGCATGTCAATTTTAGGATCTCCTTGAACATTCTCATATAAATTTCCATATCAAAAACCCGAAGAATGAAGAGATATGTGGTCTCAAAAATGGTTAACTTAGACGCGAAATTCACCATTCGTAAAAGGTGTTGAATGGGGGGACCATATGTAGAACAAGTAGATTTTTCCATTGCATGTCAATTTTGGGATCTCTTTGAACATTTTCATATCAATTTCCATATCAAAACCCGAAGAATAAAGAGACATGTGGTCTCAAAAAAGGTTAACTTAGACCCGAAATTCACCATTCATAAAAGGTGTTGAATGGGGGGGGACCATATTGGGAGCTGTTATATTTCCCGTTATATATGTTGAAGGTGATGGAAATATAATTATATTCAACTACAATTCTGTTAGCTCTTTATTTCTATTCAGGGTGCGTTACAACGTTCCAGCTTCGATTCTACAGTAAGACTGCCATCTATGAGACTGCCTGCCTGTGCAGAGTCGAACGACAACCAGTCTGCGTTAGGCATGCGCAACATATCAATACGACAACATCTCCCCTTTTTCAATGGCCTGTGATAACAAATTTTTACAACAATTCACACAAGTTTGTACACTAAAACAATTCCTTATCACTCATCTAACTTAAATCTATTATAATATACTTTTTGATCTGCTAGCATTTGTATGCTTACATTTTCATCATATAGTCTATTTAGTTATTCAGTTTGTCTGGTTTCTTTACTAATCTCCCAGACAGTGTTCTGTACTGACTTGTAACTGTCTTCAAACTGGTATTATTTGGGATACCACAAGATTCTGGGCTTGTACAGTTAAGAACCTGTGGTTCATTTCTGTTCATTGCACTTGCACTTTCACTAGCTGGATTCTGTTACCTAATTTCTCTATTGTGTCTCCTATCACTAACAATTTTACTGATTGGAGGTTCAGCACCTGCATCTTCCTGTTGATGTGGCATATCATTCCACTTTTCAACCAATTTCCTGTGAAAATGCAAATTGCCTTTCCTCTCATCAGAAGCATCATACATCGTAACACTCTCATGATTCACAACTTCACTCCTTTGACCCTGACTACCAGTACCTTCGTCATATCTTAATTTTAAAAATCGTCTATTTCTAACCAATATTGCTCCCTTATGAAGTTTAACTCTATAACTTCTCAAACCCACTTTTCCTAGAATAACACCTTCCTCCCATATCTTTGTTTTGAGACTTTGCACATATACATTATCACCTGCCTTTAGTTCTTTTAGATTTCTAACACCTTTTTGATTATAATATCTTTCTTGAGTTACTTGACTATCATTTAATATTTTGCCTAATTTTCTATTGTTATTATTGTTTACAAATTTTCTAGGTAACAAGTCTCGCAGATTTCTATTCATTAAGACATTGGCTGGTGTTAAATTGGAGTTCTTTGATGGTGTATTCCTTAACGCTAACAGAGCTAGGTACGGATCTGTATTACTCATCTTACACAATTTTCTACTGTGTTTTTTATTATCTAGCAAAAACTCTCTATCTGACCATTCGATTGACTGTACAAAGGTGTTGACTTTATGTGTTCAAACTCATAATTTTTTGAAAATATTTCTAATTCTCTTGAAGAGAACTCAGGTCCTCCGTCACTACATAAAATAACTGGTATACCTTGTCTAGCAAAGATCTTTTTCAACTCTAAAATTACATTCTGGCTAGTTTTGCTCGCACCTAACTCGGCTAGCTCAAAAAACTTAGTAAAATAATCAACACACAACAAATAAGTCTTACCATATACATAAAATAAATCTACGTCCACCTTGTACCAAGGGCGATTTACAATTTCATGAGAAATCATGAGGCTGAGGAGGAGCCAGTGTTTGACATGCTTTGCAACTAGCAACAAAATTCTTGATTTGGTCGTTCATTCCCGGCCAATAAAATGAATTATTCGCGACTGAGATCGATCTTGAGATTCCTTGATGTCCTACATGCAATATTGTTAATATTTCTTTTCTGTGACTTTCAGGTATTATAACTTTCTTGAATCTTGAGATTCCTTGATGTCCTATATGCAATATTGTTAATATTTCTTTTCTGTGACTTTCAGGTATCATAACTTTCTGAGCTTTATACAGCAAACCATCTATATAAGTTATTTCATTTTTAAATATACTATAGAATTTTAGATGCTCTGATATTCTCCTACTATCTTTAGGCCAACCATCAATAACAAAACCTATCAAGTCCCTTAGAACTTGGTCATCCTTAGTGCTTTTTTCCAATTCCTCACGTTTTTTTATCTGATATGTCCAAATATAATTTAACCAAACATATTTGCGCTCCCATCTCTACATCTATATTTTCGTCAAAACTGTGTTTGTCAAAAGCTCTTGATAATGCATCTGCAATTACCAACTTTTTTCCTGGTACATACGTCAACTGCATCTAGATGCAGTAGAACGAGACAGAAACACTGAGGAGTCATGGTATGCGGACGTTGAGATGGGAAGCCATAGAGTTCCTTTTAAATTAGATAGTGGAGCCGCTGTAAATGTAATTCCTGGATCGGTACTGAGAGGTTTAGACTTAGATCCGAGACTAATCGAGAAAACGAATTTAAAATTGGTGTCGTATACAGGTGACCATCTAAGAGTAACAGGTAAATGTAAATTGAATATCAAAGTTGGCAAGAGCTCTGGTTTTTTCACATTTTATGTAGTTGATGAGCCAGTATAACGGTATATTTCAAGGTATTGGAGTGCTCGAGAAACTATATCATATTGAGTTAGAACAAAACGCTAATCCGGTAATTTGTTATGCTAGAAAGGTACCTTTTGCAATTTATGATAAACTTAGAACTATATTAGAAAATATGGAAAAAGAGGAAATAATAGTAAAATGTGACGATGAAACACCCAATTGGGTAAACACTATTGTAATCATTAGAAAACCAAATGATGATGTCAGAATTTGCTTAGATCCACAAAATTTAAATAAAGTTGTGAAAAGGCATTATTTTCAGATTCCTACTTTGGAGGAATTAACAAGTGAAATAGATGGTTGCGAATATTTTAGTACTATAGATGCAACTCAGGGCTTCTTACAAATAAAATCAGATAGCGAAAGCAGTAGTTTATGCACGTTCGCAACACCTTTCGGACGATATAGGTTTTCAAGACTACCCTATGGGTTGAAAAGTGCTCCAGAAGTATATCAGGAGCGAATGACTGAAATTTTTGAAACATTAAAAATGTAAAATTTTATATTGATGACATAATCATTTATGCCAAAGAGTTGAAGAACATAATGGGATATTGAGACAGGTTTTAGAGACGGCAGAAAAGTTCAATATTAGATTTAATAAAGATAAATGCCATTTTTTTGTTAAAGAGGTGAAATACATGGGTCATGTTATTTCTAAAAGAGGTCTATCCATTGATAACTCTAAGGTAGCTGCAATTCAGAATATGAAATCGCCGGAAAATAAATTAGAACTACAGCGCTTTTTTGGAATGATACAATATGTTAGTAAGTTCATCAAAAATTTGTCGCAGAAGACAGAAGGTCTTAGGCAGTTGTTGCGCAAAGACATAGAATTTATCTGGACGAAAGAACATGAAAATGATTTCGACAAGTTGAAAGCAGAGTTAACCAGTACACCGGTACTGAAGTTTTACAACGTTAATGAACCCTGTGTTATTTCAGTAGATAGCTCGTCAAAGGGCATGGGTGCCTGTATTTTGTAACAAAACAGACCGTGCGTGTATGCATCCAAAGCTCTGACTGAAACTCAGAAGCGGTACTCCCAAATTGAACGCGAGTGTTTGGCAATTTTCTTCGGTATTGATCGGTTTAAACAATATGTATTTGGAAAGAGGTTTGAATGTCAGACGGATCATAAGCCTCTGATTTCGATATTTAAAAAGCGTCTGGACCAATGTCCATCAAGACTGCAAAGAAATGCAATTGAGAAAATACAGTTTTAATTTGACGTATGTACCAGGAAAAAAGTTGGTAATTGCAGATGCATTATCAAGAGCTTTTGACAAACACAGTTTTGACGAAAATATAGATGTAGAGATGGGAGCGCAAATATGTTTGGTTAAATTATATTTGGACATATCAGATAAAAAAACGTGAGGAATTGGAAAATAGCACTAAGAATGACCAAGTAAATTTAAAAATGAAATAACTTATATAGATGGTTTGCTGTATAAAGCTCAGAAAGTTATAATACCTGAAAGTCACAGAAAAGAAATATTAACAATATTGCATATAGGACATCAAGGAATCTCAAGATTCAAGAAAGTTATAATACCTGAAAGTCACAGAAAAGAAATATTAACAATATTGCATGTAGGACATCAAGGAATCTCAAGATCGATCTCAGTCGCGAATAATTCATTTTATTGGCCGGGAATGAACGACCAAATCAAGAATTTTGTTGCTAGTTGCAAAGCATGTCAAACACTGGCTCCTCCTCAGCCTCATGATTTCTCATGAAATTGTAAATCGCCCTTGGTACAAGGTGGACGTAGATTTATTTTATGTATATGGTAAGACTTATTTGTTGTGTGTTGATTATTTTACTAAGTTTTTTGAGCTAGCCGAGTTAGGTGCGGGCAAAACTAGCCAGAATGTAATTTTAGAGTTGAAAAAGATCTTTGCTAGACAAGGTATACCAGTTATTTTATGTAGTGACGGAGGACCTGAGTTCTCTTCAAGAGAATTAGAAATATTTTCAAAAAATTATGAGTTTGAACACATAAAGTCAACACCTTTGTACAGTCAATCGAATGGTCAGATAGAGAGTTTTTGCTAGATAATAAAAAACACAGTAGAAAATTGTGTAAGATGAGTAATACAGATCCGTACCTAGCTCTGTTAGCGTTAAGGAATACACCATCAAAGAACTCCAATTTAGCACCAGCCAATGTCTTAATGAATAGAAATCTGCGAGACTTGTTACCTAGAAAATTTGTAAACAATAATAACAATAGAAAATTAGGCAAAATATTAAATGATAGTCAAGTAACTCAAGAAAGATATTATAATCAAAAAGGTGTTAGAAATCTAAAAGAACTAAAGGCAGGTGATAATGTATATGTGCAAAGTCTCAAAACAAAGATATGGGAGGAAGGTGTTATTCTAGGAAAAGTGGGTTTGAGAAGTTATAGAGTTAAACTTCATAAGGGAGCAATATTGGTTAGAAATAGACGATTTTTAAAATTAAGATATGACGAAGGTACTGGTAGTCAGGGTCAAAGGAGTGAAGTTGTGAATCATGAGAGTGTTACGATGTATGATGCTTCTGATGAGAGGAAAGGCAATTTGCATTTTCACAGGAAATTGGTTGAAAAGTGGAATGATATGCCACATCAACAGGAAGATGCAGGTGCTGAACCTCCAATCAGTAAAATTGTTAGTGATAGGAGACACAATAGAGAAATTAGGTAACAGAATCCAGCTAGTGAAAGTGCAAGTGCAATGAACAGAAATGAACCACAGGTTCTTAACTGTACAAGCCCAGAATCTTGTGGTATCCCAAATAATACCAGTTTGAAGACAGTTACAAGTCAGTACAGAACACTGTCTGGGAGATTAGTAAAGAAACCAGACAAACTGAATAACTAAATAGACTATATGATGAAAATGTAAGCATACAAATGCTAGCAGATCAAAAAGTATATTATAATAGATTTAAGTTAGATAAGTGATAAGGAATTGTTTTAGTGTACAAACTTGTGTGAATTGTTGTAAAAATTTGTTATCACAGGCCATTGAAAAAGGGGAGATGTTGTCGTATTGATATGTTGCGCATGCCTAACGCAGACTGGTTGTCGTTCGACTCTGTACAGGCAGGCAGTCTTATAGATGGCAGTCTTACTGTAGAATCGAAGCTGGAACGTTGTAACGTAGCCTGAATAGAAATAAAGAGCTAACAGAATTGTAGTTGAATATAATTATATTTCCATCACCTTCAACATATATAACGGGAAATATAACAACTCCCAATATGGTCCCCCCCCATTCAACACCTTTTATGAATGGTGAATTTCGGGTCTAAGTTAACCTTTTTTGAGACCACATGTCTCTTTATTCTTCGGGTCTTGATATGGAATCCTTTCACGGAATGAAAAGAATAGATTTTTCCGAAAAAAACTTTTCTCTAATGAAAATGCGCCGTGCCTTCGCTGCCAGATTTCACGAAATGAAGAAAAGCTACAAAACTGAAGAAACAAACAAGTAGTGTTTTTCAAAGTTTTAAGCAACATCAAGATACTCTTTATGAAAAAAACTCAATAAAATCTACTCAATTGAATGTTCGGTAGATGGAAAAAAAGTTAATTACTCCTCACTCTGTTGAAATTCATCATTTTGAATTTTTTTAACCTAAACAAATATACCAAAACATAGAACGAATTCCGGTCAATTCAATGTCCAGTTGGAAAATTTTTGATGGATTCCATCCCCCCCCCCCCAAAAATTTGGCTTCGGCCTGTCCCTGGGTACATCATGAGTCCACTTATAAATACCGAAGTTTTAAGTTATAATTAATCGAATATGTGGTTTCCCTAATATCCAGAAGAATAGGACAATAACCTCTGAACTGATTTAACCAAAATACGAATTAAGCCGAGATGCTACGGATCCAGAGCTTTTTTCACAATTCTCATAATTTTCTCCATCAGATCGAAACTAATCGTGCTGACGGGAGGCTGTATAGAATAACTTCATGATAACTTGCTTGCATACGGAAACTGTACAGAAGGAATCTCCCTTCGAGCGCATGGTTCAGTGATTTTTATGACCTTTTTTTATGTTATGAATGTAAACAAACAGCAGGTGTTCTCTTATATGGACGATGCGATGTAATGGACGCTAGCAAATCGGTATGCTGAAAGTTGTCATTCAAATTATTGGAACTTCCTCCCAAATAACAGATTTTGTCCAAATTGTTTTTTCATTTTTGGCAAAATTAATGAGTGAGAAAATTATTAATATGTTCCCGAATTTATTCATTATTTTCCTTCCACTACGTACGTACTTTCCCACCAGTGGCGTAACTAACGCCAACGCGGTGCATTGGGGCGCAGGCCTTCAGGGGGCGCAGGGCCTTAGGGGGACGCAAAAAACTGAATTCAGAACGTACCTACGAAACCCCCCATTGTGTTTGGTATTCTGAATTCCGTAGATCTACGGAAATTCCCGTAGAACAACCAGCAATGCAAAATTTCCCCCTTTGCTCACACTCTCACAGATAAGAAATCTAACGTCGGCAAACACCAAAGAAATCTAATTGGCGCGCGACATCCATTATCATAATGGATGTCGCGCGCCGGAATTTATGGCCCCAAATAGATTTCTTTGGTGTTTGCCGACGGGAGTCGGGATCCCAGAAAATACATTATCGCATTCTCATCACAAGAATAGATTGTCAGTCGATCGCATGGTACAGAACGAATTTTGTCGGTGTATTAGTTATACAATTGAAATTGGACCGTTTATTTGTGCGTTTTAGTAGATTTCGTTATGATATATTGAACAAAATGGACGGAAATAAAAGACCTAGTGGTGCCGAGTTCCGAAAAAGAAAAAACAAGAAGATGAAAAAGTGAAAAAACTACCAAAGATTGACACGGTTTTAAAAAAACGGAATTTTGCTGATACTTCTAAAAGTCAATCACGTGACGATGGTGTTGGTGAGAGTGAATGTGGGGGTAAAACATCCATGTCAGAAGAGATCTTCGCATCGAATTTTCTTGCCGATAACCAAAATTCAGAAGTCCACCAAAACGTGAATAAGCCTGCTGATTTAAATATTACATATATCGCTCCTTCTACATCAGCAACCGGCGTAAGTAGTACAGTACAAGAAAATACTGATGACATAGGTATAATCTGTAATGATAGTGGAGTAGTGAATATAGACATAGCTCTTTTCTCAGAAGATATTATGAATAAAGATTAATTGAAATCTCGGATTTTGAACTCCGAACCATGTAGACCTCAAGGGCCATTCCCTAAGGACATTAAAACAAATAGATCCTTTTCAAAGGATTATTATTTTTTCGAAACAAAAACTGGTCAAAAAATTGAGCGCTTATGGCTTTGCTACTCCCTGTCTTTAAATGGAGTGTATTGTGAGCCATGTTGGCTGTTCGCTAACAGACTTGATAAAAACTTTAACAATGATTGGAGAAATCTGTCAACAAAAATTAAAGACCACGAATTGAGTAAGTGCCATATTAATGCATGTATCGCTTATGGAATGAGAAAAAATAACAGAGATATCAAAATGCTTTTTTATGACAAAGAGGACAAACTGGTTGAAGTAATAAAGAGAATTTTTGATGTTATCATAACAATGTCAACCAGTAATCTAGCTTTCAGAGGGCATCGATCTGAAAGCATAAAAAATGTTCAGAGTGGGTCAGGAAATTTTCTTAATATTATTGATCTAGTTTCTAGATACGACCCAATTTTAAAGAATCACCTGGAAAACGAAAATAGTAGGGTAAAATACTTAAGCCCTTTAATTCAAAACAAAATTATTCATTTGACATCTCATCATATTTTGAGTGAAATATTGATTGATGTTCAACAGTCTCCATTTTTTTCTATCATTTTAGATACTACACAAGATATTTCAAAAATTGATCAGTTATCAGTTATCAATACAAACCAGACCTAAATCACCTTGAGATAATGGAATCCTTTTTAGGCTTTGTGCAAGTTCTAGACCTGTCAGCCAAAGGCCTAGAGGAGCTTGTAGTTAAATTTATAGAAGAAAAGAAAATATCTTTTGATAAGTGCCGAGGTCAGGGATATGAAGGCGCTTCTGTCATGAGTGGAATTTACAAAGGACTGCAGAGCAGAATAAAATCAAAGTCTTCCAACGATGAGTGTGCTAGTCACAATTTAAATTTAGTTTTAAACGACAGTGTGAAATCGATTTCAGAGATTTCATCATTCTTTGATACAATAAACAGTATATACGTATTTTTTGCCCAAAGCCTACCAAGGTGGCAATGTTTAAAAGAATTAACCGACTCCTGTCTTATCAAATTAACCTTGAAAAAACTCTGTCCTACTAGGTGGTCGTCAAAGTACGACGCGTTGCTATCAATTAGTGTAAATTTTGTCGTAGTGCTGAAGTGTCTAACAAAAATAATTTTGACTTCAAACAAGAACAATGAAGTTGCAGAAGCAACTGGTCTTATGAAGCAAATGTCTTCATTTGAGTTTGTTCTGATGTTAGTGTTTCAAAGTCGAATTTTAGAAAGAATCCAGATCACATCGAAAACCCTACAGAGATCCGATGTTAATCTAAGACCAGTGTTTTTCAACCTGTGGATCGCGACCCCCCAGGGGGTCGCGAAGCCTTTGTTAGGGGGTCGCGAGTGGTCGAGAGAGTATTTTACCCTACTATTTTCGTTTTCCAGGTGATTCTTTAAAATTGGGTCGTATCTAGAAACTAGATCAATAATATTAAGAAAATTTCCTGACCCACTCTGAACATTTTTTATGCTTTCAGATCGATGCCCTCTGAAAGCTAGATTACTGGTTGACATTGTTATGATAACATCAAAAATTCTCTTTATTACTTCAACCAGTTTGTCCTCTTTGTCATAAAAAAGCATTTTGATATCTCTGTTATTTTTTCTCATTCCATAAGCGATACATGCATTAATATGGCACTTACTCAATTCGTGGTCTTTAATTTTTGTTGACAGATTTCTCCAATCATTGTTAAAGTTTTTATCAAGTCTGTTAGCGAACAGCCAACATGGCTCACAATACACTCCATTTAAAGACAGGGAGTAGCAAAGCCATAAGCGCTCAATTTTTTGACCAGTTTTTGTTTCGAAAAAATAATAATCCTTTGAAAAGGATCTATTTGTTTTAATGTCCTTAGGGAATGGCCCTTGAGGTCTACATGGTTCGGAGTTCAAAATCCGAGATTTCAATTAATCTTTATTCATAATATCTTCTGAGAAAAGAGCTATGTCTATATTCACTACTCCACTATCATTACAGATTATACCTATGTCATCAGTATTTTCTTGTACTGTACTACTTACGCCGGTTGCTGATGTAGAAGGAGCGATATATGTAATATTTAAATCAGCAGGCTTATTCACGTTTTGGTGGACTTCTGAATTTTGGTTATCGGCAAGAAAATTCGATGCGAAGATCTCTTCTGACATGGATGTTTTACCCCCACATTCACTCTCACCAACACCATCGTCACGTGATTGACTTTTAGAAGTATCAGCAAAATCCCGTTTTTTAAAAACGTGTCAATCTTTGGTAGTTTTTTCACTTTTTCATCTTCTTGTTTTTTCTTTTTCGGAACTCGGCACCACTAGGTCTTTTATTTCCGTCCATTTTGTTCAATATATCATAACGAAATCTACTAAAACGCACAAATAAACGGTCCAATTTCAATTGTATAACTAATACACCGACAAAATTCGTTCTGTACCATGCGATCGACTGACAATCTATTCTTGTGATGAGAATGCGATAATGTATTTTCTGGGATCCCGACTCCCGTCGGCAAACACTAAAGAAATCTATTTGGGGCCATAAACTCCGGCGCGCGACATCCATTATGATAATGGATGTCGCGCGCCAATTAGATTTCTTTGGTGTTTGCCGACGTTAGATTTCTTATCTGTGAGAGTGTGAGCAAAGGGGGAAATTTTGCATTGCTGGTTGTTCTACGGGAATTTCCGTAGATCTACGGAATTCAGAATACCAAACACAATGGGGGGTTTCGTAGGTACGTTCTGAATTAAGTTTTTTGCGTCCCCCTAAGGCCCTGCGCCCCCTGAAGGCCTGCGCCCCAATGCACCGCGTTGGCGTTAGTTACGCCACTGGTGGGAAAGTACGTACGTAGTGGAAGGAAAATAATGAATAAATTCGGGAACATATTAATAATTTTCTCACTCATTAATTTTGCCAAAAATGAAAAAACAATTTGGACAAAATCTGTTATTTGGGAGGAAGTTCCAATAATTTGAATGACAACTTTCAGCATACCGATTTGCTAGCGTCCATTACATCGCATCGTCCATATAAGAGAACACCTGCTGTTTGTTTACATTCATAACATAAAAAAAGGTCATAAAAATCACTGAACCATGCGCTCGAAGGGAGATTCCTTCTGTACAGTTTCCGTATGCAAGCAAGTTATCATGAAGTTATTCTATCCAGCCTCCCGTCAGCACGATTAGTTTCGATCTGATGGAGAAAACTATGAGAATTGTGAAAAAAGCTTTGGATCCGTAGCCATCTCGGCTTAATTCGTATTTTGGTTAAATCAGTTCAGAGGTTATTGTCCTATTCTTCTGGATATTAGGGAAACCACATATTCGATTAATTATAACTTAAAACTTCGGTATTTATAAGTGGACTCATGATGTACCCAGGGACGGGCCGAAGCCAAATTTTGGGGGGGGGGGGTGTGGAATCCATCAAAAATTTTCCAACTGGACATTGAATTGACCGGAATTCGTTCTATGTTTTGGTATATTTGTTTAGGTTAAAAAAATTCAAAATGATGAATTTCAACAGAGTGAGGAGTAATTAACTTTTTTTCCATCTACCGAACATTCAATTGAGTAGATGTTGCTTGAAACTTTGAAAAACACTACTTGTTTGTTTCTTCAGTTTTGTAGCTTTTCTTCATTTCGTGAAATCTGGCAGCGAAGGCACGGCGCATTTTCATCAGAGAAAAGTTTTTTTCGGAAAAATCTATTCTTTTCATTTCGTGAAAGGAGTAAATATTGGGAATCAAAGTGATGAGAAATTAACTTTGATTTTCCAATTACCCAGAATTAAAGGAACAAAATTTTCAGAAAATATATTTCGTTTGATAAAAAATGAGCCTCAATTTTTCTTATAGATTTCATGAAATAAAGAAATGTAAAATAACTCCCTAGTTTACACAGAAAATGTGTGTCAAAGTGTGTGTCATAAATCAAGATACTTCTCAAAAAAGAAACAGATCCCCGATTTGGTAGGGAAACGGTTTCAACCTGAATCACTCATATTGAAGAAACAATTTTGAACGAAATTTTCTTAATTGAGTTGGCGATTTCGAACTTTTTTGCAGCGTTCATTGCAATTAGTGTTTGGAATTGAGGATATATTTGGTATTTTGAAAGACTGTTGTTGTGACTTGTGACTTCCGATATTCTGTGGTCACTACCCATAATTTTCTCTCAAACTTGTTCTCCTTCGTGCAGTTTCTGTTCATAATTTTTTTTTAAATTTTTTATTAGGCACCACATAACTCAAACCTCACTTTGAATCTTTTTTAGTTCATTATTTAAATTTATGTACACATATTGTTTCTTCGCAAAACTATAACACAATGTACGAAGAGCGTACCTAATCATGATTCTGCTTATCTGAAAGTAACAGCTTAAATTTATGACACCAGATGGTTTTTTATGACACAGTCTATGCGACGTAACTGACAAATTTACAACTGGGTACCTATTTCTTGAGGCCGCATCTCTTCCAACACTTGATGGTAAAAATATTGGGTTAAATACCATTTATTGCCGGCTATACATATATTGTTAACTACTGATTGCAAACTTGTTTTTTCTAATTCAGACTCCTTCGTATTTCATAACTCTCTTGGAATTATGTTTTTCAACTGCTTCGAAATTTTACCAACTGCTTTGAACTTTTTCAACTATTTTGGAATTTTTTCCCTATGCTTTGAAATTTTGCCAACTACCTTGGAATTTTTCCAACCCTTATGAAATTTTTTCCAACTGCTTTGAAATTTTTCCAACTCCCTTGAAAATCTTCCAACTGCTTTGAAAATTTGCCAACTTCTTTCAACATTGGGGGGGGATGATCCCCCCCCCCCTCCTCCCCCTTGGGCCCGTCGCTGCATGATGTACCCAATAGAACACATTGGAGAAAACCTGACAGTACAGATCAAAAACTGTGCAGTATCGGAAAAAAGCATACAGATCACCGAATATTTGGAGCCTATATGCTCCAATACGTGGGTATCAAAAAATGTTGTTTGAATGCAAAAGGTGGTATAATTGCGATTTTGTAGTACCTATGTTGTTATGCTTGGGGCCCTAATGAAGAATCTAAGTTTTTTACTTCAAGTCACTTGTGCTCTAGCCACCACATTGGAAATTAGGTATCGAAACCTGGTTTTTTGATAGAAACTGAATCACCAGAAACGAGAGGATAACATGTAGAAAGGACAAAATTTGCTACATTCTATGAGGTGAAAATTTTGGTACGTATCTAAGGAGTTGCACTGTTTTGGAAGAAAAACGAAAGGACTCTTAAATATTATCAACCCTAACTTCTTTTTATGTAATATTAATACCGCGAAATTATCTCGAGTATTTATAGAGAATTGATTAAAAATTAGAATTGAGGTGTGAGTGACCTGGTATTGAATCTCGGCCTGGAATTGACACGAATCTTGTTGCTCTCTGGCCGGGAGGGTTTGTTCGGCCATCCAAGCGATGATTTTGCGGCACTTCAGATGGTTGAAGACCGCTACAGGTCCTTAATGAAGGAGAATTATCCCCAATATAGACTCACCAAAACTACATTAACTCGAGAAATTACAAAAAAATGCAGACAAAATTTTTCATGACAATTCGAAATTGTCACACTGACAATTTTGAAAAACAATATTTTAGAAATACATAGAGTATATCAATCCACTCTCAATTTTCAGCGTGTTTGAAAAATAACTGCGCTAAGAAATTCTGGATGAAATTAGTTATTCATATCATAGATTATAACACAAAAATAATAACCACTTTAAAAATATAGAAATATATTGGTCAATCTCCAGATAGGTACTCCACAATATATATCAATTATTCAGATCCGACGTCAACTCGTGTAAGTCGGTGACTGCCCTTTTCCCGTGCATACAGTCTCCGTCTCTTATCGCCTATTTCTGATGATCATCATTTTTGGCCGTCGGAAATTCGTGTAACAATCGGCCATCCTCTTCAGATCTGTCCTCAGATCCTATCATATCTTCATCTGAAATAGATTGAAATACTTTTATAATATCACATAATCAATTAGACTGGTAGATTACTTTCAATCAATAAAACTATGGTTCAGTGGGCATATCGGACATTCCAACTCCCATTTTTATGCTTGATATTTGACCTTAGTACCTCTTAGTATGTACTTCATCAAACATCTCACATTATTTACTCAACCATAATTTCATATCTTGCTTAGTATTTGAAACTTGTACTTCATAGTAAGTACTTCTCAAATACTATACATAAGTCGACTTAGGTCAGTGCATATCACGTGAACGTACTACTTCCTGGTATGTACTCATTTCACATGACTCACTATATTGACCCCACATTCATGGTCCACCGTTGCCTTAGGTCAGTGCATATCACGTGAACGTAGCACCTTATATAGCATGTACTTACTTTACATGACTCACTATATTGACCCTGCAATCATGGTTCAACCCTGCCTTAGGTCAGTGCATCTCACGTAAACGCAGTTTACATGACTCACTATTTTGACCCTGCAATCATGGTTCAACCCTGCAATCATGGTTCAACCCTGCCTTAGGTCAGTGCATATCAAGTAAACGCAGTTCACATGACTCACTATCTGACCCTGCAATTATGGTTCAACTCTGCCATAGGTCAGTGCATATCACGTAAACGTAGTTTACATGACCCACTATTTGACCCTGCAATTATGGTTCAACTCTGCCATAGGTCAGTGCATATCATGTAAACGTAGTTTACATGACCCACTATTTGACCCTGCAATTATGGTTCAACTCTGCCATAGGTCAGTGCATATCATGTAAACGTAGTTTACATGACCCACTATTTGACCCTGCAATTATGATTCAACTCTGCCATAGGTCAGTGCATATCATGTAAACGTAGTTTACAAGACCCACTATTTGACCCTGCAATTATGATTAAACTCTGCCTTAGGCCAGTGCGTATCACGTAAACGTAGTTTACATGACCCACTATTTGACCCTGCAATTATGATTCAACTCTGCCTTAGGTCAGTGCATATCATGTAAACGTAGTTTACATGACTCACTATATGACCTTGCAATCCAGGTTCACCTTAGAACTTTTCTTTCATCAAAATATGGATTCTTACCTTTTAGAATAATCCACGGTTTCATCTTTTCTACTGAGACCACCGTCTTCCTCTTACGAAAACCTTCTCTCATGTCTTGTACTTCATATCTGTCATTGGGGAGCACTCTAGTCACCTTAAATGGCCCCTTAAACTTTGCCAACAACTTCTTGCTTGTACCAGTACAAGGTGCATCTGTTCTCATGACCATTACCACTTCGCCGTTCTTGTATAATCTAGGTGCTTTTCTAGATTTGTCAAACCTTACTTTCTGTTTTCTCTGGTCACTGGTCATTTTCCTTGAAATATTTTCTCTCAACTCTCTCAAACTTGTGCGATCCAGCTCCTTTTGAACCGCGTTCAATATAGAAGCTTCAGATACGCCTATACCTTTATAACCAGCTAAAGCTTCCAGAGGTGTCGTACTAATTGCAGTATTGAAAGTCATATTCAATGAACTTTGGATCTTCTTGACGAAGGTATCCCATAGGTCTTCAGCAACAGCAGCAGCACTACATGACAGTGCGTTTAATATTGTGCGGTTGTATCTTTCGCATTGCCCGTTTGCCCTTGGCGTGGCTACTGCGTCTATGGCAGAGTTGAACCATAATTGCAGGGTCAAATAGTGGGTCATGCCTAACACCGTAATTTTCACAAAACGCTTTGAACGTCGCTGAGGTGAATGCTGTACCTCTGTCTGACACCACCCTGGTTGGCGCCCCAAAAATGAATATAATATTAGTCAAAGCATTAATTACATGTTTCGAAGTTACATCTTTTACAGCCTCTATGAAACAAAACTTCGTAAATCCATCTACTATAACTAACAGATACTGGTCACTTTTTTTACTTTTAACGAATGGTCCGAGATGGTCGATATGAATCGTATGAAATGGAATGGCAACCTTTTCAATAGGGTGGAGATACCCTTCTTTTTTGCCACTGGGATTTTTATAGTAAAGACATGACAGACATGATCCCACATATTTCTTGACAAATTTCCGAAGTTGAGGAAACCAGTAGTTCTCATTTATTTTTTTCACAGTTTTCTCAAATCCGAAATGTCCTCCATCATCATGGCATAACCTACAAATTTGCCATCTACAAGTTCTAGGTACTACCCAATGCCTTCTTGCATTTTTTTATATACTACTTCGTCGCGTAATTCATACTTGTCGAAATAATGTTTAGTTGACCTATTTATGATTCCTTTCTTTAGTACAGAACGAATAGGTCGAAGTTGCTCATCCTGCATTTGAGCGACTATTATCCAATCCGCTTCTGTCACGTCGATCGTGGCTACCTCAAGATATTCAGGGATGGGATTCCGACTAAGGGCGTCAACATGTCCCATTGTCTTCCCAGCCCGATGAATAATCGAAAAGTCGTAGTCTTGTACCTGAAGCCACCATCGACCAACTCGCGGTATCATATCTCGTTTAATGAATGCAGCACGTAATGCACTACAGTCCGTAACGATATCGAATTTGATACCCAACAAATAAACTCTAAAATGCTGTAATGCTAAAACCACCGCTAGGGTCTCTAATTCATACGAGTGATACATTCGTTGTTCAGGACTTGTTTGCTTACTGAAATATGCTACAACTTGTGGTCTTTTTTCAATGAATTGAATAAGCATAGCTCCAAATCCTAAACAACTTGCATCAGTATGTAACTCAGTCTTTAATTCTGGGTTAAATATTGCCATATTAAAATGGATTTAACTTTGGCAAATGCTTCTTGTTGTTCACTTGACCAAGCAAATGCAACATCTTTTTTCAACAATCTTGTAATTGGTTCCACCAACAGGCCATAATTTCGAACGTACCTACGAAAATATCCGGAAAGGCCTAAGAACTGCCTAACTTCTTTAACATTAGTGGGTTCTTTCATATCCATAACGGCTTTTACTTTTTCTTTGCCAGGTCTTACTCCTGAGGAACTTATTTCACGCCCCAAATATGCAATCTGGGACTGGAAAAAGTTGCATTTACTCAATTTCAGTGTGAGGTTGCCCTGCCTTAAAGCATCTAATACAATCCTTAATCTCGATAAAGCTTGTTCTACATTGTGTGCCGGAATTATAAGATCGTCTAAATAGGCAAAAACAATTTTATTCAAATAATCCTTAAGTACCATATTAATCAACCTCTGAAAAACTGCTGGCGCGTTGGTTAATCCGAATGGCATTCTTGTGAACTCATAATGTGCAGTCGGCGTGATAAACGCGGTCTTTTCAATAGAATCTTTGTTTACTGGTATTTGATAGTAACCAGACGCTAAATCTAGGGTTATGAAATATTTATGCCCACCCAGCATATCGATCTGATCATCGATTAGTGGAAGTGGGTATTTTTCTTTAAACGTAACAGCATTTAACTTGCGATAATCAATACAAAGACGATAATCGCCTGTTTTTTCTTCACCAACAGGACCGGACTAGCGTAGGCTGATTTTGACTCTCTTATAATCCCGTTACATAATAGTTCTTGTAACGATCCGTCAAGTATCTTCTTTTCGTACGCAGACATACGATATGGATTGTAAACAATAGGTTCGCTCGACTTACAATTAATTATTAATTCAACCAATTCTGTTTTACCTAATTCTCTAAGGTTGAACGATATTCTGTCTCGATACTCCCTCAAAAGTACAAGTACTTGATTCTTTTCAGAATCTGTGACGTTGCCACAGTTCAACGAATCCAACGTTATAGACTGAGAGCCAGCGTTCGGCAGATTTACGGTATTTTAGCAAACTTCATATTAATGTCAGGTATACTATGACACCTACCGTAGGTGAAATGGGGATTCGCTATGCTCGGCGATGGTTCCTTGGAGCGTGACCGGAAGTCCAAAAACGAGAAAATTGGGGTTTTCAACGTGATAGTAGCATGTCTGCCTTTTTGATATATTGTACTATACACTTTTCTATATCCAACAATTCAATGGCAGACATTTATTCCGGTTCCAAGTGCAATTTCTAGGTTCATGAAAATCGAAAATTTCATAAAAAATAACTTTATTTTAGCAAGGCTGAAAATTATGTATTGTAACAAACCATTCCTCACGCCGGCCCTGGAGACTCTTATGGATATTGATACTTGAAACATCTAAGTGCGGGGCAGAAAGAAACCAAATGCCCTAATTTCTACAGTGGAAAAAAGTCATCCGGAGAGTCAACCCGCCTACGCGTAACTTATTTATTTATTCGAAAATCTAAACATTTCATTTTACGTGTGACCTGAATCTCAGGAAATAAACGAATCTTACAATATACGTGTTTTAGAGTTATTTCTGAGAACCTAAATTTTCTATAAGAAAAAAACCCTCTTATAGTGGCGCTCCAACTAGTGGCCAGAAAACTCTAAAATTCGCGTGTTTTATGGGATTTTAACGTTTATTCGAGTGTTGACACAACTGCAAAATTGTTTCTTTCGCTCCCGGTTAGTGACCGATTTTAGGACGTGAAATACTTTGTGAACTTTCGGAGACTGAAACTTTTAACGTGCTTGTCTGTGCTTTTGATGACTCGTTAATTGTGGAATTATTCCTTCCACTCAAACGCTTGATTTGTACATTGTTGTGTGTGATTCTCCAGAAGGAACAAAAAGAGGAAGTATAGCAAAGCTTATCGTTGTTGCTGCAAACTGTAAGTACAACTTATCCTTTTACGTACCAGAATTAGTGGAAACTAAAGACAATCACGGAAGGACAAGGCGGTCACCGATACTTTCTACGTTCGAGTGAACAACTTCAAGTGGTAGAACCAGAAAGTAACCAAATGTCTAACGTGGTATTAACAAATGAACAATTCGCAGAGCTTATGGCTCGCATATCAGTGACAGGTAGCAGTACACAGGGTGTTGCTGCTGCTGGGAACTTTTCGAAGTGTTCGTCGCGTTTCAACGGCTCCAAAGATTCGGACGTGAATGCTTTCATTGACGCGATTAGCATATACAAGGATTGTGTTCAGATATCTGACTCGAATGCTCTCAAAGGACTTCCTATGTTATTCGACGATTTCGCCGCGAAGTGGTATCAAGGCGTAAAGACTACAGTGCACACATGGGATGAGGCAGTAGCTCTCTTGAGAACCACATTCGGACCACAAAAACCTCCTTATAGAGTTTATCGCGAACTATTTGAAAACGAACAAGATTCCGATACTCCTACCGATATTTTCATTTGTAGAATGCGTTCAATTTTAGCACAACTTCCGACGGGTACTTTGAATGAAACAGTGCAATTAGACATGGTTTACGGACTACTCAATCGCAGAATCAGAGAGAAACTTCCACGTGACAAAGTAAAAACTTTCAATGAACTTTTGAGGAATTCTAGATTAATTGAAGAAACTTTCGAACACGAAATGGTGTCAAAAGACACTAAAGACGCTCAAAAACGTGCTCGCTGTCAATATTGCAAGAATGTTGGACATACCAAGAATGAGTGCAGGAAACTCTTGAATAGGAACTCGAGAAGCAATGAAAAGCCCAAGTCAACTCCACAGATGCAGGAATACACACGGAATTCAATCGGTCCTCGATTGAACCCGTCTAATTCAACGTCGTCAGCTAACACGGCCAAACCTGGTGGTTCTCCATTTTCGTGCTATGGATGCGGAAAACCAGGATACATACGTTCCAATTGCCCAACTTGTAGCGGCACGGAAACGGCCTCAATAGATTTTTTCAGTTTAGATACGCTTATTGCTCCTCGTTCAAGACCAATCATTCAAGTCAATATTTTAGGACATCAAGGCCAAGGTTTGATAGACACCGCAGCCAAGCAGAGCGTTGCCAGTAAATCATTATATAATATTTTGAAACTTGAGGGTCAAACTTTCCTAAAGGAGCATATTATGGTAAAGTTTGCCGATGGTCAAGGTAGAATGGAAGATGTTCTTGTCACAAACGTCGATGTCAAGATTAAGAACAAAACAGTACCTACTAAATTCATAATTTTTCCGGACGCTCCCAATAGAACACTTCTTGGAATAGATTTCATACATGATGCTAAACTCATCTTGGATGTTCATCATAGAGAATGGCTCTTCTCCGATGAACCATCATACCGATATGAATTATCATTTGAAAGCGCAACCAGCGTTCCCGAAATCGCTTCGTGTTCAACTCCCGGAAAAGAAAATTGTGATAATTTGAGACAAGATGAAGGAACTATGCTCACAAATGATCAACGTTATCGACTCAACGTGTTCTCGAATAAGTACGAGAATATATTCAGTCTGGGGGGAGAACCAACTCCCTCAGAGCATCACATTAACAAAGGTGATCATCCTCCAATTGTATTGCCTCCATATCGAATGTCGCCAGCTAAGAAGTCGATGCTGAAGGCTCAAGATCGACAGAAGCTTTGCGCTGATACAAGAAGAAGTGATGTGGACCCTTTCAATGTTGGTGATTTAGTATGGGTTCATACACATGCCTTGAGCAACGCTGCGAAAGGGCTAACTGCCAAATTCAATCCAAAACGGGATGGACCGTACAAGATACTGAGACAGGTATCTCCCGTTAGCTATGAGGTTGCAAACCCCGAAGATCCCAAGGTACCCCTAGGAGTTTACCATATCTCATCCCTAAGCCCTGCCCGGGCCAGCGAAGAGCAGAAACCGGCCATTGGGTTAAGAAGAAGAGGACGACCATCGAAGAAGAAAGCGTCAAGGTAACTGGTCCCTCCTCGAGGCGAGTTCGAGACCAGGGGGGGAGACTGTAACAAACCATTCCTCACGCCGGCCCTGGAGACTCTTATGGATATTGATACTTGAAACATCTAAGTGCGGGGCAGAAAGAAACCAAATGCCCTAATTTCTACAGTGGAAAAAAGTCATCCGGAGAGTCAACCCGCCTACGCGTAACTTATTTATTTATTCGAAAATCTAAACATTTCATTTTACGTGTGACCTGAATCTCAGGAAATAAACGAATCTTACAATATACGTGTTTTAGAGTTATTTCTGAGAACCTAAATTTTCTATAAGAAAAAAACCCTCTTATAGTATGTTATTCATATGTTTATCGAATACACATATATGACGAGGCAGACAGATAGGTCGGTTCTAACGTGCAGGCAGACCACATAATACTTTCGGTGTCGTGCTGATGAGAACGTACGATTCTTTCTGTTTTACTCCTCATTTCATAATGAACTATTGTTTGAGCAATGCTGCAATTTACACGTGGTATTCATACTATAATCATGTATCAATATTCAAATAAAACAGACAGATATATCGGTTCTAACATATAGGCAGACCACATAATACATTCGCTGTCGTGTTAATGAAATTGTTAGATTCTTACTATTTTACTCTCCATTTCACTGGAAAATACTTCTTCAGCAGGTCTGCAATTTGAACAGGGTATTTATATTATCATATTCTATACACAACAAAACACTGGCGTCGATACGGGGGGGGGGGTAATGGGGGTAATTACCCCCCCCAGGAAAATATTTACTTTCGAAATATAAGTCGTACAATCATTACATAGGAACATATCATGACAATATACTCTATTCTAAGTTTTTTTACCCCCCCCCCCCCAGAAAAACTTTCTAGCGACGCCCTTGCAACAAAACAAAACAGACAGATATATCGGTTCTAACATACAGGCAGACAACAAAATACATTCCCTGTCTTCTACATGAGAGTGTGAGATTTTTACATTTACTCTTCATTTCACTGGTGTATAGACCAGGATAGTTTGAATAGCATGTGTGAATTGCAGACCTGCTGAAACAGTGTTTCCTAGTGAAATGAAGAGTAAAAAAGTAAAAGTAAAAATCTCACACTTTCATTTAGAAGACAGGGAATGTATTTTGTTTTCTGCCTGTATGTTAAAACCGGTATATCTGTCAGTTTTGTTCAATTGTGTATGGATTCTGATAAAATGAATACTATGTTTAAATTGCAGACCTGCTGAAGCAGTATTTTCAAGTGAAATGAAGAGTAAAAAAGTAAAAATCTTACACTTTCATTATCACGACAGCGAATATATTTTGTTGTCTGCCTGCATTTTAGAACCGATATATCTGTCTGTTTTCTTTTGTTGTGTATAAACTATGATAGTATGAATACCATGTGTGAATTACAGCATTGCTAAAACACTGGTTCTCATTGAAATGTGGAGTAAAAAGTAAAAGTAAAAATATCACACTTTCATTAACACGACAGCGAATGTATTTTGTTGTCTGCCTGCATGTTAGAACCGATATATCTATCTGTTTTCTATTATTTTGTATAGACTATGAAAGTATGAATAACATGTATAAATTGCAGAACTGCTGAAACAGTGTTTTCCAGTGAAATGAAGAGTAAAAAAGTAAATGTAAAAATCTCACACTTTCATTTAGAAGACAGGAAATGTATTTTGTTGTCTGCCTGTATGTTAGAACCGATATATCTGTCAGTTTTTTTAACTGTGTCTAGATTATGATAATATGAATACTATGTGTAAATTGCAGACCTGCTGAAGCAGTATTTTGCAGCGAAATGAAGAGTAAAAAAGTAAAAATCTTACACTTTCATTATCAAGACAGCGAATATATTTTGTTGTCTGCCTGCATGTTGGAACCGATATATCTGTCTGTTTTCTTTTGTTGTGTATAAACTATGATAGTATGAATACCATGTGTGAATTACAGCATTGCTAAAACACTGGTTCTCATTGAAATGTGGAGTAAAAAGTAAAAGTAAAAATATCACACTTTCATTAACACGACAGCGAATGTATTTTGTTGTCTGCCTGCATGTTAGAACCGATATATCTATCTGTTTTCTATTATTTTGTATAGACTATGAAAGTATGAATAACATGTATAAATTGCAGAACTGCTGAAACAGTGTTTTCCAGTGAAATGAAGAGTAAAAAAGTAAATGTAAAAATCTCACACTTTCATTTAGAAGACAGGAAATGTATTTTGTTGTCTGCCTGTATGTTAGAACCGATATATCTGTCAGTTTTTTTAACTGTGTCTAGATTATGATAATATGAATACTATGTGTAAATTGCAGACCTGCTGAAACAGTATTTTGCAGCGAAATGAAGAGTAAAAAAGTAAAAATCTTACACTTTCATTATCAAGACAGCGAATATATTTTGTTGTCTGCCTGCATGTTGGAACCGATATATCTGTCTGTTTTCTTTTGTTGTGTATAAACTATGATAGTATGAATACCATGTGTGAATTACAGCATTGCTAAAACACTGGTTCCCACTGAAATGTGGAGTAAAAAAGTAAAAGTAAAAATCTCACACTTCCATCAACACGACAGCGAATGTATTTTGTTGTCTGTCTGCATGTTAGAACCGATATGTCTATCTGTTTTCTATTGTTTTGTAGACAATGAAAGTATGAATACCATGTATGAGTTGCAGACCTGCTGAGACAGTGTTTCCCAGAGAAATGAAGAATAAAAAAGTAAATGTAAAAATCTCACACTTTCATTAAGAAGACAGGGAATGTATTTTGTTGTCTGCCTACATGTTAGAACCGATATATCTGTCTGTTTTTTTTTGTTGTGTATAGAATATGATAATATAAATACTCAGTTCAAATTGCAGACCTGCTGAAGCAGTATTTTCCAGTGAAATGTAGAGTAAAAAAGTAAAAATCTTTCACATTCATTAACACGACAGCGAATGTATTTTGTTGTCTGTCTGCATTTTAGAACCGATATATCTATCTGTTTTGTTTCATTATGTATACATAATGATAATATGAATACCATTTGTGACTCACAGTATTGCAAAAAAACATGTTCTCACTGAAATATGGAGAAAAAAAGTAAAACTAAAAATCTCACACTTTCATTAACACGACAGCGAATGAATTTTTTTGTCTGCCTACAAGTTAGAACAGATAAGTCTGTCTGTTTTTTTATGGTGTTTACATGTGCGCCCGCAGAAATTTTTCTCAGGGGGGCCAAAAACGATGAGGCGCGGTGACATCAGTATTCTTTTTCTTTCTATTACTTTCGTTATATTCTTGCATGGGCGGCCGTAGAATTTGTTCTTAGGTAGGAGGGGCAAAAGTGAAAATGATGTCGTTTTCCACATCAACATTTTTTCAACGTAAACAACATGAGAATAGGTATGAAATAATACGACAGCTGTTTTCGAAACAAATCACAATCCATGAAAAAATGTTAACATAAAAACCAAATATAAATAATATTGTGAAAGTAATGAAATGAATATGATAATTGCTAACAAATAAAGACAAATCAACGAGTAATAACGAAATAAAAACAAATCTGAATATACGCTTGATAAATGATATTCATCAAAATGATATTAATATTAAATGACCTTGAAATATACATAAAATGAAACAAGAAACAAACAATGAATTTCAGAATAAGAACCTGAAATATTATTCGAAATAATACAAAATTGCTCCAGAAAATGGAAACAACAAATATATAATAAACATTCATAAAATAAAAAAGACATAACACAGATTGAATCACAGAGAATGCATATTTCATTATGAACTGAAAACGAGCCTTCTATTAGTTTTACAAAATTCATCTAATATTATATTAGAAAAGTTAGGAATATCTAATACCCGATTTCGATGAATGCTCAACAATGCTAAACCAACAAGTCGGTCTTGTCCCATTGTAGCTCTAATCCAAGTTTTAATTCTGCGCAAAGTGCTGAAACTACGTTCTATAGTACAAGTAGTACATGGCAATGTGAGAAGAAGCACAAGGCATTCTTTGACAGCTGGAAAAAATTTACATTGTCCAATAAGATCCTCAATTTTTATATTTTCATCCATTTTTGATTTTGATACGTACTCAACCCAAATGTTCAATTCACTTTCTAAATTTTCAATTTTGTAGATATTGCTGACCTTAGATGCTAAAGATTCAATATCTATTGATTTTAAATTCTTTGGCAAAATATTGAACAAGGAAAAAAGCATTTCATGTTCTTTTGAAAATCTCGTTTCGAGGGCTGAAATTAAATGATCTAAATATGGAATAAATATGGATTTTCTGAAGTAATCTTCAGCTGAATCTGATTCATAATTTGATCTGTACGTTTGTCTACCGCAAATTCGTGGTTTTCCAATGCCTATGTTGAGACTCTCAGCAATAGATGATGCTTTGGAAAAAATATCTGTAGAGTATGAATCATCGGAGCGATGTTTTCCGCATATATCTATTATTAAATTAATATGATGGTGAACATCAACAAAATTGATAGAAACACCTTGTAATTTATTTGCAAGTGGTTCTAAAATATTTGAATATTTACTTGCTATTGTAAGACAAACAACAAAAGAAAAAGAGTTTATTGCAGCCCATAATTGAGCAGCTCTTTTTGTTGTTGAGGAATTCATTGATATTTCCGCAGATTTGATCGCAAAGAGAGTTTTAAATATATTCTCGAAGTTTTCAGCGAAAACTCTCAAAGATTTATATTTGGCTGACCAACGAGTCTCACAAAATAATGGAATATTCGGAATCAGATTTCTTCTCAACGTACTCTCTCTAAAAAATACTATTATGTCTTTAACGATGCCAATGCTATTACGAATTTCAATAATTTTACTGATGTCATTAATGACTAAATTCAACCTGTGGGAAGCACAATGGAAATAGATTGCTTTATTGAACTTATCTTTTATGATTTTTTGCACCCCGTGAATTTCACCAGCCATTGTTGAGCATCCATCATAACCTTGTGCTACAAGTTTGTTTAAATTCAAACCAGATTTTTCTAAAAATTCAAGGATTGAAGCAGCTATAGAATCAGCATTCAATTTGTTCAATTGTACGAATCCAAGAAACTCTTCTTTCACCATGAAATTTTCATTCTGCTCATGTACATATCGTATGCCAATAGATAATTGCTCATGTCCAGAAATATCAGCAGACTCGTCAGCCATTACACTGAAATATGCCGAAGAATTTGCTTCTTCTACAATATTCGTGAGTATTACATGCCCAGTTATCGAAATAATCTCATTTTGAATTCTGTGAGAAGTATATTTCGAGTTACCAGCTGAGTTCAATAGATGGGTCTCTAAATCTTCATCACCAGAGTCTACTCTGAATTTCAAAAGATCGCTAAAGTTGCCGGAGTTCTTATTACTCTCTCGTAGAGGCATATCGTGAGTTCCGCAAAAAAGTATTGTTTTTATAATCGGTAAAATTTTTTTTCTATTTTCTGTTGCACTCTTTTTCTTGCCTTCATCTATTGAAGACAATATGTCAGGTTTTTTATTAGATATCACATCAATTAAATTTTTGGCACGGACAGTTGAATCCTCATGCCAAGTGGAACTAGCATGATTTTTGGCGTGTGTGTGTAAATCTCTGTATTTTATGAATGGTCTCGTTATGAATGCACCTAAAGTACTACCATGGGTGACAGATGGTGGAAAAATTACACAGTATTTACACAGTGCACCCTTGAGGACACTAGAATAAACCATCCACTCATATTGATCAAGCCATTTATGAATAAATGGTCTTTTATTTGGTCCAACATCTTGCCTAAAATTATAAGTTTCTTGTGGCTTATATGGCATCCTCAGTAAATCATATTTTTGTTTATCTTGAATAGACGAGGAAGCTATAAAATTTCCAATATCTGCTGATTTCCCACTGTTTGCTGCCAGAATTTGGGAAGATTCAGGCTCGCATGATGTTGAAGGATTCTCATACGAAGTTGTTGCGCAGTCCAGTTCGCTATCGCTATATTCCTTTTTAATTTTTTCTTTATCACTATCAGTACACAAGGACTGAGCTCGCATTTGTGTACAAGTCTTGATTTTTTTGGGGGACTTATTGCAATCGTCACCGGCAGTTGATTTTCTTTTGAAAAAATTTCGAATGTCCATATTTTCCAAAGATGAATCTATCATAGAAATATAAACAAAGTGAATACTTTATGCTTGGTTGCCCATGACGATTATATAGGAAAAAATAAAAAATCATATTTGAAAATGGGTCATTATTCATCAATTTCGAGTATGTTAAACTGAGTTTTTATTATGAGGTCGACGGAAATAAGAATCTAATATCTCGACGCTCCACGATATAATTCACAAGTTGATTAAATTTTCACGTCTATCGGCAGTCCTCAAAGACTGCCCCGTTCATGTATTTTTTACACTTCCAATCAATTATCAACAATATAATAGTTGAAACTTCATATTGAAGAGTTTACTTTGTGGTTGCAATATTTCAATACTTGTAGCTACTTAAATTAAGAGAATCAACAACAAAAATGGTGTTATATTGTACTGAACTTCATTATCTATTTGAAAAAATTTATATTGAGATCAAGAAAAGACGGAAAAATCAGCTACGGAAATAATTATAGAACTTACCTTCTAAACAACACACAAATTTGAACAAACAAAAAACACTTTGAAGTAAAAAAAAACCCAAAACTAAAAACATTCTCTGAATACACCCTCAACCCTCAACGTAATTTCGAAATGGAATACTTCTTTCTTTAGAACGAGAATAAAAATGAAAAGATTCCATATTTTCCCCCTCTCGGAAAAAATATGCTCATTGGAGAATGGGCAATAATAATTGAAAGAAGGAGTACTCGCACTTGCCACACACAGAATCCCAAATCAAAGAAGCCGCCTGAAAAAAAAAAACACCAATAAAACGATCATCTGCTAAAGATTGAAGAGACTACCGATACGCATGGGGTGTTTTATGAATTTATGACGTCTTTAGGGATAGGGGCGCGTTGAACACTTTTTGGGTAAACAAAATTCATGGAATTCATCATCACCGAAAACTTTCCATGATTTTTGTTCACCCATAAAGTGCTGAATGTGCTTCAGGAGATTATTGATTCATGAAATATCTCTGCCGATTACATAGTACCTTTGTGTTTCCAATACTTTCCTTTTTTCCTTGCAAAAGAAAAAGTATATTGAGTTGAGGGTGCTGAAAAATTATAGGGCGACCAAAATCTCAGGGGGGGCCACGGCCCCCCCTGGCCCCCCTGCGGGCGCCCATGGGTGTTTAGACTATGATAGTTTGAATAGCATGTGTGAATTGCAGACCTGCTGAAACAGTAGTTGTCAATGAAATGGAGAGTAAAATAGTAAAAATCTAACAATTTCATTAACACGACAGCGAATGTATTATGTGGTCTGCCTATATGTTAGAACCGATATATCTGTCCGTTTTATTTGAATATTGATACATGATTATAGTATGAATACCACGTGTAAATTGCAGCATTGCTCAAACAATAGTTCATTATGAAATGAGGAGTAAAACAGAAAGAATCGTACGTTCTCATCAGCACGACACCGAAAGTATTATGTGGTCTGCCTGCACGTTAGAACCGACCTATCTGTCTGCCTCGTCATATATGTGTATTCGATAAACATATGAATAACATACATAATTTTCAGCCTTGCTAAAATAAAGTTATTTTTTATGAAATTTTCGATTTTCATGAACCTAGAAATTGCACTTGGAACCGGAATAAATGTCTGCCATTGAATTGTTGGATATAGAAAAGTGTATAGTACAATATATCAAAAAGGCAGACATGCTACTATCACGTTGAAAACCCCAATTTTCTCGTTTTTGGACTTCCGGCCACGCTCCAAGGAACCATCGCCGAGCATAGCGAATCCCCATTTCACCTACGGTAGGTGTCATAGTATACCTGACATTAATATGAAGTTTGCTAAAATACCGTAAGTCTGCCGAACGCTGGCTCTTAGACTATCATTTGATTCTGCAAAGAATTATCGATTTCTATGGAACAAATATTTTTGAGCCAGAAAGTGTTGTTACATTTGAACATAGCTATTTGAGGTTGATTTAAATAATCACATCCGACAATCACATTGTAGGAAAGACAATCATCATTGATTATGAATGCACTTACATTTCCTAGAGAATCATCAACTTTAATTTGGGCCTCACCAACAGTGTTACACATTATGTAATCACCCATAAAACTTTTCAAACACACATGATTATCAAAATCGACCCTTTTGATTTTGAGCCTATCAGCAATTGATTTTCTCATAAGAGTGCAAGTGCTTCCTGTGTCAATTAAACATTTATCAATTGCTTCTCCATTAATAAAGATAGTTTTCGCATAAATATTACAATTTTTTTTTGAATCAATAGTATTCACATTCTGGGATCTATTCTTATTTCGATAACATTGGTTTTTTGTATGACCAATTTTATTGCAAAGATCACACCTTACTATAGTTTTTGGACATTCTTTGGCAAAATGTGGTCCTCTGCAATTAAAACATGATTTATCCCTAGAATGTGTTGGTTTAATCGATTTTTCCCTATTGATACTTCGCGGCTTTTCCTGGGTAGAGGAAGAGTTGCGAACATTATCTTTTTTCGAAAAATTATCTTGATTTACATGATCCAAATAACTAACCAATGAACCAACTGAGTTGAAATGAGCCGCCCTTGCGGCCAGTTTTATGTTTTCATTACTTATCCCTTCTATAATGCAATCCATTAAATTTACATCAGGAATATTTAAGTTCAACTTCTGCAACCTTGATAATTTTTCGAAACAATAGTCACTCAATTTTTGATCGGGCATATGTACATAGTTTGCAGCTTCCACAAACAATTTTCCAAACTTAATCTTACATGGAAAAATTTCTAAAATCGATGATTTTAATTCGATCCACTTTTTGAATTGTCTTTTTTGTGAATCATACCACTTTCTAGCATTACCCCTCATTCCAGATGTGGCTAGTTTGATGGGTAATTTATTGTCCCAATTATAAATTTCACTGAGTTCATCAATTTTAGTTACCCAGTCCTTGGAAGTGATCTTCTCATTGGAAGCATCAAATATTACCTGCGTGAAGATAGCATGAAAAGTTATCCTGTGAAATTGCCGAGTACACCCGAAGGTTCATTGGCGTGCATCAACAGATCATCGAATATACCAATATGGTAGGTAACTCGGGTTCGAGGAAAAAGCAGAAACAATTGATTTCTGAGGTCGACCTAAAAATTTGAATTATCGGTTTGGACACACCTTGATAATTATAAGGTGGGATTATGGGATGAAATTCATCTATGAACTTGTTCTTTGGACTTTTTCAGCTGAAGTCGATCTTGTATCCGAATGAAATTTTCTGAAAAAATCTGTTCACATATACGCTTTCATGTGATATCATTTCGAATCTCTTACAGTGGGAAAAAGGGGGTGAAATTGACACTCGCATCTGCTTTTTGCACTTTTTCAGTCGAAGTCGATTTTGTATCAGAATGAAATTTTCTGAAAAAATCTGCTACCATATGAGCTTTCATTTGATATCATTTCGAACCTCTTACAGTGGGGGATGAGGGGGTGAAATTCACCCTTGCATCTGTTTTTTGCACTTTTTCAGTCGAAGTTGATTTTGTATCAGAATGAAATTTTCTGGAAAAATCTGCTACCATATAAGCTTTCATTTGATATCGACCTGAATCTCTTACAGTGGGGATGAGGGGGTGAAATTCACCCTTGAATCTGTTTTTTGCACTTTTTCAGTCGAAGTCGATCTTGTATCAGAATGAAATTTTCTGGAAAAATCTGCTACCATATAAGCTTTCATTTGATATAAACTTGAATCTCTTACAGTGGGGATGAGGGGTGAAATTCACCCTTGAATCTGTTTTTTGCATTTTTTCAGTCGAAGGCGATCTTGTATCAGAATCAAATTTTCTGGAAAATTCTGCTACCATATGAGCTTTCATTTGATATCATTTCGAATCTCTTACAGTGGGGATGAGGGGGTGAAATTCACCCTCGCATCTGTTTTTTGCACTTTTTCAGTCGAAGTCGATCTTGTATCAGAATGAAATTTTCTGGAAAAATCTGCTACCATATAAGCTTTCATTTGATATCAACTTGAATCTCTTACAGTGGGGATGAGGGGGTGAAATTCACCCTTGAATCTGTTTTTTGCACTTTTTCAGTCGAAGTCGATCTTGTATCAGAATGAAATTTTCTGGAAAAATCTGCTACCATATGAGCTTTCATTTGATATCAACTTGAATCTCTTACAGTGGGGATGAGGGGGTGAAATTCACCCTTGAATCTGTTTTTTGCACTTTTTCAGTCGAAGTCGATCTTGTATCAGAATGAAATTTTCTGGAAAAATCTGCTACCATATAAGCTTTCATTTGATATCAACTTGAATCTCTTACAGTGGGGATGAGGGGGTGAAATTCACCCTTGAATCTGTTTTTTGCACTTTTTCAGTCGAAGTCGATCTTGTATCAGAATGAAATTTTCTGGAAAAATCTGCTACCATATAAGCTTTCATTTGATATCAACTTGAATCTCTTACAGTGGGGATGAGGGGGTGAAATTCACCCTTGAATCTGTTTTTTGCATTTTTTCAGTCGAAGGCGATCTTGTATCAGAATGAAATTTTCTGGAAAAATCTGCTACCATATAAGCTTTCATTTGATATCACTTGAATCTCTTACAGTGGGGATGAGGGGGTGAAATTCACCCTTGAATCTGTTTTTTGCACTTTTTCAGTCGAAGTCGATCTTGTATCAGAATGAAATTTTCTGGAAAAATCTGCTACCATATAAGCTTTCATTTGATATCAACTTGAATCTCTTACAGTGGGGATGAGGGGGTGAAATTCACCCTTGAATCTGTTTTTTGCACTTTTTCAGTCGAAGTCGATCTTGTATCAGAATGAAATTTTCTGGAAAAATCTGCTACCATATAAGCTTTCATTTGATATCAACTTGAATCTCTTACAGTGGGGATGAGGGGGTGAAATTCACCCTTGAATCTGTTTTTTGCACTTTTTCAGTCGAAGTCGATCTTGTATCAGAATGAAATTTTCTGGAAAAATCTGCTACCATATAAGCTTTCATTTGATATCAACTTGAATCTCTTACAGTGGGGATGAGGGGGTGAAATTCACCCTTGAATCTGTTTTTTTGCACTTTTTCAGTCGAAGTCGATCTTGTATCAGAATGAAATTTTCTGGAAAAATCTGCTACCATATAAGCTTTCATTTGATATCAACTTGAATCTCTTACAGTGGGGATGAGGGGGTGAAATTCACCCTTGAATCTGTTTTTTGCATTTTTTCAGTCGAAGGCGATCTTGTATCAGAATCAAATTTTCTGGAAAAATCTGCTACCATATGAGCTTTCATTTGATATCATTTCGAATCTCTTACAGTGGGGATGAGGGGGTGAAATTCACCCTTGAATCTGTTTTTTGCACTTTTTCAGTCGAAGTCGATCTTGTATCAGAATGAAATTTTCTGGAAAAATCTGCTACCATATAAGCTTTCATTTGATATCAACTTGAATCTCTTACAGTGGGGATGAGGGGGTGAAATTCACCCTTGAATCTGTTTTTTGCATTTTTTCAGTCGAAGTCGATCTTGTATCAGAATGAAATTTTCTGGAAAAATCTGCTACCATATAAGCTTTCATTTGATATCAACTTGAATCTCTTACAGTGGGGATGAGGGGGTGAAATTCACCCTTGAATCTGTTTTTTGCACTTTTTCAGTCGAAGTCGATCTTGTATCAGAATGAAATTTTCTGGAAAAATCTGCTACCATATAAGCTTTCATTTGATATCAACTTGAATCTCTTACAGTGGGGATGAGGGGGTGAAATTCACCCTTGAATCTGTTTTTTGCATTTTTTCAGTCGAAGTCGATCTTGTATCAGAATGAAATTTTCTGGAAAAATCTGCTACCATATAAGCTTTCATTTGATATCACTTGAATCTCTTACAGTGGGGATGAGGGGGTGAAATTCACCCTTGAATCTGTTTTTTGCATTTTTTCAGTCGAAGGCGATCTTGTATCAGAATCAAATTTTCTGGAAAAATCTGCTACCATATAAGCTTTCATTTGATATCATTTGAATCTCTTACAGTGGGGATGAGGGGGTGAAATTCACCCTTGAATCTGTTTTTTGCACTTTTTCAGTCGAAGTCGATCTTGTATCAGAATGAAATTTTCTGGAAAATTCTGCTACCATATGAGCTTTCATTTGATATCAACTTGAATCTCTTACAGTGGGGATGAGGGGGTGAAATTCACCCTTGAATCTGTTTTTTGCATTTTTTCAGTCGAAGTCGATCTTGTATCAGAATGAAATTTTCTGGAAAAATCTGCTACCATATAAGCTTTCATTTGATATCAACTTGAATCTCTTACAGTGGGGATGAGGGGGTGAAATTCACCCTTGAATCTGTTTTTTGCACTTTTTCAGTCGAAGTCGATCTTGTATCAGAATGAAATTTTCTGGAAAAATCTGCTACCATATGAGCTTTCATTTGATATCACTTGAATCTCTTACAGTGGGGATGAGGGGGTGAAATTCACCCTTGAATCTGTTTTTTGCATTTTTTCAGTCGAAGGCGATCTTGTATCAGAATCAAATTTTCTGGAAAATTCTGCTACCATATGAGCTTTCATTTGATATCATTTCGAATCTCTTACAGTGGGGATGAGGGGGTGAAATTCACCCTTGAATCTGTTTTTTGCACTTTTTCAGTCGAAGTCGATCTTGTATCAGAATGAAATTTTCTGGAAAAATCTGCTACCATATAAGCTTTCATTTGATATCAACTTGAATCTCTTACAGTGGGGATGAGGGGGTGAAATTCACCCTTGAATCTGTTTTTTGCATTTTTCAGTCGAAGGCGATCTTGTATCAGAATCAAATTTTCTGGAAAAATCTGCTACCATATAAGCTTTCATTTGATATCATTTCGAATCTCTTACAGTGGGGATGAGGGGGTGAAATTCACCCTTGAATCTGTTTTTTGCATTTTTTCAGTCGAAGTCGATCTTGTATCAGAATGAAATTTTCTGGAAAATCTGCTACCATATGAGCTTTCATTTGATATCATTTGAATCTCTTACAGTGGGGATGAGGGGGTGAAATTCACCCTTGAATCTGTTTTTTGCACTTTTTCAGTCGAAGTCGATCTTGTATCAGAATGAAATTTTCTGGAAAAATCTGCTACCATATAAGCTTTCATTTGATATCAACTTGAATCTCTTACAGTGGGGATGAGGGGGTGAAATTCACCCTTGAATCTGTTTTTTGCACTTTTTCAGTCGAAGTCGATCTTGTATCAGAATGAAATTTTCTGGAAAATCTGCTACCATATAAGCTTTCATTTGATATCAACTTGAATCTCTTACAGTGGGGATGAGGGGGTGAAATTCACCCTTGAATCTGTTTTTTGCACTTTTTCAGTCGAAGTCGATCTTGTATCAGAATGAAATTTTCTGGAAAAATCTGCTACCATATAAGCTTTCATTTGATATCAACTTGAATCTCTTACAGTGGGGATGAGGGGGTGAAATTCACCCTTGAATCTGTTTTTTGCACTTTTTCAGTCGAAGTCGATCTTGTATCAGAATGAAATTTTCTGGAAAAATCTGCTACCATATAAGCTTTCATTTGATATCAACTTGAATCTCTTACAGTGGGGATGAGGGGGTGAAATTCACCCTTGAATCTGTTTTTTGCATTTTTTCAGTCGAAGGCGATCTTGTATCAGAATCAAATTTTCTGGAAAATCTGCTACCATATGAGCTTTCATTTGATATCAATTTGAATCTCTTACAGTGGGGATGAGGGGTGAAATTCACCCTTGAATCTGTTTTTTGCACTTTTTCAGTCGAAGTCGATCTTGTATCAGAATGAAATTTTCTGGAAAAATCTGCTACCATATAAGCTTTCATTTGATATCAACTTGAATCTCTTACAGTGGGGATGAGGGGGTGAAATTCACCCTTGAATCTGTTTTTTGCACTTTTTCAGTCGAAGTCGATCTTGTATCAGAATGAAATTTTCTGGAAAAATCTGCTACCATATAAGCTTTCATTTGATATCAACTTGAATCTCTTACAGTGGGGATGAGGGGGTGAAATTCACCCTTGAATCTGTTTTTTGCATTTTTTCAGTCGAAGGCGATCTTGTATCAGAATCAAATTTTCTGGAAAATTCTGCTACCATATGAGCTTTCATTTGATATCATTTCGAATCTCTTACAGTGGGGATGAGGGGGTGAAATTCACCCTTGAATCTGTTTTTTGCACTTTTTCAGTCGAAGTCGATCTTGTATCAGAATGAAATTTTCTGGAAAAATCTGCTACCATATAAGCTTTCATTTGATATCAACTTGAATCTCTTACAGTGGGGATGAGGGGGTGAAATTCACCCTTGAATCTGTTTTTTGCACTTTTTCAGTCGAAGTCGATCTTGTATCAGAATGAAATTTTCTGGAAAAATCTGCTACCATATAAGCTTTCATTTGATATCAACTTGAATCTCTTACAGTGGGGATGAGGGGGTGAAATTCACCCTTGAATCTGTTTTTTGCACTTTTTCAGTCGAAGTCGATCTTGTATCAGAATGAAATTTTCTGGAAAAATCTGCTACCATATAAGCTTTCATTTGATATCAACTTGAATCTCTTACAGTGGGGATGAGGGGGTGAAATTCACCCTTGAATCTGTTTTTTGCACTTTTTCAGTCGAAGTCGATCTTGTATCAGAATGAAATTTTCTGGAAAAATCTGCTACCATATAAGCTTTCATTTGATATCAATTTGAATCTCTTACAGTGGGGATGAGGGGGTGAAATTCACCCTTGAATCTGTTTTTTGCACTTTTTCAGTCGAAGTCGATCTTGTATCAGAATGAAATTTTCTGGAAAAATCTGCTACCATATAAGCTTTCATTTGATATCAACTTGAATCTCTTACAGTGGGGATGAGGGGGTGAAATTCACCCTTGAATCTGTTTTTTGCACTTTTTCAGTCGAAGTCGATCTTGTATCAGAATGAAATTTTCTGGAAAAATCTGCTACCATATAAGCTTTCATTTGATATCAACTTGAATCTCTTACAGTGGGGATGGGGGTGAAATTCACCCTTGAATCTGTTTTTTGCACTTTTTCAGTCGAAGTCGATCTTGTATCAGAATGAAATTTTCTGGAAAAATCTGCTACCATATAAGCTTTCATTTGATATCAACTTGAATCTCTTACAGTGGGGATGAGGGGGTGAAATTCACCCTTGAATCTGTTTTTTGCACTTTTTCAGTCGAAGTCGATCTTGTATCAGAATGAAATTTTCTGGAAAAATCTGCTACCATATAAGCTTTCATTTGATATCAACTTGAATCTCTTACAGTGGGGATGAGGGGGTGAAATTCACCCTTGAATCTGTTTTTTGCATTTTTTCAGTCGAAGCGATCTTGTATCAGAATCAAATTTTCTGGAAAATTCTGCTACCATATGAGCTTTCATTTGATATCAACTTGAATCTCTTACAGTGGGGATGAGGGGGTGAAATTCACCCTTGAATCTGTTTTTTGCACTTTTTCAGTCGAAGTCGATCTTGTATCAGAATGAAATTTTCTGGAAAAATCTGCTACCATATAAGCTTTCATTTGATATCAACTTGAATCTCTTACAGTGGGGATGAGGGGGTGAAATTCACCCTTGAATCTGTTTTTTGCACTTTTTCAGTCGAAGTCGATCTTGTATCAGAATGAAATTTTCTGGAAAAATCTGCTACCATATAAGCTTTCATTTGATATCAACTTGAATCTCTTACAGTGGGGATGAGGGGGTGAAATTCACCCTTGAATCTGTTTTTTGCACTTTTTCAGTCGAAGTCGATCTTGTATCAGAATCAAATTTTCTGGAAAAATCTGCTACCATATGAGCTTTCATTTGATATCAACTTGAATCTCTTACAGTGGGGATGAGGGGGTGAAATTCACCCTTGAATCTGTTTTTTGCACTTTTTCAGTCGAAGTCGATCTTGTATCAGAATCAAATTTTCTGGAAAAATCTGCTACCATATGAGCTTTCATTTGATATCAACTTGAATCTCTTACAGTGGGGATGAGGGGTGAAATTCACCCTTGAATCTGTTTTTTGCACTTTTTCAGTCGAAGTCGATCTTGTATCAGAATGAAATTTTCTGGAAAAATCTGCTACCATATAAGCTTTCATTTGATATCAACTTGAATCTCTTACAGTGGGGATGAGGGGGTGAAATTCACCCTTGAATCTGTTTTTTGCACTTTTTCAGTCGAAGTCGATCTTGTATCAGAATGAAATTTTCTGGAAAAATCTGCTACCATATAAGCTTTCATTTGATATCAACTTGAATCTCTTACAGTGGGGATGAGGGGGTGAAATTCACCCTTGAATCTGTTTTTTGCATTTTTTCAGTCGAAGCGATCTTGTATCAGAATCAAATTTTCTGGAAAAATCTGCTACCATATGAGCTTTCATTTGATATCAACTTGAATCTCTTACAGTGGGGATGAATGGGTGAAATTCACCCTTGAATCTGTTTTTTGCACTTTTTCAGTCGAAGTCGATCTTGTATCAGAATGAAATTTTCTGGAAAATCTGCTACCATATGAGCTTTCATTTGATATCAACTTGAATCTCTTACAGTGGGATGAGGGGGTGAAATTCACCCTTGAATCTGTTTTTTGCATTTTTTCAGTCGAAGCGATCTTGTATCAGAATCAAATTTTCTGGAAAAATCTGCTACCATATGAGCTTTCATTTGATATCACTTGAATCTCTTACAGTGGGGATGAGGGGTGAAATTCACCCTTGAATCTGTTTTTTGCACTTTTTCAGTCGAAGTCGATCTTGTATCAGAATGAAATTTTTTGGAAAAATCTGCTACCATATAAGCTTTCATTTGATATCAACTTGAATCTCTTACAGTGGGGATGAGGGGGTGAAATTCACCCTTGAATCTGTTTTTTGCATTTTTTCAGTCGAAGCGATCTTGTATCAGAATCAAATTTTCTGGAAAAATCTGCTACCATATAAGCTTTCATTTGATATCAACTTGAATCTCTTACAGTGGGGATGAGGGGGTGAAATTCACCCTTGAATCTGTTTTTTGCACTTTTTCAGTCGAAGTCGATCTTGTATCAGAATGAAATTTTCTGGAAAAATCTGCTACCATATAAGCTTTCATTTGATATCAACTTGAATCTCTTACAGTGGGGATGAGGGGGTGAAATTCACCCTTGAATCTGTTTTTTGCACTTTTTCAGTCGAAGTCGATCTTGTATCAGAATGAAATTTTCTGGAAAAATCTGCTACCATATAAGCTTTCATTTGATATCAACTTGAATCTCTTACAGTGGGGATGAGGGGGTGAAATTCACCCTTGAATCTGTTTTTTGCATTTTTTCAGTCGAAGGCGATCTTGTATCAGAATCAAATTTTCTGGAAAATTCTGCTACCATATGAGCTTTCATTTGATATCAACTTGAATCTCTTACAGTGGGGATGAGGGGGTGAAATTCACCCTTGAATCTGTTTTTTGCACTTTTTCAGTCGAAGTCGATCTTGTATCAGAATGAAATTTTCTGGAAAAATCTGCTACCATATGAGCTTTCATTTGATATCAACTTGAATCTCTTACAGTGGGGATGAGGGGGTGAAATTCACCCTTGAATCTGTTTTTTGCATTTTTTCAGTCGAAGTCGATCTTGTATCAGAATGAAATTTTCTGGAAAATTCTGCTACCATATGAGCTTTCATTTGATATCATTTGAATCTCTTACAGTGGGGATGAGGGGGTGAAATTCACCCTTGAATCTGTTTTTTGCACTTTTTCAGTCGAAGTCGATCTTGTATCAGAATGAAATTTTCTGGAAAAATCTGCTACCATATAAGCTTTCATTTGATATCAACTTGAATCTCTTACAGTGGGGATGAGGGGGTGAAATTCACCCTTGAATCTGTTTTTTGCACTTTTTTCAGTCGAAGTCGATCTTGTATCAGAATGAAATTTTCTGGAAAAATCTGCTACCATATAAGCTTTCATTTGATATCAACTTGAATCTCTTACAGTGGGGATGAGGGGGTGAAATTCACCCTTGAATCTGTTTTTTGCACTTTTTCAGTCGAAGTCGATCTTGTATCAGAATCAAATTTTCTGGAAAAATCTGCTACCATATAAGCTTTCATTTGATATCAACTTGAATCTCTTACAGTGGGGATGAGGGGGTGAAATTCACCCTTGAATCTGTTTTTTGCATTTTTTCAGTCGAAGTCGATCTTGTATCAGAATGAAATTTTCTGGAAAAATCTGCTACCATATAAGCTTTCATTTGATATCAATTTGAATCTCTTACAGTGGGGATGAGGGGGTGAAATTCACCCTTGAATCTGTTTTTTGCACTTTTTCAGTCGAAGTCGATCTTGTATCAGAATGAAATTTTCTGGAAAAATCTGCTACCATATAAGCTTTCATTTGATATCAACTTGAATCTCTTACAGTGGGGATGAGGGGGTGAAATTCACCCTTGAATCTGTTTTTTGCACTTTTTCAGTCGAAGTCGATCTTGTATCAGAATGAAATTTTCTGGAAAAATCTGCTACCATATAAGCTTTCATTTGATATCAACTTGAATCTCTTACAGTGGGGATGAGGGGGTGAAATTCACCCTTGAATCTGTTTTTTGCATTTTTTCAGTCGAAGGCGATCTTGTATCAGAATCAAATTTTCTGGAAAATCTGCTACCATATGAGCTTTCATTTGATATCATTTCGAATCTCTTACAGTGGGGATGAGGGGGTGAAATTCACCCTTGAATCTGTTTTTTGCACTTTTTCAGTCGAAGTCGATCTTGTATCAGAATGAAATTTTCTGGAAAAATCTGCTACCATATAAGCTTTCATTTGATATCAACTTGAATCTCTTACAGTGGGGATGAGGGGGTGAAATTCACCCTTGAATCTGTTTTTTGCACTTTTTCAGTCGAAGTCGATCTTGTATCAGAATGAAATTTTCTGGAAAAATCTGCTACCATATAAGCTTTCATTTGATATCAACTTGAATCTCTTACAGTGGGGATGAGGGGGTGAAATTCACCCTTGAATCTGTTTTTTGCATTTTTTCAGTCGAAGGCGATCTTGTATCAGAATGAAATTTTCTGGAAAATTCTGCTACCATATGAGCTTTCATTTGATATCATTTCGAATCTCTTACAGTGGGGATGAGGGGGTGAAATTCACCCTTGAATCTGTTTTTTGCACTTTTTCAGTCGAAGTCGATCTTGTATCAGAATGAAATTTTCTGGAAAAATCTGCTACCATATAAGCTTTCATTTGATATCAACTTGAATCTCTTACAGTGGGGTTGAGGGGGTGAAATTCACCCTTGAATCTGTTTTTTGCACTTTTTCAGTCGAAGTCGATCTTGTATCAGACTGAAATTTTCTGGAAAAATCTGCTACCATATAAGCTTTCATTTGATATCAACTTGAATCTCTTACAGTGGGGATGAGGGGGTGAAATTCACCCTTGAATCTGTTTTTTGCATTTTTTCAGTCGAAGGCGATCTTGTATCAGAATCAAATTTTCTGGAAAATTCTGCTACCATATGAGCTTTCATTTGATATCATTTCGAATCTCTTACAGTGGGGATGAGGGGGTGAAATTCACCCTTGAATCTGTTTTTTGCACTTTTTCAGTCGAAGTCGATCTTGTATCAGAATGAAATTTTCTGGAAAAATCTGCTACCATATAAGCTTTCATTTGATATCAACTTGAATCTCTTACAGTGGGGTTGAGGGGGTGAAATTCACCCTTGAATCTGTTTTTTGCACTTTTTCAGTCGAAGTCGATCTTGTATCAGAATGAAATTTTCTGGAAAAATCTGCTACCATATAAGCTTTCATTTGATATCAACTTGAATCTCTTACAGTGGGGATGAGGGGGTGAAATTCACCCTTGAATCTGTTTTTTGCACTTTTTCAGTCGAAGTCGATCTTGTATCAGAATGAAATTTTCTGGAAAAATCTGCTACCATATAAGCTTTCATTTGATATCAACTTGAATCTCTTACAGTGGGGATGAGGGGGTGAAATTCACCCTTGAATCTGTTTTTAGCACTTTTTCAGTCGAAGTCGATCTTGTATCAGAATGAAATTTTCTGGAAAAATCTGCTACCATATAAGCTTTCATTTGATATCAATTTGAATCTCTTACAGTGGGGATGAGGGGGTGAAATTCACCCTTGAATCTGTTTTTTTGCATTTTTTCAGTCGAAGCGATCTTGTATCAGAATCAAATTTTCTGGAAACTTCTGCTACCATATGAGCTTTCATTTGATATCAACTTGAATCTCTCACAGTGGGGATGAATGGGTGAAATTCACCCTTGAATCTGTTTTTTGCACTTTTTCAGTCGAAGTCGATCTTGTATCAAAATAAAATTTTCTGGAAAAATCTGCTACCATATAAGCTTTCATTTGATATCAACTTGAATTTCTTACAGTGGGGATGAGGGGGTGAAATTCACCCTTGAATCTGTTTTTTGCACTTTTTCAGTCGAAGTCGATCTTGTATCAGAATGAAATTTTCTGGAAAAATCTGCTACCATATAAGCTTTCATTTGATATCAACTTGAATCTCTTACAGTGGGGATGAGGGGGTGAAATTTACCCTTGAATCTGTTTTTAGCACTTTTTCAGTCGAAATCGATCTTGTATCAGAATGAAATTTTCTGGAAAAATCTGCTACCATATAAGCTTTCATTTGATATCAATTTGAATCTCTTACAGTGGGGATGAGGGGGTGAAATTCACCCTTGAATCTGTTTTTTGCATTTTTTCAGTCGAAGCGATCTTGTATCAGAATCAAATTTTCTGGAAACTTCTGCTACCATATGAGCTTTCATTTGATATCAACTTGAATCTCTTACAGTGGGGATGAATGGGTGAAATTCACCCTTGAATCTGTTTTTTGCACTTTTTCAGTCGAAGTCGATCTTGTATCAAAATTAAATTTTCTGGAAAATTCTGCTACCATATGAGCTTTCATTTGATATCAACTTGAATCTCTTACAGTGGGGATGAGGGGGTGAAATTCACCCTTGAATCTGTTTTTTGCACTTTTTCAGTCGAAGTCGATCTTGTATCAGAATGAAATTTTCTGGAAAAATCTGCTACCATATAAGCTTTCATTTGATATAAACTTGAATCTCTTACAGTGGGGATGAGGGGGTGAAATTCACCCTTGAATCTGTTTTTTGCATTTTTTCAGTCGAAGGCGATCTTGTATCAGAATGAAATTTTCTGGAAAAATCTGCTACTATATAAGCTTTCATTTGATATCAATTTGAATCTCTTATAGTGGGGATGAGGGGGTTAAATTCACTCTTGAATGAAATTTACTGGAAAAGTCTCCTATTAGGAACGATACCTCGAATCTTTCAAATTTTTGATAGAGGGGTTAAATTTATCATCTGCTTGTTTTATATGGAAATTGTTTCTATCCTTTTGTTTATACTTATGAGTTGGTAGATACTCTGCAATATTATTTACTTCAAATTGTATCGGTAGTTTTTTTGTTTTGCTTCTGTTCTAGAACCAATTCTTGAGCACTCTGAATATTAATTTCGTATCTTGAAATTTTAACTGTCATCTCGTTTCATATATCAATTCATTCTGCATAAATCGCAAATTCCATTCATCATTTTATCAGCAACCTTGATACCTTGTTGGCTTTCTGTTGCTGTGATCAGACACTTCAGATGTATAAAACGGTAACAGTTATTACATTGGAAGAAATCCTCAGTTGAATAATCTTTACAACAGAATAAACATTTACTCCGCATATCGGCTGAGTTCTGGATCAAAAGTGTTTTTAGTTCCTTCCTGAAACTATTCATATCATAACTTTTTTCCAGATTGATGTTTCTTATTATACATTTGAAAAAATAAATTAAATAAACACCACAGTTAAAATTGTCCCTCTGAATCAAATGTTTTGGTATTATCCATTTTATATTATTGTATTCGATCTGTTGGCCCTCAAAAAATATTTGGAATCTTTTTACGAAATATTTTAACATTCTACCCTCATCCCCCATTGGATCAATATATGTAATTGTTTTATTTTTGAGTGAAAGATAAAATAATATAAAATGATTATGTCTGTGGACTGGAAATATTATATTATCCTTTCTCAGTTCAATAGTTTTTATGAAATCTTTTTCCATGTATTCATTATTTACAATTATAGATGATTTTTCTACAGACACAATTTGATAATCAGAACCAGACAATTCATTGAGCATATGAAGGCAATGGTCTATAATGAAACTACTCAAATATTGTGGCTCCTCTAGGGTGATGAAATCTGATAACAGTAGTTCACGAATTGAAAAATTTAAATTTGGTTGCCTTGAAACAACATAGTCCCTTCCATTTGGTAGGGTTCTATAAAAAGTTGGTTCAATAACAAGACCATTTTCTAAAAACGAAATATCACTCAGAGTTCTCCATTTTCGACTACTTTCATTTTCGAAATTTTTACTAGGGCAAACTATTTCAGGTAACAAATAATACAAATAAAAATATTTTAATGGTGTGAACATATTATTTTTGAAAAATTTCGAACTACGATCGATTCGTATTATTCTCAAATCCTTCAAAGTATAAATGACTAAATCACACCAAAGACGATTAGAAATCTCTAGTTGTCCCTGTATTTGATAATATATATTATGATTTTTCCGAAGCTGACCATTGGAATCCAAAAAAGCTAATGAAGAATTTTCTATATTTTTTTCTCGTACATTGTATGGGCATTTTATTTCTATAAGACCGTCACTGTTCACCAAACCATCTGGAGAGGCAGCCAAATATTGATATTTATTGTGGATTATCAATCCAGACAGTTTGCAATGCATTCCAGTTTTTTCCTCATAGACTCTCCTAGCAGATGATTCATGTCTTATACCATGCTGAATTGCTTCTGTTTTGATATCTCTTGATTGAATAATATCTCTCAGAATGTTTTTAAAAACGGAATCTCTATTTTGGTTATTCTTGAATGCCTTGCAAACTCGACCGAAAATAGACGCTGTGACTCGAATTCTTCTCTCTTTCGCCCAAATTTCGTTGTCCCTTTGTGTTATAGTTTTAGATGCAATTTCGTTCAAAGCAATTCCACTTTTATTCATGTTTTGTGAATATTTTGAACACATTTCGGAAATCGAGGAATCTTCCTCAATTGTTAATGGGGGAACAGAACATATAAGACAAAAAAAATCTTCCGAAAAATCCACCGAACCGGTTGAATCAACACATTTTTGGTGGTACCAACGATTACATTTTATATTACTGCACTGAACCCAGGACATAGTTTGACTTCCCACGCCTTGTCCACAATGTGCACAAAGAGCCAGCTCTTTGTCGTCTTCTGGGAAAACAATGTTCATGGGTATCAAATTTCGAAATGGATCGTCTAATTTATAAGTTTTAAGAAATCTTCCTCTAAAGTGCGAATCACTCAATTTCAATTTTTTTGCCCAGGTTTCCTGTGAAGTTTTTTCGTCAGTATAATCACCTTTTGTGAGACGATTTTTCTTGATTCGTATATTACTTTCTATAATATATGAAGTAATATCTTCACGTAAAGTAATGATGAAACGCGAACACTTCATGTTTCTCTGACCGTCGAGTGTATATTTTTTTAATTGTCCGAAATATGCTTCTACTATAGAGTTAGACAATCGAGATGGATTTCCAAGCATTAAGGCAGACCAGAGTGGGCTGAAAGGCAAATATTTTTCCAAAATGAGTTCCCATAATTCCTCATTGAAAAAAATGTTTTCTCGTTGAAGTCCATCATCTTCCAGTGAAACATTTTGTACCACGAGTGAATACCTTTGATAAAATGGACTAGATTTATATAAGGTGGTTTCTTCTTTATTTCTATTATCTTCAGGATGTTCTGCTTCTTTTTGTTCAGAATATGTGGAAAACTGCGTGCACATAAGCCGTAGTTTGTTTTCGGCTTCTTTTGTGGATACATTCATGAAATGAGATTTCATCAACAGGTATATGTTTAACACAAAAGAATCAAACATATTCAAGTTGTGGATATGTACAGCGGCTCCTAATATATCCTTGTAATAATTTTTTTGAAAATTATTTCTGGCTACTCGGTCAATATCTTTACATAACATTTTCATAAAATGAGCACAACATAAATGTACTGTTATCAGATTGTTATGCTTCGTTTCATTATTCTCAATGAGAATTTGATAGCAGATAGTCAAATATTCCTTGAGAGAACATCTATTCAATGCTCTGCACATAGCATGAATATTTGCAAAAGAAAAATCAGAAACTATTTTTGAAAATGCGGGCCAATAATGTTGCTCTTCACAGGCATACCTGAAATCATTCAGAAGTTTAAAAATAGTATTCGAATCATGGACACCTGAAATCATGGAGAACACTGGAAAAATTCTCTGTGTTTTCTTAATTTGTATAACACCTGTATAAAAGTATACTCTTTTACAAGAAGTAGTAGGTTTTCTGACTACTGAACCTGTAGCATCAAAAAAAATGGTTGGTAAACCATTGATATTTTGTGCCTTCAAAACTTCAATTTGCTGAATGTTATATAGTTTTATATTAAAAGGAAAGCTTATTTCCCTTATGAAATCGGGATGTTTTTGTTGCAAATTGATTACATCTTTCAAGTCATCAGTACTTGTGTCATTTCGTGAAAGATATTCTGACCTTACCTTCCTACATACAGAATCAGATTTAATTTTCTGCAAATTTTTCCCAACCGTGAGTATTTCCTGGCAGGCATTTCTCAATGTCGTTTTTTTATAGGTAAGCGGTTTTACGTGCTGTAAGTTCTTTTTCATGATGAATCTCTCAACGCCTCTTACTTGCTGAGTCATGAAGTTGGGGTGACAGAAATTTCGGGAACTACTGAAGACTCTAACCTGACCACTTTTCGACACAAAAATTTTGAATTTTTTACACTGATTTTGATTTTGTTTACACATACCCAGTACAGTGAACTCATTACGTTTCTTCGAGAACCATGAATCTTTGAACACTATTAGACAACTGTTGTTGATGTATTTTCTAATTCTATTCCTTAAAACGGTTGGATAATATTTTTTTCGTAATTTATTATCTTCGTATATAGATGTCAGTAGTCCTCGATTTAATGTGAAAGATCCCTCGAAAAAGTTACATAACTTGAAACTTGACTTGGATATATCTAAAAACTCATCGTTTTCGGAATTTAGCGGTAAAACAGTAGTGAACGAATTTCTGGGAGACGAGAGGTTTAAAATTTCAGTCGGAATATACTCGTTTTCTTTGGAATAAGAAGAAAGTAGAGGCTTTATCTCATCCTCGGATACAAACGAAAACTTGTTTTCTTTCTGTTTGTAGACATCAACGGAAGGTTCGCTTTTTTCAGTTGTTTTCTCCTCATCCTCAGAAATAATATTATTTTGAACAGAAAAGAACAATGAATTGGTAATTTCTTCGTCTCTTGTTTTTGTATCATATGAAATATCACCGTCTATGAAACCTTCTTCTGACAATTTTTCGCCACTGACATATAACGGTTTGGATACAAGCCTCTTCCAACGCCAGTACAACTTTAAACGATTTTTTTCAGTGTTCTTGATATGTAGCTCTTTACACAATAAAGAATATACAGAATCTTTTTGTCTGTAGGAGGAACTCAAGTTTTCATTCGATATATTCAGAGCAATTAGTGCTCGTTTCAATGACTCCGTATCAGAATGCCAATTCGTGCGATCTTCCATCTGGTGATCAAGAAACACTCTGAACGATTTACTTCTAGTTATAATATTGAAAACTATACTAGGAAATCCATAATTCGTTGATTTAAGAACAAGAGCAATTTTTTTCGACAGCTTCCTATTGATTTTTTCATCCGTAGAAGGTGAATAATTGTTCTTTTTCATTTCTGCATAAATCAAACGGAAAGCTTGCGCTGTAGAAAGTTTTTTTAAGACCATTCTGAATTTGTCAGAATTAAATGATATAAAAAATATAAAAAAAATGAAATTCTTGAAAAACTCAACCGAGAAAGCAAAATAAAAAAAAATCCAAAAGAAGAATAAAATAATCTTTTTTCAATATATAAGAATCAAATCAAGAATGATCTGAATTTATCAAAAATAAAATAATGAAATATATATAAAACGAATGAAATTCTAGTAAAATTAAAAACATAAAACGAAATAAGGGAATCAACTCATACAAACAATAAATGAAACTCTTTCAATAACCAAAAATCCAATTAAGAATAATAATAACTGAAAATAGTCAATCACCAAAGTATAATTGAGTTGTACAAATACTTCGAATATTGTTGAATAATCGAAACAAAGACCAAAAGTACCAAAATATGTATCAATCTAACGGCGCGTCACGAATCCCTGCCAAATACATCGAGCGATTGAGCCTGGATGCGGCGATGTATAAGGTAAACTTTGCAGTCGACCTCATATTGAACGGTGAGAGTGGTAATTGAAATGGAATTAAGATTTGAAGTAATATTCACTTTACATTTAACGTAATATTGAAGGAAACTTGTAACCTGGTAATATTTGAAGGATTGAGCAGAGGAGGCTGATCAAAATCTCATACTTTTTCGATCTGTTTGCGACTCCGAGTAAATGAACATACCGTGTGCGTCAAAATTATGGAACAAATTCAACTTCTCAAAAGAAAAATACTTGGCGACGAAATCCTGAAACAGGTCAATTTTTTTTCTCTTTTACCCTTGTTGCATCCCCATCAACCCCCCAAATTTTTTGAATGAGGAAAGTGGGTCATGTGGTACTTCTTTGGCAAGGTCTTTGTATCTTCTTGACAGGCGTGCAAAAATTTTCAAGAAAAAATTTTATTTTTTTTTTAAATTAGTTAGATCAAAGAGGTTTTCAGTATGTGCACTTTATCATGGCTCATTCGCTTTGAGACGATTATTACGACCATTACAGTTTTGTTTATGCACAACTTTCAACCTCTCTCAATCCCCTCACGTGCAGAATTAGAATGTGTGAAACACTCCGCTTCAGTTATAATCTTAAGTAGGTATGTTATTAGTACGTTTCTACTGTTCTAAGTTGGAGTTGAAATTTGTGCATGAATAAAACCGTAATGTACGTCGACTTTCATTCGGTGACCAATTTCATCAGGTAAAATCGTCTCAAAGTAAATGACCCATGACAAAGTGCACAGACTGAAAATCTCTTCGAACTCACTAATTAAAAAAAAATTTTTTTTTGAAAATTTCCGCACGCGATTGAAGAACCACATGACCAATTTTCCCTGATAAGAATTTTCAAAATGAAGGTAGTCGAAAATGGAGAACTCTGAGTTATATTTCGTTCTTAGAAAGTGATTGAACCAAACTTTCGTAGAGCCCTACCAAATGAAAGAGACTATATTGTTTCAAGGCAACCAAATTTAAATTTTTCAATTTCACCCCCTCAACCCCACTGTAAGAGATTCAAGTTATCATAAAATGAAAGCTTATATGGTAGCAGATTTTTCCAGAAAATTTCATTCTGATACAAGATCGACTTCGACTGAAAAAGTGCAAAAAACAGATGCAAGGGTGAATTTCACCCCCTCATCCCCACTGTAAGAGATTCAAGTTGATATCAAATGAAAGCTTATATGGTAGCAGATTTTTCCAGAAAATTTCATTCTGATACAAAATCAACTTCGACTGAAAAAGTGCAAAAAACAGATGCAAGGGTGAATTTCACCCCCTCATCCCCACTGTAAGAGGTTCGAAATGATATCAAATGAAAGTTCATATGGTAGCAGATTTTTCCAGAAAATTTCTTTCTGATACAAGATCGACTTCGACTGAAAAAGTGCAAAAAACAGATTCAAGGGTGAATTTCACCCCCTCATCCCCACTGTAAGAGATTCAAATTGATATCAAATGAAAGCTTATATGGTAGCAGAATTTTCCAGAAAATTTGATTCTGATACAAGATCGCCTTCGACTGAAAAAATGCAAAAAACAGATTCAAGGGTGAATTTCACCCCCTCATCCCCACTGTAGGAGATTCAAGTTGATATCAAATGAAAGCTTATATGGTAGCAGATTTTTCCAGAAAATTTCATTCTGATACAAGATCGACTTCGACTGAAAAAGTGCAAAAAACAGATGCAGGGGTGAATTTCACCCCCTCATCCCCACTGTAAGAGGTTCGAAATGATATCAAATGAAAGCTCATATAGTAGCAGATTTTTCCAAAAAATTTCATTCTGATACAAGATCGACTTCGACTGAAAAAGTGCAAAAAACAGATTCAAGGGTCAATTTCACCCCTTCATCCCCACTGTAAGAGAATCAAGTTGATATCAAATGAAAGCTTATATGGTAGCAGATTTTTCCAGAAAATTTCATTCTGATACAAGATCGACTTCGACTGAAAAAGTGCAAAAAACAGATTCAAGGGTGAATTTCACTCCCTCATCCCCACTGTAAGAGATTCAAGTTGATATCAAATGAAAGCTTATATAGTAGCAGATTTTTCCAAAAAATTTCATTCTGATACAAGATCGACTTCGACTGAAAAAGTGCAAAAAACAGATGCAAGGGTGAATTTCACCCCCTCATCCCCACTGTAAGAGATTCAAGTTGATATCAAATGAAAGCTTATATGGTAGCAGATTTTTCCAGAAAATTTCATTCTGATACAAAATCAACTTCGACTGAAAAAGTGCAAAAAACAGATGCAAGGGTGAATTTCACCCCCTCATCCCCACTGTAAGAGGTTCGAAATGATATCAAATGAAAGTTCATATGGTAGCAGATTTTTCCAGAAAATTTCATTCTGATACAAGATCGACTTCGACTGAAAAAGTGCAAAAAACAGATTCAAGGGTGAATTTCACCCCCTCATCCCCACTGTAAGAGATTCAAATTGATATCAAATGAAAGCTTATATGGTAGCAGAATTTTCCAGAAAATTTGATTCTGCTACAAGATCGCCTTCGACTGAAAAAATGCAAAAAACAGATTCAAGGGTGAATTTCACCCCCTCATCCCCACTGTAAGAGATTCAAGTTGATATCAAATGAAAGCTTATATAGTAGCAGATTTTTCCAAAAAATTTCATTCTGATACAAGATCGACTTCGACTGAAAAAGTGCAAAAAACAGATTCAAGGGTGAATTTCACCCCCTCATCCCCACTGTAGGAGATTCAAGTTGATATCAAATGAAAGCTTATATGGTAGCAGATTTTTCCAGAAAATTTCATTCTGATACAAGATCGACTTCGACTGAAAAAGTGCAAAAAACAGATGCAGGGGTGAATTTCACCCCTTCATCCCCACTGTAAGAGGTTCGAAATGATATCAAATGAAAGCTCATATTGTAGCAGATTTTTCCAGAAAATTTCATTCTGATACAAGATCGACTTCGACTGAAAAAGTGCAAAAAACAGATTCAAGGGTGAATTTCACCCCTTCATCCCCACTGTAAGAGAATCAAGTTGATATCAAATGAAAGCTTATATGGTAGCAGATTTTTCCAGAAAATTTCATTCTGATACAAAATCAACTTCGACTGAAAAAGTGAAAAAAACTGATGCAAGGGTGAATTTCACCCCCTCATCCCCACTGTGAGAGGTTCAAAATAATATCAAATGAAAGCTCAGATGGTAGCAGATTTTTCCAGAAAATTTCATTCTGATACAAGATCGACTTCGACTGAAAAAGTGCAAAAAACAGATTCAAGGGTGAATTTCACCCCCTCATCCCCACTGTAAGAGATTCAAGTTGATATCAAATGAAAGCTTATATAGTAGCAGATTTTTCCAAAAAATTTCATTTTGATACAAGATCGACTTCGACTGAAAAAGTGCAAAAAACAGATTCAAGGGTGAATTTCACCCCCTCATCCCCACTGTAGGAGATTCAAGTTGATATCAAATGAAAGCTTATATGGTAGCAGATTTTTCCAGAAAATTTCATTCTGATACAAGATCGACTTCGACTGAAAAAGTGCAAAAAACAGATGCAGGGGTGAATTTCACCCCTTCATCCCCACTGTAAGAGGTTCGAAATGATATCAAATGAAAGCTCATATTGTAGCAGATTTTTCCAGAAAATTTCATTCTGATACAAGATCGACTTCGACTGAAAAAGTGCAAAAAACAGATTCAAGGGTGAATTTCACCCCTTCATCCCCACTGTAAGAGAATCAAGTTGATATCAAATGAAAGCTTATATGGTAGCAGATTTTTCCAGAAAATTTCATTCTGATACAAAATCAACTTCGACTGAAAAAGTGAAAAAAACTGATGCAAGGGTGAATTTCACCCCCTCATCCCCACTGTGAGAGGTTCAAAATAATATCAAATGAAAGCTCAGATGGTAGCAGATTTTTCCAGAAAATTTCATTCTTATACAAGATCGACTTCGACTGAAAAAGTGCAAAAAACAGATTCAAGGGTGAATTTCACCCCCTCATCCCCACTGTAAGAGATTCAAGTTGATATCAAATGAAAGCTTATATGGTAGCAGATTTTTCCAGAAAATTTCATTCTGATACAAAATCAACTTCGACTGAAAAAGTGCAAAAAACAGATTCAAGGGTGAATTTCACCCCCTCATCCCCACTGTAAGAGATTCAAATTGATATCAAATGAAAGCTTATATGGTAGCAGAATTTTCCAGAAAATTTGATTCTGATACAAGATCGACTTCGACTGAAAAAATGCAAAAAACAGATTCAAGGGTGAATTTCACCCCCTCATCCCCACTGTAAGAGATTCAAGTTGATATCAAATGAAAGCTTATATAGTAGCAGATTTTTCCAGAAAATTTCATTCTGATACAAGATCGACTTCGACTGAAAAAGTGCAAAAAACAGATTCAAGGGTGAATTTCACCCCCTCATCCCCACTGTAAGAGATTCAAGTTGATATCAAATGAAAGCTTATATGGTAGCAGATTTTTCCAAAAAATTTCATTCTGATACAAGATCGACTTCGACTGAAAAAGTGCAAAAAACAGATTCAAGGGTGAATTTCACCCCCTCATCCCCACTGTAGGAGATTCAAGTTGATATCAAATGAAAGCTTATATGGTAGCAGATTTTTCCAGAAAATTTCATTCTGATACAAGATCGACTTCGACTGAAAAAGTGCAAAAAACAGATGCAGGGGTGAATTTCACCCCTTCATCCCCACTGTAAGAGGTTCGAAATGATATCAAATGAAAGCTCATATGTAGCAGATTTTTCCAGAAAATTTCATTCTGATACAAGATCGACTTCGACTGAAAAAGTGCAAAAAACAGATTCAAGGGTGAATTTCACCCCTGCATCCCCACTGTAAGAGATTCAAGTTGATATCAAATGAAAGCTTATATGGTAGCAGATTTTTCCAGAAAATTTCATTCTGATACAAAATCAACTTCGACTGAAAAAGTGAAAAAAACAGATGCAAGGGTGAATTTCACCCCCTCATCCCCACTGTGAGAGGTTCAAAATAATATCAAATGAAAGCTCATATGGTAGCAGATTTTTCCAGAAAATTTCATTCTGATACAAGATCGACTTCGACTGAAAAAGTGCAAAAAACAGATTCAAGGGTGAATTTCACCCCCTCATCCCCACTGTAAGAGATTCAAGTTGATATCAAATGAAAGCTTATATAGTAGCAGATTTTTTCAAAAAATTTCATTTGATACAAGATCGACTTCGACTGAAAAAGTGCAAAAAACAGATTCAAGGGTGAATTTCACCCCCTCATCCCCACTGTAGGAGATTCAAGTTGATATCAAATGAAAGCTTATATGGTAGCAGATTTTTCCAGAAAATTTCATTCTGATACAAGATCGACTTCGACTGAAAAAGTGCAAAAAACAGATGCAGGGGTGAATTTCACCCCTTCATCCCACTGTAAGAGGTTCGAAATGATATCAAATGAAAGCTCATATTGTAGCAGATTTTTCCAGAAAATTTCATTCTGATACAAGATCGACTTCGACTGAAAAAGTGCAAAAAACAGATTCAAGGGTGAATTTCACCCCTTCATCCCCACTGTAAGAGAATCAAGTTGATATCAAATGAAAGCTTATATGGTAGCAGATTTTTCCAGAAAATTTCATTCTGATACAAAATCAACTTCGACTGAAAAAGTGAAAAAAACTGATGCAAGGGTGAATTTCACCCCCTCATCCCCACTGTGAGAGGTTCAAAATAATATCAAATGAAAGCTCATATGGTAGCAGATTTTTCCAGAAAATTTCATTCTGATACAAGATCGACTTCGACTGAAAAAGTGCAAAAAACAGATTCAAGGGTGAATTTCACCCCCTCATCCCCACTGTAAGAGATTCAAGTTGATATCAAATGAAAGCTTATATGGTAGCAGATTTTTCCAGAAAATTTCATTCTGATACAAGATCGACTTCGACTGAAAAAGTGCAAAAAACAGATGCAAGGGTGAATTTCACCCCCTCATCCCCACTGTAAGAGGTTCGAAATGATATCAAATGAAAGCTCAGATGGTAGCAGATTTTTCCAGAAAATTTCATTCTGATACAAGATCGACTTCGACTGAAAAAGTGCAAAAAACAGATTCAAGGGTGAATTTCACCCCCTCAACCCCACTGTAAGAGATTCAAGTTGATATCAAATGAAAGCTTATATGGTAGCAGAATTTTCCAGAAAATTTGATTCTGATACAAATCAACTTCGACTGAAAAAGTGCAAAAAACAGATGCAAGGGTGAATTTCACCCCCTCATCCCCACTGTAAGAGATTCAAGTTGATATCAAATGAAAGCTTATATGGTAGCAGATTTTTCCAGAAAATTTCATTCTGATACAAGATCGACTTCGACTGAAAAAGTGCAAAAAACAGATTCAAGGGTGAATTTCACTCCCTCATCCCCACTGTAAGAGATTCAAGTTGATATCAAATGAAAGCTTATATAGTAGCAGATTTTTCCAAAAAATTTCATTCTGATACAAGATCGACTTCGACTGAAAAAATGCAAAAAACAGATTCAAGGGTGAATTTCACCCCTTCATCCCCACTGTAAGAAAATCAAGTTGACATCAAATGAAAGCTTATATGGTAGCAGATTTTTCCAGAAAATTTCATTCTGATACAAAATCAACTTTCACTGAAAAAGTGAAAAAAACTGATGCAAGGGTGAATTTCACCCCCTCATCCCCACTGTAAGAGATTCAAGTTGATATCAAATGAAAGCTTCTATGGTAGCAGATTTTTCTAGAAAATTTCATTCTGATACAAAATCAACTTCGACTGAAAAAGTGCAAAAAACAGATGCAAGGGTGAATTTCACCCCCTCATCCCCACTGTAAGAGGTTCGAAATGATATCAAATGAAAGTTTATATGGTAGCAGATTTTTCCAGAAAATTTCTTTCTGATACAAGATCGACTTCGACTGAAAAAGTGCAAAAAACAGATTCAAGGGTGAATTTCACCCCCTCATCCCCACTGTAAGAGATTCAAATTGATATCAAATGAAAGCTTATATGGTAGCAGAATTTTCCAGAAAATTTGATTCTGATACAAGATCGCCTTCGACTGAAAAAATGCAAAAAACAGATTCAAGGGTGAATTTCACCCCCTCATCCCCACTGTAAGAGATTCAAGTTGATGTCAAATGAAAGCTTATATAGTAGCAGATTTTTCCAAAAAATTTCATTCTGATACAAGATCGACTTCGACTGAAAAAGTGCAAGAAACAGATTCAAGGGTGAATTTCACCCCCTCATCCCCACTGTAAGAGATTCAAGTTGATATCAAATGAAAGCTTATATGGTAGCAGATTTTTCCAGAAAATTTCATTCTGATACAAGATCGACTTCGACTGAAAAAGTGCAAAAAACAGATTCAAGGGTGAATTTCACCCCCTCATCCCCACTGTAAGAGATTCAAGTTGATATCAAATGAAAGCTTATATGGTGGCAGAATTTTCCAGAAAATTTGATTCTGATACAAGATCGCCTTCGACTGAAAAAATGCAAAAAACAGATTCAAGGGTGAATTTCACCCCCTCATCCCCACTGTAAGAGATTCAAGTTGACATCAAATGAAAGCTTATATGGTAGCAGATTTTTCCAGAAAATTTCATTCTGATACAAGATCGACTTCGACTGAAAAAGTGCAAAAAACAGATTCAAGGGTGAATTTCACTCCCTCATCCCCACTGTAAGAGATTCAAGTTGATATCAAATGAAAGCTTATATGGTAGCAGATTTTTCCCGAAAATTTCATTCTGATACAAGATCGACTTCGACTGAAAAAGTGCAAAAATCAGATTCAAGGGTGAATTTCACCCCCTCATCCCCACTGTAAGAGATTCAAGTTGATATCAAATGAAAGCTTATATGGTATCAGATTTTTCCAGAAAATTTCATTCTGATACAAAATCGACTTCGACTGAAAAAGTGCAAAAAACAGATGCAGGGGTGAATTTCACCCCCTCATCCCCACTGTAAGAGTTTCGAAATGATATCAAATGAAAGCTCATATTGTAGCAGATTTTTCCAGAAAATTTCATTCTGATACAAAATCGACTTCGACTGAAAAAGTGCAAAAAGCAGATGCGAGGGTCAATTTCACCCCCTTTTCCCCACTGTAAGAGATTCGAAATGATATCAAATGAAAGCGTATATGTGAACAGATTTTTTCAGAAAATTTCATTCGGATACAAGATCGACTTCAGCTGAAAAAGTCCAAAGAACAAGTTCATAGATGAATTTCATCCCATAATCCCACCTTATAATTATCAAGGTGTGTCCAAACCGATAATTCAAATTCTTAGGTCGACCTCAGAAATCAATTGTTTCTGCTTTTTCCTCGAACCCGAGTTACCTACCATATTGGTATATTCGATGATCTGTTGATGCACGCCAATGAACCTTCGGGTGTACTCGGCAATTTCACAGGATAACTTTTCATGCTATCTTCACGCAGGTTCAAATATTGGTATTAACGATTCATCGACACTTAAACTGGAATAAGTACTTACAGTTTTCTCATTGCGTAATTTTTCACTTTGTTTCAACATTCTTTTTAACCTTTTTATTTGTCTTTGGGCACTACTAGAATCACTAGATGATGAACCAGAACTAGATGATGATGAATCCGAACTGGATGCTCGTCTTCTACTCCTCTTATTTTTTCCCATGGTTGAACGTGAATAATCCCACTTCTGAATTTATAACACAAAAATAATAACCACTTTAAAAATATAGAAATATATTGGTCAATCTCCAGATAGGTACTCCACAATATATATCAATTATTCAGATCCGACGTCAACTCGTGTAAGTCGGTGACTGCCCTTTTCCCGTGCATACAGTCTCCGTCTCTTATCGCCTATTTCTGATGATCATCATTTTTGGCCGTCGGAAATTCGTGTAACAAGATGTTTTCTGAATATAAGGTCAACTTTCAGCATACCGATCGTGTCGCAAATCTCAGCGAACACCTGCTCTTTGTTTACATTCATCGAAATCGAAATAACACATAAAAAAGGTCATAAAATCACCGAACGATGCGCTCCAAGAGGAATTCTTTCTACACAGCTGCCGCAAGCAAATTATTCTATCCAGTCTCCCCTAAGCACGATAAGTTTCGATCAGATGGGAAAAAATTATCAGAATTGTGAAAATAGCTCTGCATCCGTAACAATTCGCTTGGAATAGACCAATACAAGAAAGCGGTCCAACAATGGGAAGCGGCAAACAAAATAACGCTTTGGAGAAATACTCCCAGACTTGCGCAAGCCAAGAGATTTGTGGAATTCTCGTCGACCTACACCAGGAAGCTCATAAAGCTGCCACGAGCTGAGCTTCGAGTAATGGTGGGTCTGCTGACGGGACACTGTCGATATAAATATCATTTGTATCGCATGAGAAAGTCAGCAGATGAAACCTGCAGGCTATGTGGATCAGAGAAGGAGACGTCTGAACACATGGTATGCAAGTGTCCAGAACTGGCGGAACTAAGAACCATTCACATGAGAAAGTCGGTTCTGGATCCACATGAAATAACCGCCAAGGCTCCTAAGGAGGTCGCTGGGTTCATCAACACCATTGATGACCTCCTTGGGATTTAAATGAACGAGTTGGGTAAAGAACAAAAGATCCTTGCGGTCGAAGTTCCCGGAAGGCTGAACGAAGCCACAACGACCCCTGTTCATGAAATCTAACCTAATCTAATCTAACAATTCACTTAGTTCGTTTCTTGGACTAAATGGGTGCAGTAGGTTTACAGTTATTGCCTTGGATTGATTTTTCTATTCTTCCATATGTTTCAAACCACTGATCCGAACAATGTCTTTTTTGACATTTGAAAAAAAAATGATTCTCATGTGCTTCACAATTTCAATAAGATCGAAGGGGTGGAAAATCCTTAACCGAAATATGTATTTGTTGCAACATGAAAATTCAAAATGAAAAAGCTCTCGTAAATTGAGATCTTCAAATTTTCAGGAAAGATATCTCTGTTGATTTCGTCGATGGGCAAAATCTGTTGTTCTGTTCAGTAGAGTCATGAAGTGTTTTCTTATTTTTGCCAATATTTTCGAAGCGAAGAATACGATAGATTTGAAATTTGTCATTTACCAGTAGCAATAATGATGAGCAAAATCACGGATATCGTTCAATTTAATTAAATGATTTTAAACGATATTCTTGATTTTATGTTTATTGTTTATGGACAAAAATGCGCTACTGACCTGACGACAGTATTTCTGGTGATGTTATATCGATCTTGTTGAAGATAATTCACGAAGTTAATGCACATTTCACAAAATGCGAAACGCATCATTCAAATTTCGTTATCTGTCAATTTTCGTAACACCAACTGCCAAGATACAACGACAAAAGGCACTAGGAGGTTTTATCTGATATTTTCATTGAAATTCGATATTATTTCATGAAACTTGACTGAAATAGAGAAAATAGTCGTTGCAGAAGGCAATTCCAACGCTCCTGCGTTTCGCATTCGTGTTAAAAGAGGAACCCATTCTGCAACTTGTTTTAGAATATACTATTTGCCTTTTCTTTTGAAAGAAATCAGTTTGGGTTCTCAATATTTCGCCTAAGATATTCTCGAGTTATTTACATTTAAATTTTGATATATACTCTATATACTTTGATATATAATCTAGAGACAATCGTTCAGAGAAGACGTGTGTTTGTTGCTGTGCAAACTAACTGCGAAATCTTTGGTAAATTAAAACTCATCCTAATATCTCTTTCGTTGGTGTTTTGCTGATACTTTTCTTCTTGATTGACTATTAATTTCATTTGTTTCATTCATTCATTCGCTGTTAGATTCCCACATTTATTTTTGTTTACATTTCTTCCGAGTCTAATTCACGTTTGGCGACCTTGACCTTGCAGTACGATACTCCTACGTCGCGGGCCCGGTCCACTCTTAGGGTGTGTACCCGCTGCACGGCTGACCCGATCCTGGTTATCGTGGTCGGGTGGTATCTTCTTACTTCGTTACTTCCCATATTTCATATCCTTTTCCTTACCGTGACCTCCCCGTTCTGTGTGAGTCCTTCTTATAGGTCCAAGAAGGTGAAGAGTCTGTCCTTTTTCCATCCCGCATCGAAGACTATAAGAAATAATATGCCGCTCATTTGTGCTGGTTGTAGCAAGGAAGTATCTGACTCTGCTCAGTGGATGCAGTGTTTCAAGTGCAGGAAGAACTTTCACCCTAGTTGTGTAAACCTGACGGAGAATGATGTTGCTTTTCTGAGGGAGGGAACTGAGAGGTGGTCGTGTTCCTTGTGTACATCAAGTGAAAGAATTCTTCGTAGCAACTCTCAGGGGAAGCGCCAGATTAATACATCGACTGTTGTGCGCTCGGATGGGAATTCGGCTGGTGGTGACACTGTGTTGACAGTGAAACATTTCGAACTCTTGATGGAACAGATGCTCAACCTCACTTCTAGCATGGAACGCATAGAGAAACGCCAGAATGACCTTATTGAACAGTTGTCGAGCTGTACCGAAGCTATCGCTTCGCACTCTAAGACACTGGCTGAGCACGATTCTGCAATTCATACTTGTCAGACAGAGATCAGTGAGCTGCGAACAGGTCAGCTGGCCCTGTCTGAAAATTTGTCAGATGTGAGAGGCAGAATCATCAACCTGGAGACATCGCTTTCTGGTCCAAACCCTGCATTGGTTAGAGCTGTTGATTCAACACCTGAAATCTTGTATCGAATTAAACGATCCTTCAATCTTATCATCTGTAACGCTCCAGAAGGATCATGTGATTTGGATGATAGAAACACGGCATCTTCTATTGTTGAGCATATTCATAAGTCGTCCAGCCTTTCGCTGACAAATGTCACCAGATTACGATCTAAAGATTCCTCGAGACCAAGATGGATGAAGTTAACCTTCACAAACCCTGATATTGTTACGGGCATCCTACGCAACAAAACTGCCCTCCGAGGTCACCCCGAATATCGTGAAATAATAATTCGGGACGATAGAAGTAGATCCCAAATTGCCACATTGCACGCTCTAAGGCGTGAGCTCAAAGACCGACAAAGCCGTGGTGAGAGGAATATTACCATTAAGTACGTTAATCGTAACCCGACGATCGTACCTTGCCCTCGGAGTCCTTCAAATGCCACCCTGTCAAAAAACTGAACAATCTCTGCGTCTGGCCGGTTCTGTATACTAATGCTCAATCAATTACTTCTAAATTTAACGAACTTCTCACACAAATCTGTATACATAAGCCATATATATTTAGTATTCATAACAGAGACTTGGTTGCATCCTTCAATCAATGACTCCATAGTGTCTATACCAGGATATTCTATATACCGAGCTGACAGTACCGAGACTATCAGTCATCGCGGGGTCTGTATATTTCTCAGTGAAGAAATTACTAATGCTTTCAAAGTTCTCATCCAGCGTAACGATTGGCCAGGAATAGACAACTTGTTCATAGTGGTTTCCAACCATCACTTCTCTCTTTTCCTTGGATGTGTATATCGTCCTCGCCCATGTACTTATGATAACGAATGTGCACAGTTCCTAACAACAGCTTCGACACAATACCAGAATATACTGATCACTGGTGATTTCAATTGTCCAGACATCGATTGGACACAGACAGCCATGACTCCTCTGAACTCTCCCTCCTTCTCCTATGCCGATTTCGTGCATAGCTCAGGTTGTCAACAGGTGGTGTCACAGCCTACGAGATTTAGATCAGGCCAGGCTCCTTCACTTCTCGACCTCTTCATCGTTTCGGATCCTAACATAATTTCTGAAATAAATTATCTGCCTCCCCTAGGAAAATCTGACCACCTAGTGTTGACACAGGCCCGGATCTACGATTTTTTCTGACCGGGGCAAAACTTCATGATGGCGCCCCCTCATCCCTATAAGGTTGGATATGAGAATTGAAAGCTTTAAAAATGTATATATATATATATATATATATATATATATATATATATATATATATATATATTTTTCTATTTGTGTAATATATTAATTGCTATATTAATGCTATATTAACTGCTGCGGGCCAATTTGCCAATTTGTCAGATTTGTCTATGACCGCTTGGATGAAGGCATTCCGGTAGCGGGAATGTTTTTCGATGAGTCCCGCGCTTTTGACTGTCTGAATTTCAGTTTCATATTGGATAAGCTATATAGCCTGGGCTTCAGGGGAGTTTTTCTCAACTGGATCCAGGGCTTCCTTGAACGACGATTAATGTTCGTCCGAATAGGTCAGCAGGATTCCGGTAGGTATCCTGTGGATATGGGTGTACCTCAGGGATCTGTGTTGGGACCCTTGCTGTTCATACTATTCGTGAATGATTTGCCGGGGTACATAGCAGCTAATACAAATATCTTCAAGGATATACAGATAGTGCTCTTTGCGGACGATACATCTTTCCTTATTTCTGCTCCCAACTTGGATGAACTTCGTGCGAGGTGTGAGATGCTCGTTCGCTGTTTCTCGGATTGGTGTTGCAGAAACTCTCTTATATTAAATGTTGGTAAGACTGATCTGATATACTTTCAGACCCGAAACACTGGAAATGAGCTCACTTTATGCCTTCCCTACGGCAATTTGAAGTCTTCAAATATTGTGAAATTTTTGGGCTTACATATTGACAAAACGCTCAACTGGCAAGCTCATTGCATCTCAGTTTCCAAGCGATTGAGCAGTGCATTCTTTGCTCTAAAAAGACTCAAGGATGTTCTTCCAGCGGAATCATTGATGAGTGTTTATTATTCTCTCGCTTTCACTCATATGAATTATAACACCATTCTATGGGGAGGATCGTCGGGTGCTAGCGATGTTTTTGTCGCTCAGAAAAGATTGGTGCGGTTGATGTTTGGTTTGTCCCCCCGGGAGTCCTGTAGGCCGGTGTTCATTAAATTTAGAATATTACCTTTTCCATGCATTTATATATTGAACATACTGCTTTTTATGAGAAAGAACGTGCATAGTCTGATGAAGTGCTCCCAATATCATGAATATAATACCAGACATAGGGAAATCGTTTCTATTCCTATGCACAGAACTAGCAAATTCCAGAACTCTCCTCTGTTTACTGGTATCAAACTGTACAATCACTTGCCTGATAGATTAAAATTGTTAAATTATTATGAATTCAGGAAAAGAACAAAATAATTATTACAAGAAAACTGTTACTATAGTGTTAATGAATATTTGAGTTCCAGACTGACTTGATCTCACATATCTTGTAATTGTCATTTCTAAAATATAAAGGAATATTTAAGTTATATCTTAATTTGATTAAGGACATTTTTTTGATTTCGAGATTGGTAATTTTTGAATTCTTGAAAATTTTTGAGTTATAACTTAAATTGATTTAGGAACATCGATTGATTTTGTGATTGGTAATCTTTTAAACTATTGAAAATATTTGAGTTCTACTTACATTTGGCTTTGAATATCTATTTGTGTTGATTTTATTCTGTATTTCTTTCTTTTTTTATTATGACCTGTCCTATACAAATGTATGATTTGTCTCAAAGGATGTAATAAACTTATTTTTATTATTATTATTATTAATTTATAAAAAAATAACAAAAATAAATAATAAAAATGTATAAATTAAAAATAAAATACTAATAATAGAAAAAATATCACAGGGAAAAATATTGAATTCACAGCTTTACGCGGCGCGCTTTTCTTTCCGAGAACTCATCTATCAGCTCCTCGAAATCTGTTTCGGAAGCAGTTTTGTTTTCTATAGCTAAGATAGAAAGGCCAGAGAGACGTTCCTGACTCATCGAGGAACGCAAATAATTTTTTATTATTTTCAATTTGCTGAAACTGCGTTCACAGGTTGCAGACGTGGTTGGTAATGTGCAGTAGATTCTTAAAGCTATACTGACATTAGGGAATGCTTCTTGCAGATCTTGCTTGTGAAGCAAGAATTTGTAGCAGGTCCAATGGGGTCGATCTGTCACTAATTTCAGGAACCAGCTCTTTGAAAACCGCTAGTTCCTGACAGAAATCAACTGCATTCAAGTCTATTGAGTATTTTTGCGCTAAAAGAGACCCATTCTTCTGCAGATCTTCTTTCTGCATGTTCAAAAGAGCATGACCATTGAGGAATGCGAAATTTTCATGCAAACTCTCTGCGCTTTCTAATCTCTTCCTGATTTCTGACAATAATCTGTCGAAAACCACTTTGATATCCTTCGAGAATGAACCAACAGAATCTAGCGTTCTCGACTCATCCTCGCACATTTCATCGACCTGCTTCTTCTTTTTGGAAACACGTTTATTTTTGAGTACTGGAACCACATCCAATTCTTCTGAAAGCACAGTAGCTTCCGAGATCCAATCTTCAATGGGTTTTTCTCTCATTTCTTGCAAAATCTTCACAAGACCTTGCATCAAGGATAATGATCGTGAAATAATAATATCTCCTTTCTGAATTTCCACGTTCACCCTATTGATTTCTCGCAGAATATTATCCCAAATTTTTAAGTTCAAGATGAATCTGAAATCCATCACAGCATGAAGCAAATGACCAGCTTCATACTTGGATTCTGCGAATTGAGAAGATTCCTTGATTTCTTCCAGAGCCTTCACAACTCCCGGTAAATTATTTACCAAGGCATTTACAGCTTGATGTTTAGCCGACCATCTTGTTTGGCTACTTCCTGTCAAATTTGTTTTCGTGTTTTTTTTCATAATTGTCCATCTTGTGGTTGAACCAACGAAAAATGTATAAAGTTTTTGTACAACACCAAATAAATTTACTGCTTCTGAACATGATGAAGCCGAATGGACACCAACTAGATTCAGAGAGTGTGCTAGGCATGGAACGAATACTGCCAGCTCGTTCATAGCTAGAATTCTGGATTGGACTCCTTTATATATGCCAGCCATATTAGATCCGTTGTCGTAGGATTGTCCACGACATTGTTTGACATCTAATTCATCAGCTTGCAATTTATCTAAAATTCGCTGTGATATATATTCTCCAGTCTTTCCGTCAACTTCTAGGAAATCAATAAAACTTTCCTTTATCTCATATCCAGACTCCGTTCTCTTTAAATATCGTATTACCTGGCTCATTTGTTCTATGTGAGATACATCTGGGGTGCAGTCGAACATAATAGTGAAATAGTTGGCCTCCTTGATCTCATTGATAATCTTGTTCCGAACTTTAGACGCCATTAAATCGATAATTTCATTTTGTATTGTTTTGGACAGATAGGATGTTTGTCCTTTCTTCAGGTGTTCTAGATGGCACTTCAGAGTAGGGTCATATTTAGCGAGCAGATTTATCAAATTGAGAAAATTGCCTCGACTCGGTTGAAGAAAATTTTCTGTGAAATCCATTTGGGATTCCTTGGAACCTCTAAAAGAAAGACAGTTGGAGGCAAGATACATCACAGCATCCATAACTACATGAAGAATATGTCTCCACTTCTTTTTCTCAGAGTGAATCTGTCGCTCTATGTCGCAATCGATACCCAGACACGATTTCATTTGCTGCAGGCGGGTTTTCCAGTTGATGAAACATTCTTTATGCATTGGTGATACTTCATGCTCAGCAAATCTTTCTGAAGCTTTTTTCCAATTAATAAAACCGTCTTTGCCCAAGGATGATGTAGAAGAATTGGCGAATAATTTGCAGGCAGCGCAGTTAAGTGCATTCTTTGTTTTTGAATAAACAAGCCAGGACCTTCTGAATTTTTCCTTATTAGCCATTGTTCCAAACCACATGTTAGGAGTCAAATACCTACCGTTGCGTTCAGTAGATTTAACCTCGATATTACTTGGGCATTCATCGTTCAATAATACAGCTTGTTTGCAGAGGAATGATCGTTGTTGATCTGTTAATTTTTCATAGCTTGGCCATGTACCTGGATCCATTATTTCAAATTTTTCTTGGCTACCAGACTGGAATGAATCACTGGGAGCTAGTTGAAAACCATCCCGTGATTGTGATAATACTGACGATGAAGATTGCTCATCAGTATCTGAGTTTTGAAATTTTGATTGTTCAGTTGAAATAACTTGAATGTCTAAATTAGAAGGGTTTTCCGAAACTCCTGATATAATATCAGCAGATACAGAGGATGTCGATGGACCAGCTTCATGAAGCCACTTTCTCATCTTAGAAGCCGATTTATTCACTTCTTCAAGTTTACTCCTAGCTCTCTTTCTGTTTTCAGCACCAGAGAGTTTTTTTCTTGGTGCGCTCATCGTTTTCTGAACAATCTAAAAATCTATGTCAATAAATTTCAACACCGATTATAAAACTCAACAAGAAAATTGTTCGACACCAGTGTTTATTCCGTGTCCTACTTTTCCAAAAATTATATTTTATATTCTATTACCGATATGCAGAGAGCTTGCAGCCAAAAGATAATGAACTCAGAATATAATGACACATTGTAATTTTCACATATTACAATGTCATAGTTATGTTAATAGGTAGATTGATAGTTTTTCCGAAAACCCAAATAATATTCGAACTGCAATCGGTCCTTTCGCAAAATAAAAAGTCGTTTCATTACAGCTTTTGAACTCTTCTTTCTTTCCTTACTCGAAAATTTGAAGAGAAGAAAAACATATAATAATATGGAAAGGAAGTTTTCCGAAACTATAGTGGATAAATTAATGAAACTACTTGTTAGTGCATCAAAGTACCAATTACACTATTTAATCTTTTCACATTCAACAAATTGGGAATTTGGCAAATTTTAATACATTTCGTATAAAAAATAGAATGCCGAATTTTGGTAAATGTGGGCGAAAGTGGAGGTTTCCATTCACAATTTAACCCAATGGACTGGGATTCCTAGATTCCCACCAACAAGTTCTGGAATATTGCAATTTTTATTACCCTTGCCGCATACTGGTATACACATACACCTTATTTTGGTTGGGTTAGCCATAAAACATTTGTTCGGTTCGAATCGTGTTGCTTGTCACATTCTTGCATTATTGTATTGGAATATTGTGAATTCTCCAACGAAAAATATACAGGGTGTTTGTTCTCAGACGAGCCAGTCCGTATATTTCTCATCCCATAGTGATTTGAAAAAGTTTCCGAAACCCGAAACACGTCGAATTATTTTTTTTTGGGGTATATCTTTTGAGATTTGAGGCTTGAACGCGCAACCCCTTCAGACGTCTTTCTTCAACCCCTAAAAATTGAAAAGGGAAAAAGTTTGAGCGATACTCCATTTTAAAGATCCTGGAAGCCTCCCTACAACGGTACATAAAACACGTATTTTTATAGAACCGTTATTCCGAAAGCTCAAAACAGCAACCTTGAATTTTTTGGTTATTTTTACAATGGATAATCCCATTTATACTGACCCCTTTCTACAAACTTGAAAAATCTTCAAAAATGTTTTATAATGCTCAAAATGAAAAAATAGATCTGCGTTTTTAAATCGAATGTTCGAATTTTCCTTCATCAACTTCCATGAAATGATCTTGACTGAAAACCGTGTTTCAGCATATTTGGAGTTATTTGTCGGCACCCATTTACAATTTTTTGGCGTAGATTGTGCAAATTTTCAGGTTGTGCCACAAAAATTTTGGGTTAAGAATTTGATATTTGGCGAAAATTGTTCATCAAGATTACGGATTTCCTACACCATTCCAAGGAGGCCTCCAAGACCTTTGACCTTTCAACTGAAGTATCACTTAACTCTCCCTTTTTTCATTTAGAGGGGTTGAAGGTCGAAGAGCCTCCTGCCCCCTCTCAGGGGCTTGCTCGTTCAAGCCTCAAATAAACGTCAGAAGATATCTCCAGCAAAAAATCATTCGACGTGTTTCGGAAAAAATTTTCCAGCACTATGGGATGAGAAATGTACTCAAATTTCGTCGGACAACAAATTTCCATTTGGAACTCAATATATTCTACTGACATTTCAATTAATGACTCCCCATCATAACATAAAATTGATTGAAAAAAAATTTGAAGGTGTTTCTGTTCTTTTTCTCTTTGTATTCACAAAAATAAAATGAAAATATCTCATTCTTTAGCGTGATTGATTCTTGTTCGGCGTGAATCGAAAATGGAGTAATTGTAATTTCAGTAATTGCAGAAAAATCAGGGCTTTATACCACATCCCAAGTCACTTCGAGCTGAAGAATCCTGAAGGATTTCCAAAAATTCTCCGAAAGGATTTGTAAAAAATTTTCAGGAAAAAGCAATAAGAAAAAGCTTTCAGTACCTTGTTTCGAGTTATGTTATGATTAATTATATGAAAAATGACAATTTATTTCTCAATAATATGATGCTCCATCTTTTTGTAACATGAAACATGTAACACTCTGTATATTTTATTGTGAACTTTTAATTTGACTTCCTCTCATTCAGTAGGACACTCTCATGACATTAATGAATACGAAGTACAATAATTAATCCCGCTCGTAATTAATTTAATATGTAATATTCCTATTTTTCATTACCTGTTGTACTAAAAAAAAACACTTGTATTCACTTTTAAAGTTCGAGTCTTTTATCTCAATTTCACCAACAATTAATTTTGTAACACTGATAACACGTTCACACAAACAACTAGAAAAACATACAAAGAGCTATCCACTTGTCATTCGAATGAAATCGCAATTATTGCCAACGCCCTTAGTTCCAGATGTGAAAGGGATGAGTCGGTAATTCCCCAGGCAAAGAAATTACTGTGGTTCTATGCTTGCGTTGCGATAGACGTATCCGATGTTTTAACCTATTTCACCCGAGTTTGGCGGTCATTTGAAGATGACTGAATATTGATAAAATAATATGCAGTTAATTGATTCCTCATTGATTTTGAAGATTTTTGGCATAGTGATGCTTCATAATGTTTTAATTCTACTGTTCCGATTTTAGCACTAGGAAATAATTTTTTTCCGAGAAAATCCAAAATGGAAAATTTTAAAAAATTGTAACGTCTGGTTGATTTTGGCGCCCCCTCAAGCTAGCGCCCGGGGCACACAACCCGCTCGCCCCCCCCTAGATCCGGGCCTGAGTTGACAACTGAGATACAGCTGCTCTTCCCCCCGAGTAACCATAAGAAGGAGAAGACATTAAGGATCATCAACTATGATGGGGTTTCTGCTCATCTTAGTTCTCTTGACTGGGACAACATCATGACTGGTGCTGACGTTGATTCGATGTGGGGAATCTTTCTGGATAGGGTTCGTGAGGCTGTTTCAGCTAACGAACGGGTTAAGACAATTCACGAAAATCCACTAAAGCCGTGGATTGATGATCGCATTCTGGTTCTGGTGAGGCAAAAAAATCATTGTGGCGTAAATATATACGCAATAGAACAGATGAAAATGATCGAAACCACCGTTCTTTTTCCAATTTTCTTTCGACATCCATTCAACTCTCAAAAGCTGCTTATGAACGGAAACTGGTCACCTCTGAGAACAAAAAAAAGTTGTACAAGTATGTCAGATCCTCAATAAATTCTAAAGTTGGTATTCCTAGTGTAAGAAACCTGTCGGGGACTGCGTGCACCAGTTGCGTCGAGTCTGCAGATGTTTTTTCTGAAGTTTTCGCTTCAAGTTTTACTGAGGAGCCAACGAATACTGTTCCTATTCCGAGCGTGGACCGCATTGCTGAGGGAATACCAGACCTCACTATCAACCAACAGATCATCGAGAAGTACCTTTCGAACTTGAAGTTGGATACAGCAGCGGGTAAGGATGGGATAAGTACACGCCTACTTAAACAGTGTGCTGCAGCATTTGCTGTCCCCTTACAAATTTTGTTTACAAAATCGTTAGCCTCATCCCGTATTCCATCCGATTGGCTCATTGCATCGATAACCCCCATTTTTAAGAAAGGTGACAAACTCGATCCTTCTAACTACCGCCCCATAAGTATACTTTCGTCTGTATCAAAAGTTTTGGAAAAAATCGTAAGCTGCAGTTTTGCCTGAACCATGAATTTATTCCGATGTCTCAGCATGGATTCGTTCCGAAACGTTCTACCACGACAAATTTACTTTTGTGCGTTTCTGAGTGGACTAAGGCACTAGATTCCGGATCTCCTGTTGACGTGGTATACCTTGACTTTTCGAGGGCGTTCGATCGAGTACCCCACAGACGTCTTCTTGCCAAGCTAGAACATCTGGGAGTTAGGGGAAGGCTGTTATCTTGTCTTCAATCATTTCTTTCGAATCGCAGGTTTCGTGTGAGGGTGGGTGATGCGTTTTCTTCAGTTGAGAGGATTGTTACATCGGGTGTGCCCCAGGGATCCGTGTTGGGGCCTATCCTCTTTCTTCTTTATATATCTGATTTGCCCCCACTGATCAAATCTACCCTCACCTCATTTGCTGATGATACTAAAATTTTCGGCCTTCCGCTTTCACAACATGATGATCTCCAGAATGACCTTCATGTAATCTCCAGATGGTGCCAAGACTGGATATTGCCACTGAACGTCGAAAAGTGCTGTGTTCTTCGCATTGGTAAAAACAACCCGAGATTGCCCTACTGGATCGATGGTTGTGAGCTTAAGTCAGTAACTCATCAAATCGATCTGGGAGTTACAATCGATTCTGATCTGCGCTGGACTAACCATGTGGCAGCAATTACGGGGAGGACAAAACAGATGGCATACCTATTTAGTAAATCTTTTAAGACATCTGATATCCCAACGTGGAGGTTCCTTTACACAACTTATATAAGACCTATTATGGAATATGCTGGGCAGGTATGGTGGCCGTCAACTATTTTCGATCAAAATCTCCTGGAATCTACCCAACGTTGGACCACGCGCCTACCATATTCATACCAACGCCCATCTTATGAAGATCGCCTTCGCATCTTTGGCTTGCTCACCTTTGCCGAGCGTCGTGCGAGGGGAGATATCATTTTTACTTACCGTGCTCTGAATGGCCATTTTGGGGAGGATGTCCGTGACATTTACAGGCTGAATACAAACAGTTTGAGAGGTCATCATTTTAAGCTACATAAGGAAGCATTCAAATCTTCGCCACGTCAGAAGTTTCTTCCTAATAGGGTTTTCCACTCATGGAACCAACTACCATCAGCAGTTGTAGAGGCTTCATCTGTCAACGCCTTTAAAAACAGTTTGGATGTGTGGAGCTCGATTGGAGGATAATATCTTATATCTTTATCAATGTATGCTGTCTCATGAGATTGTTTCTTTTAAAATTCTGATTTCAATTTATATGGGTTTATAGGTTTCCTCAACCCTTGTTATTAATTAAATAAATAAATAAATAAATAAATACAGGGTGAGTCGGGAGGAACGGACCAAACTTCAGGTGTGTATTCTGCAGGTCGAAATAATTTCAAAAAACTCATATGTTGTTATCCGATTCTCATTTGTTTTCAAACTATGTGGTAATTAGAATATTTCATATGAATAATTTTTTTGTATTTTATCGCTTCTTATCACAAATGCTGTAGGTGCTGACTTTTTTTTGCGAAATGAGTTATTAGCATTACTGGAGGACGTTCCTTTAAACATCCGAATGTAAATGAATTATCAGCACGATTAAGCTCCCGCGCATTTCGCTCGTCAGGGCAAACAATATTTAGATCAAGAGTTTCGCGGATAATGGATTGGTCGCGGTGGTCCTATTAGTGGGCCTCAAAGATCTCCAGACCTCACACCACTAGACTATTAATTGTCGGGCTGGTTCAAGAACAAGGTATACAAAGTATAAGTTAACACTCGGAATGCCCTAATTCGACGCATTAGAAATGCGGTATTACTTATTGAAGAAAGACACGAATCAATCAGAAAAGCAACAAGAGCCCATCGCAGACGAAGTCGAATGTGTTTGGAGGTTAATGGCGGGCTTTTTGAGCATTTCTTAAAATAATGCTATAAATGAAACCATTTTAATGTGGAAAATGTTGTTTTTTCATAATGACGCTATAGTTTGAAAACGAATGAAAATCGGATAACAACATATATGAGTTTTTTGAAATTATTTCTACCTGCAGAATACACAGCTGAAGTTTGGTCTGTTCCTCCCGACTCACCCTGTATATATAATATAAATATTAAGACTATAATTGCTGTCCGATCTGACCTCTGGAGGAAAAACAATTACCGGCATGTTTGACTAGATTTCGTCAAGATCGTATAATCTCAAATTAAAAACAATTTTTCAGAAATGTCGGATACGACGCATCCCCGAGAAATAAAATTGAATTAAATCTGAAATTATATTCATAAGGGACATTTAACATGCGAGGTCAGAGTCTCCGGTTCATTCGTCAAATGCTTAGGAATATTCAATCAATTTGAAATTGGTTTATGGTTGTAGGATGATAATGTGCAAATTATGCATATTCCGGCGAGGATATACAAGATAAAAAAATATAAAAAACATTGGTACACTTCTTATGACGCATATAATTTCCTCCAATGTGATTCCATTCGATGGAATATTGAAATTCTTGTTAATTACAGTTCAATGATCGGAACGATATGATATGGAATCGGGGTATTTGACTGTCAAGAAAAGCTTTTCTGTAAAGGATTTGATTTTCTATCGGCGAACATATATGTTTTCCTGAAAACTTAATATGGGTTTTCTCTCTCAGTCTCCGAAACAAGAAAGAATTAGAAAAATTTCTTTAATAATATAAGAAAGGCCCCTGCGTAAAAATTTTGAGCACTAATTTGTTAGGGGCCAAAACTTTACGAGAAAAAATTGGTGCCTAACAATGAACAGAAAGAAAATGAAAACACTTCGAAATCTTAAGCGTAACGTTTCGAAGTCTAAATCAGACTCCTTCGTCAGACAATAACTGATTTTCATGCAACTTTGTAGAATCGTGACAACATAATATGAATGTTTTGTATGAAAATCGCCAGTATTTTTTTTTACCTACATGCAAGTTAGAATTATTAGTACATACTATTTTTCACTTAAATGCAGTGAATCTTCTTCAGCAATTTGTTGAAATTTATAGGTGAGATGGAAATTGATATTTTTTCCTTTCGATTAATCAACTTCGCACAATAAAATGAAAATCAGCAAGATATTTTATTTGGCTTCGTAAAAATATGACAGTTTCAAATTGTTCATTTATTCTATTCTCAATATGAAAGCGCAACCTTCTTTGAAAAAATGCATCATATAACTATCGTTTTATTAGAATGAAAATTTTCAGTCCCTGTCATTCTCTCTTCGACTGTTAGATTTGTCCGGTCTCTGGACTATCGACTAGCGAGACACTTCAACATGGATGGATACCCAATCAGATGAACGAATGCAACTTCCAAATATTGAATTATGTATTAATATTTTATTACACTGTATCACTAGCAGATGAACGAGCGCGTAAACCTGAACATCTTACGTCAGTGCTTTTCTGGATTCATGTATGAATTTAATTAATTATTCGTTTGGCTGTCATTATAACATGATTTATGAACTATCATCTAGTAATTCTCGTAATATTTCTTAGTTTTTGTTCCTGAAAAATATCTGGGTAGTGCCCCCGCCAAGACGAGCCTTGCGAGGCGCGGGCCGGGGCACTACTATATTATCTAGAAGTGTTTCGTCGTAATTTCGGACCCTCATAACTCGAGTTTGGAATACAGCAGATGAATGAAATTCTCAGAATATGATGCCAATAGTGAACTCATCAAACGTACAAAGTTTCAAGTGCAAAGTTCGTACACTTCAGATTTTATAGATATCTGAAAACCTCCGATTTCGTCACTCATTCACTGATGATCATAAAAACTGTTAGGGTACTTCCCGATGTCCTGTGAAGTTGAAATTTGGTATGTGAGCTAGTTTCAGTACACAATCATCGGAAAAATTCCCAAACTTGAAACTTTCATCCCCCAACCCTTAGAACCAGTGGATGTATAAGTGTGGATGCTTGGGATCTGAAATTTATGCATAAGTACTGTTCGTTAAGAATAATAAAATAGATATTTCCAGTAACTCAGTTCCCACATTTCAAATAAGGGGGTGAAGTCTGCCAAAACACCCCCCAAATATGTATTTTTAACAAATAGAATTTGGCGTCTTTTCAAGGAAATGAATGTAATATTGTGGTTTTATATTCGTCTTGATGAGGTTCCCCACGTATAACCACAACCACATTTTTCCATGTATATGTCGCAGGCTCATTATAATATCAGTCTTATTATAATAAGCCTAGGCTTTTTCAATATGACTAGGCGTATTGTAAAACAACCAAAGCAAGTGAAAATCTGACAATATGACTCATATTATTAGACGTATTATAATACGCTTGACGCCTTCTTAGTCTTTTTGTTCGAAAGAACCTGTACACGATTGTTCTTAGAATTTGACTGTATGAAATACGTCTTATTATGATACGTCTGGAAATGTGAGACAAAAATAAATAGATGATTTTAGATTTGGATTATTTATTACAACATGGATTACTCTTATGACATTCACTTGTGCATTCAATATGGGATTTAAAACATAAACCTTTATTATTTCGATACTGTGACTTGCTTGGTTTGCAAGAACATGTTTTGAATCCCTGTCCTTCGAATTTTGCGAAAAATCTTAAAGCTTCTCTTATATCTTTGGCAATCAGTAATTTCATCTCTCGAGATGTTTAACAGACCATGATCATTAGAGACTTTTACTATGGTTTCTGCGATATTTTTGGAATCCTGAGGTCCTCCATCTACTTTAGGAACTTCAATAGCTACTGTTTGATCAACCTCAAGAGGTTTCAATTTCTTGCGTTGAGCATTTTTGCTGCAGCTCTTTTCTTGCCCTCTACATATTATTTTCTTTGGTTCTCGACTATTTCTTCATTTTGGCTTAGATCTGTGACATTATCTAGACTTCTTGATAATAATTTATTATTTTCTAGTGATGTATCTGCAGAGCAAGCATATTCAAATATAGTGTTATTTAGAACTGTTACCAGATCGTCTTCAGTATTCAAGTTTTGACAATTTCAGTGGGCAAATTAGTAGAGTAGTAAGTCACAACAACAACAGATAGAGACCCTCAGTCGAATTACAATACGACGAGTATAAACTCTGTCAGAATCTGGGGAAAACGCGCGCTTTTAAGTTTTGACAATAAGCCGAATAACCATGCAGGCGTATTATAATACGCCTTAAATGGCCAGTCAAATTGTGAGATCGTCCATTATTTCGGTGATATTGCAATATGCCTAGTCGAATTGAAAAAGGCTAGGCGTATTATAATATGACTGAGTTTATAAAAAGACTACGACATATATAAATATAAATAATTATTATACTCGCGTCGCGGTTCATACATACGGGATTCGGCGAGGGAGCAGGGAGCGTGCTACTCTGCGATTCAAACTAACAGAGGCGAGAGTTGCCGAATACGACCGAACTCAATAGCATCCATAGACAAACTATTCCCCTAAAGTAGTTTGTCTATGGTCACATCATATCGGTCGCTCTCGGTCACTCAAAGGAGAGGAATCGTTCTGACTGGTTCTCCGGATTCAAAATTCGACGGATTAGAATTTAAATGTGCTGAACTGTCATTCTCATTGAAATATTGAGTACTGAATGTTCTTAGATAGATATAGCATACATACATTATTCGTCTAGAATATCTTCTGAAGGGTTGTTTGAGTTCAAAATAGTTTTATTTAGATTTGATAGGCTTGAACCTAGGTAGATACCTACAGGTATTGTCTTCACTTTGAATGTTTTTGTTTTCAAACATGGATTGTGAATTAGTTCGCCTTGAAATAGATCTGGGACCTCGTTGTCATCGTGTGGTTCATATGCCGGGGGATGGTTCCTGTCTTTTTCATTCAATGTTTCATTTAATGTTTGACAAAATAGACCTTGAGGTGGCCTTGCAAATCAGAACTATTGTGCGATATGTTGTAGTCAACTGAAATGACTTACAATTGTATACTTGTTCCGAAAATGGGGACTTCTATCGGGATCCTGATTGTTATTCACGGGAAATGTTGAATAGCTATACCCATGGCGGTAACTCTGAACTGATGGCTGCGGCAGCTATTTATCCGTTCACCTTTGAGGTCTATCAAGATAACATTTTGAGAGGAACTTTTTCTCATATTGGCGGTCCTGTTAAATGTTTGCAATTTAGTGGACTTTCTTCCTCGTTCCGTTTAATGTTTGTTCAACATCCAATTATTTTGTTTTCACCCCGAAGAAGGCAGGGAGGCCAAAAAAAAAATAAGGGAGGAAGACCAAAAACCTCCGAATTATCCCTAAGTGGATAGATTCGGCAGGCTGCAACGAACTATCGTAAAAATCATGCTGAAAAATGGAAAAATACCGGTCTGAGTTATTCTCCATCGCACGCTGAGCAACATCGTGAATCTGTAGCGAGATATTCAGCTTCTCATCCAGAGGTTAATCGTGAGGCAGTTGCTCGATACTCTTCCTCTCACCCAGAAGTCAACCACGAAGCAGCGTGTCGTAAAAGATTGAACGAAAAACTACTATTTGAAATGAAAAATATTGAGCAAATAATAAAAAGTTTAAGTTTTGAAATAAACGATAGGCTGGAAGCTGAAAGATTAGTGAAATGGTCTCTTTACAAAAGAAAAAAAACATTGGGTAGTCTATCGAGAACTGCTGAAAAAATAAAGAATACGTATATGTCTGCTTTAGAAATGTTGAAAAAATGTCCTGATAATATAATTGTATATGAAAAACTTGAAATATTTCTCGGAATACTTAAGCATCGAAATAACCTGAAAACATTTTATAGAGAATATGCTTAAGAAGTTTACAGTGACCAAAATCCAATCGCAATTGATGACACAGGCAAAGCAGTCTTTGAAAAAACGGTAAAGCATGGTGAAGGTTTAGTATGGAGTTGTAATAATGCCATATGTGCATTGAACGAAGAATTAATATTTCAATTAAGAAGTAGATTTTCACTGTAAATCACCAGCGGAGCTGTATCCACTATATTTGAACATACGTCTTAAGGCTCATATTTCTTACATTAACAAGGTTAAGTCCCATTCTCCAGGATTAAGAACGAGTATCAGAAAAATATATGAACTACAAAGTGATTGCGATCAATTGAAAGAAATTGATACTGCGGTAAGAACCGTAAAATAAAAGAATTCCGTACCTGAGAGTATAAACGTTGAATGCACCGAACTTCGAGAAATTTTAGAAGATTTTATTATTGAAGAGTTTGGAGATGCATTAAAATAACTTTCTAAAAAAAGTTTGGATACACCTAAATTGGAATGTAAGTCCTGTAATAAACTTTACTGCTCCAAATATATTTCTAATCTGAATCTTTTACGAGAGCCCATTCCATCGAATGCTTGGTAATAGCTCATTGAATACTTTAGTTCTAAAAATATGGATCATAGCCCATAAATATGTCACACATGTCTCACTTAGATGCGCGCTAACCAAATTCCAGCTATTTGTGTCCTTAATGACCTTTTTGTCGATGCAATTCCATCAGAGATAAGCCAGTTAAATGATTACGAAAAGATCTTAATACAGCGTGCAAAGGCATTCCAAGTAGTCGTACCGATGAACCCAGTAGCGAACACAAAGCAAGAAATGGTGAAAAAATGTGAAGGTAGAACTTTTCATTTATCTTTGCCTTTAGAGGAAACATTGAATAAATTGATGAATTGGAAGGAGATCTAACTGCTCTATTCGCTAGGCTGCGAAACACTGAGCAGTATTGGAAAACACCCAGAAAAGACGTGAACTGCATGACACAACACTATGGACCAGCCACTTGGTTTTTGACTATGAGCCCGTCAGAGTGGTTGTGGGACTATTTCAGAGAACAATGCTCTCATTGACATAGGGTCATTCACGTTTACTTATGGACAAGCTTATGTAGCACTCTCTCGAATGAATAATTTGCAAGGTGCTCACCTTATAAACATAGACTATAGTTGTATGAAAGAACAACAATCAGCTATAGTTGAATATACTCGTTTCGGCCTGATTTATCGATCATTGTCAGCAGGAAAACCAAAATGAAAAAAGGCAAAGATAGGGAGTGGGCTATGAAAAGAGGCACATCTGAAACTCAAAGAATTAACCCGAAAAAAAATTAAAACCGATCAGAAAAAGAAAAAGAAGAACACAAAATTAATTTACAAGAAAAACTGAACCTAAGAGTCCCTGAATTCCAACTGCTAGGATTATTCATGCTCATTCGTATTTTATATAATAGATGATGCCCTAATACTTTGTAAAATTGTTCAATCTCAGCAATGAACCCATTTATTATATTATTCATTATTTGTTATTTATACCATATCAAATCGCATCGTATTAAATTATTATATTCATATATTATCAGGAAGAAAAGAGAAAATATATTGTCATAAGCAACTTTCAAAAAGAAGTGAAATCCAACCAAAAACATTTCCATGTATAATATCGCCAAGACGAGGCTGTATTCCTCACATTATCAAAAAGTTATCAGATCTCATGTGGAGCCAAGCTGCTAACTCTATACTCTTTAACTTCACAAGTCCCTATCTCACAAACTCTACGCCTTGGACAAAATGAGTGACTTGGCCGTTTCTCTTCCGCTACATGAGCCTAAGGTGAAAAATTCATTCGCCGTTCAAAACTTTTCTGTTATACAATAGTTCTTATAGTAAGGAAACGGCCAAGTCACTCATTTTGTCCAAGGCGTAGAGTTTGTGAGATAGGGACTTGTGAAGTTAAAGAGTATAGAGTTAGCAGCTTGGCTCCACATGAGATCTGATAACTTTTTGATAATGTGAGGAATACAGCCTCGTCTTGGCGATATTATACATGGAAATGTTTTTGGTTGGATTCTGTTTTCTTGTGTTAAAACATGTTTGGTTTATCTATGAGAGATGATTGCCTTTCATTGGGGTCCCGTAGCGGTCTTCAAACATTTGAAGTGCCGGAAAATCATCACCTGGAAGGTCGTATCTGGTTTGAAAAAACCCTCACGACCAGAGAGCAACAATTTGTGGATTTTGAATTTGAATATCGAAGGAATTTCGAAAGACAAGTGTGATTACGTCTCCAAATTAGCTGATGAACATGGTATCAAAGAGATTCTTCTGCAAGAAACCCACACGGCAACAGAATCGTCGTGAAAGAGGACAGTTGAAAGGTTATGTATTAATTGATTTTTTACAAGTTTAGCTTGTTATGTTGAAAAATTATCAGTTACGTAACTTTCAACAGATTCGGAAAGGGGAAATTGATGGAGTTTTTTTTTCATTTCTTTCAAATTTTGTGACATTTCTGTCATAAATATTTATAAATCTCCGAACATTATTTGGCCAAGAAATCTTAATGTTGATGTTTTTTAAAGTAGTAAATGCATTTCCAGAATGCCTTCGATTTATTCTGAACAATTGGTTTCTTTTCTGCTTTTGTCTTTTTTCATTTCAGATTAAGAATTACGAGTCGTTCTGGGAAGAATCTGTGTATCCGAGACCATCGACGGATATCATGAAGATGATCACACTGATGTCTTTCAAGATTTTCCTGATATTTTATGTTATTTTGTTTACGGGGAGGCAGGTTTTTTCGGCTGAGGTTTTTTCCCCTGGCTGTATAGTATCATATGATACAAGTGTTGATAGTATCGTATGATTCTATAGTATCATACAAAGAATGTTATGATACCCCGTTCTTTTTTTACCTCAACTTAGGTACTTTTTGTTTCAACATTTATTGTATTATTTTAGCTCTCTTTTTCATAAGATATATATATATATATATATATATATATATATATATATATATATCTAGTAAGTAAGTCTTCATCAGTTCAGCCCAAGCTGACACCATCGCAGGACGCTGGGAAATATGTGAAATGAAAGCAAAAGGTGTATATTTTGGACGCCGACTAGTTTGTTCCATGAAAGGACACTCATGAATATCTGAACTGAAAGTTGAAGAAATAGATTTTCTCGAAATGAAATCTATAGACTCGTAACAACATCAAAACGTTACAGATGGAAAATATTCAGCTGTAATGTGAAGTAATACAGTAGACCGCCTTTGGAGAGCCAAACATTGACAATTTACCATGAAGTCGAAAAACACTGAAAATTTCTCGAGACAATCCGACGTCCGTATATCGGACGTCAGATTGCAAGCGGACGTCGAAATGATGGTAAATTGTCAATGTATGGCTCTCCAAAGGCGGTCTACTGTATATATCTGGGGGCACGGTAGTGCCCCCGCCAAGACGAGCCTTGCGAGGCGCGGGCCGGGGCACTACTATATTATCTAGAAGTGTTTCGTCGTAATTTCGGACCCTCATAACTCGAGTTTGGAATACAGCAGATGAATGAAATTCTCAGAATATGATGCCAATAGTGAACTCATCAAACGTCCAAAGTTTCAAGTGCAAAGTTCGTACACTTCAGATTTTATAGATATCTGAAAACCCCCGATTTCGTCACTCATTCACTGATGATCATAAAAACTGTTAGGGTACTTCCCGATGTCCTGTGAAGTTGAAATTTGGTATGTGAGCTAGTTTCAGTACACAATCATCGGAAAAATTCCCAAACTTGAAACTTTCATCCCCCAACCCTTAGAACCAGTGGATGTATAAGTGTGGATGCTTGGGATCTGAAATTTATGCATAGGTACTGTTCGTTAAGAATAATAAAATAGATATTTCCTAATTTCCAGTAACTCAGTTCCCACATTTCAAATAAGGGGGTGAAGTCTGCCAAAACACCCCCCAAATATGTATTTTTAACAAATAGAATTTGGCGTCTTTTCAACGAAATGAATGTAATATTGTGGTTTTATATTCGTCTTGATGAGGTTCCCCACGTATAACCACACCAACATTTTTCCATGTATATAAATATAAATAATTATTATACTCGCGTCGCGGTTCATACATACGGGATTCGGCGAGGGAGCAGGGAGCGTGTTACTCTGCGATTCAAACTAACAGAGGCGGGAGTTGCCGAATACGACCGAACTCAATAGCATCCATAGACTAACTATTCCCCTAAAGTAGTTTGTCTATGGTCACATCATATCGGTCGCTCTCGGTCACTCAAAGGAGAGGAATCGTTCTGACTGGTTCTCCGGATTCAAAATTCGACGGATTAGAATTTAAATGTGCTGAACTGTCTTTCTCATTGAAATATTGAGTACTGAATGTTCTTAGATAGATATAGCATACATACATTATTCGTCTAGAATATCTTCTGAAGGGTTGTTTGAGTTCAAGATAGTTTTATTTAGATTTGATAGGCTTGAACCTAGGTAGATACCTACAGGTATTGTCTTCACTTTGAATGTTTTTGTTTTCAAACATGGATTGTGAATTAGTTCGCCTTGAAATAGATCTGGGACCTCGTTGTCATCGTGTGGTTCACATGCCGGGGGATGGCTCCTGTCTTTTTCATTCAATGTTTCATTTAATGTTCGACAAAATAGACCTTGAGGTGGCCTTGCAAATCAGAACTATTGTGCGATATGTTGTAGTCAACTGAAATGACTTACAATTGTATACTTGTTCCGAAAATGGGGACTTCTATCGGGATCCTGATTGTTATTCACGGGAAATGTTGAATAGCAATACCCATGGCGGTAACTCTGAACTGATGGCTGCGGCAGCTATTTATCCGTTCACCTTTGAGGTCTATCAAGATGACATTTTGAGAGGAACTTTTTCTCATATTGGCGGTCCTGTTAAATGTTTGCAATTTAGTGGACTTTTTTCCTCGTTCCGTTTAATGTTTGTTCAACATCCAATTATTTTGTTTTCACCCCGAAGAAGGCAGGGAGGCCAAAAAAAAATAAGGGAGGAAGACCAAAAACCTCCGAATTATCCCTAAGTGGATAGATTCGGCAGGCTGCAACGAACTATCGTAAAAATCATGCTGAAAAATGGAAAAATACCGGTCTGAGTTATTCTCCATCGCACGCTGAGCAACATTGTGAATCTGTAGCGCGATATTCAGCTTCTCATCCAGAGGTTAATCGTGAGGCAGTTGCTCGATACTCTTCCTCTCACCCAGAAGTCAACCACGAAGCAGCGTGTCGTAAAAGATTGAACGAAAAACTACTATTTGAAATGCAAAATATTGAGCAAATAATAAAAAGTTTAAGTTTTGAAATAAACGATAGGCTGGAAGCTGAAAGATTAGTGAAATGGTCTCTTTACAAAAGAAAAAAAACATTGGGTAGTCTATTGAGAACTGCTGAAAAAATAAAGAATACGTATATGTCTGCTTTAGAAATGTTGAAAAAATGTCCTGATAATATAATTGTATATGAAAAACTTGAAATATTTCTCGGAATACTTAAGCATCGAAATAACCTGAAAACATTTTATAGAGAATATGCTTAAGAAGTTTACAGTGACCAAAATCCAATCGCAATTGATGACACAGGCAAAGCAGTCTTTGAAAAAACGGTAAAGCATGGTGAAGGTTTAGTATGGAGTTGTAATAATGCCATATGTGCATTGAACGAAGAATTAATATTTCAATTAAGAAGTAGATTTTCACTGTAAATCACCAGCGGAGCTGTATCCACTATATTTGAACATACGTCTTAAGGCTCATATTTCTTACATTAACAAGGTTAAGTCCCATTCTCCAGGATTAAGAACGAGTATCAGAAAAATATATGAACTACAAAGTGATTGCGATCAATTGAAAGAAATTGATACTGCGGTAAGAACCGTAAAATAAAAGAATTCCGTACCTGAGAGTATAAACGTTGAATGCACCGAACTTCGAGAAATTTTAGAAGATTTTATTATTGAAGAGTTTGGAGATGCATTAAAATAACTTTCTAAAAAAAGTTTGGATACACCTAAATTGGAATGTAAGTCCTGTAATAAACTTTACTGCTCCAAATATATTTCTAATCTGAATCTTTTACGAGAGCCCATTCCATCGAATGCTTGGTAATAGCTCATTGAATACTTTAGTTCTAAAAATATGGATCATAGCCCATAAATATGTCACACATGTCTCACTTAGATGCGCGCTAACCAAATTCCAGCTATTTGTGTCCTTAATGACCTTTTTTTGTCGATGCAATTCCATCAGAGATAAGCCAGTTAAATGATTACGAAAAGATCTTAATACAGCGTGCAAAGGCATTCCAAGTAGTCGTACCGATGAACCCAGTAGCGAACACAAAGCAAGAAATGGTGAAAAAATGTGAAGGTAGAACTTTTCATTTATCTTTGCCTTTAGAGGAAACATTGAATAAATTGATGAATTGGAAGGAGATCTAACTGCTCTATTCGCTAGGCTGCGAAACACTGAGCAGTATTGGAAAACACCCAGAAAAGACGTGAACTGCATGACACAACACTATGGACCAGCCACTTGGTTTTTGACTATGAGCCCGTCAGAGTGGTTGTGGGACTATTTCAGAGAACAATGCTCTCATTGACATAGGGTCATTCACGTTTACTTATGGACAAGCTTATGTAGCACTCTCTCGAATGAATAATTTGCAAGGTGCTCACCTTATAAACATAGACTATAGTTGTATGAAAGAACAACAATCAGCTATAGTTGAATATACTCGTTTCGGCCTGATTTATCGATCATTGTCAGCAGGAAAACCAAAATGAAAAAAGGCAAAGATAGGGAGTGGGCTATGAAAAGAGGCACATCTGAAACTCAAAGAATTAACCCGAAAAAAAATTAAAACCGATCAGAAAAAGAAAAAGAAGAACACAAAATTAATTTACAAGAAAAACTGAACCTAAGAGTCCCTGAATTCCAACTGCTAGGATTATTCATGCTCATTCGTATTTTATATAATAGATGATGCCCTAATACTTTGTAAAATTGTTCAATCTCAGCAATGAACCCATTTATTATATTATTCATTATTTGTTATTTATACCATATCAAATCGTATCGTATTAAATTATTATATTCATATATTATCAGGAAGAAAAGAGAAAATATATTGTCATAAGCAACTTTCAAAAAGAAGTGAAATCCAACCAAAAACATTTCCATGTATAATATCGCCAAGACGAGGCTGTATTCCTCACATTATCAAAAAGTTATCAGATCTCATGTGGAGCCAAGCTGCTAACTCTATACTCTTTAACTTCACAAGTCCCTATCTCACAAACTCTACGCCTTGGACAAAATGAGTGACTTGGCCGTTTCTCTTCCGCTACATGAGCCTAAGGTGAAAAATTCATTCGCCGTTCAAAACTTTTCTGTTATACAATAGTTCTTATAGTAAGGAAACGGCCAAGTCACTCATTTTGTCCAAGGCGTAGAGTTTGTGAGATAGGGACTTGTGAAGTTAAAGAGTATAGAGTTAGCAGCTTGGCTCCACATGAGATCTGATAACTTTTTGATAATGTGAGGAATACAGCCTCGTCTTGGCGATATTATACATGGAAATGTTTTTGGTTGGATACTTTTATATATATATATATATATATTTTTTTTTTTTTTTTTTTTTTTTTCAATCACCATTCTGGGTAGGTACATGATTATGCCGGATCACGAGGATCAAAGCATTTCTCAGCTGCTGATGAGGAATCTTCTGACTATTCTTGTAGTCCAGAGGATGACTTCCCTCTGCGCCACATCGATTAGGTTCTCATCAAGTCCGAGCTGCGCAGTGTGTTGGGTCAAGTGCATTTCAACAAGTCCATTGGTTGTGATGACGAGCGGAAGGATCGAAGTACGGGTAAGTCGGTGAATTTCTTTTAGTTCAAAAGCCAGGTCATGATATTTGACTACTTTCTCAGTGTAAGCTTTTTCAGCGTTGTCATCCGCTGGAACCGTGATGTCAATGATTGTTGCCGTCTTTTCTTTTTTGTCAAGGATGACAATGTCTAGGCGGTTGTGTAAGATTGATCTATCAGTAATTAGTGGATGATCCCAGTAGAGCTTCAGGCTTTCATTCTCTAGCAGAGTTTGTGGTGAGTATTCATGAATTTTTTTATGATGTTTTAATAATCCATGTTTTATGGCAATTGCCTGGTGGTAAACTTTTGCCATGGCATTGTGATGATCCGTGTATTCTCTGGGAGCGAGAGTTGCACAGGATATATATATATATATATATATATATATATATATATATATACATCCTAGTGCTGATAGACGTCCCGTATAAATCCAGGCTTTTGGGGTCCATCAAAAATAACGGGGTTCTCGCAAATCTAATGATGTATATGATGAAACGAGTTGTTGTAGGTTCTAGTGTCGTACTCAGTTTTTCTTATTCACCAATTTTTTTTCCAGTCACTTCAGTGCTATCTCACGTCCGTTCATGTTCGTACGAGTTGACGACCGAACGTATATATTATTTATACCCCACGTTTTTTAGACGACCAACAGCGTTGCCATTCAACGTCTGCACCTTTTCTCTCAAATGCATTCAGTGAGTTTATTCAATCATGAACACATGTTAATTCCTTTCATATTACGCGAACTTAACCTTCCGGAGCTGGCGCTCATAGCTGGTACCTACATAAGGGCTGTCGCGCGGAGTGAGAGTCCCTATGTTTTTTTCCAATATCTCTTCAATATTATATGTCATTCAAATCAGTTTTTTTCAAAAGAGTAACGAGTAAATTATCGGAAGTAATTGCACAAGTGCATCAAAATTACCGATAATTTTGCATGACAGCGTGTTGTCAAAAAACTGCATGAGTTCATTTTCATTTTTGAAGAAAGAGCCCGACACCGAAGGTGGAGGGCTCTTTCTCCAAAAATGAAAATGACCGAATGCAGTTTTTCAAAGACAACACGCTGGAATGCAGAATTATCAGGTCATTTTGATGCACGAGTGTAATTCGGGGGAATATTTCCCGAAATTGCTATGGATACCAGCAGTGCAATTATCGCAGGGATCTTTCGCTCTTTATAATGCAATTATCGCTGTAATTTTCGATAATTGCATTCTATCAACATGAAGTTTTTGACAGGGGGGAAAAATTCGCTCAAATTAAAAAAATAACATCAAATGAAATATTTTCGGATTTGTATTATCATACATGAAATCGAATATTTCAAACATAAAATAAACTATCACTCAAAAAGGTCTATTTTTTCATATTATCTCGAAAAATTATTGATCGTTAGCAGTATGTGAGAGTAGCTATAGATGGCCGAACATCTTTCTCAACTTGGCTCATGAATAAATTTAGTGTACCACAGGAAAGCATCCTCGGAGTATTATTATTTTTGATAATGATTAATGATATATGTGAGGTTGCAGATTCGATTGAAGATGCAGAGTCGACCAATTTTGTGAATGATTCGAATTTTTTAATAGCGAAATGTGATATTAATGATCTACAATTGAAATGAGAGGAATCCAAGAATGGCTATCGCAGAAAAAATTTATTCTGAATGAAAATAACACTGATGTAGTTGTTTTTCGATCTTACGGATCAAAAGATGACCAGCCAATGGTGATGAATTCTGGTGAGTATAAAGTAAGAACTTCGAAGTTTAACAGTTTTCTGGGGTCGTTTAAGATGAGTTTCTGCAATGGTCAAATCATATAGAGGACCTTCTGAATAAATTGAACAAAGTATGTTATGCCATGAGAATAATGAATAAATACATTTAAGATGATAATATATCTCTTATCAGATAAGGAATAATTTTTTGGGGAGTGAGTCCAGCACTAAAGTCGATATTTATCAGTCAAAAATAATACTAGATTAATGCTAGGCATGAAATTTAGAGAGAAAAAATCCATCTCCTATGTGTGTAAAGCTTTTCAATTAATTATCTCATAATCTTAAAATAATCAATAGTTACAAAAAGTTCAAAATTAGAACCAAGAAACTTCTAGTAGATCTAGAGCCATATTGTTTGGAAGATTATTTAAGTCTTGTTGAATTTATTATTTGTGCTGTTTCATTTTTGTGTTTTCCTGTAAGAAAATATCATCTGAAATAAAGACATATATCTATTTATCTATTGATAAATATGTTTTTCAAAACTGAGGAGATGGGCATCATTTCTTGAGAAAAAGTGTTCACTAAAAATTCAGATAATCCGAGATATAAAGGGTTATAAATGGCTGTAACTGCTTCGCTCATAAAATCTTGATGAAAGAATTGAAACCTACTCAAAAGGAGTATTATGAACTCAGTGTACAAATGAAAAGGAAAATCTTCGTTGTTTTGTTAACCATCTCCTTTGTCAGCAAAAAGGTTTATATGCCCATAATGCCTTCATGAAATGAAAAAATATGGCCAGAAAACCGAGCAGGTAACAGACTTTTTCAAGTTAGTCAGATATCCTCTATTTTAGAGATGATTCCTAAGCGAGCATTGTTTCGATCATTTTTGACAGTTCTTGAAACAGTTGATATGATTTGATAGATCACATATAAAATTGCCATATACCAATTGTTAGTTGCTTGCTGAATACGTTAATTTTTTTTTCAATAGCAATCAGAAGATGTACCACAGACTCTAAAGAACGCTGGTAACAATTGCAGAAGTAAGCCATGACTGCATGCATGTACTAGAAATTGAGGGAGATAATTTGAGCAGGATCTTAAATTTTTTTCATTTTTTCATTCATTTTCATGTTTATTATACGGATATGTTCATGCTAAGCGTCATTAGGTTAAAAATAATTCGTAATCGTACTGTCAGCGGTACATCTTCAAGAAAAATTAAGTTATTTGCATCAGCAAGCAAGTAAAGTTTGGTAATTCAATCTGTTATTCGTCAAGTGATGTCAACTATTCCGAGGATTGATCGAACCATGGCTCGATTATGAATCACGAGTGATTAGATCAAAAAGTTCGACCCATAAAGGCGATGGTGGTCGGGAGTACAATTTATGGAGGTGGTGGTTCTCTAGACAACCCTTCCAGCAGTTAGACTCATCTTCTAGACCTTCAAGAATCAAGAACAAGGTTTGACTCATTGAGGTGAAATTACACTGGGTAACAGAAGAACTTTTCGATTTATCTCAGAATTCGACTTATCGATGTTCGATTTATCGAGAGTTCACTGTATAATATTATCAATCTGTCCTTCTTTACCTGTACACTTGTTACTTTTTTTCTACGAACCTTTTGATAATAATTATTATTGAAAATTTTGAAAAAAAGAACAGGTGTGCAGATAGATGGATAGTTTTCAATCTTAGACTTTACAGTGTAATTTTGGAATTATGATCAATCAGGAAGCAGATATTTTCAATTCTTCGACTTGCAGAGCTTTCTGAAAAAATCGAACTATTACATATCAAGGGCGACTCGTCAGAGTGGGCAAGGGGGGCTTAGCCTCATCATACAGCTTAGACCCAAATTTCTATGAAATACGAATATTTCGGACTCAAGTGAACCATCATAATTTTTAGAAATTAAATTCGAATTTCAAATTAAGAATGTTTGGTCAATGAAAAAATGGAATATTCGTGAACGTGAAAATCTCGAACAACACCTGACTACCTTGGCGCTATACTATTTCACTGTACGTGCACGAGAGAAGATTCGAAAGGCTGGGTATTCTGTAGTTCAGAATATCCCAGATCCTAGTCTCTAGTAGAGAATATCCCAACCTTTAGAATGGCATTGGAGGCTTGACTCCCCTTCGATATTAAGGAATGATTATGGCCAGTACAATTTCAACAAGACCTAGGCCAAATTTTATTGCTTTGAAATCAATCGAAAATAGTCAAAATGGAGGTTTGAATTTTATTCGGTATGATACATTGTCATACCTAACAAGGAATAATTCTCAATTTCTTGCTGGACAATGAAATATATTCATAATTTTTATTTCATTGAAAAAAATTATTAATATATTCCTCTCCTTCTCATATCCAGATAAAAAAATCAATTTATTTACCGAGAAAAGTTGAATCCAAAGCTCCTAAAAATGTTAGTCTTCTCGGTTCGAATGACAATGAGCTATCACTATAACAATAGTTTCATCATAATATCCATCTAGGTATATGTATATGGACGTCGAAAAATCTGCTCATGAAAATTTAAACCTGATGGACTGGCCATCAAAATGGCTGAGTTTGTACTAATTATATGTATACAGGAGAAGGCAGACGGACCTCTTAGATAAGTCAATTTTTTTCATTCGTTGTCTGTACACCATTTCCCCTTTTTTTGTTGAAATATTATTTGGGGTGTGGTAGAGGTCACTTTGACTATATTTTTTCAAGTTCATGAATTGTACTCAGGCAGAAATTAGCAAGTTCATATTTGAGTATTCCGTAGACTACCGTTTGGCTTTGTCAATATTCCGAGACTGAAGCCGAAAATTAAACCTTCGAAAATCCATAGCCTACTTGACGCCGAATTTTCTAGAACGCTCGTGTTATAACCAATGTAAGCAATGAATTATTATTATTATAATTATTATTATGCCCTTGATATAATCTAAGATTTTCTAAAAAAAAATTAAAACATTTTGCACGAATATACGAATAAATAGGTATTGCAATTTTCTAGAACCTAAGACGAAAATCGAACTACCTATTAACATCAAATTTCCTTATCTCGGCTGCAATGATACGTGTTGCTGTGAAGCATTCTCGAAAGATACTGTGAGGTGTTCTTTTAAAGATGTCATTGCGATTATTAAGTTTTTTGGAATTCATTCAATGTTTAATCCTTAGTACATCTATGATAAGTCTCAAAGTTCTTCTTCGATGTGATATTTTTTGGTATTCCCTGCGATTCACTGTTACTTTACTGGTTGACTGGTATATGGACATACAAAAATCGGCTCATCAAAATCAATCTCAATAGCAAGGACGTCAAAAAGACGGATCCCTCGATTAGGTCGATTTCAATGATACCAGATTTTTCGAAGTATTTGTCTGTATCAGTATTCATAAAATTTTCAATAATAATCATGATTCCCTCAGGTTTAACTATTATTCAACAGTTTGAGAAGAAAAGAAGAAGAAGGTATAGAGATAGCTGCATACTTCTAGTTATAATGAAATACGAACAAATTTCTAAAAGTTATAGGGTTTGGACATACATATAATATTATAGTCCAAAATAATAATTTCAATTTTGAATTTTTTTAAAACGTTTCACAATCCGTTCGTATGGTGTGGATACATAAAATTTCATTAACTATCTACATTTATTCACATTCGTGAAATGTATTCATGAAGAAATTAGCAAGGTTATAATCGAGTACCTATTTCAAAGGCTCTAGTTTGTGTGGAGCAATTAATTGAGGAAATAAATAAAAAAAAATAAATAAATGAAAATATTATTGATATGTGAATACTGTTGGATATCTCATTCGAATGATGAGCAACTATAGATTATTTCGATAGAATTTTTTTGCGTAATCGCTGCCTTAGCTAGTGTGTTCTTCGGTTCATCTCAAAAAGTAGTTGATACAGATTAGATCTCCCCTGCCTCTCAATCACTTCGGATCCATATTTCAGGAACCAGTCTTAGGGCCGATATTATAAACGTGTCGACCGAGAATTGGAATTCAATTTCAGCTTGAAAACCAGTTTTGTGAGCTTAAACTTGTCCTCAAGTAGAGGATAAATCTCAATTCTCGGTTGACATGTTTATAATAATGATAATAATAATAATAATAGTAATAATAATAATAATATTCATTCATTTCATCACAGTTATTGATTATGTGCAATAAAAGGGAAATACGCTATACAAAAAAAAAGAAGAAACACAATTTTCAGTTATTTATAGAGCAGCAGGAGTCAAAAAATTCTTGAATATTATAGAGTTCGCATTGCAAAATCAGTTTTCGAGTTCTATTTTTGAAGATTTTCTCATTCTGGGCACTGTGCTAAGATGATAGTGGACTGTTTTAAAGCTTAAGAGACATAAACTCTACTTGATGCTGCGATAAAGTGAGACGAAATTTGGGCAATGAACATCTATCCATTCTTCTTAATTTGTTGCGATTCTCAAAATCTATGAAAAGTTCTTTATGTTGACGAGCAAACATTTAACATTTAAAAATATACAATCCAGTCATCGTCATTAAACTATGCTCCTTGAAAACACCACGGCAAGTCTCTGTTCTCTTAATTCCACAGATTGTTCGATTTGCTCATTTTTGATCTAGTAATATTCTGTGTGATGAAGAACTGCCACCCCGAAAAATTATACCATATGATAGTTTGCAGAATATATTACCTTGAGAACTGGCGCATTCAAGTGATACTTTAAAACGTTTAGTGAGTATATCACCGAGTGCAGACGTTTACTAAGGGTGCCGCAGTGGGTTTTGCACTTCATTTCGTCATCAATATAGATTCTCATTAATTTTGTAGACGAGTGTGCAACTATCTCATCGTTTCTCATATTAATTGCCCTGGGAGGTGTGGGATTTGATTTCCTTATTCGGTAAAACATTGCCTCTGTTTTGTCTATATTTAATTTGATTTTATTTGCTTCACACCATTGATTTACCTTCTTCAGTTGTAATTGAGCGGTGGATATCACGTTTTCTATAGTATTTCCAAAAGCAGTAAAGTTGGAATCATCTGCATATAATAAAACATAAGACTAACCCTGAGTATTGTCCTATTCTGCTTCACAGAATAATTTGCGAAATGGTGGAAGATTATTCATGGCCAGTATTAAAAACGTGTCAACCGAGAATTGAAATTCATCCTCAGTTTGAAGGCTGAAGAGTTTGAGTATACAGAAACCGGTTCTCAAGCTGAGGTGAAATTTCAATTTTCGGTGGATGAGTTTATTATACTGGCCCTGAGTATTTTCCATATTGAGAAAAAGTATCTCTGCATTATCTTTCCTTCATTGTTTATTTTTTTATTTACCCTGGGTGACTCAGGGGGTTCCGGATTGATTTGACGAATTTTGTCTAAAAAATCAGGTTACTTACTTATTTTACATTTCCAGCAAATATTTTTATCATCAAAATGTTACCGAAAATGCTTCTATGAAAATATTTAATTCGTCGAAAATTATAATAACGAATCCATTCTGAATTTATCAGATATTGAATTTTGAAATTGTGGGTTTCACGAGATTTTGGTGGATGGATCAAAAACTTTCAAGTTGATTGAAGCCCACAGATTCGTTGAGGTCACTAATGAGTGAACTCAATGGAGTTGATTAGTTTTTGAAAACAATAAATACAAAATAGGAGATTCCTTGAAAAAACATTATCGATGTATATTTTCAATAAATGAGACACATCCGATTAGAGGAAAACCTATAACTGATAAATTTCTTTCAACTTTCTTCAAACTGAAAATTGTATTCTTTCACAGAAATATACTTCGGTAAAATAAATCCTTTTCATAGTACCCAAGATTTTGTTTGTTCATATTTCTTATACATTTTCCAATTTATTTATCGGTCATTCTAGAGATTGAGTGTTGATTGCTTTTAATTTTGTGAATATCATTTTTTCGTATCTTTCAAACAGTAGTAGATGAAAATTCCTTATATTGACAAGCAACTTGCCTCTGCAATAACTTCAATATTATATTTCTCAATTCTTCATAACTGCTTTTGCTCTAGACTCATTATTAAAAATTACCCATTACTCCAACGGAACATTGAAATCTTCCAATTAATCGCCCTTTGATCAGATCATGAATTTATTCAATAGGTACGTGATACATTTTCAATTATTTCTATACATTATACATCAACCAATCTGACAAATTAATATCAATACACATTTGTATTCGACATTAGTTTCAGCTTGAAAAGGGATCACATGACGACATTTCTGGAAATATCTGCACTCAAGCATAGGATTGAATAACAACAAATTCACTGTTAAAAAAATAAGTTCAAACTGAAAATTTCATTATCCTCGATTAATCAACTCTGATAATCTGATCGATTATATTTTGATGAATAATGCCGTTCTCCATTATATATAAGTTCATGGGAGAAAAATAAGTGAATCTAAAGCAAATCATATCGTAACCTGAACAAATTAGATAACTTCACCTATTCGGTGACCTTCTCAATTCACGCTAAAATCCGCTTCCATGCAGTTGATTCCGTTTTCAAGGAATTGTTGGGAATATTTAACAAAGAGAGAACGCAAGAATTTTATGTTTATATTTTCAGCATGAGCGTATTTAAAAAATTTATATTTTTCGTGAATATTCTTTAAAGAATCATCAGAAACATGCTTCTGATATCGTCTCGGAATAAATTCATTCGTAATCGCTTCCGACTAGGTTTGACGACTGATAATGGACATATAAAAGTTCATCCAAGAAAAATGGCCCTCGCAAAATCTGACTTCTGGGGTCATTTCACTTGAAAAAAAGTGACGATCTGAAATTTGTTTATTTTCGGTCCACTTGATATTCATTTGTCAAATTATTGGCATATAAAGAATTGTCGATATTGAAATTCGTGATTTTTTGAGATTTTTATCGAATTCAAAAATTTATTCCGAAATATTAAACATAGTACCTATTAGTCTTTCCCTTTTGAGATTCTACTTCAAGTAGCCATTATTCAGCTGTTTTTTGGCACTTTTCTTGGAGCCCTATTGCTTGAACACAATGATTGCTCGATTCGAACTCTCTAGATAATTTTTTGTTAGGACAACTAAAAACGAAATTTTATAAGGTTGAAATTGAAATGAGAGAAAATCTAATCGGAAGTATTTTCGAGAAATTTCTAAGCAAAATCAAACTCTCAGTAGAATGTCAATTGAAAATTTAATCAAAATGACTCTCTCAAACTTCCTCTAAAGTCTAACGATCTCCTCCGGAATCACACTGTATATTCATTTGATTGTCATTGGCTCCTTTATCGTCTCTGATTTTTTTTTCTAAGAATTAATAGATTTGAATAATAATATGTACCTTTTTCTTCTTGAAAATGTAGGTAGGTATATAAGAATAATGGATTCTTTCATAATTCATGACAGATAATATATTCATCAGGGCTGAGATTTTAATTGTAAGACAAATACCAGTGTTTTCAAATATTGGTTCCATCCCACACAGTTCTACGCCCCTTTCTCTCGCTTATGTATAATTGAAGTTTGAAGTTGAAAACATCGAAGTGAAAAATTTGAGATTAATAATCCTCGTGTTACAGTGGTAGTGTACAAAAGCGATCCGAAACGTTTCGACCGTATAACATATAATATTTGGTAGATAAAAAAGTTTGTGAGCCATATTCCCTAGCAAAAATCATGAGTTATCAAAATCTTCTTGAAATTTTTCCCAGTTTTAATACTGCACGATAAAAAAGTATTTTTTATGGGATATCAAGAATGAATATGTTGATTATGTCAAGAAATACGTGGAATTGAGATGATCAATGGTAGTGTTCTTTGTTTTCATCGACGTCTGAAGCGCTTCATCCGTTTTTCCGCGATGAATGTCTCCCCACATAGGATTTCCCATTTCCGATCATTATCCAAAATATTCCCTGAAAAAAATGTGTATGGCAAACCGGAAAGTTCAATGAAAAAAGGTTCATAATATTCCATAACTCGAGGCTTCATGAAGATCGCCGCCAAGCAAGCGAGTAAATACATCCTTATATGCTTTCCTTCTTGACGTTCATCAGACGAAGATATCTGTATTCACAAATGGGGGAAGCGAAAACCGAGGTCATGCAAATGAAACAGAGTTTTTTCATATAAAAAAGTATAAGAGACGTCTAGTAATCGCACCGTATAAAAATGATTATTAGACTATGTTGCCAAACCTCATGTCGTCTTATGCTCTTAATGTGAAATAGAAAGAACGTATATATCATATACGCAACTTGTGGTAGTCAGCGCCTCTATCGTGCCTTGGTTGAACTGAAATATACGGTTTTGTACAAGATGAGAGTATCTGACGTCATCGGCGAAATTTGGCATAACGACTCAGGACGTTCCATGACGTCGAAAAACACTGAAAATTTCTCAAGACAATCCGACGTCCGTATATCGGACGTCAGATTGCAAGCGGACGTCGAAATGATGGTAAATTGGCAATGTTTGGCTCTCCAAAGGCGGTTTGCTGTATATATATACATATACATATATATATATATATATATATATATATATATATATACATCCTAGTGCTGATAGACGTCCCGTATAAATCCAGGCTTTTGGGGTCCATCAGAAATAACGGGGTTCTCGCAAAACCAATGATGTATATGATGAAACGAGTTGTTGTAGGTTCTAGTGTCGTACTCAGTTTTTCTTATTCACCAATTTTTTTTCCAGTCACTTCAGTGCTATCTCACGTCCGTTCATGTTCGTAGAAGTTGACGACCGAACGTATATATTATGTATATCCCACGTTTTTTAGACGACCAACAGCGTTGCCATTTAACGTCTGCACCTATTCTCTCAAATGCATTCAGTGAGTTTATTCAATCATGAACACATGTTAATTCCTTTCATATTACGCGAACTTAACCTTCCGGAGCTGGCGCTCATAGCTGGTACATGAGGGCTGTCGCGCGGAGTGGGAGTTCCTATGTTTTTTCCAATATCTCTTCAATATTAGATGTCATTCAAATCAGTTTTTTTCAAAAGAGAAACAAGTAAATTATCGCTCAAATTAAAAAAATAATATCAAATGAAATATTTTCGAATTTGTATTATCATATATGAAATCGAAAATTTCAAATATAAAATAAACTATCACTCAAAAAGGTCTATTTTTTCATATTATATCGAAAAATTATTGATCGTTAGCAGTATGTGAGAGTAGCTATAGATGGCCGAATATCTTTCTCAACTTGGCTCATGAATAAATTAAGTGTACCACAGGAAAGCATCCTCGGAGTATTATTATTTTTGATAATGATTAATGATATATGTGAGGTTGCAGATTCGATTGAAGATGCAGAGTCGACCAATTTTGTGAATGATTCGAATTTCTTAATAGCGAAATGTGATAATGATCTACAGCTGAAATGAGAGGAATCTAAGAATGGCTATCGCGGATAAAATTCATTCTGAATGAAAATAACACTGATCTTACGGATCAAAAGATGACCAGCCAATGATGATGAATTCTGGTGAGGATAAAGTAAGAACTTCGAAGTTTACCAGTTTTCTGGGGGTCGTTTAAGATGAGTTTCTGCAATGCTCGAATCATATAGAGGACCTTCTGAATAAATTGTACAAAGTATGTTATGCCATGAGAATAATGAATAAATACATTCAAGATGATACGAAGAGGATAATATATCTCTTATCAGATACGGAATAATTTTTTGGGGAGTGAGTCCAGCACTAAAGTCGATATTTATCAGTCAGAAATAATACTAGATTAATGCTAGGCATGAAATTTAGAGATTCGTGCAGGGGTTTCTGACGGTTTATGGATTTTACATTCATGAGTGTCTAATGTACTTATAAAATACCAATACTATTTATAGAACTTGAACAGCTGATATTAACATTCCATATCATCGATTGTCTCTATCTGAAAAAAAATCCATCTCTTATGTGTGTTAAGCTTTTCAATTAATTATCTCATAATCTCAAAATAATCAATAGTTACAGAAAGTTCAAAATTAGAACAAAGAAACTTCTAGTAGATCTAGAGCCATATTGTTTGGAAGATTATTTAATTATTGAATTTATTATTTGTGCTGTTTCATTTTTGTGTTTTCCTGTAAGAAAATATCATCTGAAATAAAGACATATATCTATTCATCTATCGATAAATATGTTTTTCAAAACTGAGGAGATGGGCATCATTTCTTGAGAAAAAGTGTTCACTAAAAATTCAGATAATCCGAGATATAAAGGGTTATAAATGGCTGCAACTGCTTCCCTCATAAAATCTTGATGAAAGAATTGAAACCTACTCAAAAAGAGTATTATGAACTCAGTGTACAAATGAAAAGGAAAATCTTCGTTGTTTTGTTAACCATCTCCTTTGTCAGCAAAAAGGTTTATACGCCCATAATTCCTTAATGAAATGAAAAAATATGGCCAGAAAACCGAGCAGGTAACTGACTTTTTCAAGTTAGTCAGATATCCTCTATTTCACAGATGATTCCTAAGCGGGCATTGTTTCGATCACTTTTGACAGTTCTTGAAACAGTTGATATGATTTGATAGATCACATATAAAATTGCCATATACCAATTGTTAGCTGCTTGCTGAATACGTTAATTTTTTTTTCAATAGCAATCAGAAGATGTACCACAGACTCTAAAGAACGCTGGTAACAATTGCAGAAGTAAGCCGTGACTGCATGCATGTACTACAAATTGAGGGAGATAATTTGAGCATTATCTTGAATTTGGTTAATTTTTTTATTCATTTTCATGTTTATTATACGTTCATGCTAAGCGTCATTAGGTTAAAAATAATTCGTAATCGTACTGTCAGCGGTACATCTTCAAGAAAAATTAAGTTATTTGCATCAGCAAGCAAGTAAAGTTTGGTAATTCAATCTGTTATTCGTCAAGTGTCCTTCTTTACCTGTACACTTGTTACTTTTTTTCTACGAACCTTTTAATAATAATTATTATTGAAAATTTTGAAGAAAAGAACAGGTGTGCTGATAGATGGATAGTTTTCAATCTTAAACTTTACAGTGTAATTTTGGAATTATGATAAATCAGGAAGCAGATATTTTCAATTTTTCGACTTGCAGAGCTTTCTGAAAAAATCGAACCATTACATATCAAGGGCGACTCGTCAGAGTGGGCAAGGGAGGCTTAGCCTCATCATACAGCTTAGAGCCAAATTTCTATGAAATACGAATATTTCGGACTCAAGTGAACCATCATAATTTTTAGAAATTAAATTCAAATTTTAAATTAAGAATGTTTGGTCAATGGAAAAATGTAATATTCAGTTCATTCATCCTCATCGAAAACGTGAAAATCTCGAACAACACCTGACTACCTTGGCGCTATACTATTTCACTGTACGTGCACGAGAGAAGATTCGAAAGGCTGGGTATTCTGTAGTTCAGAATATCCCAGATCCTAGTCTCTAGTAGAGAATATCTCAACCTTTAGAATGGCATTGGAGGCTTGACTCCCCTGCTATGGTCAATCTGACTTCGCTTCGAATATATTCTGATCTCAGGAGGGACGAAAGGATTTAATTCACAAACGGCTTGTGTTTGTTTTGATTCAAATTTGAATTCAACGGCAGTGATCTTGTGAACTTTGTAATTTTGTTATGAGGCATATTCGGGAATGAAATAGATAAATCAGACGAAAAAAACGATGCGTAAATATTGTAGAGTCGATATTAAGGAATGTTTATGGCCAGTACAATTTCAACACGACCTAGGCCAAATTTGATTGCTTTGAAATCAATCGAGAATAGTCAAAATGGAGGTTTGAATTTTATTCGGTATGATACATTGTCCTACCTGACAAGGAATAATACTCAATTTCTTGCTGGACTATCAAATATATTCATAACTTTTATTTCATTGAAAATAATTATTAATATATGCCACTCCTTCTCATATCCAAAAAAAAAATCAATTTATTTACCGAGAAAAGTTGAATCCAAAGCTCCTGAAAATGTTAGCCTTCTCGGTACGAATGACAATGAGCTATCACTATAACAATAGTTTTATCATAATATCCATCTAGGTATATGTATATGGACGTCGAAAAATCTGCTCATGAAAATTCAAACCTGATAAACTGGCCATCAAAATAGCTGAGTTTGTACTAATTATATGTATACGCGATTCAAGGGTAGGTTGCGCCCTCTGTAAACATTGAGTTTGCTGAAACACTTTGTGTTGTACTTTCTTGTTTATGAAGATCTTCGAGCGAGTTAATATTTTATAATGTAATATATTCTTAAGTTGAATGATGGATTCATACGAAACTAGAGTATTCCTTACTTTAAGTGAATAATTCACATATTTGGGAGCCGTTCCAAAAAGTAGGAGTTGGGTACAAATAAATTATGAAAATAGTTTTCATTTACTTAATATTATAGGAAAAGCAATCACAAAGGCTTGGGTCCCGTAAATTGCTGGTGTTATTATGGGATGTAATGGTCATAATGCAAAATAAGAAACATGTAATTGGGATTTTATATCTGTATCAAATTTCATGAACACTTTCGTCAAAAGACTGAAGATACTAATAAATCCTTGTTAACATGAAGATGAAACAAATTTTCAAAACAAATAAACAATAAATTTATTCCCATAATTGAACAATTGCCAATGAAATAACATATGTTAAACAATTACAACCATCCAGGTTTCTATTCTGACATACCTTTATACTTTCAATTTTTTTAAAGAACTAGAAGACATTTGTATACAAGGTGAGTCAAAAATGTATTCCAAGCTTTCTGAGGGTGAAAGTATCAGAAATGTAGAAGTGTAATAAAAAAATGTATTCAGAGACATTTATACACGAAATTTTAATCTGGTGGCATTCACCGTTCAGAAGTTATGCAGAGAATTTTTTAATTTCATCAACTTTGGAAGGATATATTTCCATCAATATGCATTTTGGTCCATGAGTTTAACAAACTTTACTTATTTTTCAATGTACTATTAACCCCAGAAAGCTTGGTACACACCTTGGGCTCACTTGGTATATATAATTTGGACACTATAAAGTAAAATTTATGAACAAAGTTATCAAAAGATATCTGGATAGTACATACTGATAAGGAACTACTTTCAAAACGTATCATCTGAAAAAATCAAAGTTGACATATTCACTTCTGCAGAATTTCTTGCTTGTGTCTAGCATATGAAAAGAATTCATCCCTGTTATGCTCTTTAAGTTTTTGTCAGTTATTGTATTGTCACATATTTTCCGAATTTTCAAACTATCAACTGCAACATCTTCATACTTAACTTTTGCCAAACCACATTAAGCTTCCGTAGCCAACCGTTCGTCGATTGTTCCGGATATTTCCTGAAATTATAACTTAAATATAATGACTATGAGAATATTTCAGTTCTTTACCTGTGTAGGGAGCTCTTTGTTAATTTCTGGATCTCCCATTGATCCATAATTGGTTTTCAACAGAAAATGAATTACTTTTAATTGAAAAGAACATTATGCAAATAAAAATTATTACAATTGGCTATGTAGGCTCATATTTGATTATAGTCGGTCTTTTCTGTATGGTAGTGGTTTCATGAGATCCCTTAGGAAGTTTTTTTTGTAGGAACTGCATTTCTTTTCAGCATTTAACATGGTCCTTGTTAGCACGACGTTTACATCCATAAATACAACATTAAACTCCGATTTTCGGAATATTGCTTCCTATATAATTCATTTTCAAACACAAATGAATCAACGAGAAGTAGAAAATGAACTTTGAAGCTTTCAACTCTCACCAAGAACTGTAGAAAAAGTAAATACACGAACAATCACTGTGAAATCAGTACAATCTCAAAGTAAGGGATACTCACAATTAGTTTGAAATTTTTGCCGCTAGGTGGTTTCGAGATGAAGTTGAATCGCCTATACAGGAGAAGGTAGACGGACCTCTTAGATAAGTCAATTTTTTTTATTCGTTGTCTGTACAACATTTCCCCTTTTTTTGTTGAAATATTATTTGGGGTGTGGAAGAGGTCACTTTGACTATATTTTTTCAAGTTCATGAATTGTACTCAGGAAGAAATAAGCAAGTTCATATTTGAGTATTCCGTAGACTACCGTTTGACTTTGTCAATATTCCGAGACTGAAGCCGAAAATTAAACCTTCGAAAATCCATAGCCTACTTGACGCCGAATTTTCTAGAACGCTCCTGTTATAACCAATGTTAGCAATGAATTATTATTATTATTATTATTATTATGCCCTTGATACAACCTATGATTTTCTAAAAAAAAATTAAAACATTTTGCACGAATATACGAATAAATAGGTATTGCAATTTTCTAGAACCTAAGACGAAAATCGAACTACCTATTAACATGAAATTTCCGTATCTCGGCTGCAATGATACGTGTTGCTGTGAAGCATTCTCGAAAGATACTGTGAGGTTTTCTTTTAAAGATGTCATTGCGATTATTAAGTTCTTTGGAATTCATTCAATGTTCAATCCTTAGTAAATCTATGATAAGTTTCAAAGTTGTTCTTCGATGTGATATTTTTTGGTATTCCCTGCGACTCACTGTTACTTTACTGGTTGACTGGGATATGGACATACAAAAATCGTGAAATGTATTCATGAAGAAATTAGCAAGTTTATAATCGAGTACCTATTTCAAAGGCTCTAGTCTGTGTTGAGCAATTAATTGAGGAAATAAATAAAAAAATAAAATAAATAAAAATATTATTGATATGTGAATACTGTTGGATATCTCATTCGAATGATGAGCAACCATAGAATATTTCGATAAAATTTTTTTGCGTTATCGCTGCCTTAGCTAGTGTATTCTCCGGTTCATCTCAAAAAGTAAATGATACAGATTAGATCTCCCCTGCCTCCCAATCACTTCGGATCTATATTTCAGGAACCAGTCTTAGGGCCGATATTATAAACGTGTCGACCGAGAATTGGAATTCAATTTCAGCTTGAAAACCAGTTTTGTGAGCTCAAAATTGTCCTCAAGTAGAGGATAAATCTCAATTCTCGGTTGACATGTTTATAATAATGATAATAATAATAATAATAATAGTAATAATAATAATAATATTCATTCATTTCATCACAGTTATTGATTATGTGCAATAAAAGGGAAATACGTCATACAAAAAAAAAAGGAAGAAACACAATTTTTAGTTATTTATAGAACAGCAGTAGTCAAAAAATTCTTGAATATTATAGAGTTCGCATTGCAAAATCAGTTTTCGAATTCTATTTTTGAAATTTTCTCATTCTGGGCACTGTGATAAGATGATGATGGACTGTTTTAAAGCTTAAGAGACATAAACTCTACTTGATGCTGCGATAAAGTGAGACGGCATTTGGGCAATGAATATCTATCCATTCTTCTTGTTTTGTTGCGATTCTCAAAATCTATGAAAAGTTTTGTATGTTAACGAACAACCATTCAACATTTATTAAATATACAATCCAGTCATCGTCATTAAACTATGCTCCTTGAAAACACCACGGCAAGTCTCTGTTCTCTTAATTCCATAGATTGTTCGATTTGCTCATTTTTGATCTAGAAATATTCTGTGTGATGAAGAACTGCCACCCCGAAAAATTATACCATATGATAGTTTGCAGAATATATAACCTTGAGAACTGGCGCATTCAAGTGATACTTTAAAACATTTAGTGAGTATATCACCGAGTGCAGACGTTGACTAAGGGTGCCGCAGTGGGTTTCCCACTTCTTTTCTTCATCAATATAGATTCTCATTAATTTTGTAGACGAGTGTGCAACTATCTCATTGTTTCTCATATTAATTGCCCTGGGAGGTGTGAGATTTGATTTCCTTATTCGGTAAAACACTGCCTCTGTTTTGTCTATATTAAATTTGATTTTATTTGCTCCACACCATTGACTTACCTTCTTCAGTTGTAATTGAGCGGTGGATATCACGTTTTCTATAGTATTTCCAAAAGCAGTAAAGTTGGAATCATCTGCATATAATAAAACATAAGACTAAGCCTGAGTATTGTCCTATTCTGCTTCGCAGAATAATTTGCGAAATGGTGGAAGATTATTCATGGCCAGTATTAAAAACGTGTCAACCGAGAATTGAAATTCATCCTCAGTTTGAAGGCTGAAAAGTTTGAGTATACAGAAACCGGTTCTCAAGCTGAGATGAAATTTCAATTTTCGGTGGATGAGTTTATTATACTGGCCCTGAGTATTTTCCTACGCTGTTCCATAAAATGATATTCCATATTGAGGAAAAGTATCTCTGCATTATCTTTCCTTCATTGTTTATTTTTTCATTTACCATGGGTGACTCAGGGGGTTCCGGATTGATTTGACGAATTTTGTCTTAAAAATCAGGTTACTTACTTATTTCACATTTCCAGCAAATATTTTTATGATGTTACCGAAAATGCTTCTATGAAAATATTCAATTGGTCGAAAATTATAATAACGAATCCATTCTGAATTTATCAGATATCGAATTTTGAAATTGTGGGTTTCACGAGATTTTGGTGGATGGATCAAAAACTTCCAAGTTGATTAAAGCCCACAGATTCGTTGAGGTCACTAATGAGTGAACTCAATGGAGTTGATCAGTTTTTGAAAACAATAAATACAAAATAGGAGATTCCTTGAAAAAACATTATCGATGTATACTTTCAATAAATGAGACATCCGATAAGAGGAAAACCTATAACTGATAAATTTCTATCAACTTTCTTCAAACTGAAAATTGTATTCTTTCACAGAAATATACTTCGGTAAAATAAGTCCTTTTCACAGTACCTACGATTTTGTTTGTTCATGTTTCTTATACATTTTCCAATTCATTTATCGGTCATTCTAGAGATTGAGTGTTGATTGCTTTTAATTTTGTGAACATCATTTTTTCGTATCTTTCAAACAGTAATAGATGAAAATTCTCTATATTGACAAGCAACTTGCCTCTGAAATAACTTCAATATTATATTTCTCAATTCTTCATAACTGCTTTTGCTCTAGACTCATTATTAAAAATTACCCATTACTCCAACGGAACATTGAAATCTTCCAATTAATCGCCCTTTGATCAGATGATGAATTTATTCAATAGGTACGAGATACATTTTCAATCATTTCTATACATTATACATCAACCAATCTGACAAATTAATATCAAAACATATTTGTATTCGACATTAGCTTCAGCTTGAAAAGGGATCACATGACGACATTTCTGGAAATATCTGCACTCAAGCATAGGATTGAATAACAACAAATTCACTGTTAAAAAAATATGTTCAAACTGAAAATTTCATTATCCTCAATTAATCAACTCTTATAATCTGATCGATTATATTTTTATGAATAATGCCGTTCTCCATTATATATAAGTTCATGGGAGAAAAACAAGTGAATCTAACGCAAATCATATCGAAACCTGAAGAAATTAGATAACTTCACCTATTCGGTGACCTTCTCAATTCACGCTAAAATCCGCTTCCATGCAGTTGATTTCGTTTTCAAGGAATTGTTGGGAATATTTAACAAAGAGAGAACGCAAGATTTTTATGTTTATATTTTTAGCATGAGCGTATTTAAAAAATGTATATTTTTCGTGAATATTCATTAAAGAATATGCTTCTGATATCGTCTCGGAATAAATTCATTCGTAATCGCTTCCGACTAGGTTTGACGTCTGATAATGGACATATAAAAGTTCATCCAAGAAAAATGGCCCTCGCAAAATCTGACTTCTGGGGTCATTTCTCTTGAAAAAAGTGACGATCTGAAATTTGTTTATTTTCGGTCCACTTCATATTCATTTGTCAAATTATTGGCATATAAAGAATTGTTGATATTGAAATTCGTGATTTTTTGAGATTTTTTTCGAATTCAAAAATTTATTCCGAAATATTAAACATACCAGTACCTATTAGCCTTTCCCTTTTGAGATTCTACTTCAAGTAGCCATTATTCAGCTGTTTTTTGGCACTTTTCTGGGAGCCCTATTGCTTAAACACAATGATTGCTCGATTCGAACTCTCTAGATAATTTTTTGTTAGGACAACTAAAAACGAAATTTTATAAGGTTGAAATTGAAATGAGACAAAATCTAATCGGAAGTATTTTCGAGAAATTTCTAAGCAAAATCAAACTCTCAGTAGAATGTCAATTGAAAATTTAATCAAAATGACTCTCTCAAACTTCATCTAAAGTCTGACGATCTCCTCCGGAATCACACTGTGTATTTATTGGATTGTCATTGGCAGGAGCCAATGACAATCGTCTCTGAATTTCTTTTCTAAGAATTAATTGAATAAAATAATAATATGTACCTTCTTCTTCTTGAAAATGTAGGTATATGAGAATAACGGATTCTTTTATAATTCATGACAGATGATAAATTAATCAGATCTGATTTTAATTGTGAGACAAATACCAGTGTTTTCAAACATTGGTTCCATACCACACAGTTCTACGCCCCTTTCTCTCGCTTATGTATAATTGAAGTTTGAAGTTGAAAACATCGAAGTGAAAAATTTGAGATTAATAATCCTCGTGTTACAGTGGTAGTGTACAAAAGCGATCCGAAACGTTTCGACCGTATTACATAAAATATTTGGAAGATAGAAAAGTTCTTGAGCCATATTCCCTAGCAAAAATCATGAGTTATCAAAATCTTCTTGAAATTTTTCCCAGTTTTAATACTGCACGATAAAAAAGTATTTTTATGGGAAATCAAGAATGAATATGTTGATTATGTCAAAAAATACGTGGAATTGAGATGATCAATAGTAGTGTTCTTTGTTTTTATCGATGTCTGAAGCGCTTCATCCGTATTTCAGCGATGAATGTCTCCCCACATAGGATTCCCCATTTTCGATCATTATCCAAAATATTCCCTAAAAAAAATTTGTATGGCAAACCGGAAAGTTCAATGAAAAAAAGGTTTATAATATTCCATAACTCGAGGCTTTATGAAGATCGCCGCCAAGCAAGCCAGTAAATACATCCTAATATGCTTTCCTTCTTGACGTTCCTCAGACGAAGATATCTGTATTCACAAATGGGGGAAGCGAAAACCGAGGTCATGCAAATGAAACAGAGTTTTTTCATATAAACAAGTATAAGAGACGTCTAGTAATCGCACCGTATCAAAATGATTATGAGACTATGTTGCCAAACCTCATGTCGTCTTATGCTCTTAATGTGAAATAGAAAGAACGTATATATCATATACGCAACTAGTGGTAGTCAGCGCCTCTATCGTGCCTTGGTTGAACTGAAATATACGGTTTTGTACAAGATGAGAGTATCTGACGTCATCGGCGAAATTTGGCATAACGACTCAGGACGTTCCATGACGTCGAAAAACACTGAAAATTCCTCAAGACGTCAAGCGGACGTCGAAATGATGGTAAATTGGCAATGTATGGCTCTCCAAAGGCGGTTTGCTGTATATATATATATATATATATACATATAATATATATATATATATATATATATATATATATATATATATATATATATATATATATATATATATATATATATATATATATATACTCATTTGGTGTTCTCACGTGGTCGAGAACTGACCTGCAGGAAGTTGATAGAAATATTAGAACTAGGCTAACAAAGAGTGGCATTCCCACCCCCATTCATCCACCATAAGACTTTATCTCCCTAGGAAAAATGGGGGAAGCGGACTTCTGAATCTTGAGACAACCCATGCAGAGAACGTTAACGCCTTAAGAGCACATTTCATGCAGCTAGACTCATCTGTTGCTGTGGCCATTCGGGAAGCTGATGAAGGCATCTCCATATTGAAGTTAGCAATCCAAGACTACAAATTACCTACAACATCATTGAGTGAATACTTGGAGGAATGGAGCAGCAAAGCTCTGCATGGCAGATATCCTGGACACCTAAAAAGTAAAGAGGTCAATGAGACGGAATCGCTTACTTACTTTCGGGCAGGATACTTATTTCCTGAGACTGAGGGACGTCTAATGGCGATCCAGGATCAGGTGATGCCGACGAGGATGTACTTGAAGCATATTACGAAACAGGACATCCCCTCTTCTCTCTGTCGAAAGTGCTCTCTGGCTCCTGAGTCAATCCAACACATGACTTCGGCTTGCTCCATCATGGCCCCGAGAGACTACCTCGATAGGCACAATGCCATGGGGAGAATTTATCACCAACAACTAGCACTAAAACTTGGATTGATTCAGAATGGAAGCGACCAACATCTGTATCAACCGAAAAACCTGCTGCAGAACCGCAGATATAAGCTCTATTGGGACACAACACTAATAACAGACAGAGGAGTGGCCCCGATATGGAGGAAAAAACGTGCCTACTGCTGGATTTCACAATACCAGCCGACGAGAATTTGACCAGGGCATACACCGAAAAAATTTCAAAATATGGTGACCTGGCCTATCAACTGCGTGAGATGTACGAGCTAAGATCCATAGGTATCCTTCCGTTGATAATCTCTGTCAATGGACTGGTTGAGAAGCACCTGTTGGAGAACACTGAAAGATTGGGCTTGAAGCGCGATGTCATCTCTAGCGCTCAAAAACAGGTAATTCTGGCAACGGTGAGGATTGTTCGAAAATTCCTGGAGACCCCATAGCTGCAGCATTCTGTCCTGACGTTGAGTCCGACAGATGATTAAGCATAGAACCGCATAAAGTCGGTGAAAAAAAAAAAAAATATATATATATATATATATATATATATATATATATATATATATAAGTATAGGTTCTTAATTTATTGGGAATAGCAGCAGTTAAATCAAATAGTACTCTTTTTTCTTTTTTTCTTCACTCGAGCTTTCGAGACATTTATTTTCCTTTCATCAGGAGAACTGAATAAATACAATGGATAAATATAAAGACAAGGTTACAAGGATCTTACTCACGAATTTGAGGTTGAATTTCAAAGATGTAGTTGCATGAAAGATTCAGAATGATGGGATTAATTTACAGAAATCATAAGTAATTTGAATTTAAAAGTTAATGAAATTTCAATATGTCAATATGAAAGAAAATTATTTGAAATAATCGAATCACAAAAATTCAAAGGGTATGATTCTATGTAATGATGATTGATAAACCTCTCTCAATGACTCGATCTGGTGGTTTGTTTCTGATTGAATCGATGTCCATCAGATATGAATACATTGAACTGAGTCTATTAATATCTTTTTTAAAATTCATAGAATTATCGTGTTGCCATATTCTGAACATCTCAAGAAATTTTCTTTTATTTTCATATTTTTCATATATTTTCCTATATATATACATATATATATATATATAAGTATATATATATATATATGTATATATATATATATATATATATATATATATATATATATATATATATATATATATATATATATATATATATATATATTTATTTATTTAAATATATTACATCCAACAGGCACATGCCCAATTACAGGTGTAAGTAATACAAAAAAAAACTATCTAGTAAAGATAAACAGAGTAAAATCGCCGTCAATTTTTGATCAGACAATACAATTGTCTTCTAAACTCTCCAATGGACAGAAAAAAATATCAACCGAAGGCATAGTGTTTAAACTTCTACACACCGACATAACAGGACTGTGGAAATGCTGCTGCGAACTCGGGATACTAATTCTGAACGTTATGTTCGATCTTGAAGCAAATCGAGGCATGTTGAACTCCAAGTGAGCAAGTAGCGATGCTGAGTCAATTAAGTTGTTGATCAATTTATATCCAAAAACAGCATCGGCAATTTCCCTTCTTTTCCTCAGACTCGAGAAGTTAAACTCGTTTAGCAAAGAGTGATGATCGGGATGAACAGGATAAACGTTGTACTTTTTGAAGTACAGAAACTTCAAAAATTTCCTCTGGACAGACTCTAATGCTGATATATTTATGTTGATATGGATTCCATACCACACTACAGTACTCAAGTTTGCTACGCACTAAGCAGAAATACAATGATTGTGGAGCTTTAAAATTCGAGAATTCCTTGAAATTGCGCAAGACAAAACCCAGGGACTTATTGGCACTGCAAATGATGTTTTCAATATGAGAACTGAACGAGAGTTTGCGGTCGAACAAAACACCCAAATCTTTAGTTTCAATGACCCTTGTCAAAGTTTTACCCTCAATCTTATAGTCGAATTCAATAGGGGACAGTTTTCTCGAGTAACTCATAACTTTACATTTCTCAATATTCAAGGGTAATCTGTTAGAAAAACACCATTCAGACAAGCGCCGAATATCGTCCTGCAGGATATGACAATCAGCTATGTTAACAACCTCCCTGAAGAACTTTAGATCATCTGCGAAAAGAAGCCTCGAAGATACCAAACAACTACAAACGTCGTTGATAAAAAGGAGGAACAGCAGAGGCCCCAGATTGGAACCCTGTGGAACACCGGAACAGGCTTTGAAAAAGCAAGATTTCACTCCCTCATATTCGACATACAACAGTCTGCCATCCAGATAAGATCTCGAGAGCATCCGAAGGTCAACAGAAATACCGAACTTAGCCCGAAACGTATTGAGTGAAGGCACAGAGATTCGTGACCGCGCTCCTCGATCGCATAAATCCATGTTGGGACTCTGATAAGCTGCTGTGCACATGAGAATAGATCAGATTGAAAAGAACAATCTCAAATAACTTAGAAAACACAGATATAAGTGCGATGGGTCTGTAGTTTCTGACATCCGCAGCTTTGCCTGATTTGAATACTGGGCAAACACGTGAGGTTTTCCACATTGTAGGAAACAGTTTGGTTTTTAAAATTAAGTTATAAATAATTGACAATGGATAGCAGAACAAATTTATATGTTTTTTGACCAAACTAGGAGGAACATTGTCAGGACCACAACTCAGCTTATTTTTAAGTTTACCGGCAGCTTGGAGTATCTGTACGTCCGTAATTTCTTTAATATGCAGATATTTGGAAGGATCTATCGCATAGTCTTCCTGTTCACTAGCACTGACATTTGATCCATCACTCCCCGAGCTCTCATATACACTATTGAAGTGATCGGCAAAAGCATCGACAATTGCTTTTGAGGTATTGAACTTATCATCACCACTAAACATAACTCCAGGAATACGAGTTTTATTATTTTTGGAATTCAAATAGGACCAAAAATCCCGTGGATTGGTCACCAAACTATCTTCGGATCTTTTTACGAACTCGGAGTAAGCAGAACATATACCCCTCTTAACCAATCTTCCCATCGTTCGGAAACGTTCAAGATAAAATAATGATTTTCTTTTATTATACATTTGACGGTAATGATTTTTTCGTTTTATCTGGATGATAAGATCTTTTGTGAACCAGGATGGAAACTTGCCAGCGTTACGAGTTTTAAGCGGACAGCACTTGGAGAATATGTCCTGGATCTTCGCATTGAACCATTCACAAGCTTTATCACCAGTAGAAGCTGTAGTCAGAAAGTCCCAATCCACTTCACCAAATAGTTCCTGAAATTTTTGGTTGTCAAGTTTTCGAAAATTAAAACGTTTAACACAGGAGAAAAACCTCACTTCGGATTGATAATCGACCTTCAAGCTCACAGAAAGACTCGGATGATGCGAGTCAACTCTGACCAACGGATCAAAGTCTCGAAGCACCTCACATCTCAAATATTCAGGGGCCAGCACCAGATCCAGCAACCTGTCATTACTGTTTTTAATGAAATTTTTTTGGGCGAAATTACAGAAGCTTACAAATGAATTGTATCTGAGAACTAAATTAGACGACTCGCTAGTTTCGTAAAAATTCTGCAATTCAGAAATATCGAAATCGCCCAACACAACAGTATTATCAATGTTATCGAAGCTTTCCAAAAATTTTAATAGTTCTTCATATTTTACATAATTTGTCTCAGGAAGAATATACAGCTTTAAAATCGCTCCAAATTTGTCGGTGATACTCTCTTTGGTTCATAGTTAGGTCTGCTCGAATTTTGAGATTTATGTATTCATTATAATCTGCTAATTTCTTTTTGTTCCTCAGCATGAGAGAAACGTGATCAGGACGCGAAAAACGTACTTTAACTGGACGTGATTTATTAGGCTGGCGGCGTCCTATTCGACTGACTTCAACATTTCCAAAGTTGACGTTTGGTATAACTTTTTTACATATATCCAGAACATAGTTGGATTCATCTGTAACATCGTCGGAAATACCGAAAATTAAAATATTGTTTTCTCTCCTCCTTATGTCGTTGACTTCAGACACAATATGTGCTATGTTTGGGGATTCCTTCTTGCAATCTTGCACTTTTTTGTGGAGTTCATCAACTTGTTTCGATAATTTCGCTATCTCTCCCGCATATTTGCGGTCCAATATTTCAATATTCTTGTTAACATTATATAGTTTTTCCCCAAGGTCATTCAGCTTCTTGTCAATCGCATTTTGTACCTTTACCGAAACTTTATAGCAATTTTATTTATGAAAGTTTCGTCCATACAAATCTGCTTGATCATTTCTTCTGCAATAATTTTGATCTCTGCCTGCTGTTCACGTGTGAGTGGCATGATGACTCATAAATCGCTTAGGTACCTTGATTTATTTTCACAGAGACGGTGTCCTTATAAAAATTTTGCACAATATTAATGTAGGTATATCAGATTTTATATATATATATATATATATATATATATATATATATATATATATTTGGGATAGCAGTCTAATTCAATAAGTGTACTCTTTTTTCCTTTACTTTCTCAAGCTTTCAGGATTTATTTATCCCTTCTTCAGGAGATGCTACAAAAATTAATGATACAATTTGATTAGGCACAATAGAAAACGTATCTTACGAAATATGAGATTCTGAATATAGATGTTGAGAAGATGTATAAATTTTGGAACAGATTGTGGGAATATGAATTATTTGAGGAACTTTCAGAATTTGATTGAATCGTGACATCCTTCATTAGATGATATACCATAGAATTTGTTGGAAAATTATTGAAATGCGATATGATGATGTGAGGTTTTTCGTTGTGTTTTTTATACTGTGAGGTTGGTCGAATTGTTATGATTCGATTTCTTATCTATCTCAATTAATCGGGAGTACATAGAGCTCAGTTGATCAATATCTTTCCTATAGTTCAATGCTTTATCATTTTGGGCAATTCTTATCATTTCCAGCAATGTTCGTTTCCTTGTGTTAGGTTCTGCATCAAGAATTGTGGTTTCATTATAGTTGGGTTGGTATATATATATATATATTCTTATGAAAATAGAGAGCTAAAATAATACAATAAATGTTGAAACAAAAAGTACCTAAGCTGAGGTAAAAAGAGAACGGGGTATCATAACATTCTTCGTATGATACTATAGAATCATACGATACTATCATCACTAGTATCATACGATACTATAGAGCCAGGGAAAAAAACCTCAGCCGAAAAAACCTGCCACCCCGTAAAAAAAATAACATAAAATATTAAATATCAGGAAAAATCTTGAAAGACATCAGTGTGAGATCATCTTCATGTTATCCGTCGATAGATTCTTCCCAAAACGGCTCACGATTCTTAATGTTGGGTTGGTGTCCTGTGGAGATGCAATGCTTGGCTAGTGCACAGTTTTCCTTTTTTAAATGGATGTTGCTTTTATGTAGATTTTTTTTTTTTTTTTTTATTTGGAAAAATAATGTCTAACGACATTTGAGGTGTCTCGACTTCTAGGTCATTTACACCTCGTACTATAAAACAACAACCTAATAAACTTTACAAATTTCAAATATGATTAAATACATTTATAGCACTAAGAAAACGGAACAATCGTCTTGCGCTAGTCGGGTCCACATCTAGGACATCTTTCAGGGTGTTATCCAATGCTGCAGCTCTTCTTTCTTCTTCGAATCTGGGGCAATCTACAAGCATATGCTTCACAGTAAGGTTGTGGTTGCAGGTGGTACACAATGGAGGTTCTCTTCCTTCTAGGTGGTGTTTGTGGGTTATGGCTGTGTGACCTATGCGTAGTCTTCTCAAACTTATTTGCTCCTTACGATTGAGTGGTGTTACTGGAGATCGTTTAATCGTTTTTTCGCAGTCGTGGAGCTTTGAATCTTGTTGGGACCAGCGGGTTTGCCATGATTTGAATGACCTGGACTTGAAGTATGTCTTCACATCTCCAGGGACTTGAAGATCCTCTGTTGGCTCTGTAGATGTTGTTTTTGCCAAGTTATCAGCTCTCTCATTTCCAGGCACTCCTATATGTGATGGAATCCACAAAAACTCCACCGAAATGTCTTTCTCATGCAGTTGATGTACTGTAGTCAATATCTGGTTCACCAGTGGAGAGTTAGTACTGCGTGTCTTCAGTGCTCTGAGAGCGGTCAATGAGTCAGAGCAAATTAATATGCTTTGGTGGTTAGTTATCGTTGTCCCTAAATGTTCTACGGCTTTGTATACTGCGAATAGTTCTGCAGTGTTTATGGTGCATATTGATGACAATTTATATTTCAGCTCTATACTCTCTGAATACACCGCACATCCAACGTTGTCATCACTGACTGATTCATCTGTGTACATGACCATGGAGCCGTGTGTTAAGATTTTCTCCATTGTTCTTTGTTTAATTTCATGTTTCGGTGAGTTATTTTCACTGAGGGTAGTCAGTGATAGGTCCACTATAGGTTGGTACAGTTTCCATGGAGGAACCTTTAGGGGCTCAATCTGTGTTGTGTTTTGTAGCAATTCTATGTCTGATTCTTCGAGTATCTGTGCTGGCGGTTTTGGGGTACGTTTTTTTGAGTTATATTTCTGAACATATGGTTTGTTGAATAGTTCGTTATATACTATATGATTGCGTTGTGATGATATTTTTGTTGCATACTGCAATAAATTGTACTGCCTTCTTATGTCCAGTGGTAGCTCGTTTGCCTCTCTATAAATACTCTCTATGGGGCTGGTGGGGAATGCTCCTAAGCAAATTCTGAGGGCTGCATTGTGTACTGGATTTAACTTTCTCAAATCTGTTTGATTAGCAGATGAGTAGACTATTGCTCCATATTCCAGTTTTGATCTTATCATTGTTCTATATATTTTCAACAATGTGTCCTCGTCTGCACCCCATGTTCTGTGTGAAAGGACACGTAGTAAGGTAATTCTCTTTGTACTTTCTTTCTTCAAATATTCTATGTGTGGTCTCCATGTTAGTTTGTTGTCCCATATTAGCCCTAAGAATTTGTATTGCTTGACTGTATCTAACGTGTTTCCATATATTTGAACATTTATTTTATCATCCTGGATGTGACGTCGAGTGAATATCATCACTTTACTTTTTTGTGTGGATAGAATAAAACCTGTTTCCATCGACCATTCCGTCAAATGATCCAAAGCACCCTGCAGCTGGAGTCTGATTGTTTCTAGGTTGTTTCCCCTGCACATGTAACATTTATCATCCGCAAACTTCATACATTTAACCGGTTTAGTGATCATTTTCTTGGAGTCAACTTTGTCTATTCCTATATTGAAAAGAGTAGGGCTTAAGACCGACCCCTGTGGGACTCCATTAGGCTGATTCTTGGTGGTCGAGAAAACTCCATTTACTTTCACGTTGAATTTTCTGTCTGACATGAAATTGTTTATGAAGTGTACGATATTTCCATCGAGACCAGCTTCCAATATATTATTCAAAATATTTCTGCGCCAGCATCGGTCATAGGCCTTTTGCACATCGCAGAACACGACAACAACTATTTCATTATTTGCGAATGCATTCGTTATTTCTGTTTGTAAGAGGACGAGGTTGTCGATTGTACAATGTTTCTTTCTAAATCCTGTTTGTGTTTTGCTTAATTTATTTTCGGAGTCTATATACCAGACGAGTCGTTCATTTACCATTTTTTCTAGGATCTTACATCCTGTGCATGTGAGTGCAATTGGTCGATATGATTCCGCTTCCAATTTTGGTTTCTCATTTTTGAGCAGTGGTAGGATTGTTGCTTCGTGCCATTTTTGGGGAAAAATATGTTTTGTGTAAATTATATTATATGGGTTTAACAAGTGTGTCAAGGCTTTTTCCGGGAGATGTTTATAAAAAATCATGGGAATTTCGTCTAGTCCAGCTGCAGAGTTCTTTGAATTTTGTATAGCTGTTATCAGTTCTTCTTTAGAAAAGGGGTCATTTATACTATGATTATTGCCGTCTTCAATGTTTAGAGGTTTACTTTCTAGATTTTTTTTTCTTGTGCGATATTTGTCATTGAGGCTCTGATCGCTGAACTGCTTTTCCATGGTGTCAGCTAGTTGTTCTACTATCAAATTGGGACCTGTAATTATATCTCCTTGTTCATTTTTTAGAGCAGCTATGTTAAATTGCGTATGATTCGCTTGAACACGTTTGATGTTGTTCCAAACTTCCTTCGGTTGGGTTGAACAGGATATCGATGATACAAATTTTCGCCAATTTTCTTTCTTCGCGTTTCTCAAAACTAGTTTTGTTTTTGCCTTTTGTCTCTTAACTTCTATGAGATTTTCTAGGGTTTTTTGCCTACGGAATCTATTAAGTGCTTTTTTCCTCAACTTAATTGCTTCAGAGCATAGGTCTGTCCACCATGGAACTGGATAGATATTGGGGTTGACTTCAGATCTTCCTATACTAGATTCAGCTGCTTTTATTAGGTGTTCTGTAAACTTTGCGACATCATAATCTATGTTTTCTGTGATAACCTGATCTTGTACTAGTTCTAGTTGTTCTCTAAATTTTTCCCAGTTGGCATGTTTGATTTTCCATCCTAAGTTTTTCAATATTGGTTGTGAGTCCTCTTCCCTTTCTATCACGATTGGAAAGTGGTCGCTGTCATGTAGATCTTTCAGGACTTTCCATTCAAGTGTATGCGCTATGCGTGGGTCGCAAAAGCTCAGATCTATGTTCGAAAATGTTCCCGTAGCTTGGCAAAAATGTGTTGGTTCACCTGTGTTCATGAGACAAATATCTAGCTCATCAATTGCCGAATGAATAAGCCTTCCTCTGCGACAACTTTTTTCAGAGCCCCACAAAGTATTGTGGGCATTGAAATCTCCTACTACGATGTATGGTCTAGGTAGTTGATTTACTAAATTCGTGAAATCGTTCTTAGTAAATGTTTTATCATTTGGTATATATACATTGCAAATTATGATAGGATTGGGAGCCCATACTTTTACTACGGTTGCTTCAAATTGAGTTGTTATGGTTATTTCCTCTGCATGAAGATTATCTTTTACGTATATTGATGACCCTCCACTTGCTCTATTGTTCGTGGATCTTATCTTGTGAAACGCGTAGTAATGGTTCAGTTTACCTATCTTATTTTCTTTAAAATTGGTTTCTTGAAGGCATATTGTATGTGGGTCATTTGACTTGATTAAATTCTGGAGATTTTCTAGGCGTGGATAAAATCCACAGCTATTCCATTGTAGGATCTTGAATGTCGTAGTCAGATTGTGATGTCGTAGTGTCATCGATTTGCTTCACTTGAGTTTGGGAATTTCGGAATGATTCACCCTCATCTGAGGTTTCTGTGTCGCTGTGTCCTTTTAATTTTTTACTGATTCTTGTAATTCTATACTTCAGAGATCGTTGTTCTATATGAGGATATATATCATATAACATTTTTATTAAACCGTCTATATCATCTGTGTACCGCCTCGCTTCCGATATAATATCGTTTTTTCCAAACGATGATTCTAAAAATCCTATAAGGTTTAAGCTTGATAAGACCTGTTTTCCAGGTAGTGCTTTTATAATCGAGCTTAAATGGTTGTAATCGATAAGTTGTTCTGTTTTTTCGGATGATGTTGATGCTGATGTTTTTGGTCTTTTTTTTCTTGACTGTTTTAATTTTTCTGAGTCTGGCGGTCTCATAACTTGATTATTTGTATCTGTTTTGGGGAATTCTGATTCTTGTATAATATCTGATTGTTGATTAGATAATATCGAACTGGATGGTGAACGTGGTCGTTTTTTCATGGTAGGTTGTTCATCATGTTCTGTTATGTTCGTTTGAATATTCCCATTATTTTGTTCTTGGGTTGGAGTTTTCAACGCTTCAGTACACGAGTTGTTTTTTTCTACAGATTCATCGGATGATTTTGAAATAGTTTCTGGGCAGTTGCTAGATATATGGCCTGTTTTCTTACATACAAAACACTCCATACTATCAGTGGAAATGAAGATCCTGTATGTGGTATTGTCATGGGTAATTAGTAGCGATGTATTGTCGATGTTTTCAGTTTCGTCTATGTATACTTGTCGTCTGAAACTCAAAATGTGGCTGAATTCATCTCCTTGAATTCCTGCTCTGAGTGGGAGAATTGGGGAAACTAGTTTCAAGTTTAGCGATTTCAAAGCTTCTTCGATGATCTCATTGGGAATTGAAGGACACACGTTTGAAACAATGAGTCTTTTGGTGATATCAATTTTCTCACGGTAATTTCTTCGTTTTCAATAGTGATGCTTTTTCTTTCACTGAGAAATTTGTCCACCAGATCTTTGCTGCTTAGAAATATGCATATTCTATTATTGGATATTCTTGATATATGAGTTATGTTTTTTGCTCCTACTAGTGTTGCTGTTGCTTTGGCATAATCTACTATTTTGAATTTGTCAATAAACGTCATTATAATGGCTTGATCTCTGGATGGATTTTTAACTGTTGGATTTCTCTTAGCTGCATTCACATAAGATTGAGTTAGTCCGCCCCTGTACTCAGAGGAAGACTGATTAGGTATGTTCATTTTGTTATCTCTGCTCGATTGATTTCAGATTGTTGGTGTTTCTGATAAGAAACATCTGGGTAATTCCTTTTTGGGAATTTCCCTGAGAGTCGTCGGATGTTATTGATGTTATTATAGAAGAAATTTCCTACTCTCAAAAATAATCACTTAAGTTCCTAATTCACAATTTCAATTGCACTGGTAACTAGATTACCTCGACGTTAATCACTCATTTCAGAATTCATGCAAGAAAAACAGCATAAACTCGTGATATGATATGATCGATTTTCCCGTTATCGTAACACGTGTGTACTCGTACGTGGTCAATTCCGGAATTCTATGTAGATTTTGTCTTTGTTGGAGTGTTGTAGATGTTTGTCCAACATATTGTTGATTACAATGCTCACATGGAATCTGGTACACTATATTGCTTCTTTTTGGTTTAGGGGTTCCTACCCCTAAACCAAAAAAAAAATTTCAGCAAATTAAAAGATCCTTCTTTTAATTTGCTGAAATTTTTTTTTTTTATAGATTTCAAGTTTTTGATTGATGTCTTCACTCTATCATTGAGAATGATGTTTTTTAATCTCCCCGTTAATGATTCAACATATGATAATGTGATGTAGAAATCCCTTTCTTGGTTAGTCTGGGCTGGTGGTGGAACCTCATTTGTTTGTACAGGGCTGTTTGGAGTGCTATAAATCAATTTTTTTCAACAAATTCGTTGGATATCCATTTTCTTTTAATATATTGAAAAGATTTGCTAGATTTTTATTTCTTAATGTGATGTGAGATAATTTTGTTATTCTATTTTTCAAATTATTGATGAAATTGAATTTCATTTTTGGAGGATGGTATAACAGATAATGAATATATCCTTATGATGCAATTGGTTTCACATACCAGTCAGTTATTATGGAGTTGTTCTCAGTTCTTATTACTTTTGTATCCAGAAATGGTATACTTTAGTCTTTTTCGTTCTCTATGGTGAATTGAATTTTCGGGTTGATGGAGTTGATTATTTCTGTAATTGTGTTTTTCTGTTCTTTAGGAATAGCGGTTATGATATCGTCCATAAATTTCTTACAAAAAGGTAATTGGAGTTGTAATTGTTGTGTAATTTTCATGAGGATATGGTCCATTAACGTAATTTGCAATAATTGAAGAAACCTTAGATCCCATGGGTGTGCCTTCCTTCTGTTTATAGTATTTGCCATTGTATACAAAGGCGGTTGTATCAAAACAGAGATCTAGCATTTCACAAAACGTATTAAATTCTATCGGACAGTGTGGTTTTATTGTTTCCCATTTGTTTTCTATAGCTTCTTTGGTTAGTTCTAATGTGATGTTAGTGAATAAGGATACCACATCCCAGCTTTGTAGAATATAATTGTTTGGAAGTTGAATCTCATTAATGAACTCTGTAAATTCAAATGAGTCCTTGGTATAAAAAATGCTGTACTGATCATATGCTTGTGTTAGTACTATTTTGAGATTAGGTGCGTCAATCGATGAAATGATTGGTCGGAGAGCTAATATTTCCTTATGTATTTTTGGTAGACCATAAAATTTGGATATTGTACCTCTGTAAAATGTAAGTTTTTTTGCTAAAGCTTCAGGGATCTTCTTTTGTCGTTTAAATTTCGATATCATGTTTGCTTTCTGTTGATATGTGGAGCTTGGATCATTCGAAAGGGGTGTATAATTTTCTTCTGAGTTGAGAAGATTCATGGCTAGTTCATTGTATTGATTTCTGTCCATAACTGTGGTTATGTTACCTTCGTCAGACTGTAATACTATAATATTAGGGTGGTTTTTGAGGTTCCACCACCAGCCCAAACTAACCAAGAAAGGGATTTCTACATCACATTACCATATCTTGAATCATTAACGGGGAGATTAAAAAACATAATTCTCAATGATAGAGTAAAGACATCAATCAAAAACTTGAAACCTATAAAAAAAAATTTCAGAAAATTAAAAGATCCTACCCCTAAACCAAAAAGAAGTAATATAGTGTACCAGATTCCATGTGGGCATTGTAATCAACAATGGTATATCATCTGATGAAGGATGTCACGATTCAATCAGATTCTGAAAGTTCCTCAAATAATTCATATTCTCACAATCTGTTCCAAAATTTAGGTATACACCTTTTCAACATCTATATTCAGAATCTCATATGTCGTAAGATACGTTTTCTATTGTACCTAATCAAATTGTACCATTAATTTTTGTAGCATCTCCTGAAGAAGGGATAAATAAATCCTGAAAGCTTGAGAAAGTGAAGGAAAAAAGAGTACACTTATTGAATTAGACTGCTTTCCCAAATAAGTTTCTCTCTCTCTCTCTCTCTCTAAATATATATATATATATATATATATATATATATATTTTTTTTTATAATTCACACTAAAAGTGGAAACTTCTTTTACGACAGCCCGGGATTTTTAATCCAAGAGCTGGCGTAGTAGTCACCGGGGGAAAACTACTTGTCTGATTAAAGCCACCGTTCCCAGCACGACAGCCTTCTGCAACCATGTGAGGGTGTCATTAGGTAGCTGGAGCTCGGCCAGGTGCTTCACAGTGCTGACATGTACGAGGCCATTGGAGCTAATTATGAGTGGGTATATTTCAATTCTCTTAAGTCCCCATAAAATTTTTAATTCTCTACTCAATTCTGTATAGTTGTTAATTTTGGTTGTGTATGTTTGAGCCATGTTATGGTCAAGGGGCACCGCGAAATCTATGATCACTGCACGCCGCTCCTGCTTGCACCACAGAACCATGTCAGGACGGTTGTGCTCCAATGGTCTGTCAGCAAGGAAGGGGAAGTCCCAGTATATTTTTGCCAGGTTGTTTTCGGCCAGTCCTACCGGAGTGTACTTATGGTGGGGCACGAATTTGTCGGATATTCCCCACTTTAGGGTGAGCATCTGATGGGCTACTTTTCCCATATTGTTGTGCCTTCCCAAATATCTCGTAGGCGCAAGAAGAGAACAGCCACTCGACAGGTGTTGGACAGTTTCCTCGCATCCATTGCAGATTTTGCATTTAGTGTTCTCGACCTGTTGTTTCATTATGAACTTCGAGTAGTTTCTGGTTGGCCAACATGGCTCCCTCAGTCTCAGGGAAGAGGTATCCAGCAGTCAGGTAGATATTGGATTTTGTTTTATCCACCTCAGGATGGTTCATGCTGGCGTGGAATCTTCCATGCAGCTCCTTACTGCCAGGGCCACCGCCAGACATTTTGCCTCCCCGGCAAAATAAAATTTTACCGCCCCGGGAAAATTATATTTTGTCAACATGCTGTGATGTATTGAGTTTGGGACTCATAACAAACTCTTTCACAATTTGATCAAGGAGCAAAAAAATTCAGAAACGAAGAAAATATAACTATAAATATGTATTATACAAAAAATATTGGCACGACAAGGGCCGTAGACTAATGAAGGACCGTGAAAAAATGGAAGAAACAAAAATGAATCGAGAGAAAAGATACAAAGGTAAAGAGAATACTGGAGTACCGACTTCTGCCTACCTGTTGGTCCACAGTAGGGTTGAAATCTTCTTCGTGGCACTCACTCGCGAAAATAATCACTTTCGCAAAATACGATGTTTGAATTAATCGAGAAAAGTTGAGTTTCGAGAAATTTAGCATATAGTTCATCGGACGAGCGCCATATGAATACTGACTGCTAAAGACATCCGTCAAATCCTCCAGCACATGTTGTCGCGAAAATATGAGATTAACATTATATTGGGTGGAACTTATTAAAACGATTAAGCGATTCGGAATTAAATAAGATGACGTAATTAGTTGCAGTAACATAACCGCCCACCTAAAATAGAATATTTTATGAGAAAATGAAAAAGAAAACAAACAAAATTGAAAAGATATCGAATATTAAAATAAAAGAAAAAAAAATGTTTATAATAATTTAATTATTGTAGTGGTAATGGACATAATTTAACCACTGGTCTCTGCAGTACACCTTGAGTTGTTCGAACAGTAGCTACCCTAACAATTTTGTCAGCGCCAGGATGCAATTTCTCAATGCGTCCAAGTCGCCAATGTAAAGGAGCAACTTGATCGTCTTTTATCAGGACGAGTGTGCCGGCGGTATAAGGAAATGAGTCACTATTAAACCAATTTTTTCGTTGTTGTAGTGTGTTCAGGTATTCTAAATGCCATCGTTTCCAAAAATCCTGATGGATGCGAGTTAAGAGCTGCCAACGTGATAATCGACCGATAGATAGGTGAGATAAATCGGGTTCGAAATAGCGGTTAAGGGAGCTAAGGTGAGGAAATGTCCCGGTATCAAAGCTGAGATGTCATTCGGGTCGTTGCTGAGGGGACACAGAGGGCGTGAGTTGAGTACAGACTCAATCTGTGTAAGGACGGTGTACAATTCCTCATAAGTAAGAATTTGATGACCGATCACTCTCAACAAATGGGATTTGACAGATTTTATACCGGATTCCCAAAGACCTCCAAAATGGGGACCAGAAGGCGGATTGAAACTCTACTCTATTTTCTCTTCCGACACAGCGTCTTGCATATAACTTGAAAGCTCCCGATAAGCTCCCTTGAAGTTAGTTCCACCATCACTAAAGATGTTGGTACATCTACCCCTTCGCGCAATGAAACGACGCAATGCAGCAAGAAAAGCATCGGAAGTTAAGTCGGACACCAACTCCAAATGCAATGCCTTCGTGGTGAAGCATACAAAAAGGCATATGTACGCCTTTAACGATTTTGAGCCACGAGATCTGGACATGGTTATGTAATATGGTCCACCATAATCTACTCCTACGCACTGAAAGGGCTTGAGCTGATTAATTCTCAAAGGCGGCAAGTTACCCATGAGAGGCTGAGACATTTTGGGATTAACTTTGAAACACGTATTACAGCGAGAAATAACTTTCTTTATAGCTCTTCGGGCTGATAATATCCAGACCTGTTGAGTGAGAAGAAACTGTAGAGTCTGAGCACTTGGATGCAGATATATATTGTGAAAATGCTGAATAAGGAGTTCAGTGAGGCGATGAGATGAGGGAAGCAGAGCTGGGTGTTTGTGATCATAAGCTAGACCGGAAAATGACAGACGACCGCCCACCCTGAGAACACCATTTTCTCCAACGAATGGGTTTAATTTTCGGAGGGATTTTGAAATAGGATTACCCGATAATAGATTATCTATGTCTTCCTTGAAAACAGATCGTTGTACTTGTTTAATAATGAAAAAGAGTGCTTCTTTGAGATCGATTGAGGAAAATCCGTTTACTTTACGAGCCTTTGAATTTTTCGTATTGTGAACGAATCTGAGAATGTAAGCTACCACCCTTTGGATTTTGGATAGAGACGAAAATTTTGAGAGCAAATTTTCTACGAACGAGGGTGAGATGACAGTTGATAAACAGAGATGACGTTCTTCTTCTTGTACAGAACAGAGAGAATTCTCTATTTCTTCGTTTGCGGAGGAAAGTCTTTCGGAACGAAGCCAGGCAGGGCCTGTCCACCATAAAGAACAGTTCAACAATTCGGTTGGTGTTAGACCGCGTGAAGCACAGTCAGCTGGGTTATCTTTTGATTTGACATGTTACCAATTCTCTGTTGAAACTAAGTCTTGAATTTGAGCTGTCCGATTACTTACGAACGCTTTCCATCGATAAGAAGAGGACCTAATGCATGTAAGAGCTATCATTGAATCGGACCAAGCAAATATTTTGTCGATTGTAAATGCCGACCGGTAAACAGCGGATATCATATTAATGAGTTTAGAGAGTAAGAGACACGCACACAGTTCCAGTCGCGGAATTGAAATTCGTTTTAAAGGTGAAACCTTTGATTTGCCACATACGAAAGATGTGTCAATGGAACCGTCAGAATAGAAAAACTTGAAGTAGACAACGGCTGCGTAACCCTGCTCACTACTATCTCCGAAACCGTGAAGTTCGCAACGATAAAATGGTTTCGATGCCAATTTCCGAGGTATCTTTAATTTTCCTAATTCGGTCAACTCTAATTTACATTGACTCCAGCGACGATGGACATCGTCTGGAAGTGTATCATCCCAGTGCAACCCCAATGTCCAAAGATGCTGGATCAAATGTTTAGCCAGAAAAGTAAATGGAGAAAGAAACCCCAGAGGGTCGAAAATTCGAGAAAGTTCGGAAAGTATTGTTCGTTTGGTACATACCCGACCAGTTGTTTCTGCTAGGTATGAAAATTCGTCCGACGAAGGAAGCCACCTCAAACCGAGAATTTTAATTATCGGATCGAGATCGAAATCCAAAGAATTCTGATATTGATGATCTAAAGGTATATATGAAAGTAATTCAGAATTGTTACTACTCCATTTTCGGAGCTGAAAGCCGCCACAATTTAACAAGGAAATAAGTTCCTTTTGCAAAGTTTTGGCTTCGTCTAAATCATCACATCCCGTAACGACATCATCGACATAAATGTCAGTGAGTAATATACTAGAGGCATTAGGAAAACGAACTTCCTCATCCTTAGCCAACTGTGACAAAGTTCGAAGAGCAAGAAAAGGCGCCGGTGCGACTCCGTACGTAACAGTATTCAACCGATACACACTTATGGGCTCCGAAGGAGAAAACCGCCATAATATTCTCTGAAAGTTTCGATGTGAACTTTGAACTAATATTTGACGGTACATCTGTTTCATGTCAGCTGTGAAAACGAATTTATGAACACGAAAATTCAATAAAATGACTATGATATCCTTTTGTAACTTAGGACCTATCAATAGCGCATTATTCAAAGATAACTGACCCGGTACATGAGCGGACGCATCAAAAACAACCCTCAACTTTGTGGATGGACTATTTGGCTTGATGATACAATGATGAGGAATATAAAAGGTATTGTCATCATCGGAGCTCGTAGAAACTAATGACATATGACCCCTTTCTAAATATTCCTTCATGAAAATGGAGTATTCTTCATAAATTGTTTGAGCTGTCATGAGTTTACGTTCAAGAGATAAAAACCGACGTAGGTAATACGAGAGAATATGTGTCACCAAATGATATTGTAGAGAGATCAGGTTTGAATGGTAACGCCACAGTATAACGTCCAGAAGCATCTCTAGAATAACTATGAGATAACGAGCTTTCACAAAATTGATCTTCTGGTGATACGACGACAGTCTCTGAAACTTCTTCAAGTTCCCAGAATCTCTTTAATGAAGAATTTAAACAGGGTTCGGATAAGGATAAATGAAAGGTGTTAACTGTTGTGTTAGGTGATTCAATCTTCCCCATGAAAACCCAACCAAATACTATTTCCAGTGCTGTCGGTTCTGAACCATTACCCTCAACGCGACCATGCCGAAGTATCAACGAAAATATATCCGCTCCGAGAAGAATATCTATTGTCTTCGGGGTTGAAAAATCCGGATCTGCTAATTTTCTATCATGTATACAATTACAATAAGAAGGATTGATAAAGGAACTTGGCATCTGTGAACAAATCTTTGGAATTATGACTGCATCGAATGTAAAAGATGGGTTTACTTGACCGGTTGGACGAATGGTACAATTAGCAAAAGATGAGCTTTCCCCGATTCCATTTATCGAAAGTGAAGCATTACAAACTTTCAAACCCAATTTATTGACACACGATTGAGTTATTATATTTATTTGAGAGCCACCATCTAATAGAACTCGAACCTTTTGATATCTGCCCCAGGCATCACGAATTTCGACTTGAGCAGTTGCTAAAAAAACGGTGGAGTTTGAAGAAACATTCGTTAAAACTTGAGCTGAGCCTATATTAGAATCAGATGAGTTTGCAGCATTGAACTGAAACGTCTCGGCTAAAGAATTATTTTCCGTATTACTGCGCATGTGCAACAAGGTATGATGTTTCCCGTTGCAAGTACGAACAATTTTTAATCTGATGTCCAGAATGGAGGCAATTGATACACCAATTCTTGTCTTTTGCTATTTTGAAACGTTCCTGAGCAGGTTGTTCCAAAAATGATGGGCATTTGTAAATATTATGTGCCAACTTGCAATAATTACAGTTTATTTGTTTTTTGATTGATTCGTTTCGTGTTTGAACGAGAAGTGCAGAATTTCTTTTATGCATTGAGGCAGAACTGGATTTCGAAACTTGAGAATTCGAAACTAAATGAGTTCTCGAAGGAAGAGAAAGAGCGGCCGACTCCAACACGATGCATTGATTCGTTAGGAAATTTCGTAAGTTAACAAATGAAGGAATATCTGTTGAACACTCTTGTAATTCAAAACGTTTGATCGATGCTGAATCTAATTTCTGAATAAGAATATGAAACAAAACAAAGTCCCATTGATCAATGGGTAGACCTAAATTCTTCAATGCTGACAAATTTTCCGAAAAAACCTCTAGGATTCGCCTAAGGGCTATAGATGAATCATTCTGAAGCTTTGGAACATTATAAATTTCCTTCCAACATGTATTAGCTAAAAGTCGTTTATTCTGGTACCTTTCTGTTAATGTTTGAAAAGCATTTTCATAATTTTGAGCAGTCAATGGAAATCCTTTTAATAGGCTCAAAGCATGAGAAGAAAGTGAACTAAGGAGATATTGGAACTTTTCTATATGACTCAAGTTAGAATTTTCATGCACCAAACTTTTGAACATATCAAAGGAAGCAGGCCATTTTTTATAATTACCATCGAAAATGGGTAGAACTATTTTCGGAAGTTTCACACTCGGCGAATTGATAGAAGAGTTGCTATTTTCCTTTTTAGCTGAAGAAAATGAATTAACGTAAATCGTTTTGATGGTGAAATAATTATCCATAAAGGCCGTTCTTGTTACCTTCTCCGTCTCAAATTCAGGTTCTTCAGACGATGCTATAATAGATACAATTGAGTTGTGTAAACTCTGGAACTCATCGAAGATTCCCTCTAGTTGTTCAAATCTTAATTTGAATCTAACGTGAAGACTTTCGTCAGTAACGGCAGACTGAGCTAAAGTCAAAATTTCTTCGATATCGTCACTTAGTATTTGGCGGCGAGCTGTCAGTTGTTTCAATTTTGATGCCATGTTTAATGATTATTCAAGGTGTACTGCAGAGAATCGAGTGTATTTTGATATTGAACGTTTTAAAGAATGAGCAAACTCAATAATTAGCTGAAACAATTCAAGTTCATATTATTATCAGATTAAATTTCTTAGAAAGAGAAAGGTGAAAATCAACAGAAAAAACATGCAAGTTTATTTGTGTTGATGTTCTGAGAGAGAGGTTATGAACATAGATCAGAACTACTCAAAGGTCATCTGTGGTCTCAGAGAGTGAGAGTTGACTTTTGGCTATGTTCGAAGCGACCGGTTATGAACAGAAATTTGTTTATGCGCATAAGATTCCGGAATATTAACTTCGATATCTTATCAGATTTTTTTTAAAGTAAGATTAAGCTGATGGAATGAATGAAATTCCGAAACGCCTGATCGAGATAATTTTGAAAACGCGGTTCGAAAATTTGGCTCGAAATGGACCAAATGGCACAAGGGCCGTAGACTAATGAAGGACCGTGAAAAAATGAAAGAAACAAAAATGAATCGAGAGAAAAGATACAAAGGTAAAGAGAATGCTGGAGTACCAACTTCTGCCTACCTGTTGGTCCACAGTAGGGTTGAAATCTTCTTCGTGGCACTCACTCGCGAAAATAATCACTTTCGCAAAATACGATGTTTGAATTAATCGAGAAAAGTTGAGTTTCGAGAAATTTAGCATATAGTTCATCGGACGAGCGCCATATGAATACTGACTGCTAAAGACATCCGTCAAATCCTCCAGCACATTATATTGGGTGGAACTTATTAGAACGATTAAGCGATTCGGAATTAAATAAGATGACGTAATTAGTTGCAGTAACAAATATATTAAATAAAAAATAACAAAAAGAAACATATATACTGGCCATCGCATGTATAAAAGTGAACTAGAACCATCCAACTAGAATGTTTGAACTCAAATAAATTTCTTCCTTTTCTCCTTCATCTCGCAAAATTCATGAATTGTTTGAGATATATCGACATTATTGACTATCTCATGTTCAATGGATATAATGGCTAGATCAGATAATCTATTTTGGGCCATTGTTGATCGTAGAAAATTTTTCATTTTCAACTTTGAAAAGCTTCTCGCGCCAAAAGTATCCCAAAAGTATTTTCCATATTTAATAAAATCATTAAACGACAGTTTCTACGATACACGATACCGATAAATATAAATGCGTATGTAAAAATTATCAATCAGGCGGTAAGGTATCATGATAATAATGAAATAAATTAATCAATTCAAGTACAAATGCATTTGTAAAAGATATGTTAAATAAAAATGTGGAATTCTAAAATGCATTCACATACAAAATATCGAGAAACAATGAAAACGCTCTCTGCTTTTAGCGTACGAAACTAAATGAACTCATGTTAAAGGAAAAAAATTTGAGCGCCTTGGATTGCCTCATTCCGAGGCAACACAGCTCTCGTGTGTAAGGAAAATTCTAGACAATGATATCCGGATCAGAATAAGGTACATGTTATTCTTACTGTTTTCGTTCTGCGATTTGACCTTATGACATTTATTACCTGTTGCCATGTTCTTAAACTCTAACATCTGATTAAGTAAATGAAAAAAGGTCAATATAAATCTTAAGTATTCACCTGTATCTAATAATGATTATTATAATAATATTGATATATCCTTTCACTATGAACATTATCCAATAAATTAAAAATCCTAATCTGCCTCAAATTTCAGCGAGGCATATTTCCAACTCATTTAAAGGCGCCTTTTCGAATTATTGAAACGACGCTGTATGGCTTTATGAATAATATGCGTATCTGACGCGATAGATGAAAGACTCAAAAAAATCACCTACATCACTGTTAATAAGCAGAGAGCGCATTATACTTTTCATCGTTTAAATGTGAAATCCGACGGTAAAAAAATGCCGAATTATAGAACTCACCTTCAATTTTGTAGGGTAATTCAGAAAGATAAAAGATTTATATTACATAATAGAACTATATACATAGGACTATGTGATTTTGCAAAAATATTGAATATTGTGATGACAAACGACACTGATGACTAATGAGTTGAAACCCCTTATTTCTCGAGTATTAGAAATCCCTCCCGAATATCAAACTTTAGATTTCCGATTGGCAAACTGAAAATAAGAATCATTACTGAATTATCCTAGAAACCCCCCTAAAACTTTACAGTCCCAGATGTTCATCAAAGGGACCGACTGTCTTGATAATAAACTCGTAAACAAGCGAGTGTAACTAGGATGAGAGGCCGCTGAGGCGTTGGCGAAATTTACAACCTGACAGGGATTTTTATTCATGAGTAGAATGCTGCATCTTCGATCATTTTCGTTCTGCCAGTATTACTCTTGTATTGGTTTAATTGCATTTTTATCTGGTTATTTATGTACACGTGTGATATATTTGGTTGACCAGGCTCAAAAAGCCGCCCCTGAGTTTGGTCGTGTTTTCGCTTTCACAGCCGGGTTTTCGATTTCGAAGGAAAAAAATCTAGTATAACGAAACTGATTTTGTCGCCCCTAGAATTTGCCGCCCCGGCAGACTGCCCGGTTTGCCGGCCCTGGCGGCGGCCCTGCTTACTGCGCCACTTCTCTCTGAGAGTATCCAGCTGGGCGGATTCTTCTTCAGGTTCTAACGGTTCGGATAAGTTGAGAGCCGTGTAGTTTTTATCACATGCCCTCAAACACCGATGCACGGGTAAGTTACTCGCAAGAAAGTACTGCTTTAGAGTTCTGATTTCATTTCTGTTCGCAGCTTCCAGGTTTGTCAGTCCTCGGCCACCCTCAGCCCTGGGCAAATAGAGCCTCTCGATTGCCTAATTTGGGTGCAGCATACCGTGCCTGGTGAAGGAAGTTCGGACCCACCGATCCATACCCTTCACGTCTGTCGCCGACCAGGAGAGTATTCCAGATGTGTAGGTGAATACCGGCACCGCCCACGCATTGATGGCTGTTATTTTATTTTTTGCGTTGAGTTGTGTACTGAGGATTTTATTGGCGCGCCTTGTGAATTCGTTCTTGGATATCTCTTTGCTCTCTTTCTGTCGGATTTCGTAGGACTGCTGGACTCCAAGGTATTTATAGGTGTTTTCCACTCCCAGAGTGCGTATCTCGGTGTTATCCTGTAGCGCAAGATTCCCTTCGTCGGTTATTTTACCTCTTTTCACATGAACTATCGAACACATATATATATATATATATATATATTATATATATATATATATATATATATATATATATATATACATATATACATATATATTCTAGGCCTTCTGCTGCATTACCACATTTCAGCTGTTCGCAGCTTGTTAATTGAAGGAGGTTGTGACAAAACCCTGGGGAGTGCGCTGTCACCACATAAAACCTTGCCGTTGATCCCCACTAATGGAGGACAAAAACTTTGAGAGTGAAAAGATATTTATCCAGGAAAAGCAATATTTTGGTTAATCTCGTTTTCAATTTTGAATATTTTATACATAATTTGAACGTCATCGTTTCAGTTTTAGCTTATTATTATTAACGAATTCAAAACAAATAATAGAAAATAATAGAACTACTAATTATATCACTTGAAGAGACAAGGGAGACAAGGAGTCGGCATATGACATCGGACGAATAAATAGTGTTTGTATGTATGTTGTTAATGCATCTATGTTTCTTTTAGATTTTTTAGTTTTCGAAAAATTTGTTTATCATGCTTTTGAGGAACTCGTTATTGTTTAACTTGTTGATTGTGAAAATGTTTTTCATTAACTATTATAGGTTCTTCTTTTAAAAAACTATAGGCCCATATCTAAATTGTGCATTATAGCTTAAATCTTTGAATCAATTATCTACGTGTATCTATATAACGAAGTTAAGAACATCTTTAACGATGAGCAGAGTGGCTTTATGAGAGGACGTTCTGTCGAGACAAACTTATTTTTATATACCAATTACCTTCTAGAGCTGTTCTGTCGTAAAGAACGGGTCGGAAAAATCTTTTAAAAAGGGTCCCTGGGTCTTAAATATATTTTTACTTGTGAACTGACAAATTATTCTCCTCTCAAACAATTATGACATGAACTAACTATCTATAAATTTTGAATTGCTGTCATCGGTGTCTGGATTTAAATTATTTACAATTTTTCTCAACATCCTCCCCCCCCGATGACAGCAATTTTAATAGCTAGTCTTCTTAAAACTCCCAGGCTTGTTCTGGTATCAGCCGAACTGATCTGTCCATCCTTTCCAGGTAACACCTGAACAATTCTACCCATAGGCCAAGAATTACGAGATAACTCTTCATCACATATAATGACTAGGTCATCAATTTTTTGCGGTCTTGCTTTAAGGAACCATTTCGGGCGTTTAGTTAATGTGGGTAAATATTCTTTTACCCAACGTCTCCAAAAGTGATCTGCCATTTGTCCCACTTTTCGCCATTGTTTCCTGGAAAATGCATCGTCCTTTTTGAAATTGTTAGATAGAAACAAATAAAAATTGCCTCCCAGTAAAAAATGATTTGGAGTTAATGGTACTTCATCAGTTGCGTCCAACGAAACAGGAGTAAGTGGTCTAGAGTTGACAGTGTTTTCCACATAAGAAATCAGTGTTTGTAGTATTTCGTCGTTCGGATACTGTGACGTCAAAACAGCTTTCAGGCCTTTCTTAACAGATCTGATTAATCTCTCCCAGCAGCCTCCCATGTGGGGTGTGTGTGCTGGATTGAAAATCCACTTGATCCCTTCTGCAGTATGAATGAGAGTCTGTTGAATTTTCTGATGGTTCAAATCTTTCACTTGTTGCTGTAGTTCTCTATTAGTTCCGATGAAATTAGTTCCACAATCGGAGAAAATTTCTCGTGGACAAGGTTTACGACTGGTGAATCTTTGTATTGCCATTATACAACTGTCTGTTGATAATGAATGAACTACTTCAATATGAATCGCTCTGATTGACATACACGTAAATAATAAGCACCAACATTTTTCGTGTCGTCGTCGAACAGTAACTTCGATGGGTCCAAAGAAATCCATTCCTGTGTAAAAGAAAGGATACGGTGGTCTTGTTACCCTACACAGTGGTAGCGCTCCCATTTCCGGTACTTCAAGTTTGGAATATTTTCTTTTGCACCAAAAACAATTATTTTTTACCTTCTTGACTATCGTTTTGATTTTAAAAATCCAAAATTTCTTTCTTAATTCCACTACAACAGATTCTGTTCCTTGATGTAGAAACAATTTATGTATATGCTGTACTAACAATCTTACTGCTTTACAGTCATCAAGAATCACTGGGAATTTAGTGATTTGGTCAATTTCAGGAGATTTTTCTAAACGGCTTCTCATCTTGATTATTCCATCTTCATCGAAAAAAGGTGACATCGGAAAAAGTTTACTTGATGTTTTCAATTCTTTTTTACTGCGTAGGTTGTTCACTTCATCTGGAAATAGGTAGAACTGGGTAGCGATTAGGATAACTCTTTCTGCTTCATTAATTTCTTCTAGAGTGAGTTCAGGCACATCGGGTAAACTGTTTAATCTGTTAATAGCTTTTGTTCGATTCTTCAAATTCCTTGTGAAGCGAATAATCAATGCTGTGCATCTCAGGAACTTCAACCAGGATGAAAATCTGTGGACGTATGAATTCGGAATACTGCAAACAAAATCTTCTCTTTCAACATGAAGAGTCACATACTCTTTTTTAAGTTCTATGTCAGACCTATTATTCAAAAATATCGAGGGTTGGTTCGGCCACTTAGATTTGGAATGTTTCAAGAATGGTGGACCTTCTAACCATAACGTGATCAGCATTTTGTTTCTTACAAAAACGAGTTGCTAGGTCGGCAGGGTTTAAGTCAGTTGATATCCATTTCCACTCCTCAGGTTTTGTAAGGTCATGAATTTCTGAAATTCTGTTGGCTACAAATTGTTTGTATTTTTTTGAGTCAGATTTTATCCAATGAAGTACTGATTGGGAGTCTGACCAAAATGTTCTTTCTTTAATTTCAATTTCTAAGGAATCTTGAACGGCTTCCGCCAGTCTAGCTCCAAGAACAGCTGCTTGAAGTTCCAGTCGTGGTATCGAAGTTCCATTCATGGGGGCAACGCGATTTTTCGACAATACAAGAGAAGTAGTGATAATTGAATCACTTTCATTTCTCAGATAAGCTGCTGCTGAATAGGCTTCTTCGCTTGCGTCAACAAATATGTGTAGCCATACCTACTTGTTGATGCTAAGTAACATCGGGGAATCTTCAATATATTCACATTGTTTAGACAATTCAGCCAGGTTTTCCATTTCACTTGAAGTTCACTTGGTAGACGTTGATCCCAAGTAATATTTGAGCGCCAGATATACTGCAGAAGAATTCGGCCAGCCACTAAAATTGGAGATATAAGTCCTAGCGGGTCAAAGACACTCATAACAACCCTCAGTAGGTACTTCTCTTTTTGTTGGACTTTCTAGAGAAACATTCTTCAATTTAGTTTCGTTGATTCGAAAAGCAAATGAATCTGCTTTAGCGTCCCACCACATTCCTAATATTCTCTCAATAGAAATGGCATTGTCTGTATTAAGCTGTTTGTCAGTATTTGCTCTTAAATCTTCAGGAATTTCATTTAAAACTTCTTTGGAATTATTGATCCAGTTACATATCACGAATCCACGAGCTTTATGAATTTCAATAACTTGTCGAATTCTGGTAATAGCACCGTTGACTGTTTCACAGGAGTCCAAGTGGTCGTCCATATATTCCTTGGTATAGATGGCTTTACAGGCTTCAGGATATTTATTTTCGTATCGGGCGGTGTTCAGTTTCACCACATAAAGTGCAGTTGAGGGTGAACAAGTTGCTCCAAAAGTCATTGCTTTCATGATATAAGTGTCAGGTTTTCTATGTCTCTCCATTCCACGCCAGAGAAATCTTTGGGAATCAACGTCTTCTGCTCTTATATTAACTTGATGGAACATCTCTTTTATGTCTCCAACAAAGGCAATGGAGTGTTGTCTGAATCTCATAAGGACGCCTGGAAGTGAATTCAAAAGATCAGGTCCAGTTAGTAAAACAGTAAGACTAGACGTAATTTACCAGGTTTATTTGGATTACGTACTCCGAAATGAGGTAAATAATAGGTTTTTCCTTGTACTTGAGCTGTCTCTTCTTCACTCAGTTTCCGTATATAATTTTTGCTCAGATATTCATCAATTTTGGAACAGTATACTTCTGCTAATGTTGGGTCTCGGTCCAGTTTGCGTTCTATTCCATAGAGTCGATTCAGAGCATTGTTATAACTCGGTGGGAATTTGCCGTTTTCTGTGGCCCATAAGAGTGCAGATTCGAAACGATCTCCTAAATAGGTGGTAGTTTCTTTCAAGATTTTCAACGCCTTTTCTTCATTTTTTGATAAAGAAGTTTCAGGACTTGGTTTTGTGATTCCGTAGTTATCTAGTTCAAACGATTTCTTTATCAACTGATGGAGGTCGTCATCGGATTTTTGATAACAAAAAAAACTGAATTCTGAATTGTCGATCACATCCTTTTTATAGCTAAATTTACCGTGAACCATCCATCCAAGCTTGGTCCAACTCAAAATTGGAGAGTTCGGCGGACCTTCATAAATTTTTCTTGGCATGATGAGATGATATTTATCTTGTCCCAATAAAAAAGTCGGCTTAACGTCGTTTCTGAACAAAACATTTTGTGGACAAATAGACAGATGAGGCCACTTATCTTTCATCTTTGAAAAATCGAGATATTGGTTAGGCAAATTGAAACCAGTCATAGTCCGGATATCATTGATTTCATATTCTTCAGTCTCATAAAGTCCTCTTATCTTCAGTTTCACTCGACGGGAATTTCGGTCTTTATAGCTTGATGAGTTTGTCCAAGAAATATTCAATGGTTCTTCTTCTTCGATTAATCCTAGATATTCTGCGAGTTTTTCGTCAATTAGAGAAACAGTAGAGCCATCGTCAAGTAAGGCATATGTTTCAATAGTATTTTGTTTCTATTATAAATTCCGGTCGTCCAAATCTCATCTCCAAAGTTTCCATAATAGAGTGATATTAATAATGATATTAATAGCGGTCGAACAGCTTCGAGTGCTTCCCCTTTAAGGGATTTCTGAAGTCGAAATATATTTTCTTCGTCACTATAATGATTTTGGGTTCTTTCGAATGTAACTTTAAACATAGTCTTCAGATTTTCCATTGAAAAAAGGTAAATCTTGAGAAGAATTATTCGTCTTGGTAATTTTCAGCACTTCAGATAGTTTACCAATTCCTTCTGCTATGGTTTGAGTTAGAAGTGTAATAGTTTCGTCGGGATTTTTAGACTTCGGAATATAATTCTTCTTTTCTTCATTTTCAAGATATTCTCCCTCCCACCATTCATTTACCTTTTTCCTTGAGGACATTTCTGATGATAAATCAGATTCAGTGCTTGGTGATTTTGATGCTTTCTTCGACATTATCCGTTCTAATTGAATGGTATTTTCACTCGTCCTCTTCTGTAAATCCATTATATCTCGCTGGTTCTGTGACAACTCTTCCAATAATTCCGCTTTCGATTTTGAAGAAGCTCGGCTCGTTTTTGTCCTTTGAGATTTATCGTCACTTATATTGTCTTCGCGGGTTTCAGATGGGCAACTTCTGTCAGATTGTCTTTCATTCGAATTTGGAAAGCGAATTGGAGCTTGACCTTTATTTTTTCTTTCACTTCTCCTTAATTCGCTCATGTTCCCGGGTTTCGGCACCAAATGTTCTGTCGTCAAGAACGGGTCGGAAAAATCTTTTAAAAAGGGTCCCTGGGTCTTAAATATATTTTTACTTGTGAACTGACAAAATATTCTCCTCTCAAACAATTATGACATGAACTAACTATCTATAAATTTTGAATTGCTGTCATCGGTGTCTGGATTTAAATTATTTACAATTTTTCTCAACAAGAGCATATGAATGCTGGATTTCAGATGGATGCTGTCTATACTGATTTCAGCAAGGCTTTCGACAAACAGTATTTTAATTCGGAGGCTTGCTGATGCTGGGGTGCATGGTTGTCTGCTGCGATGGATGGCTTTTTATGTTAATAACAGACGTCAGTCAGTGATCATCGGTGATTGTTATTCGGCCTACAGAGAGCTGACATCTAGAGTACCACAAAGGTCTCATCTGAGACCTTTGCTCTTCAATTTATATGTCAAAAACATTGTGCGATGCTTCAGATTTGCTAGATTCCTCATGTATGCTGACGATCTGAAGATTTTTTGTGTTATATTTAGTTTCTCAGACTCCATAAAGCTTCAAGAAGATTTAAATAGACTCTTCCAGTATTGCCAAGAGAACTTCCTCTTCTTCAATTCGAGTAAATGCCATTATAACATCACGCAATAAAAACACAATCAGTGCACAGTATGAAATGAACAACCATTTTTTGACTAGAGTCTTTGTTATGAAGGATTTGGGCATCTTATATGACTCCAAGATTTTAGATCAACAATTCTTAATATATAAAACTCAGCCGGCCATATTGTTGGTTACACCATTTATAACTCAAGATTAGATGAACTGTTTGTTATGAATGTTTTTTTGTTGGATTCTTCTACGGTGGGGTTAACATAAAATACATTAAAATTATAAAAAATTTGATGAAATAGAAAAAAAGTTGGAAATATTTTTTCTTCTTGCGAATAACGCCCATAGATGTCGCTGCGGTTTATAGCGTTTTCGTGAAACTATTATATTTGATATTAATTCGGTGAACTACATTTAATAATAATATTAACGCATCTGAGTCCATGTGTTATCACACCTATCTTTCTTCCGAACACTACGGAAAATTTTATGACGAAATGTTTTGAACAGATCCCTATTCTCTTCTAAGGTCTCCTGTCAAAGTTCGTACACATAAATAACGCTAACTCTGGTAGCCCGTGATTAGAAATTTAATACTTTAAAATTATGAACATAATTATGTGTATGTACTTTGACAGGAGTTTTTCGCTTACGTCCATTGTGAATTGGCACCAAAGAAAAAGAAGAAAACATCTTAGCGTCTCTGTCAAAGAGGTACCTGCCTGCAGGTTAATTTTTGGTTCCATGAAGTGAAAGTGTCAGAGACCAAGACAATGATTATTTCTGTTATTTGTGAAAGTATTCAACAACAAAGACCTTATAACTTTGTATGTTGTATTAGGTATTAGAATTGTTGTGTATTTGCAAAACTAAAGTAGTTTATACATACAGTGATCAGTGGTAATTCGTTATTGAAACTATTACATCGTTATTTTGATTTGTCACGATTTCTGTTATTGTTATTTACAATGCCACGTGCCAGAAGATCTAATACATCACAACGAAGCCGTAATGCTACTAGACTTCGGAATATTTCGAGTCAATCCTCTGTAGAGGATCAAGGATATGAGACAGCATCGAACTAATCGTAATCGTCCACGAACAAGAAGGAACCGAAATATAAATTTGAAAGGAATAGCTTTTCAATATGATAGTACAATCGACTACAGCTCCCACCATCCCGTTGTGAGTGGCCCAATGGAAGTGGTATGCTGCTATTGCGATGCATTGAGGTTTGCTGTGGAAAGTCCGGGATTGTGCTGTCAGAATGGCAAGGTAAAATTGCCGTTATTGCCTCCTCCACCTGAACCATTGCATTCTCTGCTCCGTAGAGACATCAAGACATTTTCTATCAAACACACAAAAATACAATGGGTGTTTTCAAATGACGTCATTTGAAGCAGATATAATTCAAGAACGTGGATTCAATCCAACATGGAAGGTAAGAATATAATATTAAAATTAATGATTTCAAATTTTGTCTTCCCTTTCTGCTATTTAGATCCAAGGCCAGATTCACCATCGAATTGGATCATTACAACCACTGGAAGATTTACTTCATATAGGCAATATGGATGATCAACTTGATCAACGTCATTTAATTAATGCAGGTGTGAGAAGAATAATTCTTCAAGATCTGCAGCAACTACTTCATGAACATCATGCATTGGTTCGATTGTTTAAAACTGCTTTGGAACATATGCCAAGTGACGATCACAAGGTTGCTTATTATTCCTTGATGCGGCCGGTGGAACTGGTAAAACTATTAATTTCAATAATTTTAGCTACGATTCGTCGAAAATCAGAAATTACAGTTAACTACAAACATGCGAGTTGCATGGTGGAATGATCTATTTGGCAGAATTTTCTCTGAACAATTACTGGATATAGGTAATAGCGCGGCCTACGATATTTAACAGGCCAGAATGTTGCTTTAAAATGCGACGTTGCTGGAACCCCCGTAACGGGTTGTACTAGGCTGAGAGTGATACGACCTTGCACTTGCAGTTCGGTTTTAAGCGTGATATAGTTCGCATCAGAAATTCGTGTAAAAAGGTGTGTGTTTTTTCGTGTTCGTGTGATCGGTTTTTCAATCTATAAATAAAGTGAAAATAAGTGTTGCAGTTGCAAGACTCGTGTTTGAGATCGAATTTTTCATTCAGTGTTCATATCAGGAAGGATCGAGGGAAAGATATTCAGCAATAAGGTTTTTCATTGTAATATTTATTGAAATTTCATTTGGAAATCTTCGTTTTGAGCACTATGCCTTTTACTTGTGCAGTGCCCGGTTGCAAAAGCAATTATAAATCTACTAATGAGAAGGTGTCGGTATTTAGATTTCGGAAAGATCCCGCGAGGAGAAGAAAATGGCTTAACGCAATTCATAGAGAAAGTAGTTTTAAAGTCAACGAAAACAGTGCAGTTTGTATAAAACATTTTGTAGATTCCCATATTTTGAGAAATAACTCTTATCCAACCGCGAAAGGTTCAGTTATTAATATACCCCGAAAAATTCCTAAATTAACTGATGATGCATTTCCTTCAATTTTTCCAAATCAACCGAGTTACATGACGTCTTCAGTTACTCCGAAAAGAACAGATCGTGAAGAGCGGAGACAAAAATTAGTTGTCCATTATGACAATGTTTACACCGATTGGGACAAACAAGATCAGATCGATTCATTTTGCGACTTTTGTTGTCATTTCAAAGACAACGCAATTTTCAACTTCTTTTCCAACGTTAAAGAAAATGACTTTGTTCAGTTCTATAATATAAATTTCGAGGGGGCATTTCCAAAAATATCATCGGGGTTTAAGATCTTGAGTAATTTGAGAATCGAAGTTGTATTTAGAGACGAAGTAAACGTACCAGGGATATTGCGGATGTCGATTTACAGATACTCACATCCGCGGATGCGGATGCGATGCGGATGTTTAAGATCTTATATAAATATAGAATATGAGTAAAGAATTTAAACAATGATAAACTAATTATTAACAGCCGTTTCGAGAGAAGCTTTTATTGCATATTTCATAATGAGCCTTATGTGGTTCGAAATATTTCCATATATTACTTTGTGTCGCTGGTGGCATTTTTAATTAACTTCAGATAATTCAGCAATGAACAAGAACCTCGCCGAAAAAATGAAAAAGATGGTTTTAAAATGATAAATTTCACCTACAGTGAAACTTACTATCGGTAAAACATTTACCTGAATATTTCCCAATTGATAATATTTGAAGTACACACAATATTCACAATATTATTCAAAGTTTATCTTCTATACTTTACGACAAGTAATCCAAAACACAGGGAAAACGTTTTGATTCATTCACAATAAACATATGATTCACCATAACAAATGCTTCGGATCTTGTCCACCAATTTCTTCGCCCTCATTGGTCTTTGTCTCGTGCGAACCGGCACACGCCAATTTTCGGCCGCGCCCATTTTTTCTTGTCGCAACCCTCAACTCGCAAATTGTATTACATCTGCATCCGCATGAAAATCCGCATAGATTCTTGCGGATGCAGAAGTCCAAACTTATGCGGAAGCTACGCATTTGCGGATGCGGATGCAAATATTCGCAACAACCCTGAAACGTACCCATTTCTAATTTCAAGTGGTTATTAGGTGACAGGTATATTTGTGACAGGTGGTCTAAATTTGAAAACCTAATTGTGTGGTAAACCATAGGAATTATTGAATTTTCGATTCACATGAAAATGAACGTAAATACAATGTTGCTCACGGGATTATCAGAGAGCTGATATTCGATCCTCAATGACTTAGACGTCTGGAGATGAACGAATAATTTTCTTTTCGGAGTCTGTGAAATGAATTATTCATCAGACCTTTTATCAGTGATTGTAAATATCCGTACGAACTGGGCTCCACTTTGGGATCTCAGCAGAAAAATCTTGAGAAGGAAATTCTTTGCTGAATTGCAAAATTGAGTATTTAGTCATTGTCCAGACACGCCTAATTTAGAAGGAGAGGAATTGTTTTGATACCTGATTGGTACTACTCAAAAAGGTTAGGTGAGGGGGAACCACCCACCAGAGGTGGAAACACATTAGTTTCCAAAGGGAGAAGTCAGTAGACCTGGGGACGACGGTTCCGTGAGGTTTTCCAGGTTGCTCCGCGGAAGGTCGAAAGTCATCCTTTGATGACTCGGAGAACGTTAAAGTTCTAATTTTGGTAATAGGGAAATATTAGGTGGTTTCCAAAAGGAGAAGTGAGTGCATCAAGGGATTCCGGTCGCGAAAGATATCCTTAGATTACTCGGAAAACGGAGAAGCCGTCGGGAATCGGTAAAGTTCAAATCTTGGTACTTGGGGAATATTAGGTCGTTTCGAAGGGTGAAACGGTTTGAGTAGGTACGTTAAAGGAATAAGGTACAGGTTTATTTCGTAGTTGACGGAAATACCAGGTAGCTTCGAGAAAGGGAAAACGAAGTAGTAGTTGTTTGTAAAAAGGGAAATTTTACGTTTTGTTCAGTTAGGATATTCGAGTCGGGAAACGCGATCGGTAATTAGGTTAAAGTTTCGCGAAAACGGGAGTGATTTATTTCAGGAAACTTGGATTACATACCAGCGAGGGAGATCAAAAGGTCAGAATTTTCTAATTTTATTTGATGAGAATAGTCGAGTCCAAAAGTCTTGCCATCTTCCATCTCCTATCAGCTCACAGTGTAATTTCGTAGTATTATATTATGTTGAAATCAGGGTAATTAAGTAACTTAGAGAATAGGAAAACTTATACTTTCTTTATGAAAATTTTACTTATATAATCTGAGGTGCAGACGTAGGAATTAAATTGTTACTTCAGTAAATTTTTGTAGGTATTTTGGGGAAATAGATGTTTTTGTTAAGTTATTTCAGTGGTTTCATTAATTCCTTATACTCAGAATTTTCTCTAAGAAGAAAAATAACACCAAGACCTTCTCACTTCTGCAGAAGGCCGGACCCACCCTCTCTCCGAAGTGAAGAGAGCCTAAATTTTGTTGTTAGGTTGACATGAAGCCGCTCTCATTTGTCAACCCCCTTAACATCTAGACACTCCCTTATGAACAAAGTCACTTTAACACAAAAATGACAATGATCATATAGGGGTGCGTATTACAATTGCGCAATTGAATAGGACCGATTTAGAATCAGAATCCACAGCTGATGCCAGCAAATCTCCAAGTCAATGTGTTTTAGATAAAGTTAAAGAAGAAATTAAAAACATTTGTAGCTGCCTCAAAAGTTGTATTCAAAAACTGGATGACATTTGCGCAGACGACTTAGACACTTCTGAAATTATAAAAAAACTAACGTTCTTAAATCAACAATTAAAATTAGCCGTTTCACCGAAGCCCATTTATTCTACAGACTCGTTACTGTGGGCATCTTTAATTCATTTCCAATTTCCAGGTTCCTATAGGTTAATTAGAGACTGTCATTCACTAACTCTTCCTCATCCTAAATATTTGAGTAGCATAAAACATCAATAGTTTCAGGCTTTCACGACCGGATATATTGACATTAAGAGAGTCTTCCGGGCTTATTGGCCGTGATCTATTAGGAATTATTTCACCTAACGTTTCGCCCACAACTGCGGTAGGCATCTTCAGAGGATTCTTGGTCTTAGATTGTAACTCGACCGCTGAATTTCCGAAAGTGATGCTGGATTCGATCCGTTGGCCCCACTTATACCCTGATCATTGGCGGGAGAAGGTAGTGGGTTTACGCGCGCGATGTTGATTGGTCCATCGCTTCCACTTCGTATTGGCTTGATTTTAGTCTTTTCCAACACCGGCAACCATGCGCTATGTACCAAAGGAGTTTCTTCCCTTCTGTTCATATTGTTCTTATGTTTATATATCTCAATGGCTTCCATGTTCATCCTAGGATAGAAACTTTTGATGTTTGAAATAGCTTCTGCCTTTGAGAAAACAATATTGTGTCCATCTGTCAGAGCATGTTCCGCTAGTGCGGATTTTTCTGTCTGATTGAGTCGACAGCATCGTTCATGCTCCTTGATTCTCGTATTGATACTTCTCTTCGTTGTAGCAATGTAGACTTTGCCGCAGTCACAAGGTATCCTGTAAATACCGGGTTGAGAGAGTGGGTCGACTTTGTCTTTGGTAGTTCTGATCATTTGGCCAAGTTTTTGAGTTGGCTTATAGACAGTCACTATATTGTGGCCCTTTAGTATTCTACCAATTCTATCGGTGACCTTGGGGATATATGGTAAGAAAGCTCTTCCATTGGGGGTGAGTTGTGATGTGTTATCATCACGTGTGGAAAGTCTTGGTCTTATTGCCCTCTGAATTTCCTTTGCATTATATCCGTTAGCGACGAATGCATGCTGTAGATGTTCAAGTTCATCCTCCAGAAATTCCGGCTCGCACAATCGTCGGGCTCTATCTACGAGTGTTTTTATAACTCCTCGTTTCTGTTGAGGATGATGATTGGACTGCTTGTATAGATATCTGTCAGTGTGGGTTGGTTTTCTATAAACCCTGTGTCCTAGCTTTCCATTAGGCTTTCTAGTAACCAAGACGTCTAGAAAGGGTAGAGCACCATCCTTTTCAATTTCCATAGTGAATTGAATATTTGGGTGCCTACTGTTAAGATGGGATAAGAAAGCATCCAATTCTTCAAGTCCATGACTCCAGACGACAAAAGTATCATCCACATAACGTAGCCATGTGGACGGTCTCTTAGTTGCTGCTTCAATTGCACTTTGTTCGAATTTCTCCATGAAGAAATTTGCAATTGCAGGACTTAGAGGGTTTCCCATGGCGCAGCCATCTATTTGCTCATAGAATTCGCCTTTCCACTGAAAATAGCTGGATGACAGGCAAAGTTCGAAGAGCTTTGTTATGTCATTCGGGAATAACTCAGACACGTAGTTAAGCGATTCCCTGATGGGAACTAGTGTGAACAAAGACACAACATCAAAACTAACGAGTCGGTCATTTGGTCCCAACTGAATGTTCTGCAGTTTTTCTACAAACTGGGTAGAGTCCTTGACGAAAGTGTCCGTGTTTCCCACATGAGGTCTCATCATAGTTGTTAAAACTTTGGCTAAGTCGTATGTTGGTGAATGGATGGTACTAACGATAGGTCTCAATGGGACATTATCCTTGTGAATTTTCGGAAGTCCGTATATACGCGGAGCCCTTGCTTCACTCTTACAAATCCTCTTTTTAAGTTCCTCATCGAGAGAAGAAACTTTTATAAGAGCCTTTGCTTGTCTGAGCCTGGACGAGGTAGGATCTCTTTTAAGTTTCCTGTAGTTTGAGGGGTCTAACAACGCCCTCATTTTGGAATCATAGTCAGAGGTGTCCATCACTACCGTCGCGTTTCCTTTGTCAGCTGGAAGGATCACAATGGATGTATCTTTATTGAGACTCTTTATGGCTTGGTGTTCCCTGAAATTTATATTATTTTCTGGAGGTTTAGCCTTCCTGATGATTCTTGAGGCTTCAGTCCTCACTTCTTCAGCCGTAGCCTCAGGTAAGGATCGAATTGCTGCCTCAACATTGGCTATTATATTCTCTACAGGAATTTGTTTCGTTCGAATGAAGAAATTGTTTCCCTTTTCAAGGATGGATTTCTCCATCGTATCCACAGATACGCTTTTTGCTCTGAAACATACTTGCAGAGCAACAGTTCTTCTTTCGAATTATATGTTTTCAAAATTTGCGGATATAAAATATATTTTATTGGGAAAATTTCAAACGGACAAACTTGAAGAACGATTTGGTATTTATAGGCAATATAGCGGCTCCAATTGTCATATGTCCGTCAGTCAGATTCTTGAATCAGAAAAAAGGTTGAAAATTTTAAGTCTTCTCAAATTAAAATCTGCGAAATTTGGATCATTTTCTCTGAAAAATTTTTGTAATTTAGATTCCGAAGTAAGCACTTCCACTAACTCATCCGTACGTGCTCGCGATATCGGTCCGTTCGAAAATATTTTAAATATTTTCAGTTGTAATCAAATAGAAAGTAGCGAATTAACGTCTTTAATTTTCCGTCGCCGGTTACTGTACTCATAGTCTCATTAAATTCTTGAATATCTATCCACACTGTACCGAGTTGGTGAGCTCAAACGAAGATTTCCAAGTTGAATTACCAGATCAAGACGTCTCTGTAAGTGATTATCTTCTTCAATTAACACGCGGTTCATTGAAGAGTCCCTCACAATTTTTATTTGAATGTGCGATAGATTGTTACCAAATTTTCAACACTATTCTTACTGCCGAATATGAAGTGAAGTTTGGTGAAGTGGATAATCAAAGAGACGTTTTGAAATGTTTATTCATGACATATTTCCAGCGTACTTGGGATGTCTATTACGACAAATGTTCACTATGTCAGCAGCCTTCTGAAATTATCTTGAGAAAATTTTCCCAAATTTTAAGTTATACATATTTTCCTTAATAATTATTCCAAAATGGTTAGTGATAGAATCCCAAGTGTTTGGTTTGAAACGTAGCGAAGGCAAGACTAATTGCAAAGGAGTCCGCATAAACGCAGTCAACAATGAGGACTTGTCGCGATAGTTTTTTGTTTCTCAGCACACTGTTTATGTATGTGAACATTCATTCATTATTCGATTCGATTGATGGTTCCTAGTGAAAACGAGTTGAAAACGCCTTTGAATTTTGATTTCTCTCGCTTATTTCTGTACTTACAGATTAAAATTTCGCTATTTGTTTTGGATAATTCCACGCTTTTGATAATAAAAACCGCTCATTTCTATTGTGTAATTCCGCATCGCATTTTGATTGTGTTTTCAACACCGCATATTAAGAACGGAAAGTTGGGGCAGATTTCCCGCAGCCAAGGGTCCCTGAGAAGAGCTGGGAGTTGTAGCAGAGCCCTCCAAGTCATCAGCCTTAGAAAATTTGGTAAGTCATTGTTGACCGCCTTTTTTCTCATGAACTTGTTGTTTCAAATTGCAATAATCTCGCCTTTCGCTCCGCAAATACAGTCTGCTTTTCTTTACAATTTTACTGAGCTATCGGAAATAACATTGGTCCTAACGAGACCGGATAATTTTTGTGGTGATAATTGTTGATGAGTGAGGGTTGATTCTTCTATTATTATTTTTTTTCGATTTGCAATCTTTTTCATTCATTGTATTCTCGAGGGTTCGCTTTGTTATTTTATAGGGAGCACATATAAATAGATGTTGATTTACATCAGAAAAATCAGCATACGCATTTCCCTTTAAAATAGTTAATATCTAATTCGCATCGCTTAATACGCTAAATACGCAAAATAATATCGTAGGTACTCTTATCTACATTGCATGTGTTGAAGAGTTACTTCGATATATTTGTGGTAACCACGTTTATGCACACACCAGGCATATATTATAGCTAAATTTATTCAATCTTCTTTATTGATTTTCTTGTTTTGAATTGCGGTTAGTTGAAATTGAAATGGCTGACGTAAAACTAAAGAAAGCCAAATTCAACAGAAATTCTTGTCTTAGCGAGATAACGGCATTGATAGATCTTGCTACTCGAGCTAAAGTAGACAGAACTCTTGGAACATCGTTCAAAATCCGATTTACCGAACTCGACGAAGTTAGAGAGGAGTTCAATAAACAACATCAGATTATTCTTTCTCTCTTATTCCAAGATGATGATGCTGATATGGAGTCGGAAGAGGCCATCCGAACGCAGTTTCAAAATGACTATTTTGCGATCAAAACTATCTATACTGAATTATTTGATCCAAACCTAGCCAATTTAGATACTTCAGCTCATTCGGTGTCCACGCGGAAACAAAGTTCAGCTTCTTGCATTTTAAACCACTCTACGCCACAGGTTCGTCTTCCGAATATTGAGATAAAGAAGTTTAGAGGAGATTATACGCAATTTACCACCTTTATTGACTTTTTTGACGCTTTGGTGCATAATAATTCTTATTTGAATGACATTGAAAAATTTAATTATCTAATTTCTTCATTAGAAGGTCCGCCACTGTCTTTGGTTCGTACGTTACCGATGACTGCTAGTAATTATCAAACAGCATATGATTCTTTGGTTAGTCGTTTTTATAATGAACGGTTAAGAGCTCAGGCACATTGGAATGCTCTTGAAAATTCTCCGAAAATCAATTGTTCTGATTATAACGCCCTTCGTAAATTATTGAATAATTTCACTGAAAATATCGCTGCCCTTCGCAATTTGCAGTTTCCAGTTGACTCATGGGACTTCGTTTTATTTATGATGATGATAAAACGGTTGGATAACGCAACAGTTACTCGCTTCGAAATGGAAAACGGCTCATCCTCTATTCCCGAATTTCAAACACTACTTGACTTCTTGAACAAATATTGCACCGCAATGGATACACTGGGAGCCTCATCCGCAGTTCCCCGTTCTAATAATCATAATAAACCATCTTCTAGCTCTAAACGCATTGCATCATTCTTCACTGATGATAATAAGGATCAGCTCAACAAAAACGCATCGTCATGTTGTTCGCTTTGTAAACAAAACCACTCTATCATTTCTTGTTCAAAATTCGCAGAAAAAACTCCACAAGAACGCCACGCTTTCGCTAAACAGAAACACCTCTGTTTCAATTGTCTCAGTTCAATTCACGATCTTCGGAATTGTAAGTCTATACATACTTGTCGCAGATGTCATCAGAAACATCACACTTTTTTGCACCTTGATAAATTCACTTCAAATGAAGACAGAAGAGTGGAAGTTTTACCGTCAACCTCGTCCAGTAATGATGATACTACATTTTCGGCAAGAGTTGATATCTCGAAGTCGTCATCCGTTCTATTATCCACCGCATTGATTGACGTGCGTGATAGTTTCGGTATGTTTCATACATTACGCTGTCTTTTAGATAGTGGCTCTATGTCATCCTTCATAAGTAAGAAGGCAGCTAATATGTTGGGTTTGCCTCGGCATAAAATGGAAATAAATGTTAAGGGCCTAAATTCAATGAACAGTATCGCTCAACATGGTTCCATAACCATCTCTTTCCGCCCAGTCGAATCACAATCACCTATCTTTGTTACTGATGCTATAGTTTTAGAGCGGATATGCGACAAGGTTCCTGCCTCTCAGGTTCCCAAAAGTGCTTGGTCGCAGTTCTGTAATCTGAAATTAGCAGATGCGCATTTTCACACACCCGGTATAATTGATATACTGCTTGGCGCAGACGTTTTTTCCAAAATTGTTCTCCCTGAAAAAATTGTAGGCAAGCCAGGACAGTTGGACGCAATCAATACCGTGCTCGGTTATGTTTTGATGGGAAGATTTGAATGCAATTCAAATAATTCTATTTCCGCCCTATTCGCTTATCCAACTGAATCAAAGTTGGACTTTTCGCTCCAAAGGTTTTGGGAACTCGACTCTGTTCCTCTATTTGATGCATTGTCACCAGAAGACAAAGATAGTGACAAAATATTCGCTGACACACATTTTCGTGACCTTGAGGGAAGATACGTAGTTTCTCTTCCTTTTCGCAATGGATTTAGTGGCATTCGTGATTTAGCAATTAGTCGGTTTATATCTCTAGAGCGAAGACTTCTTCGGAACCCCAATCTTTATCAGCTGTACTCTGATTTTATGCGCGACTACCTTGATTCTGGTCATATGGAACGTGTTTGCGAGAGCTCCTTAAATGAAAATTGTTTTTATTTTCCTCATCACTGTGTCGTTAAAACGCAAAACGATCACATTAAATTACGCGTTGTTTTCAATGCCTCCGCCAAATCTCCTTCGGTGGGAGAGGGTTCACTTAACGACCATCTACTCACTGGGAAAAAACTTCAACAAGACATTGTCTCTGTGTTGTTACGTTTTCGCTTGCACGAATATACAGTATGTGCCGATATTCGACAGATGTATCGAATGATGTGGATTACCAACGCATTATTTGGAGATTTTCTCCTCAGGAAGATCTTCAAGACTATAGATTGCTAACCGTGACGTACGGTGTTAGTAGCGCTCCGTACTTGGCTCTCCGAACGTTAAGTCAGTTAGCTGATGACGAAGGAAAGGCTTTTCCCCTAGCTTCAAGGGCATTGCGGGAGGATACTTACGTTGATGACATCATCACTGGAAGCTCTACGCTAGAAGGTGCGAGACATTTAAGACACGAGTTAGTTGACCTTCTCAAAAGAGGTCAGTTCGAGCTCAGAAAGTTCGCCTCTAATAGTCCTCTCATTCTAACCGACTTACCATCAACCCATCTTTCGATTGACCCAGTTTCATTTGATCGTGAGAATGAATACACATCATTAAAGGTCCTAGGTTTATTGTGGGACCCACCAAATGATGTATTTCGCTTTAGTGTGCAACCTTCAAACCGCCCTTGTACTAAACGCAACCTCTTATCGCAGTTAGCTCAGATATACGACCCGCTCGGATTTTTATCTCCGATTACCTTCTTCCTGAAACATTTACTTCAGAAAATATGGTCGTCTGGCATAAATTGGGATGAAGAGCCATCTGCTGATATTGTGAGAGTGTGGGATAAATATAGCTCAGAGTTGGGAAATCTATCTTCTATCTGCTTTCCTCGCAAAATAAGATTATCAGATGCGGTATCATATGATTTGTTGGTTTTCTGTGACGCATCAGAAAAAGGCTATTGTGCTGTCGTTTACCTTCAAGTTGTTAAGAGGAACAATGAATGGTCCTTCAAATTTCTCTGCGCAAAAACTAAAGTTGCACCTCTCAAGCGGATAACAATTCCTAGATTAGAACTTTGTGCTGCCGTTTTATTGTCTAATCTTTTGTCCTTTTGTCTTCGCATATTTGAGGGTCTCGTATGTTTCCGAAAGGTTTGTGCATTTTCGGATTCTCAAATCGCTCTTGATTGGATAAAAGGGCAACCGCAACGCTGGCCTGTATACATATCTAATCGAGTCGCTCATATTCAAGAAAAAATTCCGTCCGCTTCTTGGCATCATGTTGATTCTTTGAATAACGCTGGCTCCCGCGGTTTGTTACCATCAGAATTAGCTCATTGTGCTATTTGGTTTGATGGTCCTCGAAAGATATTGGAGTGTTTTGATTCGTATGTCGCGAGAAGTGAACATGCACCTCTTCCACATCCTGATGTAGGTCTTTCATGTTTACAGACTTCGGAGCAGTCATATTTGGACGACTTATCCCTTTTACTCGATCGCTTTTCCTCTTTTTCGAAAATTCAAAGAATTCTCGCATTTGTCATTCGCTTCACCGCTAACCTTAAACATCCGCTTTCTAAACGTTGTGGTCCCTTGTCACCTTCAGAATTAAATGAATCTCTCCTTCTTTTAGTAAAAGTTACTCAAAGGGCTCATTTTTCTGAAGAACTCAATCGAAAGGTATATTCCCGAAATTTTCAAAAGATGAATGTATTTCTTGACGACTCTGGTATTTTGAGAATAGGTGGACGAATTGATTCATCTTGTCTTTCCTATGATGGTAAACATCCTTTCCTTCTTCCTCGACAAAGTCGCTTGACAACCTTGATTATTGAATTCTACCATAAAAAATATTTACACGCCGGTTTACGAACAACTCGCTTTCTTCTTGCTCAACGGTTTTGGATATTGGGAGGTAGACGTGCCATTTCTTCAGTTCTATCTCGATGTGTGCAGTGCTTTAGAGCTCTTCCAAAGAATTTTCAACCCCCTATGGGAGATTTGCCCGCAACTAGAATTTCGCAGGTGAAACCGTTTAGTCACAGTGGAGTTGATTTTGCAGGACCTTATTCCATCACTATGGGACGACATCGTGGGGTCAAATCAACCAGAGCCTACATATGTTTATTTGTTTGCTTCGCAACGAAAGCTGTCCATCTAGAACTGGCTACCGATTTGACAACTGAGACTTTCCTTTCAGCTCTTCAACGATTTATTGCACGTCGTGGACGAGTCAGTCATCTCCACAGTGATTGCGGTACAAATTTCTTAGGTGCTCATCGTGCGATTGTCAATTGCATGAAGAATGCAGCGGAAAAAGAGGTGATCACTTGGCACTTCAATCCTCCATCTGCTCCTCATATGGGTGGTTTATGGGAGGTTGGAGTTAAGGCTGTAAAATCGCATCTTACTAGAGTTCTCGGCAATCAGATTTTGTCGTATGAAGAATTCTACACCTTGTTGTGTTTGATTGAGGCCATATTGAATTCGCGTCCCTTAGAAGCTCTATCTTCCGATCCTGAGGATATTGCTGCTTTGTCTCCAGGCCATTTTCTCACCCTAGAACCTCTTACGTAAGAGGTTCTAGGGTACTGCATTACCTTATCCAGATATTTCACATTCAACGCTTAATCGCTTAAGTCGTTGGCAACTGCTTCAGCGTTTGCAGCTTGCAGCAAGATTTCTGGAGAAGATGGCATCGCGAGTACTTGCACACTTTACAGCAACGCTCAAAGTGGTTCATTTCCGAAGAGAAAGTCCCCACTATCGGAGAGCTCGTCTTAATAAAGGACGAGAGAGTTCCTCCTTGTGAGTGGCTTCTTGGAAGAATAACAGCTCTGAGTAGCGCGAAAGATGCACGTTCAGGAGTCGCATCTGTCAAGACCAAAAATGGTGTTTTGCAGAGGCCTATTGTTAAATTATGTCCTCTGCCAATCACCTAGTTCTCCTACCTCTATCTTTATTTTACCCTTTTAACCCATTAATCTAACCTTATTTTGTATTTTTTAACTTTTCACCCTCGATTTATCAGCATTCACTCATCATCAATTCAAATTTTTCAAATTCAAATTTATTCATCATCAATAGAATACACTCAACTTCATTTTTATAATCACATTAGGTTAGAAGTCTCAGACCCCGCGCCTAACCTAGGCATTATGCCTGTCTTGTTCAGCGCAATACCCTGAAACCTCCAGAAGCTGTACAATATCTACGAAAGCAGCATCAATTGATGGAGTAAAGCGGTGGGAGTTGGTCATTCGGCGTGCTCCATGATTTGTTTTCTATTTTATCTCATAAAAAAAAGTTCCCTCTTTTCCGAGTTGATGGCTTATAATTTCATCTTTAGGATGTCGTAAAATATGTGTGAAAATCTGAGTATATATTTTCTAGTTTCTAGGTTGTATCTTTTTGAGGTTCTAATATACTTAATATGTTTTGGAAGTGCGTTAAAAAATTTCGGGCCAAAAAATAAGAAAGATCTTTGGGTGAGTGTTTTCCTAAAGAGCTGGGTGTCAAGATTCAACTGGGAAGTTGACCTGGTTAGTCTACTACAATTTCGTTGTTCCGCTGTTGGTAAAAGCGAACGTATTCTCTTCAAACATTGATGTACGAAAATTAATTTAATATCCAACATTTCATTTTCTTGATAAAGTTTCTCAGTTGAGAAGAGCCGGTTTCTTTTTGTGATTATTTTAAGTAAAGTATTCTGGGTTGTCTGCAGGATGTTCAATGTTGTATTGAAGGCACTACCCCAAATTGTTACACAATAACTTAAGATTGATACAACCAGCGAGTTGAACACCATTATCATGTTCGGTCTTGATAATATTTCTCTCAAGGAATAAAATCTATGAAAGAAAGATCTCAAACGTTTGTTCATATGCGTTATGTGATCAGACCATCTGAAATGTTGATCTATAATGACGCCCAAATATTTTATAGATGAAACCTTCTCAACTTCAGGACATGTACAAAGATTTGTGCCATTGCAGTTTGTGTAATGTATAACCAGTTTTAGTTGATCAGGTTGGCCAGTGATTGTTGGGGTGAATGCAATAAACTTGGTTTTCTCGATATTTAGAGTTAGCTTGTTTTGACATAACCATGTATGAACCCTTGTTAGATCATTTTCGGCAGTATTTTTGATAGACTCCCATGTTTTCTCAACGTATATGAGTGCTGTGTCGTCAGCGTAGCACACTAGGCGTCCCTTCAAATCTGTTATATTCGTGATGTCGTTTATATAAACCAGAAAAAGCAGTGGTCCTAAGACTGTACCTTGCGGTACCCCCACTTGTATAGTAGATGAACAGAACAGAATTGAACATTATGTTTTTTTTTTGTGTTTTGATCGACTTCTTCGCGCCGGGAAAATGTTTGGTTTGAAACGTAGCGAAGGCAAGACTAATTGCAAAGGAGTCCGCATAAACGCAGTCAACAATGAGGACTTGTCGCGATAGTTTTTTGTTTCTCAGCACACTGTTTATGTATGTGAACATTCATTCATTATTCGATTCGATTGATGGTTCCTAGTGAAAACGAGTTGAAAACGCCTTTGAATTTTGATTTCTCTCGCTTATTTCTGTACTTACAGATTAAAATTTCGCTATTTGTTTTGGATAATTCCACGTTTTTGATAATAAAAACCGCTCATTTCTATTGTGTAATTCCGCATCGCATTTTGATTGTGTTTTCAACACCGCATATTAAGAACGGAAAGTTGGGGCAGATTTCCCGCAGCCAAGGGTCCCTGACAAGAGCTGGGAGTTGTAGCAGAGCCCTCCAAGTCATCAGCCTTAGAAAATTTGGTAAGTCATCATTGTTGGCCGCCTTTTTTCTCATGAACTTGTTGTTTCAAATTGCAATAATCTCGCCTTTCGCTCCGCAAATACAGTCTGCTTTTCTCTACATTTTACTGAGCTATCGGAAGTAACACCAAGAACTGTTCTTTCCGATAGGAAATTACTTACTTTTAGCCGTTAGATATCAGAATTGTTTTTGTTTATTCAGAGTTTATTTTTATTTTTATATAACCTATTTTAAATTTGAAATAAGAGTTTTTATTTATGCAGAGTTTATTCTTGTTGAATTTCTGTTTTATAGGATTTATTTTAAGTTTAATGGTCAGCAGTTAGAATGTAATCGTTTTCGACAGCGAAATAATACTTTTTTCCTCTTTTTCTGTTCATTCACCTACTTTATTAGCCTCAGAAAGTAAAATAATTTTCATTCTGATTGTATATATATATATATATATTCTTATGAAAAGGAGAGCTAAAATAATACAATAAATGTTGAAACAAAAAGTACCTAAGATTGTGACCTTGTGGAACTCAATACAACAGCTACCTCCTCGTGGTGAGTTCTGAATTATTTGCGATAAAATATTAAGAAATTATTCGCAGATAAACGAAATGCTGTTTTGTTTTCCTCCCTACAGTTCTTCATTTAATTGTGAATTGAAATAAATTCGAAATTATATCGAAAACAGTCCGAATTGCCCAAGAAAACCGTATACTTTCTATATCTACGCCTGCCACTAGTCCCGTTGCTGGTAACAACGGCAACGTCTAACCTTCCGGCCTGTTAGATTTAGTAGGCCGTGGTAAAAGCCGTGTTCCTGTCGATCAATCGACAGGTTTGACTTCATTTCCTCCAAATTTCTGCACTTTTGTGTCAACCCAGGATGACCTCATAACCAAAGTATTTCCAAATATAATTGCCAACCCCAAAAATCTGAATTGGTTGGGTGAACGAGCTATTCTTGCGGCAAAGAACAAAGATGTTGATCAGTTAAATTTGATTATTCAAAGTGAAATTATTGGTCCACTGCTTTTTTATAAATCTATAGATAGTGCAACAAACGAGAATGAAGCTACAAATTACCCTACTGAGTTTTTTAACTCATTGGATTTACCAGGTTTGCCACCACACAATTTACAACTGAAGGTTGAATCAGTTGTTATTATGTTAAGAAATCTTAACCACCCAAAATTATGCAATGGAACACGTTTGGTGGTGAAACATCTTAAAAGTAATGTAATTCATTGCATAATACTCAGAGGAAAATATGAAGGTGAGGAAGTTCTTATTCCCAGAATTCCGATGATCCCAACAGATATGCCATTTGAGTTCAAGAGAATTCAATTTCCAATTCGTCTAGCGTTTGCTATGACAATTAATAAATCCCAAGGCCAGTCCTCGAGTGTATAGAAAATAGTTGTTCTTCACATGGCCAGTTGGGTTCATCATAAGGTACTACAATGAGACAATTTTTAAATGATAATAAGGTACCGTTTAAATAAAGTGAAGTCTATTCATGTAAATAACAATGTACAAATCTACCTATTTCAATGTAATTAAATTTTTTGTATATTTTGTGCTTCAATTTTGTCTTATAAACCTCCTACTTGAAAAAATACCAATGTTTTGTTGATACAACTTTATGTATCTCTGAGGCGAAACAAAGTACGCCGGGCCAGCTAGTAGATTATATTTCTAAAAGAGGTCATAAGACGCTGGGCTTCATAATCAGAATTTGTGAAGATTTCCGCCAATGGCAAGTATGTGACGGTGTCATTTTGCCATTGAAAAAAAATTCAAAGAGCGAAAAATTATTATAGGTAAATCTTCGTACCGCCACTGGTTCCTGACGAAATTGCAGCGATTTATTTTCATTCATCATTCGCGGTTCGAAATAATGCATATCGGGCTCAATCAGCCGCATATGTCCTGAAGACTTTTCTTGGTTTTTCCTGCTGGCTTCTTTGTCGATCGATTATTATGATTTTTCCTTTACGATAAGCGAGATATTTGTTGTCGCATTTAGCAGATTCAAGCTACGTAAAGTTGACAAATATTATTGGAAGTGCAAATCTACGTTTGTGAATTACCTATTTTGCCTATCATATTCGACTAATTCGGGTTAGAGCATTGGAAAACTCTTCAAAAGGCCGCATAACATCCAGTGAGTAGTTAGTTCAAATTTTCACTCTACAATGCCTTATCGACAATAATGCTTGCAGGAGGCCTTTTCTTTTACTTCTACAGCGTTTGTTCTATCTCCTACGTTTCGTTATTCGAACATTACCTGGATTTACCTTCCTGAGATCGTCAAACATACCCGGAGTACGTCGGATGCAGACAAGTTTGATTTCGAGTACAGTGGAATCTTATAGAACTGGCGTATATCTACTTCCTATTCCTGGTGATATATTCAGGTTAGATCCAGACAATTTAAGTTACTTTCTTGATTTGAATTGGGCAGTTTGAAACATTCCAAGGATTATTGCCAATTCTTTTTTTTCATTTTGATCACATTTAATTCTTAATTCATACAATATTCAATATGATTCTGTACTGTTAACTGTAAAACGCATATAACGTTATACAGGGTGTTTCCTTAACATGCGGCAAAAATTCAGGGGGCTGTTCCTTGGACTATTCTAAGAATATTTTGTCCTTTGATGATTTTTGAAAAACCTCTTTGTTTCGAAGATACAGGGCAAACAAAATTTTAGATAATAACATTTTATTATGAAAAATTACATGAAAATTTAACTTAACCTACAAAAACTGTTGAAAATGACCACCTCCAGCCAGCATACAAGCATCCAATCTTCTCCTCATTGACTGCCGAACCCTTTCAAAAACACTAGGATCATTTCTTATTAAGTTACACCCAGCAATGATCCGATTTCGCAAGTCTTCCACATTTTCTACTGGAGTGGTATAAACTAATGATTTTAGATGGCCCCATAGGAAATAATCTAAGGGGTTTAAGTCCGGGGAACGAGCAGGCCATAAATGAGGTCCACCTCTTCCAATCCAGCGATCTCTTTCATGTAATTTTTCATAATAAAATGTTATTATCTAAAATTTTGTTTGCCCTGTATCTTCGAAACAAAGAGGTTTTTCAAAAATCATCAAAGGACAAAATATTCTTAGAATAGTCCAAGGAACAGCCCCCTGAATTTTTGCCGCATGTTAAGGAAACACCCTGTATACGTCGAATTTCCATATTGTGTTTCTTAATATTTACTTTATTACCATCATATATTTGCCGTCAGAGTTTTGCATTTAACCTTGTTAAACCCTCTGAGCCATTTCAGTAAATATTTGACAGAAAGTTCACTCCGAAAACTTTTCTTCTATCTACTATCTCCCATATATCATTTGTATCATTACTTGGATTTCGTGGTTTACTGAGTAATTCGACGAACGAGGTAACCGGTGGAAAATCAAACTATCGTTGCGCTAGAAAATTTCAATTGTATTTCACCCACACCCACTCTCCTATTGAAGGGCAGCCGGTTATCTAAAAGTTGGGTAGTAGCAGGTTAATTTACTTTCTTTGTACTGCAAAGATTTTAGAGTGTTACAATTGGCGACCAAAACGTGGGGCCAGTAACATATTTGTAAATTATTCTTCCTGGAACTATCGTACATTGCTCTTTTCCTTTTATATAGTTATACAAATTAAAAGTTGCATTCTCTAATTAATAATTCTGTTATTCATAAATATTTCCATGAATATAATTTTTTTTCTCGTATTGACCGTTTGAAATTCGTTCATTGGACATATCATTAGATATTTTCAGGGTTTATTGAATTAATTCTGTATCGGTGATATCTGGTCTACCATATGTCGCTTGAATAGTATTAAAATATGCGTTTCTGTACAGCATTGCGTCTGGGGTCAGTGGCGTACCTATTTGTACTGTTTCCAGTGGATGGAAACATAATTATTATTTTTTTCATTTTACTTGATATCTACGGATTAATTTTGAAAACTTTATTTTGATTTGTCTTTATACCTTTAATAAATTTGATTTGATTAAGCTATTCACTTTTTTTTTAATTGATATCGACCAGTCCTTCAAATATTCTATTTGGACTTTATCGATAGGCTACAGTTTGGGAATTCTGACCGCTGTTTTATTTTAAAACATTGAATCAACTCGGAAGAAAAATGTCATACCTCCGTTTCAACATAAAACGACTTAAGAAAGATGAATTAGTTTACGAATTGAAATTTAAAGGGTTCAAGGTGCCTCCTGTTGGAACGAAAAAAATATAGGGCAGATAACTACTTACCACCTTCTAGGAAAAAACAACAATATGTCCACCCTGATTTCGCTTTTGTCCCGAATACGACATTTGCTCGTGACGTCAACGCTATTTCGGATAGCATGCCTCAACCATCAACTTCTTCAGGAAAGTCTTCGAGTGCTTGTGGGAATTGCCAAAGAACAGGAAATGTGAGGCCGAACTGTCCAGAACCCAGGAAGAGATTGTGTTACCGCTCGGTAAAGCCGATGTCACGGTACGTACCTGCCCGAATTGCTCTTCGGAAAACTCTTTATGGAGGAGTTAAAATAGTTAGATGGTCGAATAGCTACCTCCCATGACTTCAAGTCGACCGAAAGCATCGAATTGACTAAAAGCAAAATTTTATTGGACTTCATCATATCTCATGCACCATAGCGACCATATATGACGGTAGACGTTTTGAACCATCCCGTAACAGGCCTCTTAGATACCGGAGCAGGTCGAACCATTATTGGTGGACCAGGTTTTAGATTTAGGTTTAAAGTTGATTCCAGAGCCTGTTGACTGTACTGTAGCCAACGGACAAGTGTGTGCCTCAATTGGTTATATGAAAACTCCCATGAGGTTGAAGGGCAGACATTTTTGTGGAGTTACATTTTCTACATGAAATAAAATCTTCATTGTGATGTCGCATATGCGTCCAAAACCTATTAATTTTGTGATATCGCTTTGTTAACGAGATGCGGAAGAAAAATTCTCAACATTTTGACGATGAATAAAGATATCTCAAATGTGATTCCCAAGCGATGCAAATATTCGTTCGTATTGTGATTCATAGCCAAAGAGTGTTGAGTAATATAATATGATGATTTCTTCGATCTTTAACTGTAGAGAAACTACCGCATCTGGGTTTTATTGCCCCTAATTACATTCGGCCGGGATATTTTTCTCTTGAGAACCCGGTTTGGACTATGGAATTCGCAGTGGTGAGAAGAAAGGGGGGTGGTTTTGCGTCTGACAAATTCAACGAAAACAATTTTTACACTTGAGTTTTTTCTTTTGGATCCATCATCATTTTGTGACTAGTGTTCGCTTCGAGAAGTTCGCTGTTCGTTTGATCCGATATTTAAATTTTTTGGTTTTCTGCAATTTGAGTGTATTCATTGGTGAGTAAATTCTTTTAGTTATTGTTGTAAATCAAATATTTTGATATTTCATTTTAGCTACATATAATAATCGTATAATGAAGTCTTAATATGTGTGTTGGCGCAGAACTTTTTGATCTGAAAAAAAAGTTTTGTTCTGAGATTTGTCTCGATTTTTGCAGTTGAATATTTTTTCATTTCATTTGGTTCTAGAAATATTTCAAAAATCCGTAGAATAGGCAATCCCAGCACTTTTCAAAATATTGGGTTTTAATTAACGTGTCTGAAATAGTTTGTGCTGTACAGGGTTGGCAAAATTGGTGATGTTTTCTGCGAAATTCATAATAACACAGTTGGAGCTTTCGAATGAAATTTAAGTTCTGTTATTCAGAGAGTGAGTATAATTGAAAGAGACTACTCCTTCTAGTGTTCCTTTGGTCTAATTTTTGAGAAATTATAAAATATAGGAACAGATTTCTTAGTAATTCATATCACCATATTTGGAAAGCTTAGATTTGAACTAATTAATATTTCTTTAGTGAAACTGCCATCAAATCTGCTCTGATTCGGAATTTTCATGTCTTATAATTTCAAAACTGAATTTCTAACCTTATACGAAATATACTTTTTCAGTAAAAACCATATGAAGCCGTTGGGGGTAACAACAGCAAGGATTTCGTGGTGAATTGGTGAGATGTCTCAAAAGAACCCTCACCGATGAAACGACTGAACTTTGTTCACTGACATGCCAAGGTTCTAATTACAAAACAGCTGAAAGTCCCGTTATGAAGATTTAGTTCGGTGAGTATTCGATTCGAGGTGTAGCCGCGATACTGTCAAACACAACCTTTGCAGTTATTCGAATATTTCTTGTAAATTTGTTGTCCAGAAATTTTTCAATGATTTTGACACCTATAAGAACATAGTAATCGTTCGCAGTAATCGCCGTTATATCTTTATCTTCTCATCAATTGAAATAAGTTGAACTAATAAATTGAATAGTTGAACAAAATTGATAAACTTGCTAAAGTTAGAAATTACTGTTCCTTAATCACTCATCGAAGGATGGAGGAGAGAAATGTACAATACTCCTTTAATCTAATATTATTTCTCAAAAAATCGAACTTATTACGATCTTGCTAATAAAAAAAGAATCATTTTAACTTTTACTTTCATTCCTTTCAGATGTGGTGAGGAAGAAAAGTGGAATTTCCGAGAAGGACTTCGAAATCTATGTGAAGGAATAGTTTCGAAATGCCAGACAGAGGAAGGAAAGGTAGATATTGAAAACCCAACTACATAATTAATTCTCACACTTATATTGTACATTTTTCTGTTTCTTTTTTTCCATTTTTTTTGTTTTCCAATGTATTCTATCTTGACCTTACTAATTATTATATTTTTTGTTCGAATAAATTTTTTTAGTATCATCCTGCAATCATTGAATTAATCACCCATCAAAAATGGTATAATATTCATGTACGCAATGAGTATAACAAAATATGTCTCAAATGCGATGAGAAATGGCTTCCTATTTGAAGATATCTTTTAGTATCACATCAAAATTCCTATGCGACGTCGGAAGGAAATAAAGAAAAGTGGTCTCAAAATTAACTCGCATGAGCGTCACAAATGCGACAATATAATAATAATAATATAATAATATAAACTTTATTTAGCATACAGCTATTCGAATACATGAAAATTATACAATATACTATTCATATTACAAAGTTTACCTATCTTTTATTCCTGAGATATTCACAAACACTTTTGTCAAAACCGCGAATACTTGTCGACCTTTTTATTGCATCTGGGAGTGCATTGAACATTAAAACACCGTCATACAGCAAAGAACCCATCAGAAAACTCTTATTTGTGAACTCGAAATTAAAATTGTCCTTCGTTCTTAATGATAGGGAATGCATTTGATACCTTGTCGTCAGCATCTCGGTGAGGTAAGATGGAACACCTCCATTGACCATTTTGTAAATGAGGGACAAATTTGCTTTTTTAATGTACTCCTCTATCGACAGCCATTTCAAAGCGTCCAGCATGCATTTAATGGGAGTGTATCTATCACATCCCAAAATTATCCTCATGCATCTGTTCTGAAGGACCTGCAATCTCCGTATATGTTCCTTTGTACAATTTAACAAGAGAGAACTACAATAGACAAAATGGGGTTGAACTATACAATTGTACACCAAGAGTCGAGCCCACATGGAGAGATTATATGAAATTCTACCAAAAAATCCTATTTTCTTTCCCAATTTCTTACATAAATAATTTGAAAAATTACAAAAAGTTAATTGCTGATCTAATATGACGCCTAAATACTTCACTTCATTGACAGGTTCAATTAAAATACCATTTATTAAAACATTGTAGTTGCAACTCCTGAACTCATTACAATTTGATTTCGATCCCAGAACCAAGAACTCAGTTTTATCAAAATTTAATTTCAACTTATTCACACACAACCAATCATATAATATTGCAAGTTCTGAATTCAGTTTTTCTATTATTATGTCGTACTTTTGACCAGCCACTGATAGCACTGTATCGTCCGCAAATAAATGTACACATGAATGCTGTAACACATCCTGCAAATCATTAACATAACAAGAAATGGAGTATCATTTGTGACCAGTTTTACGATCGCATATTCAACTACTCATTTTTCCGAAATGCGTACTTGATGTGGCGAACATTTGGATGCAACTGCGAGCGCTTGGGGAGGTAAACAGTACATCGCATAAGAGTTACATTTGCATCGCCGTGTTTGCTGGGATCCTAGTGGTACCGGAATCACATAGTTTAATTCTTGGTGTGGACTTCTGGCTAAAAATGGAGATCATACCCAATTTGAACGAGGGCGTATGGAGTTTTGCTGGCAGCCATTTGCCTGGTTTGGAGGTGTGTGGAATATTATCCGAGAATATGCTTAGCCAGTCGGAGCGAGACATGTTGTCGGAACTGGTGGAGAAGAAGTTCTCTCAGATGGGTACAAAATTAGGCTGTATTAACGTGGGTGAACACGAAATTGAGATAATGCCTGGCGTAAAACCCATTAAACAAAGATGGTATCCCGTATCTCCCGTTATGCAGAAAATAATAGACGAACACCTCGAGGTATTGCTTAAGGACGGAGTTATCGAACCGTCAAAAAGTCCGTGGTCATCTCCAATTTGTTTGGTTCGCAAGTGGGATCAGTCTAATCGTTTTGGGGTAGATTATCGCCAACTAAATTCGGTAACGAAAAAGGATGCCTATCCCATACCTTATATGTCGTCAATTTTGGATCGTTCAAGAGGCGCAAAGTTTCTCAGCTCGCTGGACATTGAATCGGCATTTTTTCAGGTACCTATTGCTGAATCCTCTAGGGAATATACGGCATTTACAGTGCCAGGGCGCGGTCTTTATCAGTTTTGTAGACTTCCGTTTGGTTTGACTATCTCTCCGGCTACATTTCAGCGAATTATGGATACTGTTCTAGGTCCTGAGTTGCAGCCTTCAGTAATGGTATACATGGATGAACTTATTGTAGTATCGCCCGATTTTCGATCTCACTTAAGTACAATCGGTCTAGTATTGGATCGTTTAATAGATTCCGGTTTCGTTGTTAGTTGAAAAAGGTGCAAGTTTTGCATGGCTCAACTGAAATATTTAGGTTACGTGGTAGATCGACATGGTTTGAAACCTGACCCCGAGAAAGTTCGAGCAATACTGGATATACCTACTCCAAAGAGTGTAACGGAGATTCGCAGATTTATTGGTACCGAAGGCTCGCCCCTAATTTTGCATCTTTACTCGCACCATTTTCGAATTTGACGAAAAAGAATGTTCGATGGAAATGGTCTGAGGACTTTGAACGTTCATTCAAAGCCCTCAAAGAATGTTTAGCTTCCGCACCGGTGATGAATTGCCCTGATTTTGAGAAGATGTTTATAGTACTGACGGATGCGTCAGCATATGGTATTGGTGCCGTACTGTCACAGGAGTCTGAGGACGGCGAGAAAGTCATAGCCTTCCTTTCAAGATCCTTAACCCGTTCTGAAATGAACTATTCAACAACAGAGGGCGAGTGTCTGGCTGTGATTTGGGCAGTCGAAAAACTACGCCATTATCTTGAAGGTACATTCTTCCGAATAGTGACGGATCATCATTCGTTATTGTGGCTGAATCGGTTAAAGGATCCGCAAGGACATCTTGCTCGTTGAAGCTTGAGATTAATGCCTTACAATTATGAAATTGTACACCGTATGGGGAAGGACAACGTTGTCCCTGACATTTTATCTCGTTCAGTACTTCCGGAAGTCTCCTCTATCGTACCTATTATTAGTAGTGTTTTTTCTCAGACTAAAGATTCTTGGTACAGTGGAACCATGCAATATATCGAAAAGTTCTCAAATTGGAGAATTGAAAATGGCAAATTGCTCAAGTTTGTTTCGTGCAGGATTCCGGAACTCAGTAGTGAAGCAGATTATTGGAAGTATGTCGTGCCTAAAGAGGCTAGATCTGAGCTTGTCAGACAGCATCACGATCATCCAACTGCCGGTCACTTGGGTATCTGGGTATCTTTAAAACATATTGGCGTCTCCGTTCCAGATATTTCTGGCTGAAAATGAAGACTGACGTCGTTCGATACATAAATCGTTGTTCTATTTGCCGTTCTTGTAAGCCAGATTTGAAAGCCCCCGCTGGATTAATGGGTTCCCGACCCCAGGTAAAGGAGCCTTGGCAGGTAATCAGTTTAGATTTCATGGGTCCATTTCCTTCATCTTCCTCTGGATATAAGTTTCTCTTAGTTATTACCGATTACTTTAGTAAATTCGTTTTATTGTTTCCTCTGAGATCTGCTACGTCCAAAGCTCTGGCGAGAATAGTTGAGGAACATGTCTTCTTGATGTTCGGAGTGCCACTATCGATTATTTGCGACAACGGCCCACAAATGCGTGGCTCAGAATTTGAACAAATGTGTGAAAAATATGGCACCAAAATTTCTTCCACCCCCTTATATCACCCCTGCGCAGACCCTACCGAACGTTCCAAAGAAACTATAAAGTCTATGCTGATGTGTTACGTTAATGATAACCATAGAAAGTGGTCACAAATGTTACCAGCATTATACGCTTATACGGCGATGAATATCAGCATCCTGTTTTATCAGACAGACCCGACGTTAACATGAGGAAGAAAGGATTTGATAAACTGTTCGAAGAGGTCAGGGAACGTTTGCAAAAAGCGTAATAAGCGTAAGTATATTTGTTGAAACCTTGATTGAATTTGTATTATTTAGTTTTGATCTTCATTACCTTATGTTTTGATTGACAAGAGAAGAGTTGCTGTCAAACGACTTTTAGAGAAAAGACGTAAAATAAACTCTGAAAGACGAAAATCGTGTTTTATTGGCGAAATTAAGATAAAGGGTAGCTTGGCAATAACATTGGTGACCCCGATGTGATTACGATATGCAGAAAGGTGCGTTAAGCAACAGTTCTCTGAGAAAATCGAAACGCACAGAAACAATCATTGGTTCGCGTAACTCACAATTGAGCATAAAGAGAATGAAACTGGCACTGGAAACAGAAAAGAAGAAGCAGGAATTAGAGAAAGAACTGAAAGAAATAGGAAACAGTATCAAACTATTAGAATTAGAACAAAAACTGAAAGAAGCTAAGTTGGAGGCTCAAGAAGAAATAATGGACAATCAGTTCGAAACAGGACGAAAACTACCATCGGGATGGGCTATTCATAGTCTTTGTCAAAGATTCCCGCACGATAGTAAAAGATGCGAATTTCTTCATACCATTCTACACATTTCTGATGAAGTCAATGATGAAAATTCGGACAGGGATGGAGTGAATTCACCGAGTTTTTCAGAAAAACGGAAATATAATCAGTCTTCTGCATATAGTAATTTGAAACCGAATAATTATGTTCTAGAAAAAAGAAGACATCAAGAAACCAGCAATTTGACCTTGGAAGAAAATGAAGAACCCTTAGAAACTAGGAAAGTACCCAAGTTATCCTCAAAATTTCCGAAATTAGATTCCTACTTAAAACAGGAACCTGATGAAAAAGACTTTAGCGATAGACAGGAGATGAAAGTGGATCAGATCGAAAGTGAATATGAATTTTCAACACCAACAGAAGAGCCAGCAGAGAACATTTCATACGAGAGTCCCATTCAATTAGCAGGATTTGATAGAATGGTGGATTCCGAATTAGAGCAACCCTTTGATAAGTTCGATCTGAAGATATTGCTGCAAGAAAGCTTGATGGCAACTGAACCTTCTTGTGTATATGGCTGTCATACTAGAAAAACTGCTGTGAGTTGTAATCAATTGGGTACTCATGCCAATGCCCAGCACAGATATTCTGCATTTGTCAGAAGTATAACGAAAGAAAAATTGATTCCAGAAAGTTTCGTCAACAGACTTAAGGAATCCCTAGATGATATAGACAACATTTATTTCAACCTGGAATCTGGCCTGACCGAAGAGGTAGCTGAATGTTTCCAATACCGAAATTCTACTGATGTAATTCAGTACCGGTGCTACATATCTATGAGCGACGATATACCGTCAGCATTCAGGCTCATGGAATACCTTGAAGAAAGACATCATATGTGTTACGTATACCTGAAGATATGTCACGAAATATACAAGTGGTCCCATCACATATGGAAGCACAAACTGCCTCACTTTTGTTACCGGTGCAGTATCGCATACAGAAACAAGCCGGACATAACCAGACATCTCTTCTGGAAAAACGGAAAGACGACTGTGCTGTACAAGAAATGTCTGCAAAAGAAATGGCCGTACATCTTCTACTCTTGCATACTTCTGAAGATATTCACCTGCGATGAATGTGGATTGATCTTGATCAAAGCTGTCCCCAAGAAGATCCACTCCAAAGAAAAGCCTCACTATTGCTCCTTTGAGGGATGTGTGCAGAGTTTTATATGGAAAAGATTGCTGCGGAAACACGTACAACTCCTGGAAGAGTCAACAGAAGAAGACTGCGAAGAAAAGAAGGATGTGGAAAAGAATAATGTGGATAATGTCGAGGGCGTGACTGTCTACATTATAGCCGTAGTGGACCAGCCGAAGCCTAAGGTAGACGTGTACGATTTACCTCAACTTAATCTAGCAGAGAGTAGCAACAACAACAGGGACAACAATCTCCCAAGATATTTCTGGAAGTTTGCTCGAGTATATTCACTCCAGGAACAGATGGGAACGTTTATCAGGTGGTCAAGATATGCCTGGAAGTTAGGACAAGTAACTTCAATCCAGGGCCGAATAGGATGGTTCATGTGCTGATGTTAAAATGCCAACTGCTGAACACTATTCTCAGTCACGAAAATTTGTAGATTAGAGCTAGGAGAAAAATAGTTTCTCTAGCTGGGGGGAGGATGTTGAAACCTTGATTGAATTTGTATTATTTAGTTTTGATCTTCGTTACCTTATGTTTTGATTGACAAGAGAAGAGTTGCTGTCAAATGACTTTTAGAGAAAAGACGTATATTAAACTCTGAAAGACGAAAATCGAGTTTTATTGGCGAAATTAAGATAAAGGGTAGCTTGGCAATAACAATATTTTAAGGCGTCGTGAAGTGGATTACAAGATTGGCGACAAGGTCTTGCATAAGACTAATTCTTTGTCCGATGCCGCTGTGGCATTTAAAGCAATGTTGGCACTTAAATACATCGGTCCGTTCTCTGTTAGAAAAAAGCTTGGATCTTAGACATACGAATTGTATGATGACTCTGGAAGGAGCAAAGGCGTTTGGCATGTAAAGGATCTTAAGTCAGAGGATTATGTCGATGATCATGGATAAATTAGTATCTCTGATGGTAACGCTGAGGTCGTTATTTTGTTGTTATGTCCTTTCCAAATTCCGTATTACATTTGGTATATTTTCATTTTTGTTGATTTTTTTTAAATCGGACTTGGGCTGATCGTCGATAAACTTGAAGTTTATCTCCTGTGGACGGAGAAGGGGGATTGTGACGGTGTCATTTTGTCATTGAAAAAAAATTCAAAGAGCGAAAAATTATTATAGGTAAATCTTCGTACCGCCACTGGTTCCTGACGAAATTGCAGCGATTTATTTTCATTCATCATTCGCGGTTCGAAATAATGCATATCGAGCTCAATCAGCCGCATATGTCCTGAAGACTTTTCTTGGTTTTTCCTGCTGGCTTCTTTGTCGATCGATTATTATGATTTTTCCTTTACGATAAGCGAGATATTTGTTGTCGCATTTAGCGGATTCAAGCTACGTAAGGTTTCCAAATATTATTGGAAGTCCAATTTTCGTTTGTGAATTACGTATTTTGCCTTTCATATTCGATTTATTCGGATTAGAGCATTGGAGAACTCTTCAAAAGGCCGCATAACATCCAGTGAGTAGATAATTCAAATTTTAACTCTACAATGCCTTATCGACAATGATGCTTGCAGGAGGCCTTTTCTTTTACTTCTACATCGTTTGTTCTATCTTCCACGTTTCGTTATTCGAACATTACCTGGATTTACCTTCCTGAGATCGTCAAACATACCCGGAGTACGTCGGATGCAAATAAGTTCGATTTCGAGGACAGTGGAATCTTATAGAACTGGCGTATATCTACTTCCTATTCCTGGTGATATATTCAGGTTAGATCCAGACAATTTAAGTTACTTTCTTGATTTGAATTGGGCAGTTTGAAACATTCCAAGGATTATTGCCAATTCTTTTTTTTCATTTCAATAACATTTAATTCTTAATTCATACAATATTCAATATAATTCTGTACATTTAACCTTGTTAAACCCTCTGAGCCTTTTCAGTAAATATTTGACAGAAAGTTCACTCCGAAAACTTTTCTTCTATCTACTATTCCCCATATATCATTTGTATCAATACTTGGATTTCGTGGTTTACTGAGTAGTTCGACGAACGAGGTAACCTGTGGAAATCAAACTATCGTGGCGCTCAAAAATTTCAACTGTATTTCACCCACACCCACTCTCCGATTGAAGGGCAGCCGGTTATCTAAAATTTGGGTAGCAGGCTAATTTTCTTTCTTTGTACTGCGAAGATTTTAGAGTGTTACATTACAAGTATTCGAACATTTGGATAATTAATTTGGAACCCGTGCTACAATGTTTACATCAATCGATTAGAGATTGTTCAGAGTACGCTCATTAGGTATGTAAATAGGAAATTTCATCAAAATAACGTTGACAAGGCACGCATTATGAAAGATTTGAAATGGTTGAATCCTACAAATCAACGAATGATGAGAGATGTGAAGTTCATTTACAAAATTATAAATGTCTCAGACTGCTGTGAACTTGTCAGTATGCTCACCTTCAACATTCCATCGTACAACACGGGCAATAAATTTTTATTCGATATACGTCAAAGCTCCACTAATTACCACCTAAATTCACCTGATAAGATGCCTCAAGTCCTTCAATTCCATATCTGGTCTTATTCTTTTTGAATAATGTTTAGGGTATATCGTGAAATTGTGTTCTTTTATTTTTCGATTTATATTTTAGATGCATTGGTAGAATTATTTTTCCATTTCTTTGTATTGCTAGTTTTTAAGCTGTAGCGTTACACCCAGCGAATTTTGAATAAACTGTTAATTGTTTTATGAAGAGGTCATCAAAACGTAAAACATCGTGAATATCTTCGCACGATGGCGAAGAATAATTTTGTCTCCTTCCATTTCGTTCTTGATTCCATCCGAATAAAGGTGTTATAAATAGACTTAAATTCTCATCTTTCGATTATCTTTTCTTATAGAGAAAAAACCCTTAAATAAGGGGTAAGTAAATTTCTTTCATTTTGCTTGTGTGGCTTCATTTTTGTGCTGTTGTATTTTCAGAATTTTTATTACGAATGCTTCCGCCAATTGTATCGTCTGCTTTGTAGAAAAATACATTTTCAGATTTTTTTACAGGATGCCTCCGCCATTTTATTTTGTGCATGAAATATTTCTTTTATGCTTTATTCAATATTCACTGCCCGTTGCACGACTTTATTTACACTTATTATTGCACGATTCATTTTCTTCTGTTCCGAAGCAACCCGAATCAGAATACCTTGAGATTTTTCCTCCTGTTTTTTATAAGTCAGACATCTTGAAAAAGCGAAATAAATACACGAGTGTTCCTTCATTTCAATTCGAAAATGTTTAAATTTTTGTTGCTTCAGAGACGGAAGTGTCCGTTATTGCATCTTGGCATGTTTCTGATGCATGGTCTCTAAATTTTCAGTTTTTTTTGGAGTTTCTTTTCCTGAAAGATTTTATTCCGTTTTTCTTCATTCACGAGGACGTTCAGAGTTCACGGAACCACAAGACCTCCTGTGACTAGCGGAAATTCTGGAAAACATCTCCATCCAGCACTGATTGGCATACCACCAACCTGTCAACCGAAATCCTGATAAGCATATCACCTGGCCTGTCAACCACCAATATATCCAGGGAAGTAATTGGAAGAAATTGTAAATTTTCCATAATTTTGTGTATAAAGTTTTTATAATGAGTGTTGGGGTCAAACTCCCCTTTTTATATTTTTGTTAATATCTTTCCTGATAATGAATCTTGGTACCAGATTCATAAGTTTGTATATAAATTTGTAAAGGGAATACTTGTGAATAAACGTGATTTGTTTGACTTTGAGTTGTGTCCTTTCATTTTGAGAATTGTGTGATCAGGCTCACGACCCATTAGAAACCGAGTGAGCTCGGGCATTCATAAAAGGTAATAGCATCAAAACTGTTACATATAATTTTGGCGCCCAACGTGGGGCAGTTAAGGCCTTTTTGACCATCGAAAAACTGATCTCGCATTTCTCTTAGTGGAGGTGACTTGAAAATTCGGAGTCGACCAAAGAACTCGTTGCGGGTAGTTTGAACAATCTGGGAATCAATCTCTTGGTAATTTTCATTCGGGTTAAATTTTTTTTCTATCTTTCTCTTGAAATTATTTGAAATATTTCATTGTGACAAAATGTCGATGAATCCAAATTTTCTGAAACAAAACGAACTTGCCTATGAAATTGCGATCCGAACAATCGAGGTTCCGTCATTAGTAGAAGACAAACGTAAAATTTTTAGGGGTTTATTGTCCCAAGAGACCTCTGATCGGAGTTTTACTTCCTTATCTGACCCTTTCTCTTTTGAGGAGAATGTCTCAGGGATTCGCGAAACTTTATCTGATTTGAAAGAGGTTTGTGCTCAATTCGACTCAAAATCGACTCAAGTTGATCACAATCGTATACTAGCACGATTAACCCATGTAAGTGGTAGAATTCAGCGTTTATCGGTTGAAACAGACGATCAATCTGCTACTAGATAAAGTCTTTATAGAGAGGTTCTAATGTTAGAATCTGATATAGCGGAAAAGGTGTCAGGTCCTGTCTCGGGTCCTGTTGATGTCACTCCTACTACCTCTACTCCTGTAAAATCCACGGGTTTGCATAGTGTCCCGTCTCCTGTAAGTGTGGGGAAGATTTCTAAATGTGTGCCTGTTTACAAGTGGGGTTTGAAAAAGTTTTCCGGTAAGGAATCTTTAATTCCATTCTTGGAATTGGTTGAGTCCCTAAAAGTTTCTAGGGGTTGTACGGATTCAGACTTATTTGAGTCTGCTGGGGACTTGTTTGAAAATGAAGCATGGACTTGGTGGCATAACAACCACATCAAAAATCGGTTCACGAACTGAGATGAATTGGTGAATGCTTTGAAATCTACTTTTTTACAGAGTAATTATGATTCAGTCTTGTTGCAAGAAATAAAATCCCGTAAACAAAATCTTCGAGAGTCTGTTGCTCTTTAAATCAGTTTTATGGAGGCCCAGTTCTATAGACTGACTAAATGTCCCGCAGAGACGGAAATGATTAACATAATAAGAAATAACTTACTCAAGGGCGGATATAGCTTTTTTTCGTGGGGGGGGGGTAATAACCATTGACAACGAATAACTAGAGAATTCCGGTTTTTTGAGCTTGGAAGGTATTTGTTTACCACATATTTAGGAAATTTTCATTGCTAATACACTTCGCGAAAAAATTGAAGGAACAGAAAAATTTTCAAAATTTTTTCTTAAAACAGTTTGTATTTTAGTGACGAGTGGTCGAATAAAAAACCAACTTCTGAAGCTTGAAGAAGTTTCTGAAATTATTGATCAACAATTTTTCAGAGTACCGGTGGCCATGCAATCATCGGCAAAAGCACGAAGAAAAAACTTTTGAAAATTTTTCGAATTTTTATTATTTGGTCTACGCTCACGGAAATTTTTTTCTAGCTAGACCAATGCAAATGTCGCATAACCTATTCATTCAGCTCTAATTTGCTTTTTACCACTCCCGAGATATTCACTCAACAGCCGATATTTTCGGAAATACTGCTCGCCTAGCGAGGCGAAAGGCGATTTCTTTTTCTAAAGAAAATTTTCCACAAAAATCCGTTTTGTTTAATCACAGAAACGTGTCATTTTGCCACGCTTAGGATATGAAAAAATTTGGCAGCCTGATGTTCCCCAAATCGGTAGATCGATCGGTTTTCTCGATCCGATTGATTGAACATTTGAAAAAATTGGGAGAACAAGGTTTTTTCCTTAAACTTGACCTAATCTTTTCACATCGGTTTTATTTTACCTAATGAGTTGAAAGGTTTTCAAAAAAACTGTTTTTTGAACGTGGTGTCAGGTGTCAGAAAACGGAAAAAGTTAGGGGTATCAATTTAAAATTCATTCCATTATTTTTTTCTGAGAAAAATGAAGGTTTTAATGTATCCAAGATCCATAGCTCCAATGAAGGTGAGTTAGAAATGGTCTCTTGTATTATTTTTTTTCAAATTAAAAATTTGTTTTTATTTTAATTTTACTTTGAGAACAAAATTCAACGAAATTTCTCGTTAATTTTTTTTTCCAGATTACGAAAATTTTTGAAAATAAATTTTTTGTTATGATTCATTCAGACAAAATCTGAGTGAAAAATGAAGAAATAATGTAATTATTGATTGATTAAGAAAATTAGGTCAAGTTCAAGGAACAAAATCCTTGTTCCCTTAATTTTTTCAAGATTTCAATCAATCGGTTCAAGAGAACTGCTGAACAGATCGATCTACCGCTTCGAGGGGGACTTCGGGGAACATCAGGCTGTAAAATTTTTTCATAACCTAAGCTTTTCCGCCAATATTGATGATGATACAGTCCATTAAACAAAAAATGGTAAAATGACATTTTTTTGCTCCTTTTCCACGTTTATGTGATAAGTGAAAAAAAAAATTTCTTCTCAATTGAACAAAACAGACTTTTGCAGAAAGATTTCTGTACTCACTAGGCGATCAGAAGTTTCGGAGATATTGGCAGTTGAGTGAAAGAGGATCATTTCGAATTCAAATTAGGATATCTCAAAGACAAATGGTTATTTCTGAAAGTCATGAAAATGAAATTAGAGCTGCATAAATAGGTTATGTGACATTTGCATCGGTCAAGCTCGAGAAAATTATACCATGCGCGTAAAAAAATATTCGAAAAATTTCGACAATTTTTTTTTCCTGATTTATCCGATGATTGCATGACTACCGGTACTCCAGGAAATTGTGAACCAATAAATTCAGGTGAAAGGAAATTCTAGAAGATTCTCTTTATTTTAAACATACACAATACACACTGTCGTCTTGAACATATTTTTTCTACCTCTTAGACACAGAACACTTCCTAGTTGTTTCAACCAAATCATCAGTATTATCTTCGCCTTCACTTATCTGAATGCAGTCAGTCCCTGGCTCGAAAATTTCAACATTTCTAACTAATTCTACCTTTCCATCAACTAAAACTCTATAACCTAAATCAAAATATCCCACTAAAATGCCTTTCTTTGTTTTGTCATCTGATGTTGTTCTTTTTTCGTCTGGAATTCTAACATAGACTTTGCTTCCATAAATTTTGAAATTTTTCGCGCTAGGTTTTCTTTGAAAAAATATTTCAAAAGGGGTTTTTCCTTCAAAAGTTGAACTGTTTCTTAATCTATTTCCTATGTAGCATGCTGCTAAAACAAATTCTGGCCAATATTTTCGATCTAGGTTTGATTCTTTTCTAAGACATCTAACCCTATCCATTATAGTCCTATTATAGCGTTCCGCTACTCCATTTAACTGATGGTTATATGGAATACACGGAAATTCTGAAACCTTCATTTTTAGCCAAGTTATAGAATTCTTTATTTAAATATTCTTTTCCGTTATCACATTTAAATTCGCATAAAGGACCTTCAGCATAGTTCTTCAATATATTGAAGTATTCAACAAATTTTTCAAATACTTCAGATTTGTTTTGATTCGGATAAACTCTAGCGATTCTTGAGTAATCTTCAATGAATGTTACAAAATATCTTTCACCGTTAAAACCTTCTACGTCTAAGTATTTAACATCAGAATGTACTATCTCGCCACAATATCTAGCTCTTCTTCGTTCAGTTGCATATTCTTTATTTGACAATTTGCTCTCAAGACAAACTTCACATTTCATAAACTCATTTTCTAGAAAGTCTGGTAAATCATTCATATATTTATCACGACACATTATATGCAAATCTTTGAAATTGACATGACCTAGAGCATGATGTAATTTTTCTTTTGTTGTCATATTCTTATTTATATAATTTGCTGAAATCTCATTACTATTCTTTTGAACTTCACACAATAGAGGAAATAATTTATTTTTTTCTTTTGCAGAGAAGAGAAACCTATTTCGACTGTTATAAAATTCTACATATTCATTTTTAAAGATTACCGAGTTACCAGCTAATGTTATGGCACTCACGCTTAATAAGTTTCTTCCTATATCAGGGACATAATAAACGTTTCTAACATCCACCAGAACGTTACGATTACCAAATTTAAATTCGCACATTATATTTCCTATCATTGAGGCTTTAATTATATTCGAATTTCCCAACTTGACTTCTACTTTATTCTTTAAAACTCTAGATGTGTAAAAATATTTGTCAGTTTTCACAATGTGATCAGTACATCCACTATCAATTAACCATTCCAAAACATTTGAGTTCTCACCTTGTTCTACATTACCAACATTTACATCAACATTGAACAGTTCCAATCTTCTAGCAGTTTCTTGTCCATCTTGAATTTCTGAATTTCCAGCAAATCCACTTCTGTATGCTCCACGACCTCTACCATAACCTCTTGTTCCATGAAATCCACGACCTCGATGAAATTCTTGATTTCCTTTGTTCTGGTAACCTCCACCACCGAGTTTATCTGGATCCTTGCCCATTCTGATAAAAATTTTGGCTTATGTGACCGATCTTTCCACAGCTCCAACATGTCTTCGGTTCCCCTTATATGTCCGGTTGGATTTCCTTGCATTGGTTAATCTTGTATTGAAAGCTTGTGAGTTTGTATTTTTGATTTCCCTCGTTGATTCAGCTTGCTCTTCTGTAGTTTCACATATTTCATTCCAACTCATTAGTTTCTCTTGAATGTATTCAACCGTTCGATTTTGTTCAGGCAGGGAATCGAGATCATCAACCAAATGGCGACAGTTCTTTGGTAAAGCCATTATCAAGAAGCTCAGCTTTCTTTTTCTGGAAACATCACCACCAGCTAGTCTTAACTCATTAATTTTCTTGTTAATTTCTTGGAAGAATATTTCTATTTCATTTTTGCTGGCATTTTCTTTCAGTTTCATCCAGTTTAGTTGTCGCTCTATGAGTAATTGTTTGGCTTCACTATTTTTCAGATATATGGAATCTAGTTTATCCATAATTTCCTTTGGCTTTTGCATATCAGCCATAATGAGGAATGTTCACATTTTTCAATTTCTACATACTCTTATTCTCCGTAGAAAATGAAAATATTGTGTCCAAAAATTATTTGAATACATCAAATAGCGCCCTAGATATCGAATTATAAACATGAGTTCGATGGATCCGTGTGACGTCACTTTACACCCAACGACTTGCGAGGTTCAGTACGTAGCCGGGTCCAATATAAGGGCTTCTCGTCTGACGGAGTGCGATTTGCGAATGTACCATGACGTCGTATCGCCGCGAGGAATTGAATATTCACGCGGTTGTAAAATCCGAACTACTAGGTCTTTTCGACTGAAACAAAAACTAGTGATTTCATATACATATAGGTTATACTGTGACGAAGTTTCGATCGATTTTGCATACCTGTGAACATTCCTCATTGATGCACTCAAGGCTAATGAAAAATAGTACATTACTTTGTCTTCCTGATCCTTCCAATCGGCTTCTTTTATTGAGTCAGGACGTTCTCCATGTTGGACAACCGGCAGACATTTCTTGAATCGTAGTAAATACATAAATTTATTTCTCCAATCCTCGTAGCTAATATTCTTGTCGAATGGAATTACAAGTGTATTCTCCTTGGCCATATTTATATACTGTATATTTTTATAACACCTCTAATAAATTTGATGAACCACGCTCTGCTACCATGAAAGGAAATTCTAGAAGATTCTCTTTATTTTAAACATACACAATACACACTGTCGTCTTGAACATATTCTTTCTACCTCTTAGATCCGTTTGCACCATCGTTCCTCAAATAGTGACGTTTCAATCCTTAAACCTAACCTCAAATTTAAGGATGGGATTATAACCTAAAATAATTTGTCAAACTGACTGAACATTTGTTGTTTTCTATGAAATTATGGCAAAAAATTTGAAATTTCAACAAGCATGAAATCGTCAAAATGACAGTAAAGCTAGGTTAAGGAAATGACAACTATCATCTGTATCCGGCCAGCCAATGAAAAGGCTTTATTGAACTAGGGTGAAGTTAAACAACATGAAAAACTGAAATGTCACTAGATAAAACTATTTAAGGGTCCCTACATAGATAATAAAATATTGTTCTATATTCTAAGGTCCCTTACGTAAGATTTCCATTTGAGTGACAGTCGTGGAACTGTCAATACTTAAGGGATCCTTAACTTTAAGGAACGATGGTGCAAACGGATCTAAGACACAGAACACTTCCTGTCATAGACCCTAATATAAATTCACTAACTTAACTACTTGCATATTGAACTACTGAACATGACGGTGTCGTATCTGCAGTGCCCTCTGTATACAAGTAAACAAAATTGTACAACTAGGCATCTGCATTAACATCAGGAACCTAAGTTTTCAAGCTTCAAAACTAAGTTCTTTCATTTCCTATAAGACCATTATTCACTGAGATACAGCCTGTTAAAAATCACCAAAAAATTTTGAATATTTTCCTGTTCCTTTAATTATTGTTGCTCGAAGTATATATTAACAAAATTTGCAAAATTACGAATTTGAAATTATTATATAAAATTTTTTATGCATCACGTTGCGTAGGTACCCTTTTTTCAAATTTTCGATACTCATGAGGGGGGGTAATTACCCCCTCTACTCCCCCCCCCCCCGTAAATCCGCTCTTGGACTTACTTCCTGATTATGTAAAGGCCCCTGTTTTGCAGGATATTGGAACGGTATCTCAGTTGACAACTCTATGCAGAAGGATAGAGGATGCTCTCTGTTTGAGCGTTTCCAATCAATTGGGAGAATTGCAGGTGTCTGAAACTCGCCTTGACGTCAGATGTTGGAACTGTGGTGAGGCAAACCATCATTACAATAAATGTTGCAAGCCAAGAACACGTTTTTGTTTTGGTTGTGGTCGGAAAGGTGTGATTGAATCTAGTTGTTCCTTTTGTTCAAAAAACGTAAAGGGGGGCCACAATTCTGCAGGTATTGGAGGTCGAAAACCTGCTCAAAACCAAAGTAGATCGAACCAGAAGAAGAATTAACTTCTTCGCTTCCAATTTGTTTGGAAAATTCTATCCCATCCGATAATTTCCCATGTTTAACATCTCATATCCCTCGAGAAAAGGTCGGTAAGGTTTTTTCTGTCTTCAATGAAGTAAATCCCTCACTAGAGCTTCGTCAAAAGGACAATCGTCCATATCTAACACTACTTGTTGGAGGTGAGCGCATTTCCTCCTTAGTAGATAGTGGCAGCAATGTTACCATTTTTGGTTCCTCTTCAATTCATCCCCTACGAAAATTTAATCTATCCCTCCACTATGACGTATCGGTTAATCTTACCACTGCCGATGATAAACCCCAAAATACTCTAGGCTATGTCAACCTCCCCATAAGTCTTAACAATATCAGTAAAGTTCTCAGGGTACTGGTTGTTCCTTCAATTACTCATGACTTGATTTTAGGTATGGATTTCATTCATGCATTTAACTTAACTCTCGATTTTAAAGATTTTACCTATAATTCCTCTTACCTATCTTCAGATAATTCTGTTGCTGTAGTTCGAGCCCTGCTTGGACCCGATTCGTTAACTTCTTGTCAGAAGTTAGAATTGGATTATGTTGTCGACCTCTTTAAGCAAATTGCACCTTCTGACAAGTTGGGTACGACGCATTTATATGAGCATCACATTGACACAGGAGATGCCAAGCCTATTAGGCAAAGGCAATACCCCCTTTTTCCTGCAATGCAGTAAATTCTAAACGGAAAAATTGACAAGATGTTGGAACTCAACATCATCAAACCTGTCTCCGTTTGTAGCCCATGGTTGTCTCCACTTTGGTTAGTTCCCAAAAAGGATGGAACACATACAGTCGTGTTCAATGCCATTAAGTTGAATTCCATCACTCTTTCTGATAGTTATCTAATGCCCCCATCGATTCTATTTCAAGCAAAGTACGTGATGCATCCTATCTTCCCAGCAAACACGGCGATGCAAATGTAACTCTTATGCGATGTACTGTTTACCTCTCCACGCGCTCGCATATGCATCCTACTGTCCTCCACATCAAGTACGCATTTCGGAACAATGAGTAGTTGAATATGCGATCGCAAAACTGGTCACAAATGATACTCCATTTCTTGTCACATTTAAGACGCTCATGTGAGTTAATTTTGAGACCACTTTTCTTTATTTCTTTTCGACGTCGCATAGGAATTTTGATGTGATACTAAAAGATATCTTCAAATAGCAAGCCATTTCTTATCGCATTTGAGACATATTTTGTTATACTCATTGCGTTGACTGATGAGAGGTTTTTTGTGATAAATATCAAACCATTTTTAATGCAGGTGAAATATTGTTATTCAATTTGGATTTTATTACTTTATATATATGACGTTATTTGAAATTTTCAATTCCAATATTCATTTCGTCCAATAAGAAGATTTGCTCCCAATTACATTATTTTTTTGACTGGTGGAGAGCAAATTTACCAATAATAAATTTACATATATTTTAGATTAAATCATTGACTGCATGAGGAAAATGAGAAAATCTATTCGAACAAAAAAACTATAATGATTAATAACATTGAGATAGAATAAAATAAAAAACATAAAATGGAAAATAAGTAAACAAAAAAAGACAAATAGGTTTGAGTATAAACTATGTAGTAAGTTTCTTCATCTGTCTTTATTTTATCTGCCTGGCATGTCGCAGCCATTCCTTTACATATATTTCGAAGGCTTTTTCCGAAATGCCTGTATTCTTTCTCACCACATCTGAAAAGAATGAAAGTATAAGTTGAAATTTTTTTTTTTTCAATATCAAGTTCAAGTATCTGAGAAATTATATTAGATTTATTAGTATTGTACATTTATTTTCTCCAATCGATAAGTGATTAAGGAACAATAATTTATAACTTGAGTAATTTGAACAATTTCGTTCAATTTTTCAATTTATTGGTTCAACATATTTTATTTGATGAGAAGATAAAAATATAATTGCCAACGTTTTTAATTTATTCGTATAGGTGACAAACGGTCGGTTTCACAAAACTTCGATTGTAGGGTTAAATTAATTGGAGCCACCGCGATCCGTTGAAACTTCAAAACGAGTGATTCGATTGGTTCGAATTTACGTTGTTCAATCGTACAATTGAAGCTTTGTGAAACCCGCCGTAAGTCATTGAAAAATTTCTGGAAAACAAATTTACAAGAATTATTTGAATAACTGCAAAGGTTGTGTTTTACAGTATCGCGGCTACACTTCAAATAAATTCAAAAAAAAACTCAAATCAAATACTCACTGAATAAAATCTTCATAACGGGACTTTCAGCAATTTTATAATCTGACCTCTGGCCCGTCCATGAACAAAGTTCGGCAATTTCGTCGGTGAAAGTCCTTTTGAGGCATCTCATCACGAAATCTTTGCTGCCGTTACCCCCAACGGCCTCATATGTTTTGTACTGAAAAATGTTGAATTTGGATAAGGTGAACATAAGTTTTAGAAATTATAAGACATAAAGAATCCAAATAAGATCAGAATTCCTAGTAGTTCAACTAAAGATATAACAATTAGTTCAAATCTGGGGTTTCCAACTCAATTTTTCGAAGGGTGCTGCGCTGGCCTATTTTATGGAATTTTTAAATATCTTCAGAACCAAATGAAATATAGAAAATTCAACGGCAAAAATCAAGATAATTCTCAGAAGAAAATTTTTTTTCTAAATCAAAAAGTTCTGCGCCAACACACATATAAAAACTTCATTATACGATAATTATATGTAAAATAAAATATCAAAATATTTAGTTTACAACAATAACTAAAAGAATTTACTTACCAATTAATGCACTCAAATTGCAGAAAACCAAAACATTTGAATATTGGATCGAACGAACAGCGAACTTCTCGAAGCGAACACTAGTCACAAAATGATGGAATGGATCCAAAAGAAAAAACTCAAGTCTAAAAATGGTTAAACGTTGAATCTGTCAGACGTAAAACCAGAAAACCACCCCCCTTTCGTCTTACCAGTGCGAATTCCATGGTCCAAACCGGGTTCTTATCTCGAGAAAAAAATATCCCGGCCTAATGTAATTAGGGGCAATGAAACCCAGATACGGTAGTCTCTCTACAGTTGAAGATCGAAGAATTCCTTACTCGGGTGCAAATTCAGCATTTTTAATGCATATTTGATTCATGTATAGCATATATTTTTGGCGTTGAGCATGTAGCATATCATTGTGCATATCTTCGAAAGGGAAAAGACAAAAAAATTATTGACGGACATTTTCTAATATTTTGAAATCAACAGATGCACAAGGACCGCCTGATTTTGGTACTTCTTTCACTGTTACCCTCTTCAATGAAACGAACAAAGGAAGCACGCAGAATTTTATAGACTCAATAAATTTTAATGAGCTTACAACAACCGATATATTCACAGGAAATCTCTAAACAATAATAATCGATCCGGTCGGACATCTGCCTCTTTTTCTTTGATGTTCAAGCACCCTTGGTCTTCGAGATCCAAATTTCAAACACTTTTTTTTATCTTATATTTTTTTGGGAGCTGAGAAACCATAAAGTGAAAAATATCAAACATTGGTTTTTATGAAGTATCAAAGTTTAAATCACCGAGATTCAAATTCAAGTTAGAATTAAAATGAACAGTTCTTCTGCATTCAGAAGTTTCTAGCAAAGTGCATATCCATTTGAGAATATTAAGATATAACATATTTTATCAGTTCTGGATCGGATGCGAACGTGTGCGGGAGGCGGTTTTCGTGGTTTCCCTGCTACCAGTGCAATAGGATCAATTATAAACGCTTCAGGTAAACTCGAACAAATGGAACTGGGATTGGAAAATGGAAATGATAGCGTAAATCCGGTGAGTTCGTTTCACGAAGGAAATACGGAATCAACGAGTAATATAAAAAATGTTAACGACAAGGATAATACGAATTCATTAAAGAATCAGAATCCAATTCAGGATAAAAATAATATTACTTTCAGCAATAAAAACAGAAATACAAACTTGAGATACGATATTTCTGATATCGGCCCTTATCATGTTTATCTAGAATCGACGGACACAGATGCAAAATATTTATCACAGATGTTTGTTGGTAAACTAATTTTTCGAAAGAACGCAATTTTGAGCCAAAACGTTTTGAACATTAAAAAGTCAGGCCTGAAACGGATTATTGTTGAGATGAGAACTTATAAAAGTGCAAATGAATTGTTGTCCGCCAATTTTTTGAAACCGAATAAAATTGAGGCATACATACCCATTTTTTTGGTTCGTCGATTAGGAATAATTAAATCAATAGATTTAGACATATCTGAAGAGGAAATTAAATTTTCTTTGGCTTCCGTCAAAGGTCAAGCATTCAAACTCTCTGAAGCGCGAAGACTTAATAGAAGAGTTATAAACGAGGATCAAACTGTCAGCTACGTACCAACAACCTCCATTTTACTTACATTTAGAGGTCAAAGTTTACCATCTTGCGTAGGCTTATACGGCTGTATTAGAGAAGTAACTCCATTCGTCCAAAAGGTAATTCAATGCTCAAAATGCTTGCGTTATGGCCACGTAGAAAAACTTTGTAAAGGTTCAGTTAGATGCAAAAAATGCGGAGAAGGTCATGCTAGTGAAGAATGTAAGGAAGATAGACCGTCTTGCGTACATTGTAAGGGTGAACATCTTTCAAATGATAGAACTAATTGTCCCATATTCATTAAACAGAAAAAAATTAAAATCATGATGGCAGAAGAAAATATTTCTTACAAAGAGGACGTAAACAAATTCGGTAGCAGCTACGCCCAAACATTATCACAAGGTAGTCCCAATGCAAAATTCCCACAATTATCCCAAATTGAAAGTGTAAATAACAAATTTAGTGCGAACGAAATACTTAATAAAAAAAGGAAACTTTTAACATATTCTACGAAAGACATCGAACTAAATAGAAAACATCAAGAAATATTGTCAACACCGAAATCTGTACTAGAAAACAGATCCTGTTTGGGAAATATTACCTCCACGTTTTGGGGCGAAAAACCATCAGATTCTTCTAAAACTAATGACCTACTAGAATTAATTGTAAAAACAATAATTCAAGTAATTTCAGATTTAAGAGGTTCACAGATATCAGAAGAGAATTTATCACTTCGAGAATCTATATTAGAGAGAGTTAAAATTAATATTAAAAACAATGACCAACTTCCGAATCTTACAATGGAATGCTAGATCAGTTATCTCCAATAAAGGTTCTTTAGAAATTTATCTAGACGAAGAAGATATTGATATAGGAATCATAAGCGAGACTTGGCTAAAGTCTCATATTTCCTATTCATTATCAAATTATAATATCTTTAGAAACGACATAATTAATGGAAGAGGAGGAGGCGTACTCATCCTATTGACGAAATCAATTCCATATAATTTAATCAGCAACATATCTCATCCTAAAGAATTAGAAATTATTGGACTGTCCATACCAGTACAAAACGACTTAGAGATTTCAATTTATTCAGTCTACTTACCTCCTGGACGGTCATTCAGAGAAGTAAAATGGCACAGATTTTTCAAAAATATCAAACCAAAATCCTTGATAGCGGGAGACTTAAATTTGCATCATACGGCTTGGGGATCGACATTTAACTCCACTGAAGGCTCAGAGTTTCTAGGAGCAGTAGAAAAATATGACTTATTTTTGCTCAATAGTGGTGAAAGCACGCGCGTTCAAAACCCAAATGAGACAAAATCAGTAGTAGACCTAACCATTGCGGATAACTTGGTATATTCTCATATTAACAACTGGAGGGTGGATCAGAATCCCTTGGGATCAGACCATCTTCCCATTCTATATACTTTGGAGATTCTAAACCCCTTCAAGATCAAACAAACCTGCCCCAGAAAATATAACTCCAAAAAAGCTAACTGGAATACTTTTTCTGATTCTGTTTTTGAAAAGACATCTAAATTAATACAGGAGAATAAGGTTGACTATGACAACTTCGAGCAGATGTTAGATCAGGCAGCTCTGACCTCTATCCCATTGAGCAAAGCTTCTGTCAATAAAAATTTTTCTAAACCTTGGTGGAATTCTGAATGTGAGGAAGCCATTAAAAATAAAAAAGAAGCTCTAAAGAAATCTATATGCCAAGGAAACTTGGATAATTATATGAACTTTAAACGATTGGAAGCTGTTGCTCGTAGGATAATAAAGAATCATGAAGGAAATTTTGTTCAGGTCTGAGCTCGACCACCCCGATTTCATCGGTTTGGAAGAGTATTAAAATCATTCGAAATATCTCTTCCTCTCCTAGCCATCCTACTTTGGTGGGTCCTTGGACATATCAACTTCTGGAAAAGATCGCTCCCTCATCTGTTAATTGTGAGAAAAAAAATTCGCCCACATTACAAAGAGACAATTTCATGGACACACCATTCGATCTACACGAATTAGAGAGGGTAATGAAGACGAACTCTAATACCTCCCCAGGAATGGATAATATCCAATATTCAATGCTAGCAAACTTACCTATACTTGCGAAAAAATACCTTCTCGATATATATAATCAAATATGGAGATTCCTAAAAGTTGGAAAAATTACATGATAGTTCCCATATTGAAGCCCGGAAAGAAAACATCATGTGTGGACTCATACCGGCCAATTTCTCTGAGCTCCTGCGTTTTAAAAACTTTCGAACGGCTAATTAAATATAGATTGGAATGGTGGTTGGAAAATACCAATAAGTTCCCGAATAGTCAATACGGCTTTCGAAAAGGTTTCTTCACATATGACGGTATCGCTCATCTAGTGTTAAATATTCAGATAGCATTTACAAAGGGCGATACACTGACAGCCTTATTCGCAGATATCAAAGGTGCCTATGACAATACAGTTTTGAGCGTTTTGGAGCGGGAAATGGTCGAGTTGGGGTTGTCCAGAAGATTTGCTTGCTTCATCACTAATCTTTATTCTGATAGAAGAATCTACATCAGAGTTGGTCAAGAAATTATAGGTCCCAGATTGACTTCTTTGGGATTGCCCCAAGGCTCCATATTATCCCCAATATTATTCACCATCTTATATCATAGACTGAAGGCGAGCATCAACAACCCTAATATTGGTGTCATACAATTTGCGGATGATATATGCTTATACTCAGTGGGAAAAAATATCGACAGTACCGAGATGTCCCTTCAAGAGGCAATTGTGCCATTTAATGAATTTTTACACGACAAAGGACATGAACTAGCATCAGACAAATCGAAGGTATGTACCTTTACAAGGAAAAGAATTAACCTTCTCAACATGGTTACATTCGGCACAACCCAGATCCCTCACAAAACAACAGTAAAATTTCTAGGAATTCACCTTGACACAAAATTAAGTTGGAAATCACATATAACACATATCATGCAACGTACAGAAAAAAGTCTACAACTTTTGAGATATATATGTCGAAATAAGTGGGGAGCAGACCAAAAAACCGCACTGTTATTCTACAGATCTTTCGTCCGCTCGATTATTGACTACGGCTCTATATTTTACGGAGAATCAACCGAAACGCATGTGAGAAAGCTTGACGTACTTGACAGCATAAAGCCCTTAAAATATGTTTCGGATATCTGAGAAGCACTCCAAACATTGTCGTTCTGGCGGAAGCGGGAGAGCTTCCCTTGAGTATACGTAGGGAATACCTGGCAGGGAAATTCATTTTAAAAAAACTGAGTATGTCTGCAGATATCATTAGATTTAGATTAGATTAGAGGAGGGGCGACACATCAAAACCGACCTTGCGAGCACCTTGACCTTAAGATCTATTGTGCATCCCCGCGCTGTTTACCAGTCGGGCAGCAAAGTCTCAATGAACTTCACCACCTTTCTGGGGGCCACATCCATTACTTGTTCAGGCTTTAGGAACCAGGAGCCAAGATGCCGTAACCGTTTCTGGTGGACAGCTTCACACTCACATAGTAGGTGACTGGCTGTCTCGGTGGCTTCCTGACAGAAGCGACATGTACTATCGGGCGCCTTTCCCATGTTTTTTAAGTGATACCTCACGGGACAGTGCCCAGTGAGAGCGCCCGTCAATTTCCTCAGTTCCAATTTGCTGAGTGAGAGGACTTTTTTGGTCCAGCTCGTCGAGTGAGAGAGAAGTAACTTAGCTTGCCTTTGACCATTGGTCGTGCGCCAGGACATGAGCTTCCTCTTTTGTTCCCAGTCCTTAATAGCCATTGCTTGATGGCTGGCTGGGAAGACGCAAAACGGTTCAGGTCCAGTAAAGGGGGTTGTCTCTCCTTCCCTGGCCAGTTGGTCAGCCGCTTCATTGCCGTGAATCCCGGAGTGACCAGGCACCCAGATGAGGTTGACCTGGTTCTTTTCTCCGAGTAGGTTAAGTGACGTCTTGCATTCCCAGACCAGCTTTGACTTTACTTGTGGAGAGTCAAGCGCTAGCAGGGCTGCTCTGCTGTCAGATGCTATATATATTTCTTTTCTTTGGTAGTTGCGTTCGGCACAGAGCGCAACGCACTCCCTTATAGCAAGTGTCTCTGCCTGAAAAACCGAAGGACAGAGACCCATTGGTATGGCTAATTGGGTTGAGGGGCCGTAAACACCGGCTCCGACTCGTCCGTCTTCAGTTTTCGAGCCATCAGTATAAAATACCCTCTGGGGAAAACTAATTCTTTATTAGCCCATTGGTCACGACTTGGGAGTGTCGTGGTGAAGTTTTTCTGAAACTCATGTCCCAAAGGAAGGTTGTCTGTGACCACATCCTGAAGCTCCTTACACTCATTTAGAATGCGAAGGTGCCCTGTGTAGTCTCCAGTTTTCAGCTCCCGCTCCCTTGCCACCCGGAGAGCCCATCTGGCCGCCTCGCTTTCCAGAAAAATCTCTAGAGGAGGCAGGTCCAGGATGACTTGCAGGGCAGCAGTTGGGCAGGAACGAGATGCGCCTGTTATGGACAGGCACGCTGTTCTTTGTAGTTTTCCTAGGGCTAGTTGACCCGAAACTAGTTTTGCTCTTGGCCACCAAACGAGAGCCGCATAGCTCACGATTGGCCGGACAATGGATTTGTAAATCCAATTCGTTAGTTCAGGTTTTAACCCCCACGTACTTCCGACCATCCTCTGGCACGTGAAGAGAGCTCTCTGGCCCTTGCTGATCACAGCCTCAAGGTGAAGGCTCCAGGAGAGTTTTTGGTCGAAGATCACACCAAGATATTTGGTGTGGTTCGTTGGGATTAGGGTGGTCCCGTTCATGGTAATTTTTTTGAGAGAGAGTTTTTTCCTCCTGGTGAATGGCAATAATATCGTCTTTTTGGGATTTATATTGAGACCTTCTCGGATACACCACTCGTGAGTTAAGGTTAGGGCAGTTTGCATTCGATCACTAATTGTGACGTCATGCTTACCCCGAACCATTATCACAAGGTCATCTGCATAACCGCAGATCTCAAAACCCGCACTTGTAAGTGTTTTTAGAAGATCGCCAACGACCAGTGACCACAAGAGTGGCGATAAGCAGCCCCCTTGTGGGCACCCGTCTACGGGCGTCGCAGTAACTGAAGCTGCGCCTAGTTGCATATTGATTATCCGGCTGCTCAGCGAAGCCATAATCCAAGCAACCGTTGCCGATTCCACTCCTCTCTTAACCAGCGCACGGTGGATGGACTGCCTTGGCGTATTCGAGAACGCGCCTTCTATGTCAATAAAAGCGCAGAGAGCAACCTCTTTGTACTCTATGGCCTTTTCCAGTTTCCTGGTGAGGCCATGGAGAGCTGAAATCGTTGATTTCCCTGCTTGATATGCATACTGATCTTTGTGTAGAGGAAACTTAGAAAGTAGTCCCGCTCTAATATCTTGATCAATTATCTTCTCCATCGCTTTCAGGAGAAAGGAGGAGAGGCTGATGGGGCGGAATGATTTTTCATCAGTCCCTGGCCGTTTGCCAGCCTTGGGAATGAAGCTCACTCTCACGTCCCGCCAGCAGTCAGGGATGTATCCCCAGGTGAAGCTCTGTCGAAAGAGATCCACGAGGTCCGGGAGTATGACCTGCAGTCCCCTCTGAAGCAGTACCGGGTAGATGCCATCCCCACCTGGAGATTTGTATGGTTTGAAGGATTCGATTGCCCATCGAATCCTTTCTTTTGTGAAGAGTTTTGCAGCAATCTTTCTGGCTCCTCGTCTGGGTGCCGAGACATCCTGATTTGGTTTGTTGCCCAGAAAGATTCGGGAGCCTGGAAAGTGAGTCTCTAGCATGAGTGACAACGTCTCGTCATCTGTGCCAGTCATCTCACCATCCATCCCCCTTAGCTGCCCTAGACCATTACTATGGTCTTTTGATAAGACCTTATGTAGTCTGGCGGCATTTGGCGTGTCCTCAATGTTCTGGCAAAAGGTACGCCACGACTTCCGCTTGGAATTGCGCAGTTCTTTACTATATTCAGTCGTTGCTGCTCTATATGCAGTCTTGTCTTCCAGCGTCCTAGATTTAGACCATTTATTATATAGTGTGCGGGCTTTCTTACGTAGCTTTGCAAGGTTAGAGTTCCACCAGGGCACGTCCCTGCCGGATGTCGACCGCTTGAGCGGACAGCTATCCTCATAAGCCGTTAGAATCCGGCTTCAGAGGTGTTCCGCAGCCAGGTCTATGCCATCTACAGAGTCCATGCCCCTGACCCCCGAGAGCTCTCCGTTGCCCTCCAGCAGACAGCGATAAAGCTCCCAGTTGGTCCTTCTAGGATTCCTTTCAGGCTCCTGTGTTATCGGCTCAATGTCGATGTCGAACCGGATTTGTCTGTGGTCAGATAAGGAGGCCTCATCCGAGACATGCCAGTTCGAGATTTTGTGATGTAGGGCTTGGCTAATAAGGGTAAGGTCTAGTACCTCCTCCCTGATTGCATTGCGGAATGTAGGTTCACTACCCCGATTTGCTACTCCCATCCCTTCAGTCATAAGAAAATCAAGTAAATTCTCACCTCTTCTGTTGATATCAGAGCTCGCCCATACTGTGTGGTGTGCATTGCTATCACATCCGATGATGAATTGCATGTTCAGCTTTTTGCAGTAGTTCACCAAATTGACCACCTCCTCGGGTGGGGATGCTTCCTCCTCATGGTGGTAAGTTGAAGCTATGACTACTTTGACGTTACCTCCGGGAAGACGGACATCTATCACTGCTGCTGCAATGTCGCGTTGTATAAATCTGGAGAGAGGCAGATATTGTAAGTTTTTGTTAATGTAGAGTGCTGCTCTAGGTGCCAGCACCCCTTCATGATAGATAAGTTTACCTGACCCATTTGGTAATCCTTTGATCTTGGATCCCATGACCCAAGGCTCCTGTACCAGCATTACGTCTAGGTCTTGTTTAACCAACCTCCAGAGGGCCGCATCTGTAGCAGCCTTGGCATGGTGGAGGTTGATTTGGAGGCACCTAATGGTGTTACTTGCGGTCCTCCCTTGAGTGCTTCCACGGTTTTCCTTTGTTCCGGGGAATGGGTCGCTTGTCGCGCTCCTGCCGGAGTGGAGGCGGCCTTCCATTCCCCGGTTTTTCTGGCTTAAGAGCCTTTGTAATCTTGGGCTCTTCCTCCGCCCTGTTGGAAGTTTGGACTACTTCCATTGGAGCCGGCGTGGCAGTCGCCTGGGCCGACGCCGAGGGTTCTGATTCCGCTAAGGCAGAATCGTGAATCACGGCGCCAGAATCCACAGGTACCGCATCGCCAGCAGCCGCAGAGCTTTGAGCGCTCGGTGGTTTTTTCGTCCAAAACTTGACCTTTCCCAGTCTGTAGTTGACCATGTTCTCTAGCGCTTGTAGAGCAGCTAGGCTTCCATGGTCCAGCGAGAAGACGATCTCTCGGCAGTTTTTCCCTGTGTCCCCTACCTTCAGCACTTTCCACTGAGCGGTGTTCACACTAGGGTTTTGTTTGTCGATGGAGGTCCGTATTTCGTCGACGGTGTACTCCAAGCTATTTGGGAAATAGGCAGTGGCCACCGCCGCACCTGGGATGTTCTTTTCATTCCTGACTTGGACCCTCATGTGGGGGAGTTGCAGCTCCTCTTCTTTGGATTTCACCCAGTCGGCTGTAGCCTGATTATCACAGTTAATCACCATGAAGCCTGGGCGAAATACAACATTGTTGAAGGTGGGGACTATATTGTCCTCACACCCCAGTATAAGACGAGCCAGTCTTTTTTCCAGCTCGGTCATATCCTCTACCGCTAGGTTGCCCTCGGGATGATCGGCCGGAACAAGTCCAACCTTTACTCCCTTGAGCATCCCGCTGTAGGTGGATTTAGGCGGTCTGGTGACAGTTCGAGAGACTGACTTCTGCTGAGACCTGCTTGTGGAGGCAACTCGAGCGTCAGGCAGTCTCTGCGTGCCCTTTCCGCCTTTTTCTTGAGCTGTCGAGGGTCTCGATTGTTCCCGTTTGGGATCAGCTCGAGACCTCGACGGCCCAGGTTGTTGCGTCTTGATCTTCTTCTGCGCATTTTGGTCGGGGGTTGAGTCCTCAGACCTGACCCGCTTCACAGCAGGAGCAGGGTGTAGGGCCTCCCGTTCTGCAATGGTTAGCTTGCAGAGTGTATACGCCTCTTCGTGCGTATGCCCGTTACTCACCAACCATTTGTATCTCTTCCTCTCAGCTTTCCTCAGACGTTGTCTGTTGGACTGCTCTTTAAGCTGAGCCCGCACAGATTCGTCCGAAGAAGTGCCTTCGAGGAGCCGATCTTCATCGGTTATAGCCCCCGCTAAGGAAGCTGTTGTAGATGAAGTTAGAACTGGGGGGTTCTGCACTTCAGGTGTGTTCTCGGTTTGGCCTTCATCAGCCTGAACCAGATTAATCTCCATGGGAATCTCAGTAATAGTGGTTACTGGCGATTCCCCTTATGACTCTTCTTCTGTTTTTGTTTTGTCATCCATTCGAAGTTTCTTTGTCTGCAGGAAATAGTTGGTCCACTGCATCAGAGCCTGTTGATGCAGCAAGGGTAATTAAACCTGGGGTCCCCCGGTACCATGAGTTCGCATACTAGCGACCAGCCCACCCGCTGGCCACGCAGCCCTCGGCGTATGCTGTTCCACCATTGGCTTGGGGGGGATTGTTCGGAGCAAACCATAAAGGCTACTCGGGCGGATCCCCACCGCGCCAAAGCACTCCCTGCAGAGACATGACCTAACAGGGAGGCTTGTGGATCAGTCTTAGTCTTCGCCACTCGTCTTGGACCTTATCGACATGGGTGACCCTGCCGGAACTGTGTTCCGTCGACATCGCCCCAAGATTCATTGTAGTTACTTAAGCCCTCACACCAACGTCAAGGTGCCGATCCCAGAGAGGGATATATGCAGATATCATAGAAAAAGTTCATAATATATTTTTGCTATCCCTCACCAGCAGATATTGGAGTGTCAAAAAAGACCGGACACTGATTACAAGCTATAATCAGGTTTATAAATATAGGGACAAAATCCATACTGGAAATAAATTAAACATGTATACGCTAGATTACAACACTTTGAGACCTGTACAAACTATACATGTTCCAGAGTACGGCGCAAATGAGGTGAAAAATATCTTCTCCCAAGTTATAAATTCCGACTACAAGCAGTTTGCCCAAATATATACAGACGCATCTATCCAGTCAGGCAAGGTAGGATGCGCGATTTATTCCGCTCGTCAGAATGAGAAAATACAATACAGACTTGGCGAACATTTCTCCATATTCTCAGCAGAACTATTGGCAATCTGGAAAGCATTAGAATTTATTGAAGAACAATATAAGGAAACGCCCAATATAATAATCATAACGGATACTCTGAGCTCCTTGAAAAGTCTGAAAAACGGCAACTTTACTTCACATTTTTCCTATATTCATTATAACATTCTAAAAAGCTTATATAACTTGGAAAGAAGGGGTTTCAACGTGAAATTTCTTTGGGTGAAAGCCCACGTTGGGATTACAGGAAATGAATTAGCTGACGACTTGGCAAAGGAGTCGGCCAATTTAAACTACATAAGCGATTTCCCTTACGTCGTGTCGGATTTTTTTACGCCCTGCAAAAAATACTATCTTAAGGAATGGGCAGCTAGTTTTTGTCGAAGTTCTACTGGTCATCATTATAAAACTATTGAAAATTCCCCTCCAAAAAATAACTGGTTTAAAGGCTTATCCCAATATACAGAAACAAACGACATCAACATCAACGACAGAGATTTTATAAGAGTGATTTCAAGGCTGCGTAGCGGACATTCGATATCGCCGGAGTACCTATATAGGATTAAAAAAAAGACGACCCTAATAATTGTGTATGTGGTCTATTAGGCACCATACAGCATTGCATCATGGAATGCAGAATTGACGAAGACGATAGATTGGATCTGTGCAAAAGAGTGTATGACATAACGGGAATTTATCAGCCCTATAGTCTTGAACAATTATTGAGCCTGAGAAATTTGGGTGTGTATTGTTTCCTATATTTTTACATACGAAAATCACGACTCCAAGTGTGAAGTGAATGAGAGTAGATAGTTTAAAGGAAATTTGAAAAATAGTGGAAGGTTTTGGTAGGTTGGAGGTTGTGAGTGTACCCTTGTTGTTTCCTGTGTGGTTAACCTGTCTATCCGAGGCTTGACTCAGTTTGTCTATGAAGAGAAAAACGCTCTGATGAGCCCCACTACGTAACTGTGTCCCTGTCTTTCCTTTGTTTTGACGATTTGACTGATCAGGTTAGTTGGTTGGATTGTTTCCGGTGGTGATGTAATGCGGAAAGGTAATAAATCAGATGGCTAATGCTGTAAAGGCAAGCCAACATCCCTCAAAATAAAAAAAAAAATAAAAAAAACATATTTTATTAATATCTATACCACAACAACCATATTTCAATTCATTCAAGTTTGAGAAAAACAGTTCTGAGAATAAAAAAATGAAAATTTAACCCAAGACCTAGGAATATTTTGAAATCTGATAACTCAGAACCCCAATATTCATTCACATTCAAATTCAAATGTTGTGAGTCGAAGAAAATTTATATTTCAGAAATAGCTATAGAAAAAAATATCAATGAAAAACTAGCTTTTTTTCGGCACTTTTCCAAATGAAAAAGCATATTTTTGGCATTTTCTGAACGAAAAACTAGCATATTTTGCTATGAGACACAATGCGAACGAATATTTGCATCGCATGAGAATCACACTTGAGATATCTTTATTCATCGTCAAAATGTCGAGAATTTTTCTTCCACATTTCGTTAACAAAGCGATATCACAAAATTACTAGGTTTTGGACGCATATGCGACATCACAATGAAGATTTTATTTCACGTTGAAAATGTAACTCCACAAGAGTGTCAGGCGATGTAACGTGTTTGCTGGGTTAGTTCAATAGATTTGAAACAGGCATTCTTTCAGATTCCTTCGGATGAAGAATCCAAAATTAAAACAACTTTCGCTGTTCCAGGCAGAGGCCTATTTTGTTTCAACGTCCTACCGTTTGATCTCAATTGTGCTTGTCAAGCAATGGTGAGACTTATGGATATGGCCATTGGTCCATCTTTAGAGCCTTATGTGTTCTATTATGTCGATGACATAATCCTTTGCACCCCTACTTTTGAAATGCACCTTGCTGTCCTTAGAAAACTATTTCACTGCCAGAAAGAGGCAAATCTAACGGTTAACCTAGATAAATGCAAGTTCTGTAGGCCTCCCTTGAATTTTTTTAGGATTTGTGGTGGATGCGAACGGTCTAAGAACTGATCCTTCTAAGGTTCAAGCCATCTTGGATTATCCCACCCGAAAAATACTACCCAAATCAGGCGTTTGATCGGGTTAATTGGTTATTACCGCCGGTTTTTAAGAGATTTTGCTTCAGTAAGTAGTCCAATTACTGATTTGTTAAAGGGTAGGAAGAAAGGACAACCCATTGTGTGGACAGACGAGGCAGATGAGGCCTTCCATAAAATAAAGTCTTTGTTGACTTTAGCTCCCATATTGGCAAGCCCAGATTTTTCGAAGCCATTTTGTCTTGCTTGTGATGCTAGCGATAACGGTGTTGGAGCAGTATTGTTTCAGGAGGAGGACGGATTGGAACATCCAGTTGCTTACTTCAGTAAGGTTTTAAATAAAAGTCAACGCAACTATTCAACCACCGAGAAGGAACTTCTAGCCATATAGTACGAGAGCTAGTGAACCTTTTGAGTAACGGTTTGCCTGTAAGGCTAGAAATTTTTATAGTGATAGTTCCTAGCATGCTAAGGACGGAAATCATCGCCTGGCACCCCTCACCCCTGCACGTCATCAAGATCTTTGAAAGTGTTAAAAAAATAAAAAAAATAAACTTGTTCCTGTAAGCTTGAAACTTTCATACGATTTTGTTCGTTCATTGTGAAGTTCAAAAAAAACTTGACAGGCGATTTCGACGAGCACAAGTACCTGCCAGGCGACTCGAAAAGGGTGTAAAATACGAACAAAAATGAACTTTTTTAAGTAAGGCTGAAATTTATATATGTGTTCGTCTGAGGGAATGAAAAAATAAGTTTTATTATTAATCTTCATCATCATCTGATATGTTATCATTAATTTTTCATCATATAGTACAGTCGTTTCAAGCGTAGTACACTGTGTCTTAAATTGGTTGAGACCGCATTATATCTCAGCTATTATTGAAAATAGAGTCATGCGGTTTTCGAAACCCTGTGTCACTCTTTTGTAAAACTTTTAAGTCCACAAACAGAAATATTCCATCTTCTTTTGTTTCTGGAATACAGTGCGAAAATGATAATGTTCACTTTTTGAAGATGAAGATTATTTCTCGGGCTCTGCATAAGAAAGAAAAAAAATTAAAACTTATAATGATATTTTTACGTAGAAGTCAGTGGCGTAGCTAAACATTTTTTCAAAGCATTGTTTTTGAGATTGAATTGGAACGGAATGAAATTTTTCATATGGAACACCATGTTTATTTTAACGTCAAACTGTATCACGACCTATGCTTCAATAAATTTCAGTTGAAAAAAATATCCCACGCATTTAATCAATATTCACAAGCATTTAATCATTACTTTTTCAAAAAGCCATGTGATCTAAACCCATTTATTTTATCCTATTTTGAACATAATTTCAAAATATCAACTGAAAAATGGTTTTTTGATGCATGTGTGGAAGAATTCATGTCTTACTTTTAAAAAAACAAACAGAAATACAGTAGGCGCTTGATGCCGGATTATCGGAAATGCCGGATTATCGAATTTGTACAGGAAAAAAAGCTAATTTCATATGATTTTCACTACTATTCAACTTTCGCAAAATAAGACCGCTATTTTGTCAAGGGACGCTATGAAACAAGAGAAAACAAATACGTGACATCACTGTCGAGGTTAGGTCCGGACTGCCGAGCGGGAAAAACTACTCTCGGTGATCCGGCGTTCAGCTGTATAAAATGCCGGATTATAGAGCGGGTTACCTGGGTCCCAAAGTGCCGGACTACCGAGCGTACCGGATTGGCAAGCGCTGGATTATCGAGCGACGACTGTATACATTTTACGGATGGTTGACGCTCAAATTTATTAAAGGTAAGGTTGTGATACATCGATGTATTCAGAAAAAAATGAGAAGATTTGACGTTAAAACATACGAGGTGTTCCATTTGAAATATTTCAAGTTTGAGCTATATCTTAAAAACATTTATTAGATAAAAATTTTAAGCTACGCCACTGACTTCTACGTAAAAACATTATTATAAACATTTTCATACTTTTTTTTTCTTATACAGGGCCCGAGAAATAATAATGTAGTATTTCCCGCCCCGTATGTTGCTGACGTGGCGTCATGACTGTAACCCCACCGGGTCAACAGCGAAGCTAGTACGACGAGCGACGAGGCCCGAGGCGGAACTCAACAGTTAGTAAAGCATGAGCAAGCGGAAGCGGAATATACCTCTCGGTCATCAGCACATACAACAACGTGCAGACGCACCGGTATATAACACACGACAACATACATATAATTATCCTTACCTACGTACGGACAATTGTATTCTTTCAGTGAATAAACGTATTTACAAAACTTAGGTGTTTACGTACTACGTGTACCTCGTAATCCTACATTGGCGACGAGGATAAAAGACATTTCTTTTCGAACTGTGTTAACGAAAATTGACAATGGCGGAAAGTGATAGTGAAGTGTACAAGAAGTTTCGTTTCGACAGGTTCGAACCCGAAACAGAACAGTGGGACTACTATTTACAGAGATTCGAACTGGAACTAGAAATGAATGGATTGATGGCTGCAGAGAAAGCTGAAATAAGAAGAAATTTGCTGATATCAAAGGTGGGACCACACATTTTTAAAATTTTATCGGACTATTTCAAGCCTGCAAAATTAACTACAAAGACGTATAAAGAACTGATTGAAGTGTTTAACCGATTCTATGGTAAAAAGGTGTATATCTTTGCTGAAAGAATTAACTTTGCCGGGTGTATTCGAAAAGACTGTGAAACCATCACCGAATATTCAAACCGTCTACGAGCTGCAGCAGGTGATTGCAGTTTCGGTACAAGCTTGAACGAATGGCTTCGCGACCAATTAATATTTGGAGTGAACCATCGTGAGTGGCAAGAGTAAATAATTCAAAAACATACAAAAAACGATACAACCTTCGAAGAGGTATAGTTCGTTTCAAAATGATTGGCATCTCGGGCGGCTGTGGAATCTCGAAAATATGTTGGTAATATCCCATCAGTAACTTTTGAGTTCTAGGATTTAGGTTGGTGTTGATTAAAAACACTAACTTTTGACGTTTCAGAGTTTGAATTAACCTCCTGAATATAGGATTTCGAATTTATTTCTGTATGCTCATGTTCTTGATTAAATCGACAAATTAGTTTTGGATTTGAATTATTATTACTGAATTGAAAATGGCTGGAATTCTTCAAGATACCTCTGTCCTCGCCCAACTATAAGGGAACGTGAAGTAGTTTATCGTCGGTACTGCGAGTTTTTCAACAATTCAGCAGGTATTTCTGCCAGTATTAATCGCGTTTTGCTAGTTATTCAGGTAACAATCATTTACTTTTTCGAGGTGTTCTCTGATAAATAATAAACGAGTCTCAAATTTTCAGTTTTCACCTAGACCTGTCAGATGAATTTGGGAGAAAAGAGAAGGCAGTCATGAGTGAGCAGTGGATGGAAATCTATTCCACATGATTCAAAAAGACATTATTCGACGTATTATTTCTAAAATAAAAAGCAATGAATTAATCAGTTTGTTGTTTTTGAACTGCCTGAAAAGTAACTGAAATTTAATCAAAATCAATTTGGTATATTATTTAATGAATCATGAAATGGACAGAACATATTAATAAATACAAATAAGTGATCTATTTTATAGCATTTCACACTTCAAATGATTCACAATTTGTCAACAAATATTTTCTATTTGTTTCAACAACTTTGTTATGAAATTGTAAAGTCAGGTCAGCTTTATACTTTTTGTTCCACCATACTCAGGAAAAATAACACAGGGCTGAATTTTCGATAGTCATATCAAGAATGAAAAGATTGCTGAAGGGTTTTCATAGAGAACGAACTTTTATCGTTGATAAAGTCTTAATTATTTAATGAATGATATCTCTACATTGGAGTTCCTCGAAATCCTGCAAGATTTCATATTGAAGCATTCCACGCTATTTTCATCATCAATCCTGAATTCCCATGCTTGATCTACAGCGAAATTGTGTGGGTGTGTACATTTTAGTCATCATCTATCTCAGCCTGTTTCTCTTTTGCAATTGAAGCTAAGTTTGAAGATTTTTCAATACAACAATGATAAAAAATATTATAATCTCACAAAAATTCTTCAAATTCATTTGTCTTGAAAATATATTCAATCATTTTATAGGTTATATTGATGTATTTCTATCTATGATGAACACAGAGAAATTTTTAGTAACTTTTTGTAACTAGAAGTAAAGCCCCGGCTGGAATTCCATGGCTTGCTCTGACGACAATCATTTTGAAACGGACTATAGAAGCAACTGCTATTCTTTTGGAGCAAGCGTCGATCCAGTCGAAACAGTTGAATAGTTTGCATCTAAATACTCAGAAAGTGGACAATAGTGTAAACCGCGTAAATAAGGGTGGAAGATCCAGAAACGAAAAGACATTTTCAAAAAGTGCGAGATCGAATGCGCGATTGAAACAAACGGAGTTAAATCCACATACTGACTGTCTTTTTTGTGGCGATTCTAAACATCGACAAAAAAATTGCCCGGCCTATGAAAAGACCTGTAGCAGCTGAAGCGAAAAAAATCATTTTTCTCGTGTGTGCATAATAAGCGGAAGCGCTATAGTTCGACAAAACACTAAACAGTTGAAGGACGAGGGGCGTTCAAAACGTTCTACACGTTGCGTCCGCGACGATAAGTCTGAACAATCATCAACAACAGCTAGTGAAAGTGAAACAGACTCTGAATCGGAAAACGACAGCTTAGTTGTACGAAATGTCAGCAAAATCGGTTCAGCAACTAAAATAATTTTACCAGTACGTATAAATGAAATCAAAATTGACATGTTATACGATTCAGGCAGTGTGCATTCAGTATTAGGAAAGACAATGTGGAAGAAACTGGGAAAACCACATCTATCAAAGGCATCCAACTTAATCGGCTATGGAGACAAACCCATAAAAACGTACCGGTGTGAAGTTACCGGCCACTTTTCACGGAGATAGCGGCCGTTTCACCAGTGGCGTCGGGTGAAATAAAATGTATCACAACTTTTTACTGGAACCAAGTAGCGATCTGAAATTCATAAGATATCTTTTTCGAGTAATTTCCAATATTATACCAAAAAATTAAATTTTTTTTCACTCGGAACAATAAAAAAAAACCCTCGAAAAAAAAAATATGATTAATTAGAAATAACCGAAGAAAATGGCCTCTACAGATGAAACTCACAGAATAAGTTTTTTATGATGTGAAGAACTAGTGTTATCAATTTCATTTCCTTCGGAAGGGGCTGAGGGGTGGAAATCGACACCGCCTCCAACAATCCTATTGTCATCAGGGAAATACCGAAGAAAATGGCCTCTACGAATGAAACTTTCAGGAAACGTTTATTATGATCTAAGAAACGAGTGATATCAATTTCGTTTCTATCGGAATGGGCTGAGGGGTGGAAATCGACACCGCCGCCTCCCACAAACCTATTATCATCAGGGAAATACCGAAGAAAATGGCCCCTACAGATGAAACTCACAGAATAGGTTCTTTATGATCTGGAGAACCAGTGTTATTAATTTCATTTCCTTCGGAAGGGGCTGAGGGGTGGATATCGACACCGCCGCCTCCAACAATCATATTGTCATCAGGGAAATACCGAAGAAAACGGCCTCTACAAATGAAACTTTCAGGAAACGTTTATTATGATCTGGGGAACGAGTGATATCAATTTCAACTCCTTCGGAAGGGGCTGAGGGGTGGAAATCGACACCGCCTCCAACAATCCTATTGTCATCAAGGAAATACCGAAGAAAATGGCCTCTACAGATGAAACTAACAGAATAGGTTCTTTATACTCTGAAGAACCAGTATTATTAATTTCATTTCCTTCGGAAGGGGCTGAGGGGTGGATATCGACACCGCCGCCTCCAACAATCATATTGTCATCAGGAAAATACCGAAGAAAATGGCCTCTACAAATGAAACTTTCAGGAAACATTTATTATGATCTAAGGAACGAGTGATATCAATTTCATTTCCTTCGGAAGGGGCTGAGGGGTGGAAATCGACACCGCCTCCAACAATCCTATTATCATCAGGGAAATACCGAAGAAAATGGCCTCTACAGATGAAACTCACAGAATAGGTTCTTTATGATCTGAAGAACCAGTGTTATTAATTTCATTTCCTTCGGAAGGGGCTGAGGGGTGGATATCGACACCGCCGCCTCCAACGATCATATTATCATCAGGGAAACACCGAAGAAAATGGCCTCTACAGATGAAACTCACAGAATAAGTTTTTTATGATCTGAAGAACGAGTATTATTAATTTCATTTCCTTCGGAAGGGGCTGAGGGGTGGATATCGACACCGCCGCCTGCAACAATCATATTGTCATCAGGGAAATACCGAAGAAAATGGCCTCTACAGATAAAACTCACAGAATAGGTTCTTTATGATCTGAAGAACCAGTGTTATTAATTTCATTTCCTTCGGAAGGGGCTGAGGGGTGGATATCGACACCGCCGCCTCCAACAATCATATTGTCATCAGGGAAATACCGAAGAAAATGGCCTCTACAAATGAAACTCTCAGGAAACGTTTATTATGATCTAAGAAACGAGTGATATCAATTTCATTTCCTTCGGAAGGGGCTGAGGGGTGGAAATCGACACCGCCGCCTCCCACAAACCTATTATCATCAGGGAAATACCGAAGAAAATGGCCTCTACAGATGAAACTCACAGAATAAGTTCTTTATGATCTGAAGAACCAGTGTTATTAATTTCATTTTCTTCGGAAGGGGCTGAGGGGTGGAAATCGACACCGCCGCCTCCCACAAACCTATTATCATCAGGGAAATACCGAAGAAAATGGCCTCTACAGATGAAACTCACAGAATAGGTTCTTTATGATCTGAAGAACCAGTGTTATTAATTTCATTTCCTTCGGAAGGGGCTGAGGGGTGGAAATCGACACCGCCGCCTCTAACAATCCTATTATCATCAGCGAAATACCGAAGAAAATGGCCTCTACAGATGAAACTCACAGAATAGGTTCTTTATGATCTGAAGAACCAGTGTTATTAATTTCATTTCCTTCGGAAGGGGCTGAGGGGTGGAAATCGACACCGCCTCCAACAATCCTATTGTCATCAGGGAAATACCGAAGAAAATGGCCTCTACAGATGAAACTCACAGAATAGGTTCTTTATGATCTGAAGAACCAGTATTATTAATTTCATTTCCCTCGGAAGGGGCTGAGGGGTGGAAATCGACACCGCCGCCACCAACAATCCTATTATCATCAGGGAAATACCGAAGAAAATGGCCTCTATAGATGGAACTCACAGAATAGGTTCTTTATGATGTGAAGAACCAGTGTTATTAATTTCATTGCCTTCGGAAGGGGCTGAAGGGTGGAAATCGACACCGCCGCCTCCAACAATCCTATTATCATCAGGGAAATACCGAAGAAAATGGCCTCTACAGATGAAACTCACAGAATAGGTTCTTTATGATCTGAAGAACCAGTATTATTAATTTCATTTCCTTCGGAAGGGGCTGAGGGGTGGAAATCGACACCGCCTTCAACAATCCTATTGGCATCAGGAAAATACCGAAGAAAATGGCCTCTACAGATGAAACTCACAGAATAGGTTCTTTATGATCTGAAGAACCAGTGTCGCTCGTTTTCGAACTTCGCATTCGTGTTGGAATAGGAGCTCATTCTGCAACTTGTTTCAGAATATACTATTAATATTTATATTTACAAATATTCGAAATATATTCTCACATGTATCTTAATATTCAAAGCTCATTTGTAGAGGCCATTTTCTTCGGTAATTCCCTGATCACAATATGATTGTTGGAGGCGGCGGTGTCGATATCCACCCCTCAGCCCCTTCCGAAGGAAATGAAATAATAAAACTGGTTCTTCAGATCATAAAGAACCTATTCTGTGAGTTTCATTTGTAGAGGCCATTTTCTTCGGTATTTCCCTGATCACAATATGATTGTTGGAGGCGGCGGTGTCGATATCCTCCCCTCAGCCCCTTCCGAAGGAAATGAAATTAATAACACTGGTTCTTCAGATCATAAAGAACCTATTCTGTGAGTTTCATTTGTAGAGGCCATTTTCTTCGGTATTTCCCTGATGACAATATGATTGTTGGAGGCGGCGGTGTCGATTTCCACCCCTCAGCCCCTTCCGAAGGAAATGAAATTGATATCACTCGTTCCTCAGATCATAATAAACGATTCCTGAGAGTTTCATTTGTAGAGGCCATTTTCTTCGGTATTTTCCTGATGACAATATGATTGTTGGAGGCGGCGGTGTCGATATCCACCCCTCAGCCCCTTCCGAAGGAAATGAAATTAATAATACTGGTTCTTCAGATCATTATAAACGTTTCCTGAAAGTTTCATTTGTAGAGGCCGTTTTCTTCGGTATTTCCCTGATGACAATAGGATTGTTGGAGGCGGTGTCGATTTCCACCCCTCAGCCCCTTCCGAAGGAGTTGAAATTGATATCACTCGTTCCTTAGATCATAATAAACGTTTCCTGAAAGTTTCATTTGTAGAGGCCATTTTATTCGGTATTTCCCTGATGACAATATGATTGTTGGAGGCGGCGGTGATGATAACCACCCCTCAGCTCCTTCCGAAGGAAATTAATAACACTGGTTCTTCAGATCATAAAGAACCTATTCTGTGAGTTTCATCTGTAGAGGCCATTTTTGATAATAGGTTTGTGGGAGGCGGCGGTGTCGATTTCCACCCCTCAGCCCCTTCCGACGGAAATGAAATTGATATCACTCGTTTCTTAAATCATAATAAACGTTTCCTGAGAGTTTCATTTGTAGAGGCCATTTTCTTCGGTATTTCCCTGAAGACAATATGATTGTTGGAGGCGGCGGTGTCGATATCCACCTCCCAGCCCCTTCCGAAGGAAATGAAATTTATAACACTGGTTCTTCAGATCATAAAGAACCTATTCTGTGACTTTCATCTGTAGAGGCCATTTTCTTCGGTATTTCTCTGATGATAATAGGTTTGTGAGAGGCGGCGGTGTCGATTTCCACCCTTCAGCCCCCTCCGAAGAAAATGAAATTGATAACACTGGTTTTTCAGATCATGAAGAACCTACTCTGTGAGTTTCATCTGTAGAGGCCATTTTCCTCGGTATTTCCCTGATGACAATAGGATTGTTGGAGGCGGTGTCGATATCCACCCCTCAGCCCCTTCCAAAGGAAATGAAATTAATAATACTGGTTCTTCAGATCATAAAGAACCTATTCTGTGAGTTTCATCTGTAGAGACCATTTTCTTCGGTATTTCTCTGATGATAATAGGTTTGTGGGAGGCGGCGGTTCCGATTTCCACCCCTCAGCCCCTTTCGAAGGAAATGAAATTGATAACACTGGTTCTTCAGATCATGAAAAACCTATTCTGTGAGTTTCATCTGTAGAGGCCATTTTCTTCGGTATTTCCTTGATGACAATAGGATTGTTGGAGGCGGTGTCGATATCCACCCCTCAGCCCCTTCCGAAGGAAATGAAATTAATAATACTGGTTCTTCAGATCATAAGAACCTATTCTGTGAGTTTCATCTGTAGAGGCCATTTTCTTCGGTATTTCCCTGATGACAATAGGATTGTTGGAGGCGGTGTCGATTTCCACCCCTCAGCCCCTTCCGAAGGAAATGAAATTAATGGTACTGGTTCTTCAGATCATAATAAACGTTTCCTGAAAGTTTCATTTGTAGAGGCCGTTTTCTTCGGTATTTCCCTGATGACAATAGGGTTGTTGGAGGCGGTGTCGATTTCCACCCCTCAGCCCCTCCCGAAGGAAATGAATAATAACACTGGTTCTTCAGATCATAAAGAACCTATTCTGTGAGTTTCATCTGTAGAGGCCATTTTCTTCGGTATTTCCCTGATCACAATATGATTGTTGGAGGCGGCGGTGTCGATATACACCCCTCAGCCCCTTCCGAAGGAAATGAAATTAATAACACTGGTTCTTCAGATCATAAAGAACTTATTCTGTGAGTATCATTTGTAGAGGCCATTTTCTTCGGTATTTTCCTGATGACAATATGATTGTTGGAGGCGGTGGTGACGATATCCACCCCTCAGCCCCTTCCGAAGGAAATGAAATCAATAATACTGGTTCTTCAGATCATAAAGAACCTATTCTGTGAGTTTCATCTGTAGAAGCTATTTTCTTCGGTATTTCCCTGATGATAATAGGATTGTTGGAGGCGGCGGTGTCGATTTCCACCCCTCAGCCCCTTCCGAAGGAAATGAAATTGATATCACTCGTTCCTCAGATCATAATAAACGATTCCTGAGAGTTGCATTTGTAGAGGCCATTTTCTTCGGTATGTTGGAGGCGGCGGTGTCGATATCCACCCCTCAGCCCCTTCCGAAGGAAATGAAATTAATAATACTGGTTCTTCAGATCATAATAAACGTTTCCTGAAAGTTTCATTCGTAGAGGCCGTTTTCTTCGGTATTTCCCAGATGACAATAGGATTGTTGGAGGCGGTGTCGATTTCCACCCCTCAGCCCCTTCCGAAGGAGTTGAAATTGATATCACTCGTTCCTTAGATCATAATAAACGTTTCCTGAAAGTTTCATTTGTAGAGGCCATTTTATTCGGTATTTCCCTGATGACAATATGATTGTTGGAGGCGGCGGTGTCGATATCCACCCCTCAGCTCCTTCCGAAGGAAATGAAATTAATAATACTGGTTCTTCAGATCATAAAGAACCTATTCTGTGAGTTCCATCTGTAGAGGCCATTTTCTTCGGTATTTCCCTGATGATAATAGGTTTGTGGGAGGCGGCGGTGTCGATTTCCACCCTTCAGCCCCTTCCGAAGGAAATGAAATTGATATCACTCGTTTCTTAGATCATAATAAACGTTTCCTGAGAGTTTCATTCGTAGAGGCCATTTTCTTCGGTATTTCCTTGATGACAATATGATTGTTGGAGGCGGCGGTGTCGATATCCACCCCTCAGCCCCTTCCGAAGGAAATGAAATTAATAACACTGGTTCTTCAGATTATAAAGAACCTATTCTGTGAGTTTCATCTGTAGAGGCCATTTTCTTCGGTATTTCTCTGATGATAATAGGTTTGTAGGAGGCGGCGGTGTCGATTTCCACCCTTCAGCCCCTTCCGAAGAAAATGAAATTGATAACACTGGTTCTTCAGATCATGAAGAACTTATTCTGTGAGTTTCATCTGTAGAGGCCATTTTCTTCGGTATTTCCCTGATGACAATAGGATTGTTGGAGGCGGTGTCGATTTCCACCCCTCAGCGCCTTCCGAAGGAGTTGAAATTAATAATACTGGTTCTTCAGATCATAAAGAACCTATTCTGTGAGTATCATTTGTAGAGGCCATTTTCTTCGGTATTTCCCTGATGACAATAGGATTGTTGGAGGCGGTGTCGATTTCCACCCCTCAGCCCCTTCCGAAGGAGTTGAAATTGATATCACTCGTTCCTTAGATCATAATAAACGTTTCCTGAAAGTTTCATTTGTAGAGGCCATTTTATTCGGTATTTCCCTGATGACAATATGATTGTTGGAGGCGGCGGTGTCGATATCCACCCCTCAGCTCCTTCCGAAGGAAATGAAATTAATAACACTGGTTCTTCAGATCATAAAGAACCTATTCTGTGAGTTCCATCTGTAGAGGCCATTTTCTTCGGTATTTCCCTGATGATAATAGGTTTGTGGGAGGCGGCGGTGTCGATTTCAACCCCTCAGCCCATTCCGAAAGAAATGAAATTGATATCACTCGTTTCTTAGATCATAATAAGCGTTTCCTGAAAGTTTCATTCGTAGAGGCCATTTTCTTCGGTATTTCCCTGATGACAATAGGATTGTTGGAGGCGGTGTCGATTTCCACCCCTCAGCCCCTTCCGAAGGAAATGAAATTGATAACATTAGTTCTTCACATAATAAAAAACTTATTTTGTGAGTTTCATCTGTAGAGGCCATTTTCTTCGGTTATTTCTAATTAATCATAATTTTTGGTTTTTTTGAGGGTTTTTTTTATTGTTCCGAGTGAAAAAAAATCTAATTTTTAGGTATAATATTGGAAATTACTCGAAAAAGATATCTTATAAATTTCAGATTGCTACTTGGTTCCAGTAAAAAGTTGTGATACATTTTATTTCACCCGACGCCACTGGTGAAACGGCCGCTATCTCCGTGAAAAGTGGCCGCTAACTTCACACCGGTTAAAAACGTTAGGGAAAACAATTTTCGCAGTAAAAGCTTTCGATAAGAAGTTAAAATTACCACTTTACGTTACAAAACAAGATGATGTTCCGCTTTTTGGGTTGGATTGGTGTCTGGCTTTTGACTTACCTCTGCCACCAGGCGCCAAAGTCTGTAACGTTAGGTCGGAAAATAGAGAAAACACGATTGTTCCAGAGATGAATGAGGGGAGGAAGACAATCAAGATCATTTAGTCGAGAATTTATTGAAAGAATTTCCTTCACTTTTTGAAGAAAAACTGGGTACTATACGAGGACATAAAGCAGGGATATATATATATATATATATATATATATATATATATATATATATATATTCTTATGAAAAAGAGAGCTAAAATAATACAATAAATGTTGAAACAAAAAGTACCTAAGCTGAGGTAAAAAAAGAACGGGGTATCATAACATTCTTTGTATGATACTATAGAATCATACGATACTATCAACACTTGTATCATATGATACTATACAGCCAGGGGAAAAAACCTCAGCCGAAAAAACCTGCCTCCCCGTAAACAAAATAACATAAAATATCAGGAAAATCTTGAAAGACATCAGTGTGATCATCTTTATGATATCCGTCGATGGTCTCGGATACACAGATTCTTCCCAAAACGACTCGTAATTCTTAATCTGAAATGTAAAAAGACAGAAGCAGAAAAGAAACCAATTGTTCAGAATAAATCGAAGGCACTACTTTAAAAAACATCAACATTAAGATTTCTTGGCCAAATAATGTTCGGAGATTTATAAATATTTATGACAGAAATGTCACAAAATTTGAAAGAAATGAAAAAAAAACTCCATCAATTTCCCCTTTCCGAATCTGTTGAAAGTTACGTAACTGATAATTTTTCAATATAACAAGCTAAACTTGTAAAAAATCAATTAATACATAACCTTTGGGGATAGTCCAGATAACGTCCACTAAAAATATGAATTTTTCCTTTAACAGATGATGAGAAAATGCTCTAAAATACCCGAATCCGAAGTATTTTCGGAGAATACGCAGTAGTTCTCGAAAAAATCAATATTGAAAATGCATAATTTCGTTAAGAATTTGAATTAGAACTGTCATGGTTGCACGTAAAATTTGTGGATTTTGTGAACATAGATTGTCCATAGACGTCACTGGTCTTGGCACAGACAAAGTCGCCAAACATTTCCGCATAATTAACCTCAAACTTACTAAAATTTTTAATATCCAAATTAATTTTAGTAGTGTGAGTAGACGATAACTAACCTAACCTTGTAAAACTTAACTATATAAGACTATATCAGAGCCGTATCCGAGGTAAATGGAGTATTTGCTCCATTATGAGTTTCATTTATTTTTTTCCCGAAAATTACTGTCTCCCTAGAGCTGTAATTGAGACAGTAGTATCCGGAAGTCCTATATGTTCACTGTGCAAAATATTTTTAAAATTGGTGACAGGGCCTATAAAATTTATAAAAACCTATTTTTTTATCAGTCAACAACCATAACCACAGTTAACAATAGTTAGTCAGCTTCTAGATAATCAATTGAGGTTCTGTTGTAGTTTTGATTTCGAGTCAAAAGAGTAGTTAAGGTTTTAAAGTAGCTCAATAGCTTGAAATGGCCAAATTGCTTTGAAAATCTAAAAATTTCCGGGGGAGGACCCCCGGACCCCCCTTAAAGTTTTATCGATGATAAACGATTATCCATTAATTATGAATAATTTTTATTTTAATGAAGTTAAAACAAAAATTATAATTTTTCAGTCATAAGATATTCAGAAATCAAAAACTCATGAATAATGTTACAAGTTCTATAGTTCCATTTCTATGTAAAATATTGAATATGTTTTGACCACCACAATAATTCAAATCTACCGCCAAATATATGTTGAATGACATTCATGATCGGAAATAAGGTGCGGGGATAAAGGAAACGATTCCCAAAATGGCGAATCAGTTGAATCGTATGTCATAATAACCAATTTTGAAAGGCGAAAATATTATATTACCCTTTAGTATTTTGTATCCATATACGTGATAACGACTTCAGGACAACATGAATATCAATCTGAAGCAGTAAAATATCAAAAAAATCCAACGATGGTAAGTGGACGCTAAGTGTACTGCTCCCTAACCTTTCAACTGTCTTCTTTCACGACGATTCTGTTGCCGTGTGGGTTTCTTGCAGAAGAATCTCTTTGATACCATGTTCATCAGCTAATTTGGAGACGTAATCACACTTGTCTTTCGAAATTCTTTCGATATTCAAATTCAAAATCCACAAATTGTTCCTCTCTGGTCGTGAGGGTTTTTTCAAACCAGATACGACCTTCCAGGTGATGATTTTCCGGCACTTCAAATGTTTGAAGACCGCTACGGGATCCCAATGAAAGGCAATCATCTCCCATAGATAAACCAAACATGTTATAACACAAGAAAACAGAATATTTTTCAGGAACAAAAACTAAGACATATTACGAGAATTGTCATTAGCAAGGATACACATAAGTAATGACGTTATTCCTAAAGCATTTCGACCTAGAAACGTTCCTATTGCGTTGCAGGAACAAGTCTCCGCCAAAATCGACAGACTAGTGTTGGAGGGTGTATTGGAACCAGTTAACACCACTTTGACTCCGATTTCCTGGGCTTCGCCGATTGTAGTTGCTTTAAAGTCAAACGGAAAAATCAGAATCTGCGCAGATTTTAAGGTCACCATAAATAAGCATGTCCAGATGGATGATTATCCACTCCCTCGTTTCGAAGACACTACTGCAAAACTCTCAGGGGGTAAATATTTTTCGAAAATCGACTTGAAGGATACTTACTTGCAGATGGAAGTCCATCCCGATTGTCAGCAGTTCTTAGTTATTTGCACACCAAAAGGATACTTCACCTACAAACGACTACCCTTTGGAATAAGTTTTGCCCCTGCATTATTTTAGCGAACCACGGACCAAATACTTTCTGGCATGGAGGGCGTAGTTTGTTATATCGACGACATTTTAATAACAGCCTCTAATTTGACTACGCACTTGGACCGTCTAAAAGAAGTGTTACGTAGACTTCAAGAAGCAGGAATCAAAACCCAGAAATCAAAATGTGTCTGGTTAAAAAGTAGTGTAACCTACCTGGGACACAAGATAGACAAAGACGGATTGCATCCCACCGAGGACCACGTTGAAGCAATAAAGCAGATGCCTTTACCTAAAAATACTACACAGCTACGGTCATTCGTGGGTGCTATAACTTATTATGGAAAATTCATAAAAAACCTTCACATACAATGCGTTCCACTACACCGTTTCTTAAAAAAGAACGTTCCATGGCACTGGACTGAAGAAGATACTGAAATCGTAAAAAACCTCAAAAACACCTTAACTTCGAGCAAGACATTGATCCACTATGACCCGAATAAACCCCTAGTGGTATCAAGTGATGCGAGTGACGTTGGCGCGGGGGCTGTGTTATCTCACAGGTTATCGGATGGCACACTTAAACCTGTTGCGTTTGCTTCGAGATCATTTAGCGACGTAGAAAGACGCTACTCAACTATAGATAAAGAGGCACTGGCTTTAGTCTACGCAGTGACAATATTCCACCAATACCTGTATGGCCGGAGATTTACCCTAACCACAGACCACAAGCCCCTGCAACATATATTTGGGGAAAATCGCTAAACCCCAAAAATTGCGAGCAACAGGCTGTTGCGATGGGCCATGACCTTAAATGGGTATAACTTCGATGTCGTGTACACTCCTGGAAAAGAAAATTGTCCTGCTGACTCATTATCGAGACTCCCTATGAACGACACTGCCGGAAAAACTGAGCTAGTGAAGCACTGCAGACTATTGCACTTGAGAGTAAAGAATCTGCCTATTCGCAAAGGTGTGTTGAAAACAGAAACCTTAAAAGATAAAATCTTGTCCAAAGTAATAAAATTTATCCAAAGATCCTGGCCAAGTAAAACAAATCTTGATGAAGATCTGTTACCCTATTACGAGAAACGGGAGGAACTATCCTTTGAAGAAGACATATTATTATGGAAAGGCCGCATCTGTGTACCCTACTCCTTACAGAAAGAAATTTTGGTTATGCTTCATGACGGACATCCAGGAATCACAGCAATGCAATCCTTGTCGAAGTTGCATGTTTACTGGCCAAAGATAAATTCCTGCATCGCTGAGGAGACACAGAAATGTCAGTTTTGCCGCCAGGAATCAAGACAAAATATGTATAATGCTCCACTTCACCCCTGGGGAATTTCAGCGGAACCTTGGTCTCGCCTCCATCTAGACTTCGCAGGTCCGTTTGAAGGAAAAATGTGGATGATTCTTATCGACGCATATACTCACTGGCTGGAGATAATTCCTGTGAAGAATATTACTGCCGCTAAGACGATAGAGGTTCTACGAGAGATATTTTCTCGTTTCGGCTTACCAAAACTTTTGGTCTCCGATAATGGTCCCCAAATTACCTCCAGGGAATTCGAGGATTTCTGTAGTGAAAGCGGGGTGACGCATGTTAAAGTAACCCCGTATCACCCTAAATCAAACGGCTTGGCTGAGAGGACTGTCAGAACATTTAAAGAAAGAATGTGCGCAAGTGACCAAACACTTGATCAATCGCAGAGGCTCCAAAGTTTTCTTTTCAGCTATAGAAACACAATCAGAAGATCAACCAAGAGAACACCCAGTCAGATGATGTTTGGACATCACCTCAGATCCCGTTTTGATCTATTGAAACCAGATATGAACATGAATATAGAACGAGAGAAATTTAAACAAAAAGAAAATCATGACAAAACTGCGAAGGTACCAGAGTTTTTTGCTGAAGGAGAAAGAGTATGGATAAATAATCCTTTAAAGAAAGGATCTTCGCCAGGCCAAATAGTAAAGCAAACTGGGCCCCTATCGTTTATCGTAGATGTCAATGGTATCCAACGACGTAAACACTCTGACCAGATGAGAAGGAGAAGATCAGATACCCCAGAAAATGTAGACGTGCCATCGGCTTCAGAACCAGTTGTTCCAAACCTAGAACTCGACATTGAGGAACAACTAAATGAGAATCCTGAACTACCTCCTCTCCATGAGGCAGATGAAGCCAGAGCCGAGAAAGACGTAGCAAATGGAGATGGAGCCGATGAAGACCCAGGCCCAAGAAGAAATCCAATGCGGCGCAGGAAACCCCCTGCTCGCTACCTCGACTAAGTTTCTTTTTTTTCCTTTTCCTTGTGGTGGAGGAGGAATGTAGTATTTCCCGCCCCGTATGTTGCTGACGTGGCGTCATGACTGTAACCCCACCGGGTCAACAGCGAAGCTAGTACGACGAGGCCCGAGGCGGAACTCGACAGTTAGTTGAGCATGAGCAAGCGGAAGCGGAATATACCTCTCGGTCATCAGCACATACAACAACGTGCAGACGCGCCGGTATATAACACACGACAACATACATATAATTATCCTTACCTACATACGGACAATCGTATTCTTTCGATGAATAAACGTATTTACAAAACTTAGGTGTTTACGTACTACGTGTACCTCGTAATCCTACAATAACATCTTCAAAAAGTGAACATTTTCATTTTCGCACTGTATTCCAGAAACAAAAGAAGATGGAATATTTCTGTTTGTGGATTTAAAAGTTTTACAAAAAAGTGACACAGGGTCTCGAAAACCGCATGACTCTATTTTCAATAATAGCTGAGATATAATGCAGTCTCAACCAATTTAAGACACAGTGTACTACGCTTGAAACGACTGTACTATATGATGAAGAATTAATGATAACATATCAGATGATGATGAAGATTAATAATAAAACTTATTTTTTCATTCCCTCAGACGAACACATATATAAATTTCAGCCTTACATAAAAAAGTTCATTTTTGTTCGTATTTTACACCCTTTTCGAGTCGCCTGGCAGGTACTTGTGCTCGTCGAAATCGCCTGTCAATTTTTTTTTGAACTTCACAATGAACGAACAAAATCGTATGAAAGTTTCAAGCTTACAGGAACAAGTTTATTTTTTTTATTTTTTTAACACTTTCAAAGATATAGATCTTGATGACGTGCATGGGTGAGGGGTGCCAGGCGATGATTTCCGTCCTCAGCATGCTAGGAACTATCGCTATAAAAATTTCTAGCCTTACAGACAAACCGTTAGTCAAAAGGTTCACTAGCTCTTGGACTAATAGTTCTTTCGATTGAGAAGTTCAGACCGTATATTGAAAGTACGGAATTCACCGTAATCACTGATCACTCTTCGTTGGTATGACTTAATTCAATGAAGAATCCAAACCAACGTATCTCAAGGTGGATTATGAGACTATCTTCATATCGTTTCAAAATTATCCATAGAAGCGGTTCTGCCCTCGACTAAGTTTCCTTTTTTTCCTTTTCCTTGTGGTGGAGGAGGAATGTAGTATTTCCCGCCCCGTATGTTGCTGACGTGGCGTCATGACTGTAACCCCACCGGGTCAACAGCGAAGCTAGTACGACGAGCGACGAGGCCCGAGGCGGAACTCAACAGTTAGTAAAGCATGAGCAAGCGGAAGCGGAATATACCTCTCGGTCATCAGCACATACAACAACGTGCAGACGCACCGGTATATAACACACGACAACATACATATAATTATCCTTACCTACATACGGACAATTGTATTCTTTCGATGAATAAACGTATTTACAAAACTTAGGTGTTTACGTACTACGTGTACCTCGTAATCCTACAATAACATCTTCAAAAAGTGAACATTTTCATTTTCGCACTGTATTCCAGAAACAAAAGAAGATGAAATATTTCTGTTTGTGGATTTAAAAGTTTTACAAAAAAGTGACACAGGGTCTCGAAAACCGCATGACTCTATTTTCAATAATAGCTGAGATATAATGCAGTCTCAACCAATTTAAGACACAGTGTACTACTCTTGAAACGACTGTACTATATGATGAAGAATTAATGATAACATATCAGATGATGATGAAGATTAATAATAAAACTTATTTTTTCATTCCCTCAGACGAACACATATATAAATTTCAGCCTTACATAAAAAAGTTCATTTTTGTTCGTATTTTACACCCTTTTCGAGACGCCTGGCAGGTACTTGTGCTCGTCGAAATCGCCTGTCAATTTTTTTTGAACTTCACAATGAACGAACAAAATCGTATGAAAGTTTCAAGCTTACAGGAACAAGTTTATTTTTTTTATTTTTTTAACACTTTCAAAGATATAGATCTTGATGACGTGCATGGGTGAGGGGTGCCAGGCGATGATTTCCGTCCTCAGCATGCTAGGAACTATTGCTATAAACATTTCTAGCCTTACAGACAAACCGTTAGTCAAAAGGTTCACTAGCTCTTGGACTAAAAGTTCTTTCGATTGAGAAGTTCAGACCGTATATTGAAGGTACGGAATTCACCGTAATCACTGATCACTCTTCGTTGGTATGGCTTAATTCAATGAAGAATCCAAACCAACGTATCTCAAGGTGGATTATGAGACTATCTTCATATCGTTTCAAAATTATCCATAGAAGCGGTTCTGTCCCAGATGAAGGTTGATAAATGGTTTAGTAATTTGCTGACTAAAGTTAGCGATAATCCAGATTTGTTTCCTGATTTTAAAATTAGCGATGGTGTCTTATATAAACATATTTTGCCTAGGTATCGACTTGTGAACGATTCTCCTGAATGGAAAATGGTTGTGCCAACTCCTCACAGGCTGGAATTGCTGAAGGAATTTCATGATGAGCCAACAGCAGGACACTTTGGTGTCTACAAGACTTTGTACCGGCTATCTTCTCTATATTTCTGGCCTAGGAGGAAAAATTCTGTGGTTAAGTAAGTCAAGAGCTGTAAGGTATGTGCTTCTTGTAAACCAGGAAACCTTCCTCAGGCCGGCTTAATGGGCAAGTATCGAAATATTAACTTCCCATTTCAATTTCTGAGTGCTGATTTGTTGGGTCCTTATACGCGTTCTAAAGCTAGTAACCAGTATCTTCTTGTTGTTACTGACTGGTTCACCAAATTTGTTTTTGTTCAATTTGTTCATTTATTGAAAATCAAATTTTCTTAATTTTTGGTGTTCCTAAAATTTTCGCTGTGGATAATGGATCACAATTTGTTTCTGCAGAATTCAAAAGCTTGATGAAAAAGTATAAGGTCCAAAAAATTTTCTATAATGCACGATTTCATCCCGAACAAAATCCAACTGAGCGTGTGAACAAAACCATAGTCACCGCCATTAGATCATACCTTGATGGTGATCACAAGCTTTGGGATAGGAACATCCTAGAAATCGCACAGGCTATCAGACTTGCCAGGAGTGAAACTTTAAAATATAGTCCGTCTTTTTTAGTTTTCCTTAGAAATATTGCTACTGATGGATCTTTTTATTTCAGAAAATGCCGATAATGCCGTCACGATAGGGGATAAGGTTCTGGATTCAGAATTGGTACAACAACTGCCTGAGCTTCACGAAGTTTTCGAAAACGTTTGAAGCATTCCTACGAGATCAACGCTCGCAGATACAATCTCAAAAGACGTGATCTTCGTCTGAGAGTTGGTGATAGGGTTTGGAAGAGAAACTTTGCCCTATCTGATGCTTCCAAGAACTTTACCGCAAAGCTCGCCCCGAAATATGTTCCTTGCATAGTGAACAAGGTGATATCTTCACTTGTTTACAATCTAGTTGATTTGTCTGATAAGGACTTGTAGTCCACTGAAATTAGACTTTTGCTTCGGACCAATTCATACAAAAGCAAATGGAGGCTTTTCGGGAAGGTAGCGGTGTCCCAAATGATGTCCCAAAAGTCCCCTAGGCGGGAGTGACCGCATAACATTTGGCAACGCTGTAAAGAGATAAAATCCTGCCCCAATGTGAATTTTTGTGAATATCTCGGTCCCTATCGAACTTACGACAAAAATACATCAGAGCAAAAAGAAAGCTGATGAAATTTCCTAGAAAAAAAAAATTCGGATCGTTTTTTGATATAACCAACGGTTTCGTCACAATCTTACCTTCAATTTGAACGTATGTGATATTCTGGATAATGGAGGTACTCTGTTCCACACCACCTTTGAGGATGACTACAGGGCGCGTTTTTTTCAAAGTGGTATCCCTAATAGGCCTAATCCACGACTTCTTTGTTTTTTGGAAAGGTGTTCGAACGCTTAGTTTCTTCTCCTTTGTCTTCTCCTTCTATGAATGCATGTATATTTTCTTCAATTACATCCGTGGAGTTAATCTCAGAGTTTTGGATTCCTGCATCGGTCACATTTGATTTTTCTGAGGAATTTTCAAATGGTTCGGCATTGAGGCAGGATTTTCCATGGAAGTTGCCACAAGGCGGTGAGCAACGAAGTCCCAAACTCGGATAGCCACACATTGGTCCACAACCTTTCGTACAGTTGCAAAATATCATTTTTAAAAGACAATCAGGCGCAGGAAGTTGAAATTTCATTTTTGGTTACAATATATTGTCTTTTAACATCCATCCCCACTCCTCAGAATTCAAATTGTTACCAAGCCATTGTTGTACACCCGAAACAGATGTTCAGAGATGTTGTTGTGCTGCGTCAAGAGTTAGAGGTAAAAGATTCGGTCTCACTGGTCTGCTTCTGCTCACAGCTCTAATCAAGCAAGAGTTCCTTAACCATTTTCAAAGCTGCGGTCTTTCCTTTATTGAACAGAGCAGATATTAGATAGAAACTAGTTTTGCAAATTTTAGAAGTACCGATAATTCTGCCTCAGAATCTTTTCTATTGTACCAAGCTTGATTCAAGATATCCTGTTTTCCTTTGAGGTGATAACAATACCTTCATTTTCTCGGAGACTGGCAATTTAAATTTGTTGAAACAAATTTGATGATATTTAGCTCGAGGTGCAACTATATCTGTGTCAAACGTTACACGGTTTCTAACAGATTTTGCCCAATCATCTCCTCTTTTTTCGGCAAGTGCTATAATATTTTCTTTGAAAATAAGGGTTGAAACATGAAATTATTTTATGCTTGTCCCTTTTTTTGCAGGAAGCCAAAACTCTGGGATTAACTCCACGGATGTCATTGAAGAAAATATACATGCATTCATAGAAGGAGAAGACGAAGGAAAAGAAAATAAGCGTTCGAACACCTTTCCAAAAAACAAAGAAGTCGTGGATTAGGCCTATTAGGGAGTACCACTTTGAAAAAAACGCGCCCTGCAGTCATCCTCAAAGGTGGTGTGGAACAGAGTACCTCTGTTCTAGAATATCATATACGTTCAAATTGAAGGTAAGATTTTGACGAAACCGTTAGTTATATCAAAAAACAACTCGAAACCTTTTTTCTAGGAAATTTCATCAGTTTTCTTTTTGCTCTGATGTATTTTTGTCGTTAGTTCGATAGGGGCCGAGATATTCACGAAAATTCACATTGGGGCAGGATTTTAGCACTTTACAGCGTTTTCAAATGTTATGCGGTCACTCCCGCCTAGGGGACTTTTGGGACATCATTTGGGACACCGAGACCTACCCGAAAAATCTTCATTTGCTCTTGTATGAATTGGTCCGAAGTTTGGGCCTATTTTGACCTAAATGCAGTGGACTATTCGGAAATTTCCATAGAATAGAATAGAATAACTTTATTCGCTCTGAAATATACACAGTACATAATTACCCGTATAGTGGGCTTAGAGCCCGTCAAAAAAAAAAACCTTAATAATAACACATTAGAAACCTAATTATATAACAATTATGTAAAACTAAATTTGAACATGAACATAAGATGAACAGAACAATTAGAAAACTATTTCATCATCCATGAATTCATGAATAGTATAATAGGCTTTGGAAATTAGAAATTTTTTCATTTTTTGTTTGAGCTTCTTAGCACTATCATTCAATCGATTTTGTAGCGGTATTTTATTGAAAATGGAGATAATCTGGTACTCAACGTTTTTTTGTAAATAGGAGAAATTAATTTTTGGTGGTTTCAAATCAAGTTTACGCCTTGTGTTGTGTTCATGATCCCTCTGAAAATTAAAAAACAAATTTCTGTTATCGAGTACAAAAGAGATCGTTTCCAATATGTATATTGAAGGAAAGGTAAGTATATTGTATTTTATGAAAAATGGTTTACATGACGTAGTTTTCTGCAGTGCAAATATGTTACGTAAACATCTCTTTTGTAGAATAAAAATGCGGTAGGCCTCTACTGAATTTCCCCAGAAAATAACACCGTATTTCATCCTGGAATACCCATACCCATAGTAAACAGAGAGAGCAGTTGCCTCATTAACTAGTTGTGACAGAATTCTGGCAACATAACAACAACCTCCGAGTGATTTTGCGACTGAATCGACGTGATTTTTCCAATCTAATCTGGAATCAATATGTACGCCCAGTAATTTTATTTCCCTCTTCGCCTGCAATGAGATGTTATTAGAGCTAATCGTATTTTGCAATTGTTCCCTATATGAAAACTGTACCATTTGTGTTTTCTCTATGTTCAAAATCAAGTCATTGTCTTTAAACCACTCGTTCAATAGATTTAAATTCCGTACGACTTCGTTATTTAAGTCGTTTTGATTATTTCCACATAGAACCAAAGACGTGTCATCTGCGTACATAGTTATTTCAGTGCTTAGTGTATTTGGTAACTCGTTGGTATAAATGATGTATAAAAAGGGGCCTAAAATTGAACCTTGTGGAACCCCTCTTTCGATCATAGTTTCAGCTGATTTGAATAGCTTACCCTCTTTATTAAATTCAATGACGCGTTGTTTTCGGTTAGATAGAAAAGAGCGTAGCAGATCTAAAGCTATCCCTCTTATTCCATACTTCTCCATTTTACTCAGAAGTATGTTATGGTTCACTCTATCGAATGCTTTCGACAAATCTAGGCACACAGCAGCAGTACATTGACCTCTATTCAATGTATCCATTATATGGGATAATAACCGAAATATTGCCCTCATCGCACTTCTACCTTTTCTAAATCCATTTTGTGCTTCCGTTAGAAGATGATGTTTTTCAAAAAAAGCAAACAATCTATTGAGTATAATTTTTTCGAATATTTTTCCTATATTCGATAATAAACTTATAGGACGGTAGTTATTCATATTTGTTTTATCACCCCTTTTATGAATCGGTTTGATCAAAGAAATTTTCAATTTTTCAGGATAGATCCCTGTCAGCATCATAGTATTAGCGATATGACAAAGAGGATCTGCAATTAAATTAGAGATTTTTTTCAAGAGACACACCGGAATTTCATCCTCTCCAACAGATTTCACATTCCTAAGATCTCGTAGACATCCCTGTATCTCAATAGCGTCACAAGGATATAAAAATATTGAATAATTATTTGCTTTTATCAAATTAAGATCAACAAATCTACCGTTATCAGCCGTTTCGCAAATTTCAGAAAAAAATTTATTGAACCCATCAAGTAAAAGCTCCTCATTGTCGAACAGCCCCTCAAAAGAATCCATTAACTTATCGTTTTTTTCTGTTTCACTACCAGTTATCCTTTTTACTATTTTCCAGCTAGCTTTAGTTTTATTCTGTGCTGTATTGATGAAATTTTGATTGCTTAATTTTTTTGCTGCAGTTATGACTTTTCTCAGAATTTTCTTGTATACTTCGAAATATTGTGCTGAAATAATTCCCGCGATTTTTTGTTTGTACAAAATTCTCTTTTTTTTACATGATATCCGTATACCCTTAGTTATCCAATTATTTTTAGAAGTATATGGTAATATAGTTTTATGCCGAACAATTAAATCAACAGAGTTCATTAGTTTGTTAGAAAAATAATTATATGCCTCATTTGGATCAACGCAACTATATAAATATAACCAATTTTCCTCTGCTACAAGATCGTATACGTTTTGCAATTTATGTTTTGTGAATAATCTAAGTTTCATTTTTTTGACAGTCTTCGGGTTTCGTTTTAAGTTTATTGCAAGATATTGGCCATAGTGATCAGACAATGCTGTGTTTAATACCACTCCATCATCTGTTTCAAAATTGGTAAATATATTATCCAATAATGAGCAAGTTCTGGCTGTTTCTCTAGTGGCCTGAAATATTTTTTGTTTTAAACCAAAGGATGATAAAATATCAATGAAATTTCTTGTTTCTACTGAATCAATCAAAAGATTTATGTTAAAATCTCCACATAATATGATTTTGTAATTTTTGAAATACCTGAAGCTCAAATCCAAGATTTCATTGAGTTGGTTGAAAAATATTTGCAATTCACCATTAGTGGATCTATATACACATATGAGTAAGATGTGTCTTTGTTGGTATTGTACACATGAACACTCCAAACTGAGTTCCACACTTTTTCGCACTATTTTCTCCACTTCACAAACTTTGTTGTCAGTTTTTGCGTATATCGCCGATCCTCCATGTTGATAAACAGCACGATAGAAGCACGAGACCATTTTGTATCCCTGGATAACGATTTTTTCATCTTGCCTGAGCCAGTGTTCGGTTATACACAAAAAATGTGGCATATTTGCTATTTCTGATAGGTATATTTCAAGTTCAGAAATTTTATTCCTCAAACATTGCATATTTTGGTGGATTATAGAAACCTCTTCGTAATCTCCTGAGCCAGTCGGTTGTTCGTGACTGCACTCATTTATGCTAAAAAATTGTTTTCGACGAGATTTTTGTTGTATATACCAAAGTTGAATCTTCTGATCCCAATATTTTTTGGCCAAAAATCAGTATTATATAACTGATCTTTGCTTTCAAAGGGAACCTTTACCATGAAACTCTTTAGTTCGCCCTTTTTTATTTTGAATTGAAGTTCCTTCACTTCTATTTCCTGATTTTCAAAACCTTCTTTTTTTCTGATATAATTTTCCACAATTTTTTCAGAAACTTTAGGATTGACTTTATTTATAAAAAACCAAGCTTTTTTTTCAGGTCCTTTGAACTCCTCCATTCCTTCCGAGTTGCCAGTTCCAAGCCGTTTTGTTTTCTTAGGATTACTTTCTAACTTGGATTTTTCATTTATTTTTACTACATCGGCATATTTGAGTTGGCGTTTATTTTTCCTCGACCGATTAACAGGCTGAAAATCTGAATTTGTATCATTATTCAAGTTTATTATTTCCTCCATTTTCCTTTCTTGTGCAATTTCCAAAGGATGTTTTTCATTCAAATTCTGTTTTAATAATCTCGAATCGGCCATTGTTGTTGTTGTGGATTGTAATTTATCAGTTGACGTATGAGCATCAGTTACAGCACTCTCATTTCTGCGACGTTCATGATTTTGTCTATTCATTTTATCTGTTGTTTGTTTATCTTTTTTTCCATTCGACTCGATTTGTTTTTCCAAATCCTCCACTCGTTTTATCAGAAACGAATTATAGGATTGAAGTAATTCATTTTTCTCGTTCGCCGACTTCAATAACTGGACGAGGTAGTTTATTTTCAGTTCCATTATTTTCCCATCACTTTCACTTGACGTACTCATCGGCTTTTTTTCCGTCGATATTTCCGTGCAGCATATAAGTTGGGTTTCATTTAGAAATGGATATTTTTTAACTTGAGCACAAGATCTATGATATGTGCTATCACAGTTTATGCAAAATAGAGTTTTACACTCTCGTTTTTCACAACACTTGTAATAGTTTTTGTTATCGCTTGTTGAATTATCTTCTGCATCTCTGCGCGGAACGTCATCCTCACTCCGCAACATCTTGACTAAGACTGATATAAAGGAAATAAAGCCTGTTTTAACCCAGGATGATCCGAACGATATTTCGGATATTGAATCTGAGTGATCCCTAAGATTTAACCCTATTTATTGTTTTATGTGTCTGTTTTCATAGTCTGTATCGCCAGTGTTCATTGCACTTTCCTTTCTTATTCCTTCTACTTTCCCTCAAAATTTCACTGATTGGAACATAATCATGTATTTGAAGCTTGTAGGTGATTATCTTTCTTATCTTATTCATCCCTTATCTCTTATTTGGTCGACGAGCATTTCTCTTCCTGTGATGGAAATGCCTATCTTTTCTCTCTTCAGTATTTCCATTGCAATTTTTCTTCTGCTCTCGTTCAAATCTCTATTATCCCTAAATATATGCTTCTACCTGTTTTCAAAACAACGTGCAGTTAATTTCTCTATGACGGCATTGCATCAATTATAGTGTAGCTGTTTAGTTGTTTCGGAATATTTGAATTGTGAGTATTTTATATGCAGTAACATGTTCAATTTAATTCCCCTTTCCTGAATATCCCTTGTGATTCGCGAAATCACTGGCGCCCAAATTTCCTAAGATTTACTTCTCTTTACCGAGAAAAAAAGGCTTTCTATGTGCAAGAACCTTTTTGTTTGAATGGTGTAGCGTTCCACCCGGCGAATTTTGAATAAACTGTTAATTGTTTTATGAAGAGGCCAGCGAAACGTAAAAAATCGTGAATATCTTCGCACGATGGAAGACATATGGGTACATATGCGGCTCAAGCGAAGAATGATTTTGTCTCCTTCCATTTCGTTCTTGATTCCATCCGAATAAAGGTGTTATAAATAGACTTAAATTCTCATCTTTCGATTATCTTTTCTTATAGAGAAAAAACCCTTAAATGAGGAGTAAGTATATTTCTTTCATTTCGCTTGTGTGGCTTCATTTTTGTGCTGTTGTATTTTCAGAATTTTTATTACGAATGCTTCCGCCAATTGTATCGTCTGCTTTGTAGAAAAATACATTTTCAGATTTTTTTACAGGATGCGTCCGCCATTTTATTTTGTGCATGAAATATTTCTTTTATGCTTTATTCAATATTCACTGCTCGTTGCACGACTTTATTTACACTTATTATTGCACGATTCATTTTCTTCTGTTCTGAAGCAACCCGAATCAGAATACCTTGAGATTTTTCCCCCTTTTTTTTTACAAATCAGACATCTTGAAAAAGCGTAATGAATACACGAGCGTTCCTTCATTTCAATTCGAAAATGTTTAAATTTTTGTTGCTTCAGAGACGGAAGTGTCCGTTATTGCATCTTGGCATGTTTCTGATGCATGGTCTCTAAATTTTCAGTTTTTTTGGAGTTTCTTTTCCTGAAAGATTTGATTCCGTTTTTCTTCATTCACGAGGACGTTCAGAGTTCACGGAACCACAAGACCTCCTGTGACTAGCGGAAATTCTGGAAAACATCTCCATCCAGCACTGATTGGCATACCACCAACCTGTCAACCGAAATCCTGATTGGCATATCACCTGGCCTGTCAACCACCAATATATCCAGAGAAGTAATTGGAAGAAATTGTAAATTTTCCATAATTTTGCGTATAAAGTTTTTATAACGAGTGTTGGGATCAAACTCCCCGTTTTATATTTTCGTAAATATCTTTCCTGAAAACGAATCTTGGTACCAGATTCATAAGTTTGTATATAAATTTGTAAAGGGAATACTTGTGAATAAACGAGTGATTTGTTTGACTTTGAGTTGTGTCCATTCATTTTGAGAATTGTGTGATCAGGCTCACGACCCATTAGAAACCGAGTGAGCTCGGACATTCATAAAAGGTAATAGCATCAAAACTGTTACAAAGCACCACTGTAACTATCAGTGAGTCCATATTTTTGGACTAGTCTTGTCATGTCTTCCCTTTGAATAAATAAAAATTAAAAAATAAAAGTCACGAGACAATGAGTCCATGTGTATTAAGTCAATGTCAATATCCAAAAGAAATTAATAGGGCTTGTGTGGTTCAACGTGAATTGAGGATAGAATCCAGGAATACTTTCAGGGATCGATAAACATATAATCCTTCAATCCACGACCCAATAAATTTCAAGATGGATTCGAGGCTATACATAAAGTAACAAATGCATTTCTAAAATGGGTGGTTAATTTAAAAATAATTTGATTTATTCTGCTTTTGTCTTTTTTCATTTCAGATTAAGAATTGCCGTTTTGGAAAGAATTTGTTTATCTGAGCCCATCGCCATGAAGATGATCACACTGATGTCTTTCAAGATTTTTCTGATATTTAATATTTTATGTTATTTTTTTACGGGGAGACAGGTTTTTTCCCCTGGCTCTATAATATCGTATGATACTAGAGCAATTTGATGAAGTAGAAATCGTATTCTCTTGCTGTTCTGTCTTTTTTATTTTCAGGTAGGAGTTTGTGTTTGGAAATCCTTTCTCCGAACAGCCTCTCCGATAATCCTCCGAACAGCCGTTCCGATAATCCTTCAATATAAAATATTCAGATACAACAATTTTATTTTATTTTTTTTTTTACAGGGAGACAGGTTTTTTCGGCTGAGGTTTTTTCCCTGGCTTTATAGTATCGTATGATATTAGTGATGATAGTATCGTATGATACTATAGTATCATACGAAGAATGTTATGGTACCCCGTTCTTTTTTTTACCTCAGCTTAGATACTTTGTGTTTCAACATTTATTGTATTATTTTAGCTCTCTAATTCGAAAGAATATACAGGGTGTTTCAAAAAAGGTGACCATCCCTCTAGGATAGATAGAGAACCAAAAAAAATAGGGGTTTGTTAAATGAAAAATTTTCGTAACGTCATCCGTATTCAAGATACAGGGCGTTGAAAAGGAAAAAAATATACACATTTTTCAAGATTTTGCCGAAACTACTGGCAACAATGTAATGAAATTTTACACGAATATGTTTTGGAAGCTGATACATCTGATGAGTTTGTTTTGATGTCTGACTCTCATAGAGGGCGCTAGTTATACGGTTCGTACCAATTTGTTTTGAACATAATTTTTTGATATTAGATTTATTAAGCTAAATTTTGTGCTATCTTAAACATCATTCAATTTCACACCGAAAAGGACTCTTGATTAAACTCGATACTGTGCACCGTTTTCGGAATATTTTGATTTGAAAATTATGAAGTTATAATCGATGCTGATATGAAGTTATGATGAATGTATTAATTGAACCAAAAAATTACAAGAAAACTTTAAAAAAGGCTGTGTGTGAACACTTGAATAATACTCAATCAGAGGAGGTGTTCAAAATGTCCTTCGTTTTCACAAAGACATAAATCTATCCTTTTTTTCTAAAAAAAACCATTAATTTTCTTTACGCTTGAGAGTCAGCTATGAGGTCATTGGAGTGACATTGAATTTTGTCCTCCAATTCTTGAAGTGAATTTACCCCTGTTGCATAAATTTAGCTCAATAAATCTAATATCAAAAAAGTAATGTCCAAAACAACTTGGTATGTGTAACTAGCGCTATCTATGAGAGTCAGACATCAAAACACATTCATCAGATGTATCAGCTTCCAGAACATATTCGTGTAAAATTTCATTACAATGTTGCCATTATTTTCGGCAAAATCATAAAATTTGTAAATTTTTTTCTTTTTCAACGCCCTGTATCTTGAATACGGATGGCGACACGAAAATTGTTTACTGAACAAACCACTATTGCTTTTCAGTTTTCTATCTATCCTAGAGTTTTTGAAACACCCTGTATATAGTGATGATAGTATCGTATGATTCTATAGTAGCATACGAAGAATGTTATGATACCCCATTCTTTTTTCACCTCAACTTAGGTACTTTTTGTTTCAACATTTATTGTATTATATATATATTATATATATATATATATATATATATATATATATATATATGTATATATACCTGTCCGGGCATTTCTATCGAAAAAATTTATTTCGTCTGTAATCTCGTCTGTTTCGTTTTTAAATGGCCACCCTGCATTTCGAGAACTAATGCATAAAATGAAAAAACAATTACTGTGCTGAAATCAGTATAAAAATACCTTTCAAATGAGGTATCATTGGGGGTGAGGGTTGTAGTAGCAAGGGTTGAAGCGCTATGCGTCCGTATCCTACATCTTAAGTTGTCCCCCTCGAAACAGAAATCGACCTGTCCGAGCATTTCTATCGAAAAAATTTATTTCGTCTGTAATCTCGTCTGTTTCGTTTTCTAATGGTCACCCTGTATATATATATATATATATATATATATATATATATATATATATATATATATATCCACAACCCAAGCCTATTCATTTAAATGACTTTAAAAGTGGTACGAAAATCAAAGAAAAAAATGCTGCAGTAATGTCTGATATCTAAAGATAACGGGATTCAACTGAACAGTGATGATTTTATGTGAAATTTTGCTAATGTAATTAGAAATGCGGAAGAATTGAACTTGTTGACTGAATTCCCAAACACCTGGTTTGGAGGATAATAAGTTTTCGAACATTTTTTAAGTATTGTATAAATTTTCAAAGTTTTGTTCTATATTCATGTCAGCATATGTTTAAGTCGTTTCACTTTGACTTTACTGCTCAGAATGATTTGGTAAATTGTCGAATAATACTGCTATTTTCCTTGAATTTTTAATAAGAACCAGAACTTAATGAAATAAAAAATACATTGATTCACAATAATGACATTATTCATATTTTAACCGTTTGACTAGAACCTGAAAATGATATCTTATCATATTATAAATGATATGGCATTTATTCTAGACAGATTCCTTGAATCCAGGAACTCAAATCTGTAGTTTCTTCTTCACAGTGCAGTGTTAGTTCACGAGGACTGTCAGATGAAAGAACAGCTTGAGCAGCTGTTCGTCCTGTGAGAAATGCTCCATGCACTGTTGAGTAAAAATTTGTATGTGTGTGTTCCCCAGCAAATAATACGGCCGGCTGAAAAAAACAGTTATATTAAAGTATAATTTCAATCCTTATGTTGGAGAAGGAAATGACATATGGAATTATCTCTACAAGTATTCGCCGGAACATTCTGCAAGTTCCAGTTTACTTTTTAGAAATTTTTAAAGTTTTTTTTTCGATTTCTGGAACAAAATCAATTAAAAGTTTTTTATGAATATTGTTGAGGCCCCTGCATAAACTCTTGCACAAATTTGTCAGAGGCAAATCCTTTTCGAAAAATTGTTGGCTTACAATGAAACAAAAGGATTTTACTTTGAAGTATTGATATTTGTAACGTTTAAAGTCGAAATCAGACTCTTTTATCAAATTAATTCGTGAAAATCTTCAAAATCATGAGAATTTTCATTAATCAATTCTAATTGTTTTTAATGTTGATGGCTTTTCTCGTTCCTTCTAGACATTGGATAATGAAACAAATCTCGGTGGAAGGAACAAAATGAAAATTTTTTGAATGCTACAGCGACGTTTCGGTGATTTATTCCACCTTCCTCAGGCTACAATGAAAAACAAACAAGTATATGATGACTGTGTGGTATATGTGTGTGGTGTGTTAAGAACATTTGATATTTTTGTATGTAAACAATCAAAATTCACAAACAAAATAATATTCAAAAATTATCCGCTGGGAGACTGACTGGATTTTTTTTTTTGGTCAAATATTGCTCTTAATATCCCAACTGAGAATTCCTCTCTCCTCAAGGGAAGAATTTTCAACAACTATTCATACGAATGAAATAAAATAAATAAGGGCTTGGAAAGTTTACTACGTAAGTACTTTTTTTTGGCTTCGACTAGCGTTACATAATGTAATCAATCGGAATGTTGGGCAAGCGAGCGAATTTTTGTTTACTGGAAACATTCCGACATATGGATTGTCGACAGGAACAAAAACCGAAAATACACAAATTGAATTTCTTCACCTAAATGTTGGTTTCATCAGGTTTTTTGGTTTCATCAAGCAAACCGATTTTCATTGAAAATTGTATTTTGAGAAAATTTTCTCAGTTCCGGAATTATTCCAAAGTATGTGAAAGAAAACCGTTATTCCTATAAATAATATCCTATAAATAATATATAATAATAATAACTGCTTATCATCGCTCTGATAAAATTGATTAAAAATAATGGTTCAGCTGTAGTTTCTTGGGACTTTTGAGCTTTCTGTGTTATTAAGGTGCGCCTTGTGCCATTTTTGATCTAAATTTCGCAGCGTAACTGATCCTCCGGCAGTTCTCATTATGTCAATTTGTCCCGTTTGTGATAAACAAATAACAAGGTCTTCACCTGGAGTAACATGTTCCGGTTTTTGCGATTCTTCTTATCACGCAAATTCGACATGTTCGGATATTAACAAGACTCAGGTGACTGCGTTGACTTGTCGAGCATGTCGCGGTTCGGCCGGCACTCGTACCCGATCGACCGCAGATGGAGATGGAGCTGCCCTTTTACTCGACGCTCCAGCGGCATCGGAGTTGGATTTTCCTGGGTTTGTTCAATCAATGAAGAAAGAGATGGAACTTCTACGTCAATTTGTGGACTTTTGTTCGAATAAAATCTCCGAATTTGAAACTAAGCTCTCGAAGTTTAACAATCTTTTTAAGGTTACTGAAGCATTGAAGACGGGGAATAGTACGCTAAAAAACAAGGTCGCAGAATTGTCTCATCGTATGATTAGTCTTGAACAGTTTGATCGTTCTTACAACATCGAAATTCGGGACATTCCGGAAAAACCTGATGAAAATCTTCTGAAAATAGCAACTGATATCAACCCCTAAATTTTCGGGTCGTATTTCGATCAGAACGCGGAATCCTTGCATAATCATATTAACAGGAAAAATTCACTTGGGTATCAACATCAAATAGCACAAAAAAAAAATTCGACTTGCGATGGGGCTCTGGGGTTGGAATTTCAACCCTTAACTTTTCCGGTCGTTTTTCGTACAGAACCCGTGATCCTTGCATAATCATATTAACAGGAAACATTCACTTGGGCATCATCATCAAATAGGGCAAAAAAATTCGACTTGCGATGGGGCTCTGGGGTTCGGAATTTCAACCCTTAACTTTTCGGGTCGTTTTTCGTACAGAACGCGTGATCCTTGCATAATCATATTACCAGGAAAAATTCACTTGGGTATCATCATCAAATAGCGCGAAAAAAATTCGACTTGCGATGGGGCTCTGGGGTTGAAATTTCAACCCTTAACTTTTCCAGTCGTTTTTCGTACAGAACGCGTGATCCTTGCAAAATCATATTCACAGGAAAAATTCACTTGGGTATCATCATCAAATAGCGCGAAAAAAATTCGACTTGCGATGGGGCTCTGGGGTTGGAATTTCAACCCTTAACTTTTCGGATCGTTTTTCGTACAGAAAGCGTGATCCTTGCATTATCATATTAACAGGAAAAATTCACTTGGGTATCATCATCAAATAGCGCAAAAAAATTCGACTTGCGATAGTGCTCTGGGGTTGAAATTTCAACCCTCAACTTTTCGGGTCGTGTTTCGTACAGAACGCGTGATCCTTGCATAATCATATGAATAGGAAAAATTCACTTGGGTATCATCATCAAATAGCGCGAAAAAAATTCGACTTGCGATGGGGCTCTGGGGTTGGAATTTCAACCCTTAACTTTTCGGGTCGTTTTTCGTACAGAAAGCGTGATCCTTGCATTATCATATTAACAGGAAAAATTCACTTGGGTATCATCATCAAATAGCGCAAAAAAATTCGACTTGCGATAGTGCTCTGGGGTTGAAATTTCAACCCTCAACTTTTCGGGTCGTGTTTCGTACAGAACGCGTGATCCTTGCATAATCATATGAATAGGAAAAATTCACTCGGGTATCATCATCAAATAGCGCAAAAAAAATTCGACTTGCGATGGGGCTCTGGGGTTGAAATTTCAAACCCTAAATTTTCGGGTCGTGTTTCGTACAGAACGCGCGATCCTTGCATAATTATATTCACAGGAAAAAATCACTTGGGTATCAACATCAAATAGCGCAAAAAAAAAATTCGACTTGCGATGGGGCTCTAGGGTTGAAATTTCAACCCTTAACTTTTCCGGTCGTTTTTCGTACAAAACCCGTGATCCTTGCATAATCATATTAACAGGAAACATTCACTTGGGCATCATCATCAAATAGAGCAAAAAAATTCGACTTGCGATGGGGCTCTGGGGTTGGAATTTCAACCCTTAACTTTTCGGGTCGTTTTTCGTACAGAACGCGTAATCCTTGCATGATCATATTAACAGGAAAAATTCACTTGGGTATCATCATCAAATAGCGCAAAAAAAATTCGACTTGCGATGGGGCTCTGGGGTTGAAATTTCAACCCTTAACTTTTCGGGTCGTTTTTCGTACAGAACGCGTGATCCTTTCATAATCATATTCACAGGAAAAATTCACTTGGGTATCATCATCAAATAGCGCAAAAAAATTCGACTTGCGATGGGGCTCTGGGGTTGGAATTTCAACCCTTAACTTTTCGGGTCGTTTTTCGTACAGAACGCGTGATCCTTGCATAATCATATCAACAGGAAAAATTCACTTGGGTATCATCATCAAATAGCGCAAAAAAAATTTGACTTGCGATGGGGCTCTGGGGTTGAAATTTCAACCCTTAACTTTTCGGGTCGTTTTTCGTACAGAACGCGTGATCCTTGCATGATCATATCAACAGGAAAAATTCACTTGGGTATCATCATCAAATAGCGCAAAAAAAATTCGACTTGCGATGGGGCTCTGGGGTTGAAATTTCAACCCTTAACTTTTCGGGTCGTTTTTCGTACAGAACGCGTGATCCTTGCATGATCATATTAACAGGAAAAATTCACTTGGGTATCATCATCAAAAAGCGCAAAAAAAAATCGACTTGCGATGGGACCCCAGAGCCCCATCGCCCGTCAAATTTTTTTGCTCTGTTCAAGTAGTAAACGTCGTGAGGGATCTTTCCCTCCAATCTGGTAATGCAAGGAGCTCGTCCTCATATCGGCATCTTCAAGTTCACGAGAAATTAATAAAACGAGTCCGGTGCGAAATATGAATGTTCATATCGACTTTTTTTTATCATAAAATCGTCATTTGAAATAAAAAATACGCGTTTTACTTATAATTCCCCTATTAAATCAACCTCACTTCGAATTCCTATGATAAAACAGAAGGGACACCGGACGCCACTGACTTGGGCGTTCGGGTGTTTCCGTAAATTTCGGCCGCTATCTTTGGCCGCTCTTTTCACACCGGTCTGCGAGTGGTGGCTCGGGGATCAGCGGCTTGTTCGAGGATTATTTCCGGAGTGTCTTTGCGCCTGAGAGTTTTGCTCTTGATGTTAATTCTGTTAGTGCCAGAGCCTCAGACAGTTTGACCAATATCGCTTTCGACAAGGACGAGATTCTCAGAGTTCTGGAAGACCTTGATCCTAAGAAGGGAGCTGGACCTGATAAGCTTCCATCAATATTCGTGAAAAGATGCGCCAAATCTCTTTCTACACCTTCAGCTCTGATTTACAACATGTCAATGAAATTGGGTCAATTTCCTGACAGATGGAAGATGGCTATGGTTGTGCCAGTTCACAAGGGGGGCCGAAAGGAGGATGTCGAGAATTATCGACCGATAAGTAAGATCTCTATCATAGCTAAGGTCCTCGAGAAACTGGTGTATGAGAATTTGTTCGAATTGGTCAAAAATGTCATAGTTCCGGAGCAGCATGGTTTCTTCAGGGGACGTTCACTCGATACTAACCTCTTTGTCTTCACCGAGTATGTCCATATCAGCATGGATGAGAGGATTCAGGTTGATGCCGTCTACACCGACTTCAGTAAAGCTTTCGATAAAATTAGTCATAATATATTGTTGAGTAGTCTGGCTGAGGTCGGTGTGGCAGGTAGTCTACTTAGATGGTTTGAATCATATGTAAAGAATCACTCCCAATTTGTTTCTGTTCTGGGATTTGTGTCGGGATGTTTTGCAATTACTTCGGGTGTGCCCCAAGGATCTCATCTTGGGCCTCTTCTTTTTATTATCTACATAAACAAAGTGTCAACTTGCTTTCGTTATAGTAAATTTTTAATGTTCGTGATCGATTTAAAATTTTACATATCTGTGCATAGCGATCAAGATAGCGAGCGTTTACAAGATGATTTGAACCGCCTCGTTGCTTTTTGTGATCAGAATGGATTGTTTTTTAATTTATTCCAGTGCAAATCGATGACGTTCACAAGAAACCTCAATCCCATGCTGCGAACATATTGCGTAGGCGACAGGCCGATAATATCTTCAGGTTCTGTCAAAGACTTGCGGGTGATATTCGACAGCAAACTCATTTTTGATCTCCATGTCAAATCTGTCGTGAATTCATTTTCCCGAATGCTAGGATATATAACTAGGAAATGTAGAGCTTTCGGAACTGTTACACAAATTAAGGTACTCTTCAGTGCGTTTGTGAGCAGTAGACTTAATTTCGCGGCTATCGTGTGGAACGCTAGGCAGAGAACAAATATCGATCGGCTAGAGAATATTCAAAACAGGTTCATACGCTTTCTGGCTTTTAAGACGAAATATCTTTTAGTTGATAGAGATTATGTTTAGGCGCGGGAGCATTTCGGGTTGTCGTCGTTGTCAGGCGTGCGCAAGGTCTCCGAGGCACTATTTATGTTCCAGATCTTTAACAACATAATTCAGAGTCCTGATATTCTTGGTGATATATGTCTCAATGTCCCTCAACGATCTCTAAGAGCTGGTTAACTTTTTAACATTCCATTTCGGTATACATACACAGCTCAGAACTCACCACTGTGTCGAATATCTCGGACCAGTAATATGTTCACACAACATGTCGACTGTTTCTCAATGTCACTCAGACAAGTTCGTATTATTTTTAAAAAAAACTGTAAATGATTGTGATTAATTTAGTTCTGTGAGTAGGCTCTTTTTGGTGTGATTATTTGTTTGACTCAAATTGTTAATCTCCTTCTATTCTTGTATAAAATTGTAATTCATAAGTGATGTACTCATAATTTTCGTAATTAAGTTATGTTATGTGTGGATACTTTAGTGGGTTCATGGGCGCCCGCAGGGGGAGGCCAGGAGGGGCCGTGGCCCCCCCTGAGATTTCGATCTCCTTCTTGTTTTTGAGCCAAACCGAATACTGATTTCGCCTGTGCTTCATCAAATCATTATTTGGCCCCCTCTGAGAAAAAATTCTGCGGGCGCTCATGAGTGGGTTTCATACCTGTCTGTATCTCATTATTAAATAAATAAATAAAATGTTGTTTATCTCCGCAAAACTTCAGAAAACACCGCTAAAAACACCATCAGTCCTGTTAATGGCATTTTTTCACATACGGATTAATCGAATATCGAAAATTCCGGAAATTTTCGCCGACGCATGGGCCCGCTGCACCTCCTCCCCTCAGAGGTTATAAAACACGGGGATCTCTTTTGCCAGAATTAATTATCAAATAACCTACGATCAGTAGAGTGGTTCATTATTGGTGATAGTTAGAGACGCTTTTTTTTTAAATTGCTTTCGGACAGCCGTCTTCATTTTCATTGTGGACAGAAAAATCCCGTTTTTTTTTTTTGTGAACAAGAACTGTAAGTAACCCGAGAACCCAAGACGACATCTCATCTGATCTGGTTGAATAAACCACAAAAAACAAAGTATAATAGATCGGACACTGACGTTCTATGATGAAAACAACTTTTTTAGAGCCCAAGCGGCTGTTGTCCGAACTAGTATATTACAGGTTACTACTTTATCACATTTGACGGCAGGCTTGGCGCGAAATTCAAATTACATTCTTATTTTGCCTTGTACGGTTTTCAGTAGGCTTACCTTTTCCGAATTCTTAGGAATTAAAAACAATAGTCCTTCATAAATATTTATTACTGTTCTCTATACAAGAATATATAAATATACAAAAAAATAAGGTAATTGTCTACACTGATCCAAAAATATCAAGAATGGACGAAAAATTCAGTAAGCACTAACCTTGATATGCAGAATCTGTTTTCAGGTCTTGGTTTTTCTAATAAAAATTCTCATTGAGGGTTATCCTAAACAAACACTTCATTCTTCGAGGCTGTTTCGTGGATTTTTTGTCATTATGAATACAAAATTCTCTATTTTTTCTTAATTTATGGCCCTATTTATAACTGAATTTCCCTAAAATGTGATGATTCCTAAGTGATTCCGGTGATATAAATGATATTGGCCATCTACTCATCTTCATTCCTACGTCGACAGCGCAATATCACGTGATTCGTATGACGTAGCAATGAGATGGCCATCATATCACCGGATTGTACACACTTAGAAATCATCATATTTTAAGGAAATTCAGTAATAAAGAAGGCTATAAATTAAGAAAAAATCGAGAATTTTGCATTCATAATGAAAAAAAGTCCAAGAAACTGAAATATTATAACGGACTTGAAAATTGAAGTGTTTAGTTGACCCTCAATGAATTTGAGAATTAAAAAAAAAACCAAGACCGACCGGATAAATCTGAAATAAAATTCCTCTTCTGCAGATTAAGGTTAGTGCTTACTAACTTACTCTCGTCAATTTTCGGATCAGTCTAGACTCTAGACAATTACCAAAAATAAATATATAAATTCAAAAGTTTTACCAAAAGTGAAACAGGATCGCGAAAACCACATGTCTCTATCTTCAATAATAGCTGAGATACAGTGCAGTCACACCCAATTTAGGACACAGTGTACATTTAAAGATTTGCTTGTTCCCTTTTTCTCATAGAGAGTTTTTGCCTGAACTTTTATCGGGTTTACGAGTGCAGCACTTAATCTTTCTTGATAGTTCTTGATTTGGTACTGCTTCTGGTTTAATTGTATTTTCAGTTTGTAAATAAAGTGTGTTCTTCTCAAACAGTTCAATTTAGAAAGTATCACAGCTCTTTTACCTATAAAAAATAAATTTTTTCTTAATCACTGAGTAAAATACATCAATCTGAAAGATTCAGCCAATAAAAATTTTCCAAAATGAGAGGAACAAATATTTTTAATTTTTTGCAAATCTAATTTCTAACATTCTGAAATATGTACAGGGTGATTCACTTATATTGGTAACCCCAATTTTCTCGAAAATGTCCGAATATTTTTTCATTCTGTGAATGGCATTTTGAACAAGTCAATGTTGGCTTGAGATGCGCATAAAAATCTGCTGAATAAATAAAGACGCCAGGCGTCGCGGCGCTATCAAAATTTGCTTCTCCAGGGACACACCTTTTTTGTCATGTAATTCGGGAGATAATTTCATTCTCAATTGTTTTTTCGAATACAATTTTTATCCATTTCTAACCGTCAGCGAACTGCAGCGTGTTTTATGTTAATTCTATTTCATTTATTTTTTTCTGCATGCTTTTATTTGGAGACATAGATATGATTTTCTGCCTTGAATTCAAGAAGGCTAGGTTTCTAAACAATCTGCCACTTCAACTAAGATTAAATATGTGGATACAGCAAGATGAGGCTCCATGTCAAAACGCTGCCTTTGTGAAGAGATATTGAGATTCAAAAATTCGAAAATAAATGAACCCTTATATTTCGACCAAAGTAACTTATAATGAAATAGGGAAATGATATAACTTATGTATGGATCATAATAGCTAGATGACCTAGATATGATTTTGTTTCGTAAAATGACGGAGGCTTTGTAACAAACTATTTCTCTATTATTATATTCATTAAATATTATGTCTTATGACAATAAACATTTTTTTTAATAAGAAACGAAACATTTCGAATCAAATTTTTTATATACCGGCCATTATGGTCCATACATAAATTATATCATTTCTCGAAATATAAGGGTCGACTTGGACACATGCGTTTCTGATCTTCATTTTCAAGTGGTCCAAGTTATTAGAATCAGTTTGGTATAAGTGCCATATTTTTCAGGGTACTCCTCAGAAAGTAATCCATGAGCGTTAGGTCTAGCGATATATGATGGGTCCTATCCATTTATTTTCGAATTCTTGATCTGAATATCTCTTCACAATAGCAGCGTTGTGACATGGAGCCCCATCTTGCTGTAGCCACGTATTTCATCTTATTTGAAAAGGCACATTGTCTAACAAACTAGCCTTCTTGAATTGAAGGCACAAAATTATATCTATGTCTCCAAATAAACACATACTATCACAATACAGAAAAAAATAAATGAAATAGAATTAACATAAAACACGCTGCAGTTCGCTGACGGTTAGAAATGGATGAAAATTGTAATCGAAAAAAAAGTTCAGAATGAAATTATCTTCCGAATGACATGATAAAAAAGGTGTGTCCCTGGAGAAAAAAATTTTTGATAGCGCCGCGACGCCTGGCGTCTTTATTTATTCCGCAGATTTTTATACGCATCTCAAGCCGACATTGACTCATTCAAAACGCCATTCACAGAATGAAAAAATATTCGGACGTTTTCGAGAAAATTGGGGTTACCAAGATAAGTGAATCACCCTGTACAGGTTCATATACTACCAACAGAGAGAAAAATATCTGTAATAATCTATACTTACTTTTCTGAGTTGCTGGCTTTGTGACATTCTCTGTTTCCTGAGGCTGTGATATTTGTGTTCCAGAAGTTTGCTTCGTGAATCAACACCTTCAAAAGATTAATCAAATACATTCAAGGCAAAGTTTCTAGTATACAAGCAAATTTGAGTTCAATTAATGAAAATTTAATGAACGGTACCACAATATTGCTATCCTCATTAAAAATAACATATACCCAAATGAATAGTGAAATTTATGAAACTTACATAAGATGTCCAATTTAGGAACTGCATCAACTGTGGGGCCTCTCAAACTTCCTTCTAGATAATAACTCTCCAATAATTAATAAATAACTAGTAACTATCCATTTCATATCCATTTGATGTTGTGTATGTAAATACATAATATGGTGTGAATTATGTCAACCAAACATATTAGGGTTGCCAACAGTCTTTCATTTCAAAGTACAGTCCTTTATTTCAACACCATGTCCTTTGATCTTTTGGAAGGTGTCAAAGGACTGCAAATGTCCTTTGAAATCCAAAACTTTGAATGAAAACATTCAAATGACCATGAATTGTCCAAAATTTCCATACGCCACCCAGAACATTAATTACACTATTTTCAGGCTGAATCTTCAATCGATTTAAGAAAAAAGCTGACCTAACCCGCTTTCTTTACCTTCGGACTCTGAATTTGAAAGCCTAAAAATGTTACGCCTGCTGCAAACTTTTTTTAATACCATCACACCCCCCTCCCCAAGTGCGTCGATGTTCGGTGTCCTTTATTTCAATATCTCACAGTTGGCAACCCTAAAACATATGTTTGACAAACACGACTTAAAACCTCAGAGTCATCTATTGACGATATCACTAAATATTGGCGTATGCAGCGACACGAGTATCTGTTGTCTCAACTAAAAATAAAATTTGGGGTGGGGGTAGGAAGATGTCAAGATCCTGGAATAAACTGAACATAAACGTTGTCTCGTTGATCCCCCTGACTCTACCCGGGTCAGAGGTGGTCGTAGGTCTGGCGGAGCGTTATTCCGTGTCCGATTGAGCTAACCCCAGACGTTTCACCCCCTAACTAAAACCCTACCAACCTCGTACCCCGTACCTAACCCAGATAAACACAACGAGTAGACGGACGATTGCCAGTCCTACCGGTCCCCGAAGGGGACAGAAGGTTTGAACCGATGAATGCTAAATTCTGTTATTTCAACTTGGCCACTTAGATTCGAGTGACGATAATTGAACACTTAGACAAAAGAAAGAGGAGAGAATTTCGATTCCCACAGGCATTGGCAAAGGTTTGAACTGTTGATATATTCTCTCTGTATCTGATATAAATTCGTACATCAGCAGATCAGAATGTTTTGTCATTAAAAAATTTACGTTCTTCATACACCAATACGGACAGAGCCTTTCAACAAGGGAATACAGATACAGCCGAATTTCCGTTAGAAGTGATCATGATTTACTAGTTTTTCTAGTATATATAATCCAACCAAAAATATTTTCATGTAAAATATTGCCAAGACGAGGCCGTATTTCTAACATTGTCAAAAAGTTATCAGATCTCATATAGAGCCAAGCTGCTTACTCTACACTCTTCATCTTCACAAGTCCTTATTTCACAAACTCTATGCCTTGGTCAAAATAAGTGACTTGGCAGTTTCGTAACTTCAACTTTTGTTTAACCGAAAAGTTATGACCAGTGAATGAATTTTTCACCTGACGCTCACGTGGCGAAAGAGAAACGGCCAAGTCACTAATTTTTACCAAGGCAAAGAGTTTGTGAAATAAGGACTTGTGGAGATGAAGAGTGTAGAGTAAGCAGCTTGGCTCTATATGAAATCTGATAACTTTTTGACAATGTAAGAAATACGGCCTCGTCTTGGCAATATTTTACATGAAAATGTTTTTGGTTGGATTTCAATTCTTTTTGTACGTTGCTTATGACAAAATCCTTCAATTTTGTTAATTTTTTTCGAATAATTAAATAAAATATAATTATTGCGAGATCTATTTTAAGTCAAACTAATTCACAATTCATGTTCAAAACCAACAATGTACGAAGAATAGAAATGAACCTTCACCTACCTTGGTTCAATCTGCGATGGCGATGTATTTGGGAGATGCCATCACAACCATTGTATAAAGAATCCTATCATTATACAATGATCACAACGGGAAATTGCAGAATGGAAACTGAGGTTGAGGTTATTACAGGAAGATTGTATTTGGTGTAAATACACATGAGGCGTTTAACGAGTCTCATACAAACTTATACATCCCCTGGTTATAAGGGTTGGGGGGGTCAAAGTTTCAAGTTTAAAAATTTTTTCGTTGTTTGTGTACTGAAACTTTGCCAAATTTATAATGTCAATAAGCATTAATTGTTTAGGGAAAGTTTTGCTCTTTCGTATTTCATAATTGGAATATAATTTTGTGGAAAATATAGCTCTGAAGTATCTGTTTTTATATTTTTATATAAATTACAAAAAAGTCTTCAAACTTCACACATCCGAATGCCATAAAGGGCATCCATAGTGCGTTCCGGATTCACAAAAATCTCGAATATATTTAATAAATGTGGCCTACTTTTGCACATCAAAATGCTGCTGAATAAATAGCAATTTCGTAAGAGATACGTATAAATAAATATACGAAGAAATAAATTTTATCGGCAAAATATAAGATGATATTAACTGATACTACGAATTCAAGTAAAAATGGAAGCATTGTTCTATATTGACGCTAATTGATAGATTTTTGCACAGGTAAATGATTTAACCGATCAGTTACAACATACTAATGTAATCGTTTAAATTTCTAAGTTCTGTGTACAGGAGAACAGATTTTATCCTGATGAATGGTGTTGTTTTAATGAAATTAAGGGTACCTTCACAAGCTTTGCAAATTCTTGTGAATTAAAAGTAAGGAATTTCACAAAAATATTTAAGAAAAACTTAATATTCTGTACAAAATAAAGGTAGGTCTACAAGACTCCAGGGGTTTCAAGCGAAGATTATTCTCATAATTCTCTTCTGTGAAACAAAGACTTCATTTTCGCCATTAGAGAGTGTTGTAATAGATGTGGGCGTAGGCAAGATATGCGCTTATGCCGATTAAAGATGGCTATTTCAATGAAATAAAATGCGCCTCTAGGTCAAGTGTAGAAATAAACACAGTGACACATTCGCACAGAGACAAGTGAATCTGTTCTGTCGGACATTTTCCAACTGGAATCTTATTTATTGATGATGGGTAATAGCAATAATTCCATATTCTTCTGATTGAGAAAGCTGAAATGATACAATACATACTGAAAAAAAGGTCCGATGAGTTTTGTTGCTGAATTTGTATTATTTGTAAAGAATTCTGTTCGAAACTGGAAGGCTCAAAAGAGGAAGGTCCCGGAAAAGCTGGAGGGTTGAGATGACAAAGTAATGAGAGAATTTGGATTGGGAAAGGAACTCTGGAAAGATAGGATCAATTAAAACTGGGTATCGGATGGCGTCGGTGAACGTATTGAAACTAATCATTTATATTCTGTCCAAACCTATGATACAACATTTGATGTCATTCACATCCCAATAATAATAAAATGAACTTGACAATTTTTGTTTTATCATTCCTTGTAACATCACACTCATACATCAGCGGGGAACCAATAACCACAATCAGAAATCTTTTTGTAATATTGCCTCTTTCATAGACATGTCAGTAATGTATAATTTATTGATAATTGGAATGATGGAAGAGATTGATAGAAATATACAATTTTTTTTTTCAAGAGTTTGCAGAGTTTGAACAATATGCGCCATAAGTACAGTACCTACTTACATTTCATTTCATCCAACAGGGTACGGAACGGTAACGGCAATATTGCAATTTCTGTTGAAGTACCAACACATGTTTTTTACGATTGCAGAGAAGTTTATAAAATTTGCAAGTTTCAAAAACCATCATTTTCTATTCTACTTCTGTGCAGAGTAGTTATCTTTTGCTTAACGCTGAATTGAAATTTTCAATTTAAGTATTTGTGAGAGTGTGAGTAGTTTTTTCATTGACATAAGCTCAAAAACATTTTAGTGAAGGATATTTTTGTTAGTGAAAATTTGCTATATTTCTGCTTCATACAAGGTATTTACTAACGTTATTTCATTAATTATTTTATTTTCATTTCAATTTTTCTCTTAGAAAAGCATTTGATCGACTGAAATTTCTTTGAAAATCAATTTCGAGAAAAATGGATTTCAAAACAATGAATAAAATAGTGGAAATCCTAAAAGGTCGATATCCTAATCTTACATACGATGAAATACCAAATCTTTTGACAGTTGATAGGGACATTTTAAAGGACATATGTTCGATTTTAAGTAGTGGCAAAAACAAGAGGTATTCGAGTCAAGTGAAGAGAATTCTACTGGAGAATAAAATTTTCAAAAGTGTATTTGACGGATGTCCAATAAATTTTGAGAAAATAAATTTTTCGAATGTTGACATCGACTTTGTTTTGAAGGATATGAATATTCCCTACCAAAATAAAGTAAATTTGAATCATAGAAAAGAAAATTCAATTTATGCATATCTTTGTCAACATTTTGGCAAAAAAAATACCCAAAATAACAGATTTTTTTTTTATAAACTTTGGCATACTAAAATTAATGCATTTTTTGACACACATCCTTCCGAAAAATTTGAAATGAATTCGAATACATCAGCTCGGGAAGATAAAGATGATTGTAATGAAAATATAATTTTAAATTCCACAGAGCTTGATGAGCTAGAACACAATATATCTATTGCCAATGAAAAATTTAGTTTTTCCAATCCTAAAGATACAACACCTTCGATATCGCCTATTCTTGATAATACTACCGTTAAATCGGTTGATTCAGCTGATGATAAAAAAACGGAGTCGAGCATTTCCCAAGCTCAACAAGGCAACATTAGCAGTTCAAAGGAGGAGTTAGAGGTATCTCCAAAATATTTGGACTCTTCACAAGAAGCGTCAATTTTACCCTCAAATATATTGAACCTATTCTCAGAAAAAAAAGGTAAAAAGACAGTTATACCACTGAATACAATGAACGTAGCTCAACCTATCACTGTTGACTTCAAACATTGTACCATATTAGAGGGAGAATTCACAATCGACAAGCTATTATGGAATCATATTTTCAAAAATAACATACTAGATACGGCATCATACCCATATGTATTGAAGAAATATATTAATGAGTACGTCAATAACACTCGCACAATACTCATTCGTTATAAAAAAAACATTGTAAAAACTTCCGCAATTTATGTGTATGCTCTTTGTGCACATAAAAATTGTAAAAAATTCAAGATTATTATTTCGACATTTTCGGCAGAGGTGAAAGTATACAGTTCATCTATTAATTTTCATCATGAATCATACCTAACAGGTCAGGTAAAAGGCATTGAAAGAGATTTGGTTAAGAATCAACTTCTCAGACGAAAACCATTGAGTTATAAAAAAGAAACTCTATTGAAATGTGATGAATCATTCATCAGAAGAACTAAAAATCTCAAAAACATAGTATCTGACGCCACTGCACGAAAAATAAGATCAGAAAAACTTGCACAGTTCGATAGAGACAGAAATGATATACTTGACTTAATTAAACTACAGGCTGACAACAAACATTATTTCCGGGAACTATCTTTTCCATTCCAAGCAAAATTATTTTCCTCAGAACAGATTGAAATGCTTCACGATTTATTCCTTTCAAATTCTGGTGAAGCGTTTATACATTTCGATGCAACAGGCTCGATCGTCCGACATCCTTATAAAGCCAAAAAAAGAATTTATCTATATACAGGGGCAGTTATGTTGAAAACAAAAAGAATATTTCCTGTTCTTTCAATGATTTCTGCAGAACATAATTCGAATGCAATCTTCAAACTGCTCCATGATTTCAGATATTCTTGCGAAGAAGAGCACAAATGGCCATTATTTTCGGGGTTTGTTACTGATTACAGTTTTGCTTCTATTCATGCTGCCATCAAAGCATTCAATAGAATGACCCTTCTAGAGTATCTCGAAGCCTGTTATAGAATAACTGAAAGCAATGCTGATATGAAGTCTAACCTTATTACCATTCACTTGTGCTGTGCACATTATATGAAAATGATCAGTAAAGATGTTGATACTATTGCCAAAAATGAGGAACAAAAATTATTTTTCAAAGATCTCATGGCTCTTTCCATCAATATAAATAACATCGCAGAACTAGATAACTGGTTCAAAAATATTGTTATTCTGCTTTGTAGCCGAACAAAGAGTAATCTCTGCGAAAAAAGCCTTGAAGCATTGTGTCGCGGTATGAAAACGAATGAAGAATTTGATGAATATGAAATAAATATTCAGAAAACGGACAATTCACCCAAACCTCTTTATCGTTCTAGTCCATTTTATAAGCGATACAAAAAAACTTATGACGAAATTAGAGAGAAGCAGATAACAATCGTAGAAAAATCATCACAGAATAACGTTTATTGGAATGAAGAGTTTCTCGAAATCGTTCTGAAAAAATATATTCCGTATGCACCATTATGGACGGGCCTTTTATTAAAATCAGATCAGAAAAGAAAAAGTAATGCAATTATAGAAACTACTTCGGTTATCTGAAATGTGGCATGCTAGAAGGTGCGAGAAATATGAAATGCTCCCGATTTATAAGAGCATATCAAAATGATGTAAGAGCCATATATAAAGAAGCCAAGATCAATATTGGAAAATCTAATCTAAATAAAAGAAAACGTGCCGATCCAGAACAAGATGATGAAAAGATTTCGCAAGAAACCTGGTGTAAAAAATCGAAAAGGATAAGTTCCCATTTCTGCGGAAATTACATCAAACAGGTAGAAAAAGGGATTAAAATATCGAAAGATGATCGTGCTACTATCGAGGCTGATGATACGAACATGATTTCCCAAAATATAAAAAACCGAGAACCCGACACCCAACTGTATAATCAATGCATGAAGGAAATTGAAAAAATTTCATTATCTTCTGCACAAAAAGAAATTATCTTCAAAGAAACAATTTTGCAGAGAAATTCAGAAATTTGGCGTGAAGAACGAAAAAGGAGAATCACAAGTTCTAATTTTTATAAAATATGCAGATGTAAGGAATCGTCGAAGGAAAACATTTGCAAACAAATAATTGATCCGCCGGTTCTGAACACTGAAGCAATAATTCATGGTATTCAGAATGAAAAATTCGCAAGAAAAAAATATTGCGAAATATACCACATTAAATGTAATCTGAGCGGATTAATAATCGATGAAAATTATCCGTTTTTGGCGTGTTCGCCGGATGGTTTAATCGAGGATGATGGTATAATAGAAATTAAATGTCCTCACACACTGAGAAATGATGATCCGAATAGTGTCAACCTGAAATTCTTGGACGAATTTAATAATTTAAATTGTAATACCGAATATAATTATCAAATTCAAGGATTATTGAATATTTCCAAAAGAAAATGGTGCGATTTAATAATATATACTGTTATGGTTCCTTTTATTTATCTTTAAAATTTTTCAATTTAATTGGAATTTTGAGGAACCAAATTTATAACAAAAATATAGAATTTGTAAAATTTGAAAATTTTACCTGGCCTTACTCTTATCTCAATTGAGGGTTCAAAAAATTGATTTCAATAAAACTTGAAAGATTTTGATTTTAAAATATTATAATTGATAATTCTTTGAATGCAATGTAATCTTATTAACTACTAAATATTCAATTTGATTTCAATATCAAACTATTCTAATAATATTAAAGTATAATAACCTACTTCTATGGTTGATTTTTGTTTAGTGTTCATAAAATTAGGTCAATTTTTAGGTTATCTAATTTTTTATAAGTTAACTCACTTAGCTCACTTTCGGATTTCACAGTCTGCTTGAAAACACTAATCTCTTGAATGTTTATTTTCAGTAATTTATTCTTCTGATTACTGGTCCAATATCTTTATTTCTTCTTTTTGTAAGTTTATATCAACTGTCACCATTCTTCATATATATTACCATTTCCATTCATATACTAATAACACTATCGGTATTATATCGGTAAATCATTCAACATTTATCCATTTCTTCATCTATATCATATAGTTTTTATTTTTCCATCCTTCTCAATTCCAATTTTTTTTGATTCCCCTCCCCTTCAATTCTTTCTCGTCTCCTTGGTTTCACTCCTCAAAAGTCCTTACTCTCTAGATTTCCTAACACTAATACATAATACAATAACATAGAATTTATTTACATTTTTCTTATCAAAATCTTTCAATTTTAGCCTCATCAAGAAACCAGCAATTTAATTCAATGAATTTAGAAATCGAAGACTACAATTAATAATTACATATGAAATTTACTATGAAAATTTTGAATTGAAATGATCTCTGAAATGTATACAATAAATTTAATTGAAACTTTTGAATTTTGATTCATGTACTTGCAATTATGTTATGATATAGTTTCAACCAGGTAACGTATTATGTATCCTTTTGAAATAATCAAAATTTAGATATAAATATAGAACCATAACAAAATTTCATAACAAATCCCCCAAAATTAAAATATTTATTCCTTGAAATGGTTTCAAGAATAAATATTTTTATTTTTTAAAACTGTAAATTACTAAATTTTGGAATGTTTCCGGATTATTAAAAATGTCCTGAAAGTATTGATATAGATCATTTATATTTTATATGTCTTGTATTTCCTCCGTTCCAATTTCTTTCAATCTATAGCTGTTCCTTCCAATTTCATTATTCACAATGGTTCTTTATATGTGATGCTAATTTTTTAAATTCATCGAAGTAGTAAGTTATTTGCATATTTGGATTGAAATCTGAGCTGAATTTCTTTATAATTTTGCATGTAATATTCTATCCTTCTCAAATGATTTAAGGTTAAAACTAATCAAAATTGATAATAACATTTTCTAAATCTTCAGTAACATGTTTGAAACTTTCTATGGAATATTTTTCCAATATAGCCTGGAGGAGGTTCTTTATCACTTTCATTCTTGAGTGATATTTCAAAGTTATTTGGGCATCTTATATTGAATTTGTCATTGTAATACCTATTCACTAAACTATTCCATAGTAGTAATCTTTCGAATAGTATTAAATTATTTGCTTTAAGTTTCCTGATTAATTCTTCATTCTTACTATTTGGTACAATCGTTTCCATATTGAAATTTGATGTACTTGTTGAATTTTTTTCACTTTTCTTTCGTTCACTTGTATGTTTAAGTTCATCATGATCATTCATTTGTCTTTTTGAGCATTTTTCTGTGGGCAACGAGAGATCTAATTCATTGAAATTCTGTTTGTTTTTATGTTGTAGTGATATAAAAATTTTCATTGTATCAGTATCTGAAATGATCAAAGATTTGATGTCATCTACAAATTCTGTTTGTGGTTCTTTGTGAATAATTTTCTCAATTTTACTATCATAATACCTTTCATTATCTTTTTTTTTAATTACTTCTGATGTAACAGCATTCTCTCTGTATATCACCTCCCCAATTTTTGTATTTTGTGTTTCTAGTTTTTCTTCTTTTATTTCTATCTTATTTTCAACTTTTTGGTTTATCTGTTTTGTTTCATTTTCATTTATTTTTGTAGGAAATTCTTCTCTCTGAATTGTCAACGTATTGTTGAAATCTGTTCCAATATTATCATATTTTTCATCTAATTTTCTATTCATTTCTTTGATTTGTTTTTCTATATTTTGTGTGATCTTTAATAACATATTCATTATGGCATATTTATCTCCACCTTGCTCCCCTATATTTCCACTTATATTTTCTTCTTGCTCTCCTCTTTCTCTCATCGTTGTTTCACTTCTGGTATTCATTTTACTATGTTACTTGATTGAAAATTTTTATAAATATAAATAACTGAAATTCAATTAATCAAAAAAAATATTTCTTATTGTTCAAGCCACGCGTTTAGCGCCATTTTTGTTATGGTTCCTTTTATTTATCTTTAAAATTTTTCAATTTAATTGGAATTTTGAGGAACCAAATTTATAACAAAAATATAGAATTTGTAAAATTTGAAAATTTTACCTGGCCTTACTCTTATCTCAATTGAGGGTTCAAAACATTGATTTCAATAAAACTTGAAAGATTTTGATTTTAAAATATTATAATTGATAATTCTTTGAATGCAATGTAATCTTATTAACTACTAAATATTCAATTTGATTTCAATATCAAACTATTCTAATAATATTAAAGAATAATAACCTACTTCTATGGTTGATTTTTGTTTAGTGTTCATAAAATTAGGTCAATTTTTAGGTTATCTAATTTTTTATAAGTTAACTCACTTAGCTCACTTTCGGATTTCACAGTCTGCTTGAAAACACTAATCTCTTGAATGTTTATTTTCAGTAATTTATTCTTCTGATTACTGGTCCAATATCTTTATTTCTTCTTTTTGTAAGTTTATATCAACTGTCACCATTCTTAATATATATTACCATTTCCATTCATATACTAATAACACTATCGGTATTATATCGGTAAATCATTCAACATTTATCCATTTCTTCATCTATATCATATAGTTTTTATTTTTCCATCCTTCTCAATTCCAATTTTTTTTGATTCCCCTCCCCTTCAATTCTTTCTCGTCTCCTTGGTTTCACTCCTCAAAAGTCCTTACTCTCTAGATTTCCTAACACTAATACATAATACAATAACATAGAATTTATTTACATTTTTCTTATCAAAATCTTTCAATTTTAGCCTCATCAAGAAACCAGCAATTTAATTCAATGAATTTAGAAATCGAAGACTACAATTAATAATTACATATGAAATTTACTATGAAAATTTTGAATTGAAATGATCTCTGAAATGTATACAATAAATTTAATTGAAACTTTTGAATTTTGATTCATGTACTTGCAATTATGTTATGATATAGTTTCAACCAGGTAACGTATTATGTATCCTTTTGAAATAATCAAAATTTAGATATAAATATAGAACCATAACAAAATTTCATAACAAATCCCCCAAAATTAAAATATTTATTCCTTGAAATGGTTTCAAGAATAAATATTTTTATTTTTTAAAACTGTAAATTACTAAATTTTGGAATGTTTCCGGATTATTAAAAATGTCCTGAAAGTATTGATATAGATCATTTATATTTTATATGTCTTGTATTTCCTCCGTTCCAATTTCTTTCAATCTATAGCTGTTCCTTCCAATTTCATTATTCACAATGGTTCTTTATATGTGATGCTAATTTTTTAAATTCATCGAAGTAGTAAGTTATTTGCATATTTGGATTGAAATCTGAGCTGAATTTCTTTATAATTTTGCATGTAATATTCTATCCTTCTCAAATGATTTAAGGTTAAAACTAATCAAAATTGATAATAACATTTTCTAAATCTTCAGTAACATGTTTGAAACTTTCTATGGAATATTTTTCCAATATAGCCTGGAGGAGGTTCTTTATCACTTTCATTCTTGAGTGATATTTCAAAGTTATTTGGGCATCTTATATTGAATTTGTCATTGTAATACCTATTCACTAAACTATTCCATAGTAGTAATCTTTCGAATAGTATTAAATTATTTGCTTTAAGTTTCCTGATTAATTCTTCATTCTTACTATTTGGTACAATCGTTTCCATATTGAAATTTGATGTACTTGTTGAATTTTTTTCACTTTTCTTTCGTTCACTTGTATGTTTAAGTTCATCATGATCATTCATTTGTCTTTTTGAGCATTTTTCTGTGGGCAACGAGAGATCTAATTCATTGAAATTCTGTTTGTTTTTATGTTGTAGTGATATAAAAATTTTCATTGTATCAGTATCTGAAATGATCAAAGATTTGATGTCATCTACAAATTCTGTTTGTGGTTCTTTGTGAATAATTTTCTCAATTTTACTATCATAATACCTTTCATTATCTTTTTTTTTAATTACTTCTGATGTAACAGCATTCTCTCTGTATATCACCTCCCCAATTTTTGTATTTTGTGTTTCTAGTTTTTCTTCTTTTATTTCTATCTTATTTTCAACTTTTTGGTTTATCTGTTTTGTTTCATTTTCATTTATTTTTGTAGGAAATTCTTCTCTCTGAATTGTCAACGTATTGTTGAAATCTGTTCCAATATTATCATATTTTTCATCTAATTTTCTATTCATTTCTTTGATTTGTTTTTCTATATTTTGTGTGATCTTTAATAACATATTCATTATGGCATATTTATCTCCACCTTGCTCCCCTATATTTCCACTTATATTTTCTTCTTGCTCTCCTCTTTCTCTCATCGTTGTTTCACTTCTGGTATTCATTTTACTATGTTACTTGATTGAAAATTTTTATAAATATAAATAACTGAAATTCAATTAATCAAAAAAAATATTTCTTATTGTTCAAGCCACGCGTTTAGCGCCATTTTTGTTATGGTTCCTTTTATTTATCTTTAAAATTTTTCAATTTAATTGGAATTTTGAGGAACCAAATTTATAACAAAAATATAGAATTTGTAAAATTTGAAAATTTTACCTGGCCTTACTCTTATCTCAATTGAGGGTTCAAAACATTGATTTCAATAAAACTTGAAAGATTTTGATTTTAAAATATTATAATTGATAATTCTTTGAATGCAATGTAATCTTATTAACTACTAAATATTCAATTTGATTTCAATATCAAACTATTCTAATAATATTAAAGAATAATAACCTACTTCTATGGTTGATTTTTGTTTAGTGTTCATAAAATTAGGTCAATTTTTAGGTTATCTAATTTTTTATAAGTTAACTCACTTAGCTCACTTTCGGATTTCACAGTCTGCTTGAAAACACTAATCTCTTGAATGTTTATTTTCAGTAATTTATTCTTCTGATTACTGGTCCAATATCTTTATTTCTTCTTTTTGTAAGTTTATATCAACTGTCACCATTCTTAATATATATTACCATTTCCATTCATATACTAATAACACTATCGGTATTATATCGGTAAATCATTCAACATTTATCCATTTCTTCATCTATATCATATAGTTTTTATTTTTCCATCCTTCTCAATTCCAATTTTTTTTGATTCCCCTCCCCTTCAATTCTTTCTCGTCTCCTTGGTTTCACTCCTCAAAAGTCCTTACTCTCTAGATTTCCTAACACTAATACATAATACAATAACATAGAATTTATTTACATTTTTCTTATCAAAATCTTTCAATTTTAGCCTCATCAAGAAACCAGCAATTTAATTCAATGAATTTAGAAATCGAAGACTACAATTAATAATTACATATGAAATTTACTATGAAAATTTTGAATTGAAATGATCTCTGGAATGTATACAATAAATTTAAATGAAACTATTGAATTTTGATTCATGTACTTGCAATTATGTTATGATATAGTTTCAACCAGGTAACGTATTATGTATCCTTTTGAAATAATCAAAATTTAGATATAAATATAGAACCATAACAAAATTTCATAACAATACTTTCAGAGGAATAAAAGTAATAAGAGTGGAAAAAGACGTTACATTTTGGCATAAGAATATGCTCCCAAAATTAATATCTTTTTTTTATTTCGATTTTCTTCCGAGGACACTTCAGAATAAACCTATTCTGTTATCAAATTACGAAGATAGAAAGTGGAGGACTCAGAAGAAGATCGAATTGTTTCCCAATGGATTGGTGAAGGATATTAATTTTTACCAGAATATGCCAGATCGTTGGCAGACTGGAAAGACCTCACGTCATTTTTCGGAAAGAAATTATACCGTTGCGTGTTTTCACAATTGTTGTCCAGTGCCAGAAATCGAAATCAGCGATTTTCTAAGTCTTGGCTATGGGAAGTATTTGACTAGCTTCGTCATTGATAATTACCTATGCCTGATTGATATTCAGGAAAAATTTCAGAAGTTATCATTTCAAATCGCAACTTCATGGTTCGAGACTGGTGAAGACAAAAGAAATCTGTTGATTTTTGAGAAAAATCTCATTGCACTGCCAATATGTGAGAATAACACGCATTTCATCCTTATTATCATCGATGTTCTATCGAAAAATTTATATTCCTGGATTCTCTAAAAAGACCCCAATCGATCCACAGAGAACGTAAATTTAAATATTTTGAAAAGTTTAAACTGATTGTCGATTGTAAAGAAAGAGTGGACAATATTGAATGGAAATTAATTGATTATCCGGTTCTTAAACAAGACGATAATTTTAACTGTGGGATGTATGTGTTGTATTATTTCACGCAATACATTTCGGGCAAACCCCTGAATGAACATATTGACATCAACCAATTGAGAAAGACAGTTCAGAGGTTCTTTTTAGAAAAATCTATCCCAATGCAGAATAGATGTTTGTATTGTTCAAGGAATGTCGACGCAGATTTTTACACTTGCATACGTTGTAGGAGAAAAGTTCATATAACTTGTTTGACAAACAAATCCGATCCTCATAATGAATTTAAAAATAGCATATGTGATCTGTGCCGAAAATATTAGATTGTCCCTATTTATCCTCCCACTGCCACCAGTATGAAGTCTAGTTTTCAAAATCATTTTCACTTGGCACAAATATAATCAGACATGGAATATGCCTAACGGGGAAACTATGTAAAAAAAAGCGCACCTAGCATTCTACCTCATGGGTGGTGCGGAAATGAATGCGAAAGAAATAGATTGAATTGAAATGCGTTTGGAGTAGTCGAACATCTCTTATTCATATTGATATAATGTACCCACATGCAAAATCTGTATGTGTTCCGAAGAATAGTTCCCGAGATATGAATTTTTCAAAGTTAAGGGTTGAAAAAACAACCCCTTCGTCCCACGGGAAGTCGATCATTTTTTCAGTGGTGATTAGTATCGATATGATTAACCCACATGCAAAATCTGTATGTGTTCCGAAGAATAGTTTCCGAGATATGAATTTTTCAAAGTTAAGGGTTGAAAAAACAACCCCTCCGTCCCACGGGAAGTCGATCATTTTTTCAGTGGTGATTAGTATTGATATGATTAAGCCACATGCAAAATCTGTATGTGTTCCGAAGAAAAGTTTCCGAGATATGAATTTGTCAAAGTTATGGGTTGAAAAAACAACCCCTCCGTCCCACGGGAAGTCGATCATTTTTTCAGTGGTGATTAGTATCGATATGATTAACCCACATGCAAAATCTGTATGTGTTCCGAAGAATAGTTCCCGAGATATGAATTTTTCAAAGTTTAGGGTTGAAAAAACAACCCCTCCGTCCCACGGGAAGTCGATCATTTTTTCAGTGGTGATTAGTATCGATATGATTAACCCACATGCAAAATCTGTATGTGTTCCGAAGAATAGTTTCCGAGATATGAATTTTTCAAAGTTAAGGGTTGAAAAAACAACCCTTCCGTCCCACAGGAAGTCGATCATTTTTTCAGTGGTGATTAGTATCGATATGATTAACCCACATGCAAAATCTGTATGTGTTCCGAAGAATAGTTCCCGAGATATGAATTTTTCAAAGTTAAGGGTTGAAAAAACAACCCCTCCGTCCCACGGGAAGTCGATCATTTTTTCAGTGGTGATTAGTATCGATATGATTAACCCACATGCAAAATCTGTATGTGTTCCGAAGAATAGTTCCCGAGATATGAATTTTTCAAAGTTAAGGGTTGAAAAAACAACCCCTCCGTCCCACGGGAAGTCGATCATTTTTTCAGTGGTGATTAGTATCGATATGATTAACCCACATGCAAAATCTGTATGTGTTCCGAAGAATAGTTTCCGAGATATGAATTTTTCAAAGTTAAGGGTTGAAAAAACAACCCCTCCGTCCCACGGGAAGTCGATCATTTTTTCAGTGGTGATTAGTATCGATATGATTAACACACATGCAAAATCTGTATGTGTTCCGAAGAATGGTTTCCGAGATATGAATTTTTTAATGTTAAGGGTTGAAAAAACAACCCCTTCGTCCCACGGTAAGTCGATCATTTTTTCAGTGGTGATTAGTATCGATATGATTAACCCACATGCAAAATCTGTATGTGTTCCGAAGAATAGTTTCCGAGATATGAATTTTTCAAAGTTAAGGGTTGAAAAAACAACCCCTCCGTCCCACGGGAAGTCGATCATTTTTTCAGTGGTGATTAGTATCGATATGATTAACCCACATGCAAAATCTGTATGTGTTCCGAAGAATAGTTCCCGAGATATGAATTTTTCAAAGTTAAGGGTTGAAAAAACAACCCCTCCGTCCCACGGGAAGTCGATCATTTTTTCAGTGGTGATTAGTATCGATATGATTAACCCACATGCAAAATCTGTATGTGTTCCGAAGAATAGTTTCGGAGATATGAATTTTTCAAAGTTAAGGGTTGAAAAAACAACCCCTCCGTCCCACGGGAAGTCGATCATTTTTTCAGTGGTGATTAGTATCGATATGATTAACCCACATGCAAAATCTGTATGTGTTCCGAAGAATAGTTCCCGAGATATGAATTTTTCAAAGTTAAGGGTTGGAAAAACAACCCCTCCGTCCCACGGGAAGTCGATCATTTTTTCAGTGGTGATTAGTATCGATATGATTAACCCACATGCAAAATCTGTATGTGTTCCGAAGAATAGTTTCCGAGATATGAATTTTTCAAAGTTAAGGGTTGAAAAAACAACCCCTCCGTCCCACGGAAAGTCGATCATTTTTTCAGTGGTGATTAGTATCGATATGATTAACACACATGCAAAATCTGTATGTGTTCCGAAGAATGGTTTCCGAGATATGAATTTTTTAATGTTAAGGGTTGAAAAAACAACCCCTTCGTCCCACGGTAAGTCGATCATTTTTTCAGTGGTGATTAGTATCGATATGATCAACCCACATGCAAAATCTGTATGTGTTCCGAAAAATAGTTCCCGAGATATGAATTTTTCAAAGTTAAGGGTTGAAAAAACAACCCCTCCGTCCCACGGGAAGTCGATCATTTTTTCAGTGGTGATTAGTATCGATATGATTAACCCACATGCAAAATCTGTATGTGTTCCGAAGAATAGTTTCCGAGATATGAATTTTTCAAAGTTAAAGGTTGTATAAACTAGCCCGTGCTCCCACGGGAAGTCGATCGCCTTCTGGTAATATCGATATTGGAAATATAATCTAGCACACGAAATACCAATATGCTCCAACATATATTCTCCGAGATATCGAATTTTAACAGATTTCAGTTTATAATTTTCGATCGACTTGCACGCCACTGATCCCGCCGTTCGGGTGCTTTCGCCAAACTGGCCGCTGGAGGCCGCTGGAAACGGTCTGCCAAGTTCACACCGGTACGAAATCGGGGGTTTTTAGATATCTATCTGAAGTGTACGAGCTATGCACTTGAAACTTTGCTCGTTTGATGAGTTGAGTACTGGCATTATATCCTGAAAATTTTATTCATCTAAAGTATCCCGAACTCGAGTAATAAGGGTTCAAAAATACGACGAAACACTTCGAGAAAGTCTTGGCCTCTCGGCGGGGGCACTATCGTGCCCCCAGATGAGCGTATACTCTCTATAAAACGTTTCCTGGTTATTTCGATGCTCAAGTTTTCCGAGGAACATTTCAAGTTTTTTATATATAGTTATATTATCAGGAGATTCTTTCAAGCTTTCTAAAGCAGACATACGTATTCTTTATTTTTTCAGCTGTTCTTGATAGACAACCCAATGTTCGTTGTCTTTTATAAAGAGACCATGTAACTCATCTTTCAGCTTCCAGCTCATTGTTTATTTTGAAACTTAAACTTTATATTATTTGCTCAACATTTTTCATTTTAAATACATAGTAATTTTTCGTTTAATCTCTTAGGACGCGCTGCTTCGTGGTTAACTTCTGGACGAGAGGCAGAGTATCGAGCAACTGCCTCACGGTTAACCTCCGGATGGGACACCGAGTATCGATTAATTGCCTCACGATTAACCTCTGGATGAGAGGCTGAATATCGCGCTGCAGATTCACAATGTTGCTCAGCGTGCGATTGGAAATAACTCAGAACTGTATTTTTCCGTTTTTCAGCATGATTTTTGCAATAGTTGGTTGCAGCCTGCCGAATCTGTTCACTTAGGGACAATTCGGAGGTTTTTGGTCTTGCTCCCTCATTTTTTAGGCCTCCCTGCCTTCTTCGGGGTGGAAACGACATTATTGGATGTTGGACAAACATTAGTCGGAGTGAGGACGTCATAGTGTCCACTTAGAAAAAGTCCACTAAATCGCAAACGTTTTACAGGACCGCCAATATGAGAAAAAGTTCCTCTCAAAATGTTATCTTGAAAGACCTCAAAGGTGAACGGATAAATAGCTGCCGCAGCCATCAGTTCAGAGGTACCACCATAGGTATTGCTATTCAACATTTCCCGTGAATAACAATCAGAATCACGATAGAAGTCCCCATTTTCGGAACAAGTATACAATTTTAGGTTATTCCAATTGACTACAACATATCGCACAATAGCAGTGCTGATTTGCAAGGCCACCTCAAGGTCTATTTTGTCATACATTAAAGATGCCAAGGAATGAAAAAGACAGGAACCATACCCCGGCATATGAATCACACGATGACAAGGTCCCAGATCTATTTCAAGGAAAACTAATTCACAATCCATGTTTGAAAACAACAACGTTCATAGTGAAGAAAATACCCATGCGTATCTACCTAGGTTCAAGCCTATCAAATCTAAATAAAACTTAATTCAAACAACCCGTCAGAAGATATTCTAGAAAAATAATGTATGTGTATGTGTATGTATGCTATATCTATCTGAGAAGGAAAGTTCTCCAAACATCGAACATTCAGTACTCAATATTTCAATGAGAAAGACACTTCAGAGCATTCAAATCCTAATCCGTCGAATTTTGAATCCGGACATCCAGTCAGAACGATTTCTCTCCTTAGGCCATAGAGTGAGCAGCAGATAACAGCACAGAACATACCAAAGGTATGGGTATACCATATTCTGGTATATTCTGTGGATAACAACGACCGATATGATGTGAAGTGAATTTATCTTTCTGCTATTGAGTTCGGTCGTATTCGGCAACTCTCGACTTTGTTAGTTTGAATCGCAGAGTAGCAAGCTCCCTGCTCCCTCCTTAAATCCTCGGTCGCCGGGCACGTGACGCGAGTATTGGACAAATTAATTACCGATGGTGTCGCTGCATTCGCCGATCAGCTGTTTACCGAAACGAGTATTGTTTCGTGTTTACATTAGATTTCTATTTGTATTTATGGGATTTATTAGTTTAAACGTTTATTGGCTATCAATAATCGAAGTTGTTTCCTTGATTATGGATCCTGTGGATTATATTGTAAGTGCAAGTATAGGTATTATTGTGCTTTTTGTTATATTTTATGTAAAATATTGAGGTGAGCACTATTCAATTTTGAATGCTTTTCAGTTCATCTGGCAAGATGTTTACCAAAGGTTCCTCTAATTATAGGAAATTTTCCAATATTTCCATGCTCACAGATGCTGGGTAGAGGGTGAGCAAGTGTTGCAATGCAATCATTTGATTCTATGTGGGAAAAAATTATTTCAAAACATTGGAATTCTACAAGGACAACCCCATCATATTGAGGAAATGATGTCTTATAAAAATGATGGTGTGAAGGTTGCCAAGATTATATACAGATACTAAGCAAGATTGTCTGGAATTTGCAAGCATATTTTAGCCCTGCTACTCTACAAGGTTGTACGCACTACAAAATATTTTGACAATTCTACTAATTGTGAAGGTAAAATTGTAATGTAAATGAACATCAGCATGAACAATATATTCATTTAATAGAAGCTACTAATTTTTTTTCTTTCCAGGAAGGGAAATAATCTATGAATAGAAAATAGGTGATAAATTTTGAATAAAAATGGACATTCTTCAGAGAACCGAATGTATGCAGAACATGACGTGATCCTCGATTAATCATGTTGAAGAATTCACTACGCTAGATTTTAATGTATTATTCATTTATTGCATCTCACTTGTGTCTTAGGCTGCAGTTATAATAAAATAAAATAATTCAACTCATATATCGATTGATTGCACCTTTTCTGTTGCTAAATGAACGTCAATATTATCAAGCTATTTTAATATTAATATTAAATTGATACATATATGTATGATATATTGTTTAAAATTGCCAATTCTCGGAATTTATTGGAAATTTCACATGTAGATTTGATCACTGCTGAACATAAGTTCAATTTTGCAACCATCGAGAGAATCACTTAAACTCACACATTATCATATGGATTGAATTCAGCACTTTCAACTAGGCTTCTTGAATTGTTGAAACTTCTATACAGGGTCTTTCACGAGAAACCTCACCCATATTTATACGGGAAACTACTGAACGTATTTTCATGAAATTCAGCACTTATAAGTATTTCACGATGCTGATGAAATCTAAAATATTTTCAAGGCATGAGCACCTCCGGTTTTTCCGGAAATGACGTCAACTTCCGTTTTTCAAATTAGAATACCATTTTTTTATTGCAGAAATAGATTCCTTAGAAAATTTCAAGTTATTTTGATGTAACATTTTTCAGTTTTGGTTGGAAAATTCTCTCTGAGCGGGAAAATTCGAAAAAAAAATCGAAAATAGAGCTCCGCTGAAACAAGAATAACTTCGAGGTTTTTGGATGGAAAATTTTCATTTTTGGGATTTTTCAAGATGTAAGATTGATGTATCCACTTTAAAAATCGAAATGGCGATTCATGATACAGGGGGTGAAAAAATCGCTTTCAAAGTTAGGGATGACAAAATCGTGAAAAATCAATTTTTTCAAATTAGAACCCCATTTTTTTATGGCAGATATTGAATCTACGTTAAAAAATAATGTGAGTGTATGCATTACACCCTTGCCCTAAAGTGGATATTTTCTGAGTTATTCACAAAAAACTGTTTTTCGTCTTGAATTTTCAGCTATTTCTTTTTCCTTCACGCCAAAAAGATGAAATTTTCAGGAACTGTTACTTAAACCGTGTTTTAGATTTTACTACCCTAATATGCAAGAGAAAAAAGTTACAGGTTGTTCCTAAATAGATGGCGAATTTTGATTCGAATTTGTATCGGAAACCTCTTTATTTCAACTAATCGGCCATCGGTTTTCTCTCCAGTGATAAATAAATAATTCTTTATGAACCATATGCAAAAACTTACCATGTTTAACATTCCTTTTTTTTAATGATAGATATCATTAATTACATCTGCCAAATTCCTCTTTATTCAGTAGCATTTTGTGTTTACTATTCATTTGGTGATAATTCGTATTAAGTTATAAAATCGATTACTATGCCTAATTTTACCAATGAAGATTATTTAAATCTCATTCTACTTCATATAGAATGTAATAAAGTTGTAGATAGAACGATTCGACTGTTCATTGAGAGGTTTCCTGACCGACCCAGACCAACGAGAGATACCATTAACAGAACCATGACAAACTTGAGAAATGTCGGATCTTTCGTTAAGAAAACTATACACAGAGAAAAAAGTGTAGTAGAAGATGAGAACAACGAAATTACAGTTCTTGCATATTTTCGTGTGAATCCTCAAAATTCTCTCAAAGATGCCGAGATTGATCTGGGATTATCTCAATCGAGTGTTTGGAGAATATTAAAAAAACATAAAATGCACCCATATAAATTCAATAGGGTACAGCATTTGAAGAAAACTGATTTCGTCAGGAGAACAGAGTTTTGCGAAGCTATGATGATTCGATTTCAAGAGAATGAAAACTTTTTGGACTGTATAATCTGGACAGATGAATCTAAATTCACAAAGCATGGTTCTTTCAATAGCCATAACAGTCATTATTGGGATGAAGAGAACAACCACCACTTCAGACAATGGAACTTTCAAGAGACCTGGAGTTTCAATGTTTTTTGCGCCATCAAAAATAATGCAATTCTCGATGTTCACATTTATGATACAAATTCGAATCAAAATTCGCCATCTATTTAGGAACAACCTGTAACTGTTTTCTCTTGCATATTAGGGTAGTAAAATCTAAAACATGGTTTAAGTAACAGTTCCTGAAAATTTCACCTTTTTGGCGTGAAGGGAAAAGAAATAGCTGAAAATTCAAGACGAAAAACATCCACTTTAGGGCAAGGGTGTGATGCATACACTCACATTATTTTTTAACGTAGATTCAATATCTGCCATAAAAAAATGGGGTTCTAATTTGAAAAAATTGATTTTTCACGATTTTGTCATCCCTAACTTTGAAAGCGATTTTTTCACCCCCTGTATCATGAATCGCGATTTCGATTTTTAAAGTGGATACATCAATCTTACATCTTGAAAAATCCCAAAAATGAAAATTTTCCATCCAAAAACCTCGAAGTTATTCTTGTTTCAGCGGAGCTCTATTTTCGATTTTTTTTTCGAATTTTCCCGCTCAGAGAGAATTTTCCAACCAAAACAGAAAAATGTTACATCAAAATAACTTGAAATTTTCTAAGGAATCTATTTCTGCAATAAAAAAATGGTGTTCTAATTTGAAAAACGGAAGTTGACGTCATTTCCGGAAAAACCGGAGGTGCTCATGCCTTGAAAATATTTTAGATTTCATCAGCATCGTGAAATACTTGTAAGTGCTGAATTTCATGAAAATACGTTCAGTAGTTTCCCGTATAAATATGGGTGAGGTTCCTCGTGAAAGACCCTGTATATTCAAAAATATCAAGTAGACTCAAAGTAATTCATTTCGATAAGAATGAAAATTATTGTACAAGAACGATATGAACAAAAATTTAAAATGACTTGACTTGAACTGCTTTTTTTGGTAGGTTTAGTGAAGGTACAGCTTTCTTCTCAAGTAACAGAAATGTTTTCATAGTGAGAGTTTCTGAAATAATTCAAAACATATGAAGCATTGTTTTCAATTGACATCAGTTTCCACTCTTGCTTGTTTTCATTTCACAATCTTCTGGTCGGAAATGCTGTAAGCATACTCTAATATGTTTAGATACAGGTTTTTACATTATCAAAACATGCTCCCAGGATTTATGTCTATTAATTTCCTCTACGATTTCTAGTTTATTAGTAAAGTAAACATTTTGATTTTCACCACGAAAATGGGCTCCAGGATTCTAGTGTTTACATCCGTAAACACAACAATTAGTGTTTTTCACGGTTTTTTCCTTAAAACGTAAAAATAAACAAATAAACCCAGCTTTCACGTACTAACTGTCAAAACGATACTCGTTTCGGGCTTAGTTCCAGCTAACGCCGGCGGTGTCGCATGGAGTTGTGTTTTGCTCTATAATAATTATTTCTCTATTTCTCTATTTCTTCTATTTCGTAATGAATTCATTAGAGTACTAAAAGTAGTGCTGTAATGAAACTCATTACAGCATTGTTTTCAGTTATATTTTTCGTTTTGTGGTTGTCAGTACAGACCTCCGATCCACTCAATTGTCGAATCAAATCAATTTAAATTCCGCGATCTGTCAAATTTCGTTAGTGACACAAACTGCCAAGATACAATACAAAAGTCACTAATCTGAATTTTTATTTGTATTTCGAGAGTTTTCCACAAAACTTTACTGAAATAGAGAAAATATCGTCTAATACTCGTTGCAGAAGGCAATTCCAACACTCATGCTTTCGAAAACTCGCTCCTTCGTCGCTCGTTTTCGAATTTCGCATTCGTGTTGGAATAGCAGCTCATTCTGCAACTTGTGTTAGAATATACTATTATATTTATATACATTGAAAAATGTGGTTGTGGTTATACGTAGGGAACCACATCAAGACGAATATAATACCCACAATGTTTCATTCATTTAATTGAAAAGACGCCAAATTATATTTGATAAAAATACACATTATGGGGCGTTTTGCCAGACTTCATTCCTAAATTTGAATTGTGAAAACAGAGGTACTGGAAATTATGAAATGTCTATATTATTATTCATAACGAGCAGTCCCTATGCATTACTTTCAGATCCCAAGCATCCACACTTATAAATCCACTGGTTCTTAGGGTTGGGGGGTGAAAGTTTCAAGTTTGTGTACTGGACTAGCTCACTTCAACTTCACAAGACATCGGGAAGTACCCTAACAGTTTTTATGATTATCAGTGAATGAGTGACGAAATCAGGGGTTTTTAGATATCTATAAAATCTTAAGTGTACGAGCTATGCACTTGAAACTTTGCAAGTTTGATAAGTTTCCTACTGGCATTATATCCTGAGTATTTTATTCATTTGGTATATTCCAAACTCGAGTTATGAGGGTCCGAAATTACGATGAAACACTTCGAGACAATATATAGTGCCCCGGTCCGCGCTTCGCAAGGCTCGTCTTGGCGGGGCACTACCGTGCCCCCAGATAGTACACTAGAGGTATTCTGATAAATAGACGATTCTCATACTCATTTTTTCAGCATTGCTCTTGTTTATGAATTTGTTTTATAAACAATGGCACTGCATACGAAGGTTTTTTGGCAAAAAAATCATTCCTTTCTTATAGTCACAATTCTCTTTATAAAAATTGAAAACATCTCTGACGCTGAAAAAATAAATACTCCTATATACTTCGTAAAAGATTTTCAATAATAATTTAACTCTTGAAGATATAAGATTTATTCGTCAATCGTCATCATAAAACGAATTCTTTCATACAGATTACTGCAACATTCTATCTAATGTCTAAGATAGAACACATCACAGTCAGACCTGTTCCGCGAACTGTAATTGTGATAGTTATTCCTTTCTTTCAACCTGTGTTATAAACTGAAGTTCTCAGTATTATTGGTTTCGTATTTAACCCCTCACCTTCATCCCCGATTAATAAAGTCATAGTCCCTTTCAGGAAGCTTGAGTGTAGATTAGCAGTCACTTTACTCTTGACTAGCAAATTATCGCTAACAACTGAGATATACCAGAACCCTATCTCCGACTAGAGACTACCCAGGTAGGTTTGCTATTTTCCCTTATTAAGCCGTTCCAGTAAAAAAATTGCTGGCGCCCGCAGTCAATTTCACCGAGGAAAACTTCCGACGTAAGATGGCGGCCAGATATAACCATTTCAAACTTTCATAATGAGCTATGCCACTCCTAGAAAACATAGATATATGCCTTCCATTCAAAACTTAGCAACTGTACAATAAAAACAAACGTCAACTTACTTTTTCAATCATAATCGACGAAAGATGAAGAACGATTTTGTTAGTTCTGAATAATTACCGAATTTATAATATGTACCCACAATTAATACTTCATACAAATTTCGTTGGCGACAAATGTTGAATATCCTTCTCTTGTGTTCTTTTTCATTATCGATAATGAAGAATTCAGCTTGCTATCACCTATATCCGCTTTGAGATTCATCTTCAGTATGTAACTACAGTCTGTCCACCAACGACAAGCGATAGCGCGCCAAAACAACAAGGCGTGGCCAATTTCATCAGTACCGGATTCAATGTACAGAACGCGCAACCGATGCGGACGCAAGCAACTTAGAATTTCAGATGAATCACTTGATTGTCGTAATACAGATTTGGAGAAGACGGAGAAAGCACTCAACGGCAGCCAATGAAAATATTCATAACCCTATAGGCGTAGTTGTTTACTGCCGCTATCGCTTCTCGTTGGATAGACTATAGGTATGCATCGTGCTTTTGCTAATGTTGAGAGAAGCGGCGTTTCGCTCTGCGACATGCCATTAATTACTAGATTCTGCTTTGTACCGTGATGAGAATAACATATGGCATTATATTCTAAAAAGAAATGACATATCTCAAATTCATAGAGAGCTTGTGAAATGAATACCAGAGAGAAAACAAAAACGTTTAGTTAATCTATGTTTAATACTTATTTGTGTCAAATAGTGCAAAACATATCAAAACATAGATCTAAATTCTGAGAATGAGGTTCCAAGATAGATTTGGAAATATTCCGCCTGACGGCTCGTGATTTCGATACAAATGTCATTCGCAAAATTGTCGAGCAACAAACTTTCACATTACAACCGAGAAATTTTACCTTCAAAATTTCATCTCTAGTGGCATTATATATAATAATAATAATAATAATATCTTTTATTTCAAATAATTACAGTTTTCACAATGAAGCAAAAAACTACAAATTAAATGAAATGACGTCACAAGATTAAAAAAGTAATCAGCCAAATTATATGGTTCCATACCAACTAATAAATTTTTAACCTTAACTCTAAACATATTATATACACTAACACATTTAATTTCATTAGGGAGTTTATTAAAAATTCTAATACACATATAAGCAGGGGTTCTCTCAGTTAATGTTAGTCTATGTATAGGAAAGTTGTAATTCAATGTACGTGTATTATAAATTGTGTTTACATTGTCGTTTGTAAATTTTTCTTTATTTTTGTGAAAAAACATGAGACACTCATACAAATAAAGACCAAAGACTGTTAACATGTTTCGTTTTCTGAAAAGACCCCTACAAGATTCCCTATATCCCAACTTGTAAACAATGCGCATTGCCCTCTTCTGAATTAAAAATATTTTTTCTAAATTTTCCCTATTTCCCCAAAAAATAATACCGTATCTTATATTCGATTCAAAGACACCAAAATACATTGCTCTCATTGTACTTTCATTCATACAATTTGATAATGATCTTAGGGCAAAGCAAGTTTGACTCAATTTTTTGGACAAATTTTCAGTATGTTGTCTCCAATTCAAAAATTGATCCATACAAACACCAAGACATTTAACTGACTCAGATACATCAAAATCAAAATGAGCCAAGTTGACATTTTCAGCTTTTTCTTTTTTAGACCTATTTGTATCAAATATAACTATTTTTGTTTTGGTATTGTTTAAAATTAATCTATTTTGATCAAACCATAATTTAGAATATATTCTCAGCTTTAGATATTAACTGCTGCATGTTTCCAGCACTCACCATCAAGTTAGTGTCATCCACAAAATTAATTATATTTCCTTCAGTGCTTTGTATAATCTTACTCAAGTCATTGAGGAATATTATGAACAATAATTAACCCACCACACTTCCCTGTGCAATTCCTATTGAGGTTGATAGAATTCCCGATTTTGCATATTGATTGCTTCTTGTGATGGTAACTCTGTGTCTTCTATTAGACAAGAAGGATCTTAGCCATTCCTTTGCATTTCCTCTTATTCCATATAGTTCCAGTTTTTCCATTAAGAAGTCAACATTGAGGGAATCATAAGCCTTAGATATATCAAGGAAAATACCCATTGCCATTTCACCATTTTCCAATAAATCCATGATATAACGAATGAATTCAAAAATTGCAGTCTGTGTTGATCGTCCCTGTAGATAACCATGTTGAGTGTCCGTAAAGATGTTGTTTAGCTTGAAATATTCTGTCAATCTGGTGCAAATAAGAAGTTCAAAAACTCTGGAGAATCCTGGTAGGAGGCTGATTGGTCTGTAGTTGCTCATTTGTTCTGGATCACCTTTCTTGAAAATTGGCTTTATAAGAGCAAGCTTCAAGGAGTCAGGGAAAATACCATATTTGAAAGAGTTGTTTATGATGTAAACAGGTATATCACTGACTGCAGGTAAAGATAGCTTTATAATTACTGTGGGGATTTCATCATCTCCACTGCTGAATTTGTTCTTGATTGATTTTGATAAATTTTCTATTTCAATAGTTGTTGTTGGTTTTAAATAAAAGCTTCTATCAACATTTATCATGTGTGAGTAATTAATTGGAATTGCTAATTGCTGTTAAGTTTTCCAACAGGGATGTTACTGCTTGATTAAAATGTTGGTTGAAATTATTTGCTACATCCTCTGCATTTCCCTCAACCTGACAGTTTTCCATTTTTCCGACATTCCCAGTTAGCTCTTTACAAATTTGCCCTTGTTATCTGATTTAATTATTCTGTTCTCATAGTATAATCTTTTTTGTTCTTTTAATGCTACATCATATTCCTTTTTTTTTGTCTCTTATAGTTTTCCATATTTGTCCTATTTTGCGTACTCAACATCAGCAAAATATCTAATTTCTTTTTCATGTCCTCAATTTCCTTAGTTCTATATTGATGTTTATGTTTCCTGTTGACTGATGGTTTCTTTGGGAAATATTCATTAAATATTCCTGTGAAACTTGCCATAAAAATATTCCATTGATCATTCACTCTATATGCTTCAATTTCATGTACCAATTTCCAGTCTTGTTCACATAGTTTATTTAGAAATGATGTTTTTTGCTCGTTTCCATGATATCTGGAATATTTAACAACTTCAAAAAACTGTCAAAAATAGTGCTTTTCCAGTTTTCTATATTAGTGAAAATATTGTCTATGCATGACCCTGACTTATCGGTAACTCTGGTGTAGTTGTCTATGGTTGGTTTGAGATTAAACGAACTCATTAAGTCTAGCAACTCAGATCCATGTTTATTTATGCTTCCCATCTCTATATTAAAATCACCTGCAACTAATAGTGATTTATTTTCTCTGTGTAATTTTTCAAGGATTTGTTCCATTTTTGAGAAAAATAATTGGATGTTACCATTAGGTGGTCTATATATAGAGAGTATTATCACATTTGCATTTTTTGTACACCACTTGCCGCAGCACATTCAAATTCCCCACATATTGAGATTTTATTCAATTTAGTTCTATGTTTTCCATTGATAGACTTGTGAAAAAATATTGCAGTTCCTCCATGGTTTCCTAGTGGTCTACAGAAACTTGACATCAACTTGAAATCCTGAATTGCTATACTATTTATTTGTTCCACTGACTTCCAGTGCTCAGTGAGATATATGATTATTCCTCAATGGTATGTCGATTTTACTGAATCTAAACCATCCAAAAATGGAATTCTGTAAGCATCAAAAATTTCATGGTCCAGTAGTCTAGGAGGAAATAGGTCACAAACTACTTCGTAGAAGTTGTATGAAAAATGGACAATGAAAAATGTTATTGAACGTTCACCGCCGAGCTGAACGTTGCCAGAAAGAACTCCGTAACCATAGATCATAGATCTTCTATGCAGTGTACAGTGTGCATAGACTTTCTACTTTATAATGATCAAATTTCATTGGGTGTTGATAGATTTTTTTCAATTATAACGCTGTTGTGTGTGAATAATTTGTTATATAAAATATGCCCCAAATTTCAGAAGATATTCATTATTATGTTCAATATACTTGATAATGGAATGAAAATAAAACAATTTCAACTTTGACAACAGATTTTTCGCGACTGGTTTATGTTGGTCGTTGTGGCGCATAGAGTGATCAACAAACAATTGGTATTTTAAAGAAATGGTATCGTGATTTTCAATTAAAACGTTATTTCGTTTATTCGACTGCATTAGTGTGAATCTGCAAAATGTATTCCAATCAGGAAATGGTAGATATGCTATAATTTTATTTCTTTAATGGAAAATAGCTTTGGGCTCGTATACTAACAGAGAAAACAACAAACAACATCGATTCGGAGTGAATATGTGGGCAGGCTTGGTGAACCGTTATCTGATATGACCATGAAAATTGTAGGGTGACTGTAGATGAGTATCTGAACTTTCTGCAGAATGATTTGGAAACGTATTGCGAAACGTTCGACTTATTGTTGTGCAAAATATGTGACTACAGAAAGATGAAGCTTCTTATCAGAGTTGGTAATTGGTATAGAATGACTCAATGAAAATTTTAACAGGAGATGGATATTTGATAGGACGACACGACCCAGTGCCACGGCTTTCATGAGCACCGGACTTGAATCCGTGTAATTTTTTTCTGTGTGGTTTCATAAAACAACTTGTTAAGAGCAGTGATGTGACTAATGTGGCCAAATTTTGATCGCGTGTATCAAGTGCATGTTCAGATTCGAATGGTGGAGCCAGAGACAACAACGAAATTGTCTCCGAGTGGAGCATGGATTTATTGATATTGATTTAATGGGATTTGATATCAACGCTTATAGCACTGATGGAGAGGAATGTCGTAGACCTAAAGTGATGCGTCTTCGATCAAATTATTTTCGAAATTCACGACGATAATGATTTTTTTTTAATATTTAGATCATCAAAAAGATGCGTTTTGAATATTCTGAACCAAATATAACATTGGATAGCTCGTCCAACCAGAAGGTAATTTCCTTCCACAGCTGCACGGAATTCGGTATACACCTGGTGTACTGAGTGTATCCCTTCTGTCCTTGGGGGAGTTAGAACACTTGAAGCGCGCTCTCATGGCTAACGGCTACACGAAAAACGACATCGATAGATACATCAAACAAAGGCCTGAACACAACAACGACAATGTATCACGTCGCCAAGAATCGGAAACAAAAGCATTCTTGCCGTTTATCCCACGGGTGACAGATAGAATCAGACGAATTCTGGGGAAACATTACGACAATATTCAAACCGTCGAAGAAGATCAAGGACCATCTCAACTCCCCCAAGGACAGAAGGAATACACTCAGTACACCAGGTGTATACCGAATTCCGTGCAGCTGTGGGAGTGTATACGTCGGTACAACGAAGCGATCCATCAATACGAGGATCAAGGAACACAAGGCCAATTGTAGACTGGGTCATTCAGAGAAATCCGCCGTCGCAGAGCACACACTGAACAACACGAATCATGCAATAGAATTCGACAAAACCCAAGTGTTGTGCACCACTACCGCATACTACCCCAGGCTCTACAGGGAAGCAATCGAAATTCATAAACACCCAACGAATTTCAATAAATCGGAGGAATCTTTGAAAATCAATAGAACATGGGTGCCAGTACTCAAAAACACAAAACCACTTCCCTATAATAATAACCGGGTTCATGAAGTGAATGAAGATCGGGAACCGGTTGTGAACCGGTCGGACACCGGCGCGCGTTCGTTATCGGGACGGGACCGGTCAAGCGCAGCCACGCCCCCCGACCGAGGTTATATAAGGAAGTACAATCTGCGTCCCCGTCACACTCAGGCAGTTCAGTCCAGTGAGAACATCTCCTGAAATATAACTCCTGAAGATGCCAGACACTCGAACTGGCGAAACGTCGAGAACTAATCTACGACGACGGCCTAAATGCTCAAAAGAACATGTCACATTGAACGATGGGCGCGAAAGCCTCAACCAATTCACTAAACGCCTCTACGGGGAGGAAGTTTCAATACTACACAAACGGTTAATTTCTTTTCGCAGGAAGAAGGCTCATCTTTTATCTTCGTTAGCCTTTTTGTCACGTTGCCGGGATGAAGACGTCATACCAAATTTCCTGAGATTTAAACGTAACTTCGGAACCCAACAAGCCAACAGAATTTACAGGAGAACTGAAAGAGCACTCTTGAGGGAACGTATTCACGCATCAAGAAGGAAACTCGCAGTAATAGACCAGGAACTGATCTCGATATTCTATAGATTGAGCAACACCATGTCAAAAGCGGATTGGGACAGAATCGATTCCATCTCCTACAGATCAATGGAAAATGAACATCTCACCAGTACAGAAAAACAGAAAACCAAATACCAAAAATTGAGAGAACAGAGTAAATCATCGAAAGACAATCACACACTCGACCTAGAGAAAACCGTTATCAATCTTTCCGATCGCTCTCTCACTAAAGACGAGGTGTCAATACTTTCAAAGGGAGGAAACTTTGCCATAGCTCCAAGAGTAATTTCAAAAGAAGAAATAATAGCAAATCTTGAGTCGGCCATCAGGGGTTTGCCCGAACATGTAGCCGAAGAAATACGAACGGATTGTTCCCAAATCTTGAGAAAGGCAAAACCACCGAAGCCAAACATCTCAACTAACGAGGCACTTGCTATCAAAGAACTCAACAAGGACGATTGCATACTGATATTGGGTGCCGACAAAGGGAACGCCACAGTAGTCATGAACAAGAGCGACTACAACAAAAAGATCAGTGAGCTCTTAGAACCACCAGTTTACAGAAAGCTCAAAAAAGATCCAACACAGGCAACCATCAGAAAAGTCAACAAACTGATAAAAGCATCTTCGTTGGAGGAATCACGACAGAAAAGATTGTGCCGAAGCAAGGCCTCGCTTCCAAGATTTTATGGATTACCTAAAATCCACAAAAAAGACACACCTCTCCGTCCAATTGTCAGCACAATAGGTTCTCCAACATACAACCTAGCAAAACATCTTGTCACAATCCTACAGCCACACGTCGGAAAAACAACCACGTACATAAGAGACTCCGCTCACTTCATAGAGAAGATCAAAAATATCGAAGTCGACACCAATGATATTCTGGTCAGTTTCGATGTGGTTTCACTCTTCACAAAAGTCCCACTGAATGAAGCAGTGGTAGAAATAGAACAGAAATTTCCAAGGGACATCAGCGAGCTGTTTAAAATATGCCTTACATCATCCTATTTCACCTTCAACCAGGAAATATACGAACAACCGATGGAATATCAATGGGTAATCCACTGGCCCCAGTGGTAGCGAACTACTTCATGGAGAAATTAGAAGAGAAAACTCTGAATACCGCACCTCTCAAACCGAAAGTATGGTTTCGATATGTAGATGACACATTCGTCATATGGAGTCATGGAAGAGAAAAGCTCAATGAATTTCTGACACACATAAATAACCTGCACCCAAGTATACAGTTCACAATGGAATTAGAAGACCAAAACAGAAATTTGGCTTTCCTTGATGTACTTGTCACACGGAAGGAAACTACTCTAGGACACACTGTATACCGAAAACCTACACACACGGACAGATATCTACACCTCAAATCATCATCCATGCCAACGTAAAGGGATAATAAAAACGCTAGTCGACAGAGCGAGAAGAATTTGTGAGCCAGAACAACTAGCAACCGAGTTAGAACACTTGAAGCGCGCTCTCATGGCTAACGGCTACACGAAAAACGACATCGATAGATACATCAAACAAAGGCCTGAACACAACAACGACAATGTATCACGTCGCCAAGAATCGGAAACAAAAGCATTCTTGCCGTTTATCCCACGGGTGACAGATAGAATCGGACGAATTCTGGGGAAACATAACATTAAGACAATATTCAAACCGTCGAAGAAGATCAAGGACCATCTCAACTCCCCCAAGAACAGAAGGAATACACTCAGTACACCAGGTGTATACCGAATTCCGTGCAGCTGTGGGAGTGTATACGTCGGTACAACGAAGCGATCCATCAATACGAGGATCAAGGAACACAAGGCCAATTGTAGACTGGGTCATTCAGAGAAATCCGCCGTCGCAGAGCACACACTGAACAACACGAATCATGCAATAGAATTCGACAAAACCCAAGTGTTGTGCACCACTACCGCATACTACCCCAGGCTCTACAGGGAAGCAATCGAAATTCATAAACACCCAACGAATTTCAATAAATCGGAGGAATCTTTGAAAATCAATAGAACATGGGTGCCAGTACTCAAAAACACAAAACCACTTCCCTATAATAATAACCGGGTTCATGAAGTGAATGAAGATCGGGAACCGGTTGTGAACCGGTCGGACACCGGCGCGCGTTCGTTATCGAGACGGGACCGGTCAAGCGCAGCCACGCCCCCCGACCGAGGTTATATAAGGAAGTACAATCTGCGTCCCCGTCACACTCAGGCAGTTCAGTCCAGTGAGAACATCTCCTGAAATATAACTCCTGAAGATGCCAGACACTCGAACTGGCGAAACGTCGAGAACTAATCTACGACGACGGCCTAAATGCTCGAAAGAACATGTCACATTCCTTTGATGTCTTATAAATTCGTCACTGCGTCCTACTTACTATTAAGATCAATTCATTTCTATCAACTTTGGATGACTTACGGATGAAGCTGAAAACGAGAAATAACATTCTACAGAAACTTGCTGGTGCGTCATGGGACGCTGACCCGACTACTCTTCACACAGCAGCCCTTGTCCTGGTTTTTTCCACCGCTGAATATTGTTGCTCTGTTTGGCTCAATAGTGCTCATGTTCAGAAAATCGACGCACAGCTCAATTTATCAATGAGAATAATTACTGGAACCATCCGATCTACACCTATCCAATGGCTACCAGTGCTATCAAATATAGTTCCTCCCCATATTCGAAGACAGTCTACAAATTGGAATTCTTGGAATAAATTCAATTCATTTCCTGATTCTTTTCCGATACTTTATTCCTACGTTCCAGAAAATAGAACTCCAAGACTGAAATCCTGTAAACCTATTTGGTCGAATAACTGAGGTTTTTTCCCCTGGCTCTATAGTATCATATGATACTAGTGATAATAGTATCGTATGATACTATAGTATCATACGGAGAATATTATGGTACCCCGTTCCTTTTTTACCTCAGCTTAGGTACTTTTTGTTTCAACATTTAATATATTATTTTAGCTCTCGAATTCATAAGAATATATATATATATATATATATATATATATATATATATATATATATATATATATATATATATAGATTCGTAGTGCGTTGTGACCTCCGTTAAGTTCATTGGGCGACCTGACCTCCGGCTGAAGGAGTGGTGTGATTGAAATTTTTTTTGTCAATAGATTTAGAGGGGAAGGCAAAAAATATAGGGACCTTGAGAGGGGTAAAGATTTTGCTCGAAAAATTTTTTTTCATATAAGATAGACCTTGCTACCTCCGCTTATATTTTGTATGGGTCGTGCGCTGTGTCCTCCTGCAACGATGCCAGATTTTCGGAGGACAGAAGGTAAATTAGTTCGAAATAATCATATATGGAATGCAGCTGTTCTTTCAACACATGTTTGGAAAGATAAGTGCTTTACGATGCTCATTCCGGAGCATCGGAATAAATAAAGAAACATCGTCTTGTGCCTGACAAAGGCTTCGTGAACTAATGGTCCCTATACACGGCTATGAAATAGAACGAGAGGTTTCTCAAAGTTTCAAGCATTATAAATCGAGATACTTTTTACAGAAAAAAACAAATTCTATTCAATTGGGAAACATGCAACTGAATGTTGAAAAGATGAAGAAAAGTTAATTACTCACAACATTGATGGGATTAATCATAATTGAACCTTTTTAGCCAAAACAAATATTATACGTTATATTAAATTATAAAAACCATTAGATAACCTGCAGTTTTCTATTCCTTCAATGCACGGTTGGAAAATTTTCGATGTTTCCGCCCTCCCAAAAATTTGGTTTCGTCTCGTTGCTGGACATCTTTAATGATATTCAATGAAGAATATTATACCTCTGAAGAACAATAATGCTTTCGGAGTATAATATGAAAGTCTATGTTTTCGTTAGTTCGTTCATTTGTTTTCACAGAAATCGGGAAGCAAATGTCAGGTTTGATTGTGGAATTCATTCTAATATACTCAACGAAGAAATGGGGCAAATATAGAATTTTCATGAACAAGTTGTTATATGAACCATTTGATTCATGGCTTTTACGGACGACGCTGGATGAACTACAAGAGATAGTGGAACTCGAAAGGGACATTTTTGTAGTGTAAGAAAATTTATACATTAAAGTCCGCGACTACATATGTCTAACTCTCATCGGGGATAACCCTCGATAACCAATTTTAACATATTCAATTCAATCCAAATCAATGTTTAATTTGAAGGAACCTTTTGACTGGTATGGAATGAATTAAAATTTAAATAAATATGACTGTTATCATTCCTTATAAAAAATATGCTTTTCAAAGCAGTTTCCTGAAGAATATTTCCCGAGATATGACGAGAGGCTGAAATAAAAATTTAGACAAGAAATAAAATTTACGATCTATCGCACGAAGCGTTCTAACGCTTCATTTGATTGATTCTAACGAATCATTTGATAACTTGATATTGTTTCAAGTTTTCTCCATCATTGAGGTTTCAGATTTTTTGATATTGATAATAATTGTAATTATTTTTTGATTTAATTTTTCATATTGAGATTTTTTGATTTTCTGTTCTCACGTTCATCTGATGCACAATATCTGCAAGTTAGTACAGGGTTAATATTGGTCGTAAAAAAAAGTTTAAATGAGCAAAATTGACGTACCTATTTTTCATGGGCATTCAGAATTCAGTACTAGGAAATGCAGTTTTCGTAAACCTAAAAATTTCTTTTAAACTATTGTTTTCTGAATGGTACAGTACGTGATCAGGCATTCAAAGTTTTGTGAATCCCACCTTGAAAGTGGTTTTCCGTCTATGATCACTTCAAATGAAAAAGGTCCCTCTTATTTTTTAAATTCGCAATATGATTAAATTAAAATTGATATGATGAATAGTGAGTAGTAAGGACCTCTTGAAATATTGACCTTTGAAATTAGCATTTTTAGTGTACCAGGGGGCGGACTAGGTTGTACATTTGAAGCTTACATTATCCCTGTATGATAAGGGATACCTTATCATACGAATGATTTGAATACCTTGAATATTAAGCTCAGGAAAAGGTACTCTTGTTCATTGTCGATAAAATGAACCGTTCTCGAAAAACAAAATATCAAGAGAACCTTGTCTGCCTCTGGTAAACTAAAGAAGCTCGTTTAAATTGAGTGTTTTAAGAGGTCCTAACTACTTTTCATTATAACAAAGAAGCTCGAACCCGCGGCTCCGCTCGCGTATTATTTCAATTCAAAACAGTACTGATTGGTCCACAACCACACATTCATAACTCGTATCGAAGCAGAGACATGCACTTGACTACGTGACAAAGCGATCTCGATTAGATTCAACAATTTCTTGCATAAATTCGCATTCGTTCAACCTGCTGTGACTTTTAAGGTATCCATTAGAAAACTATACGGTAAGGGGCATTTTTCAATTGAAAAAATAAAAACACAAGACTACGTTCACAATATTTTAATAAATTGAACATCTAATAAGTCGACATGTTTCGGGTTTTATCCCATTCTCAAGACTGAAAAGTAAACGCATAAGTCAAAGAAATAAACATCGAACAACAGATGTTGAAACCGGAGATAAGCGGAAATCTAATTGATCGTTCACAATTGGTTGTTTATATTTTGAAGCAGAAAATATTTCCAAAATTTCTAGAAGATCTAAGCGTCTGCTTTTTTCCCCTTCATGCAATATTCTTGTTTTATTAAAATCTATGAAATGGTTACAAGTGATACAATGATCAGAAAAACCAGTTGTCAATTTGTTTTGAAGAATTGACTTTTTATGTTCATTAACCCTTATCTTAAGAGAACGACCGGTCTGACCTATGTAAAAAGCTGGGCATTCGTCAAAAAATTTTATAGACACCACTTTTTTCAAAAGTTGTTTAACTATCCTTTCCATAACAAAACATTGATTTTAAGTTTTTCTAGTTGGTACATACAATGTCAATTTTATTTCGTCTTAATCTACTACAAATATTATCGCTTATTTGTGGGATATAGTTTATATAGGCAAATTTATCAATACAGTTATTAATTTGGATGGGGTATATACTTGATAATAGTTTTTGATATTGTTTTCTGTCAATTAATTTATCTATAATATTGGGAGAGAAACCATTGTTCAATGGCAATGTCCTTAACACTTCCACTTCTTTTTCGAAATTAGCTGTTGAAAGTGGTATTGATATAAGACGGTGTACCAGGGAATGAAAAGCTGACATTTTTATTTTTAATGGATGTGAACTACTATTATGGATGAAGATGTCTGAAAATTTAGGTTTTCTATACACATCAAATTCCATATGATCTTCTACTATTTTTATCTGAATGTCCAAAAAGTTTAACGACTTATTTTCATTTTCCATTTCCAGTGTGAACTGGACCGGCACAAACAAAGAGTTAATCAGTTGGAAAAACAATTCAAGCTCAAAATCTGAGCCAGTCCAAATACAAAACACGTCATCTACATATCGTCTCCAGTATAGTACAAATTCAGTCACATTGTTATTAATTGACGAGAATATTTTCTTTTCCAAATGTGTCATGAATACTTCGCTTAAAAGAGGAGATAAAGGAGAACCCATTGGTAGACCATCCAACTGTTGATAGAATTTTCCATTGAACTTGAAATAACTCTGTTCAAGACACAACTGCAAAAGTTTATTTGTTCCATCTATCAATTCTGCAATGAGGGAAAAATTATTATGAAGCTGTTCGTTGATTAAATTTTTAACTTCTGTATGAGGTATTGATGGAAATAAATTTACTATATCGAACGAAATTAACCTAGCATTCGGAGGGATTTTCAGTGACTTTAATTCATCTGTAAGTTGGATTGTGTTTTTGATGGAGTAAATTGGTTCATGTTGAATCATTTTTGGTAAAATAGAATTCAGATATCTACAGAGTTTTGAAGTTGGTGCATGAGTATAGGAAACAATGGGTCTCATAGGACAATTCTCCTTATGGATTTTAGGTAGAGCATATAATTGCGGTATTCTTGGATTCATTATCGTCAAAGGAAAAGTTATTTCAGATAATACGTTTGGGCAATTTTTGATATACTTTTTGAGTGAATTTTGGAATTTCGATGTTGGGTCAACTTTCAGTTCTCGGAAGTTATCAGAGTTCAACAATAATTCTGTTTTTTGTAAATAATCAGTCTTGTTCAAAATTGTAACTGTATTGCCTTTGTCAGCACTTTCACTGGCGCGCATCGACAGATTAGGCTTGAATTTATCCCTACAATGCATAATAGATTCAAGTTTTCTCTGCGCGCCAGTGAAAGTGCAGAGAAGTTTTATGAAAAAGTGAAGAATTTTACAGAAGTACATTTCGAAGAAGCTGAATTAAGATTATTGGAAAAAGGTTTGAAACACTGTCCGAATATGTTTGATAATAAGGACCTCAAACACTCAGCAGTTAATGAAAATCAGCTTTAAATAAGATCAAATCTCCTGAGATACAAAACTTTGAAAAATCCGAATGCTAGGTTAATTTCGTTCCATGTAGTAAATTTATTCCCATCAATACCTCATACAGAAGTTAAAAATTTAATCAACGAACAGCTTCATAATAATTTTTCCCTCAGTGCAGAATTGATAGATGAAACAAATAAACTTTTGCAGTTGTGTCTTGAACAGAGTTATTTCAAGTTCAATGGAAAATTCTATCTACAGTTGGATGGTCTAACAATGGGTTCTCATTTATCTCCTCTTTTAAGCGAAGTATTCATGACACATTTGCAAAAGAAAATATTTTCGTCAATTAATAACAATGTGACTGAATTTGTACTATAGTGGAGACGATATGTAGATGACGTGTTTTGTATTTGGACTTGCTCAGATTTTGAGCTTGAATTGTTTTTCCAACTGATTAACTCTTTGTATGTGTCGGTCCAGTGCACATTGGAAATGGAAAATGAAAATTTTTGGACATTCAGATAAAAATAGTAGAAGATCATATGGAATTTGATGTGTTTAAAAAACCTACTTTTTCAGACAACCTCATCCATAATAGTAGTTCACATCCATATAAAATAAAAATGTCAGCTTTTCATTCCCTGGTCACCGTCTTATATCAATACCACTTTCAACAGCTAATTTCCAAAAAGTAGTGGAAGTGTTAAGGACATTGGCATTGAACAATGGTTTCTCTCCCAATATTATAGATAAGTTAATTGACAGAAAACAATATCAAAAACTATTATCAAGTATATACCCCAACCGAATTAATAACTGTATTGATAAATTTGCTTATATAAACTATATCCCACAAATAAGCGACAATATTTGTAGTAGATTAAGACGAAATAAAATTGACATTGTATGTACCAACTAGAAAAACTTAAAATCAATGTTTTGTAATGAAAAGGAAAGTTAAACAACTTTTGAAAAAAGTGGTGTCTATAAAATTTTTTGACGAATGCCCAGCTTTTTACATAGGTCAGACTGGTCGTTCTCTTAAGATAAGGGTTGATGAATATAAAAAGTCAATTCTTGAAAACGAATTAGCAACTGGTTTTTCTGATCATTGTATCACTTGTAACCATTTCATAGATTTTGATAAAACAAGAATATTGCATGAAGGGGAAAAAGCAGACGCTTAGATCTTCTAGAAATTTTGGAAATATTTTCTGCTTCAAAATATAAACAACCAATTGTGAACGATCAAATAGATTTCCGCTTATCTCCGGTTTTAACATCTGTTGTTCGATGTTTATTTCTTTGACTTATGCGTTTACTTTTCAGTCTGGAGAATGGGATAAAACCCGAAACATGTCGACTTATTAGATGTTCAATTTATTAAAATATTGTGTACGTAGTCTTGTGTTTTTATTTTTTCAATTGACCAAAGATGTTTCACCAAGTGTTGAGCGAGGAATCAATTTCGTTTATCAAGGGGCATTTTTCATCAAGAATAAATGTCGCAGATAACAATCACATTCATTTTTATAAGAATTCATTCCATGCCAGTCGGGAGTCCTCTTCAAATTGAACATTATTTTGAATTGAATTGAAAATGTAAAAAATGGTTATCGTTGGTTGTCCTCAGCATTTGGACATATGCCGTCGTGGTCTTTCATATAGAATTTTTCGAACACTACAAAATTGCCGCTGACTATGTTTCTCTATCCCTTATAACTATAGCGTCGGCCGTGAAAGCCTGATAAAAACGACTTTTTCATGAAAGCTCAATATCTTTTCTCATTTCTTCGTGACATAGGAATGTGAACCCTACATGAAAACCCCCCAAAATATATTTTCTACATTATAGTGAAAATTTCATCAACGGACATTCACATTTATATTAGTATTTGAATAGATTTTCTTCAAATCATACTGGGTAGTTAAAAATTTATTCCAGTAAGCTAGTTTTTCAGTGGCGTCATTTGGGAGGCCGTATATCCGTAGGGGGATCCGCTAGGAGAAAAAAATTATGGGAATATGTCATATTATTTTTTCAAACCATACATGATACAAATGATGTAAAAAAAGAATAACGTTAGCAAACAAAAATTTTTCACGTGAAGTGTTGAATTTCAATCGTGAATGTTTCTATCGTCTGAAAATGATATAGAAAAATTGAAAATTATTGGCGCGCAGACAGAATTGAATTCTGGAAAAATAACCCTCCCAAGCAGGGCTCGAACCTGCGACCTCCGAATTACTAGTCCGACGCACTAACCAACTGTGCTATAGGGAAGGACGGAGGTTCCATCTGATCTTCGGCTGGCAATTCTCCCAGAATTCGATGTTAGTTGTTAGTGTTTATTCTTCACGAACTATGACGTTCGTGAAGAATTCTTTGGGGAGTTAGGTTAGGTAGGGAAACTCATTCGCTATCGGTGGTCATCGATGATTCGATTTTACCGTTCATCCGATTGAGTCATTCGCGATTTTGCGATATATCGGAAGGAGTCGGGTAGTTGAATCTCCCGACCACCGAACAATGTTAATTAGCCAAGAATAAATCGTGAATGTTTCTATCGTCTGAAAATGATATAGAAAAATTAAAAATTATTGGCGCGCAGACAGAATTGAATTATGGAAAAATAACCCTCCCAAGCAGGGCTCGAACCTGCGACCTCCGAATTACTAGTCCGACGCACTAACCAACTGTGCTATCGGGAAGGACGGAGGTTCCATCTGATCTTCGGCTGGCAATTCTCCCAGAATTCGATGTTAGTTGTTAGTGTTTATTCTTCACGAACTATGACGTTCGTGAAGAATTCTTTGGGAAGTAAGGTTAGGTAGGGAAACTCATTCGCTATCGGTGGTCATCGATGATTCGATTTTACCGTTCATCCGATTGCGTCATTCGCGATTTTGCGATATATCGGCAGGAGTCGGGTAGTTGAATCTCCCGACCACCGAACAATGTTGATTAGCCAAGAATAAATCGTGAATGTTTCTATCGTCTGAAAATGATATAGAAAAATTGAAAATTATTGGCGCGCAGATGACCACCTAACCTAACTCCCCAAAGAATTCTTCACGAACGTCATAGTTCGTGAAGAATAAACACTAACAACTAAAATCGAATTCTGGGAGAATTTCCAGCCGAAGATCAGATGGAACCTCCGTCCTTCCCGATAGCACAGTTGGTTAGTGCGTCGGACTAGTAATTCGGAGGTCGCAGGTTCGAGCCCTGCTTGGGAGGGTTATTTTCCAGAATTCAATTCTGTCTGCGCGCCAATAATTTTCAGTTGAATTTCAATATTCACAAAAATGAGCTGCGACATTCAAACAATGGGAAATTCCGAGGGAAATTGGGAAGAGTGAATATTCAAAATGTTTTCATGTTGATGAGGTCTATTACCTGTCAATACAAAGCGTTACACTTGAAGACACCGTATGTATTCAGATTGATTAGAGAAAAGGATTGTATCTATTTTAATTATTTAGATTTCATCAAACAACTGTTCATATTTTACATCTATAGTGGGGACAAGCTATATTCCCCGTATAGATACGTAAAAAGCTTTCATTCTCTTTCAGTTATGCGTGGATGGTACAAAATGAATAAGTTGGACGATGGAAAACAAGCATATATGAATTCCCTCATAGGACGAAGTTAAAGCTTGTCTTCCTAGTGCATCACACCATTCCACTTGAAAAAGCGATAAAATAACCTTCGAGATATGCGACCTGTTGACATCTGCTCTGAGGGTGTACCAATACACATTGTTGCCATTTACGGAGGAGGATACGTCTTTCGAGTCTCTCAGAGTTATTCATCCATATATGTCGCAGCACACTAGCGCCCGTGATATATACCCGAACTAAAAGATTGTTCAGTACATAAACAGGGTGTCTTGTGACCTCAAAACGATTTTTTGATATGTTGATCCTTGAGTCATCCTGATTCCAACAAGCTAAAAAACAAGGCGATATGTTGTCACCTTCGAAATCGGAGGTGATAGCGTTATATATGAAGTCAGAGCGTAAAACGAGTTTCTGTTTTGGAGGTGAAAATGACCCTTTCTAACTATATGTATATATATATATATATATATATATATATATATATATATATATATATATATATATATATATATATATATATATATAGTTATAAAGGGTCATTTTCATTTTTCATTTTGTATATATAAATATGAGAAAGATATGAATATTGAGAGATCGGTAAAATACATATATATATATATATATATATATATAATATAAGGATAAATAATGAGGGATCGGTGAAGTACAGCTGTCTACGGTTCATTTTCGTTTCAGAGGGTTATGTCCTTTAAATCTTTTTCATACATATATACAGGGTGAGTCGGGAGGAAAGGACCAAACTTCAGGTGTGTATTCTGCAGGTCGAAATAATTCCAAAAAACTCATATGTTGTTATCAGATTCTCATTTGTTTTCAAACTATAGGGTAATTAGAATATTTAAATAAGCTCAACCAATATTCAGATCAAGAGTTTCTCGGACTATGGATTGGTCGCTGTGGTCGTATTAGTTGGCCTTCAACATCTCCAAACCTCACACCATTGAACTATTGTTTGTGGGGCTGCTACAAGAACGAGGTATACAAAGTTAAAGTTGACACTCGGGATGCTCTGATTCGACGCATTAGAAATACGGCATTTCTTTTTAAAGAAAATCACGAATCAATCAGAAAAGCATCGAGAGCCCTTCGCAGACGAATGTGTTTCGAGGTTAATGGGGGGATTTTCGTGCATTCATTAAAATAATGCTATAAATGAAACTACTTTAATATAGAAAATGTTGTTTTTTATAATGACGCTGTAGTTTGAGAACAAATGAAAATCGGATAACAACATATAAGTTTTTTTATATTATTTCGAGCTATAGAATACACACCTGAAGTTTGGTCCGTTCCTCCCGACTCACCCTGTATATATATATATATATATATATTTCTACCAACTTGAGAAACCTCTATCAATAAAATTATTGTAATACGCCAGGTACGAGTTAACCATCGAGAGTCAGTTAGCTAAACATAATTGGTGTCCAGTGATTCTAACGATGATGACGATTTGAATATTAAAATCCAGGATTGGTTCGAGGATGAAAGTCAAAGCTGACGATGAACTTATAAGAAGCTGACAATGAAGATTGAGATTAAGATACTAATGGAATGGCAAGATTATATTTTTTTATTGCTGTTAATTATTATTATTATTATAATATATTAATTATAAAAATAAATTGTCATTTCCATAATTTGATGTTGGAAACATACACTTTGTAGGCGAAAAAATTAATAGTTTCTGGGGATCTAATGAAAATTTTGATTGTGTCTGCTAGAATGTTTGGCCCTTAGGAATGGTCTGGCTTTCCACAAAATGTATTAAACTGATACCCCGAGGATTATAATAAAAATTGAAGACTTCGAATGTAAGAAAATTTTTTTAAAAGGAAATTTAAAGCGTCTGGGAGGAATTAATTAATTAATGAAATATTTATGTTTCATAATATTCCGCGTGATAAATATAAAAATCAGTGCTCCGAATTTAACAAAAGTTAGTTATGTTTTTGTCTACCTTTTCTACCTGCTACCTGTGAACAGGCCGTCTAGCCAAGATAGCGAGTATGCACACACTCTTGAAACGTTTTAAAAAAAACCTTATATTTTCATTATGACCAACACAAGTTTAAAACGTTTTAAAAAATCCTTATATGTTCATTCTGACCCCACACTCTTAAGCACATATAAGACTGTCTATACCAGCGTTTCTTAACCTCGAGTCGCGACCCAAATTAGGATCGCGAGAGGTATTGAGTTGGGTCGCGGAAAACCCCCAAACGACTCTAAAAAAGTGGTAACCTTCACATTATATATCGTTTTAGTATAATATGTCACTTTAAAATAAATTGAAAATTTTGATGAGGGTCGTGAACTTTAAATATATTCGTATTTTGGGTCGCCAGTGAAAAAGGTTAAGAACCACTGGTCTATACTATAAAATTCGTTATTTCAAAAATAAGTAACGTCTGGTGGCCCTGGGATCTTAGACTAATACTATTACACGAGGAAGTGTTTTTCCCCTGATCAGCCCTCAATTGAATACGAGCACACTAGGGTGAATTCATTTTTAGCTGCATGTGACCGACTATGCAACACAATTCCAAAATGCAGATCCAATCGTAAAAACATATTGCTTGAATCTTATGAAGAATAAATTTATTGGAAATGCGGAAGCAGAATTCCACACTTCCAACGTTCCAAATACATAGGCTAGTATTAGAAATTTCTTCATAAATAAATTCGGGGACCATGCAAACCTTGATGTCTTGAAAAATCAACTGTCATTCTTGAGAAAAAATCCAAACGATGACATTTTGAATTTTATCGAAGATATAAAAGCTCTTAAAATTAGAATTAATCATTGAATATAAGCAGATGTTATGAATGCACAGATGAAAATTTTGCATAAAGATTTAACTAACGACTTAGCGAAAAATGTACTAATCAGTAACAGTCCTTTTAAATTACAAACAACCTTAATTAGCACACCGGATTCAACATTTGATCAAGCCATACAGATTGTTGAAAATTTTATGTTTCTCAAAAATAGAGATGATGCGAACGTGGAGATGTCCTGCCACGAATAATTATAGTAATAATTAATCGAAAATTATTCCTCAATATTGAAATTCACATAATGTTCCTCAGTATCGAGTTAATAATTTCAGAACATCTAACTATTCTTATAATCCGAGAACAAATTTCAATCAGCAATTTCCTTCTCAACCTATTCCATTCAAACAAAGAAATGTATTTACATTTCTATTTTCCTACGACAAGAAAAGTTTTCGGTCCTACAAATAAATCCAACATAACTATTTTTTTTAAACCGAATCCTAATCAAAGAATTAATATCCCTGCAGAAAAAATGTCTATTCAAACCAAAAATTATCCTAAAAAACGAAATGAATATTCGACACAGTTTAATCCAAATCCCCAAAGAATAATAATAATAATAACTGTTCTTTATTGACCATCGACCGCAGTCCTTCAGCCTAGTGCATTTCATTATCTTGACAAAAAAATTAAAAAATTTTACATTGATATGTTATAACATATTTTAAAAGTTTTCATAGAAGCTTGGATAATTTGTCTATCAGGCTTTCATTTGGAAATTTCCTGGGTAGGGTGGTCACCGGATCCTTGTGGAACAAACTTTCAACTTCCTTAAGTTCTTTAATTCTCTGAGAAAATCTTCTGTTCAGGTTCGTTACTCGATCTTTGATAGGCTGTATATTCGATTTTTCATTAAGTAGCTCATCTCTTGGGTTGTGCAGCTTGTTGAGTGGGTGCCTTATTCTTGTTACAGTTCTGAGTGCTGTTCTCTCTCCTACTTCTATATTTCTTAATACTGAGTCTGTTACATAAGCATATAGTGGGTGTCCATATTCCAGTATTGGCCTGCAAATGGTTTTGTAATTTTTTATGGAATTTCTCAAACTTATTCCTTTGTCTTTAAATGTTAGGCACCTGAAATATTTAGTTCTAGCTATTGTTTTTTTCTTGGCGATGTTTGAATTCCATTTCATATTTGCCTTGTTCTCCACTTCTATTGCTAAGTATTTTATTGAGGGAGATGTTGTTCTCGATTCGTAGTGTTGGTAAGTTTGGACTTATTTTATGATTGAATATTATCATTTTTGATTTTGTTGGATTGGGTTGTAGCCGCCATCTATATAACTGGGTATTATTATTAACAAAATATAAGAGTGGAGGAAAATTCCTATAAACTCAAATACAGTAGAATCAGTTTATTATGACGCCAGCTATACTGACCAATCGCTTATAGTGACGCAAATGCAGTGTTAAGTTTGGTTTATTCAAAACTCCTTACAATAGGGTCCGGATTTCATGACTTCGCTTATAATGACATATCGCTTACAATGTCATGATTTCAGATACAACAACATGATTTTTCGAGAATTTTTCCGGTTATAGTGACCGCTCGATCGTTTTCTGAAGCCACCCTACCCTTTTTAATGCAATGAGGTTTGATACGATACAAGACCTACGCGTGACGACATGCTTTTTAGTATAATCCAGATCCTTGAAGAGATTATTGGTGTTTTGTGGACAAAATGACATCCATTGAAGCCATTTCTAAGTTGTACAATGGTGTAAGGCGCTATTATTTCAAGTCGAAAAAAACAAACGCAAACTAAAATTTCGGATTATTTTTCTAAAAAATGAAAAAGTTCTTGATATTCAGTTTTTTTTGTTTGTAAGAGAAGCTATTTTCCAATAAAGCAAAATCTGAATTTCTCGTTCTTTTCTTAAACTGAATCCAAGAAAAATACCATCAATTTTGCTGAAATTCCGCTTTATGTTTTCCGGTTATTATGACGTACTTTTCATTTCCCCTCGATGTCATTATAAGCGGATTCTACTGTAGAATTATAAAAAAATAAGGTACACATATATATGGATCTTGGTACGAAGAGATCCAGGGCGGCATTCTTAAATCCGTTGAAAGTCCCAACGGCCACTACGGTACTCGGCAAATGGTTCCATCTCTTGAAAATTCTTTTCGTTAAGAAACCTTGGCGTTGAGGGGTCGCAAACTTCTCCTTAGACAATTTGAACTGGTGACCTTTCAAGTTGTTAATGTTCATTGTATATAGGCCGCGAAATCGATCACCGAAGTCACCACGAAGCGATCGGAAAAAAAAATCAGATCACCCCTCTCGCGTCGTGAGAGAAAGGATGACAATAGGAAGATGTTGAGCCTTTCCTCGTAGGAAGGACGAATCTTTCCGAAAGGAGTTCGAGTTATCCAACGCTGCACTGACTCAAGACGGGGTTCGTCAGCACGTGTGGGTGGCCCCCAAACCGGGCCAGCATACTCTAGAGATGGTCTAACGTAGCTGGTATACACCAGAAGCTTCAAGGTATCAATGTCGCATCTGTTAAATGTTTTCTGGATGGCGTTAGTCAACTGTCTAGCTCTGGCAGTGACTATAGATATATGGTTAGTCCAACGTAAATCTTCGGAAATATTCACACCCAGGTCACGATGACTTGAAACACTTCCCAGCTTTGTACCACATATGCTGTACTCCTTTCATGGGTTGTTTCTTCCGATATGAAATATACAGCACTTATCCACATTCAAGGGGAGTAACCAATGTTCACACCAAACACCAATTTCATGCGGGTCACTTTGAAGGGTATCATAGTTAGATAGAGGAAAGTTATAAATTTAAGTACCAACTGCAAACATGGAACAAGCTGAGCGGAGCATCGGGGGAGGTCGGAAGTATATAATAAAAATAAGATAGAGTCGAGAACGGAACCCTGGGGGAAACCAGATGTTCAAGGCACTTCTTGAACGGAGAAAGATCGATTGACCCGAAGTCGAAACGTGCGGTTGGATAGGTAAGCCCTAATCAATGCATAACGCCTCCCCTGATTCCAAGATGTGAGAGCTTGGAAAGATGGGGGACCTTGTCGAAGGCTTTGGCAAAATCAAGATATAGAACGTTTACAGCAACTCCCAGGTCCCACGCCTTAGTCGACTCATCGATGCATAGAATGAGGTTGGTTGTTGTAAAGCGGCCAGGCAAGAAACCATGTTGTTCTTGAGGAAATACATCATTAGCTGAAGCAAACCGGGTGTTATGATCGCACACGATTCTTTCCAGGACCTTCGAAGCCGAAGACAGTACACTATAGATGTGTAGTTGTGCGGTGATAGTTTATCCTCGTTTTTGAAAATGGGTGTTACGCATGCAGAAAGCCAGTCGTTAGAAAGAATATTTGAGGGAACATGAGAATATTCTGTATAGGGTCGAAGCAAGGGAATGGGCACAGCAACGTAGAAGTTTGGAAGAAAGGCCATCTGGACCAGGAGCAGTATCTTTGAGCTAAAGTAGGTATCCTCTGACAATCCCTTCACTGATCTCAATGTCGAGAATTTCTCTTTTGGCTCGAGGAAACCTAGTTGCCGGAAGAGGACCATCAGTCTCACTAACGAATGAAAAGGAGAAGACATCGGCAAATACCCCGGCCGTCTCGGGAGCATCCTCACACAGAGGGCCGGCCTGATTACGAACAATTGGAAAACCAACTGCTCCGCTCATCGAAGAATTGAGGTATTTAAAAAATTTCTTACTGTTTTTAGTAGAAGCAAGTCGCTGCTCGTACTGAATCTTAGCCTGGTTTAATGTGGCGGAAAAGTAGTTGGAGTAAGTACGATGATTCTGATAGTCACATGCTGATCTAGTTCGAAGGTATCTCTGTCATAGGCCCTTTTTTCTCGTAGCCATCCTCATGGATTTGCAGTGTGAATCCTAACTGAACGAATGGTCGTGCATGCCGCCACAATCGCAGTTTGTCTATGAATAGTTGTAAGCATTTTTGTTCCGTTTTCTCATGTGAAATTACTATTGTGTCGTCAGCATACTGTAGAAGGTATTGTAAGTGGTTGGATCCACTTTAGATGTCGCTGCAGGAGATATTGTAGAGAAATGGGGAGAGAGGTGAATCCTGTGATGTGACTTGTTTTGGGGAAAACCGAAAAGAAGTTGTCTCATTTATTTTGACTCCTAGTTTTCTCTTTTCTAAAAATGCTTAGGGTATTTTTTATTAAATATGAAGGAGTGTCGAGACTGTGTAATTTAAAAAGCAGTCCTCTAGGCAGATCGCAGCTGTTTTTTTACGATTGAGTTGAGCATTTTGCGTTTTCGATATGAAAATGGTAGTTGGGTGCGCAGTTGATTTTCTAGGTCGAAATTCAAATTGATGTTTAGGTATGACTTTTTCTAATTGTTCTTCTAGTCGGTTTTTAATGATCTTCTCAAATATTTTTCCTAGTACTGGCAGTAAAGTTATTGGTCTGTAGTTTTGTACTTTACGAAGGTTCGTGTTAGGCTTGGGTATGGTTACTATAATGCCTGTTTTCCAGATCTTTTAAAGCCTGAGCAGTGTTCATTTATTCTTATTATTTCGGTGTGTACTTCCCCCTGTAACATTTTCACGACGTTCCATGGAATGTTGTCAACTTCAGGAGCGCTATTTTTGCTTTTATGTAGAATTTCGTAATAAACCTCTTTATTCATTTTGTGATGTGATGTTTTTATCTTTTGTTGATGGTTGTGGATTGTTGAAATATTTGTCATACTAGGTGTTGACACCTGCTCCTGAGTGTCGTTAAATTTGGGGTTCACATCATATCTGAATGATGTATTGAACTTCTCAGCTTTATCTCTATGTCGGTGTAATATTCATTCACAGTATCAATTATGGTTGGAATCTTGAATAGTGTCTTGTATTTGAAGAGCCTGTTCCGTTTGTCTTATTTATTTCGTTGCACGCGTTTAACCATTTGTTGTCGGTATTGTTGGATCATGAGATGAACACTCTTTTTAATTTCGTTGATGTGAAATCGGGATTGGGCTGAAGCAGATATTCTCTGTACATTTTTCTTTTGTTTTGATAAGCTTTATTAGGTGAGGAGTGTAACGAAGCGAACTTCGTCACTAAGAACAGTCTGTATATTTTCCAGCTATTTCTAAATTCAAACACGAAAGTATTCGTACCTTCGTACTGTGACGAGGTGAACTTAATTACCATAATCATCCGGTATATTTTCCAACAATTTTAAATTCAAGCATTAAATTATTTTGAGTTTCGTATCGTGAAAATCTAAGAAGCCGATTTCAAATTCCTGCCTATGTTGAAAAACTTCGCCGTGGTCGGCGACGTTATCTATCCCATATGTGTTTTTTTCGCAGACGGCAATTGTTTTGACGATATTCGAGACTCGAAATATTCCCCCTCCAGCCGAACCTATAAATTCTGCGGTTTCAATCGGAGCGTCAGTTGGTAGTTCCGAAGAGTGTTGTCGAGTTTTTAAGTTTTTGGGTTCTCCGAAGTCTTTTCGATTTTTCGAGTTTTCCGAGTTTCTTAGTTCTCCGAGAGTTTCAGGATTTGTCATAGAGTTTTGTTCTGTTTTAATTCCTCGTATTCCGAACGTGAAATTCTAATCGCCGGCGCGCGCTAGAATTTGTATTCTTTCTCGTTCAGACGACAATTTCGTTGTTTCCGACGAGTGAAATAAGACTCAAGTGTTGTGTTAGGACCAGAAATCCACAGGATTGGTAAGACCCATTTTAATCACCTGTCTACGTGGCCGGCAAAATTTCCTGTACTGTTCGATAAGGGGGCGAGATCCATAATTTATACTCCTCATCATTGTTTTTTAGTATTTCTTCGCGTAGCTTACGTTTAGGTCCCGGTGGTAGAGGTGATACTCTTCCATCCCTCAGGTAGAGTCGGTTTCAGGGTCCTTGCTTGTAGTTTCACCTCCGCGGGACCTCTGGAAAAACTCTTCAATCTTGTGGAAAGAGGGACCAGTGCCTTAATTTCCGGGTACGGTTACCATCTTGCCAGATATACACATCTTCTGTTCCCCAACTCATTTTAATACAATTTAAACCTAGGTTACTGTCACTCAGTATTCCTTCGTGTAGTCTACGTTTAGGCCCTGGTGGTAGAGGCACCATTGAGTTGATACTCTTCCATCCCTCAACAGAGTCGATCTCAGGTTCCTTGCGTGTGGTTTCACCTTTGCGGGAACACTGAACGGACTCTGCAACCTTGAGGAAAGGGGTGAATTGTCCTATATTTCCCCACTGTAGTTGTCATCTGGCCAGAGCATTTCACTACGTTTTGTTCGAACTCCATTTTGGCAGACGCGTCGACGTGCGCAGTCCTGGTTATTTCGCGCCTGTTTGGGGATATTGGACAGGACTCTTCGAGTCGAGAGGGGAGGGGACAGTAGATGTAGCTGTAGATGTGTATCGCGGATATTTTTTCTTGTTTATGTTTGTTTGTATAACTATTTTATTACGTGTTTTTCAGTTGTAGGATTTGTAGTTTACAATGTAATTTATAATATTTCGTTATTCTTACTTTCATTACTCTATGTAACGTGTATTTGTTCGGAGCAGTAACAGACTGTTGTAGATCTGTTATATACAAGTTTGATGGTGCTGACCCATCAGATGATATCGCTACAGATTGATTGTTTTTCCATTTTCTCTACCCTTACCTTTGTCTTTTCCCTTACCTACATACCTTCACCTATACTTATCTTTACCTTTTACATATCTTTATCGTTTATCTTTTGGTTCAAGTGAGAACCATTATCGTATCTTTACCTACATACCTTTACCTTTACTTACCTACATTCCTCTGCCTTGATTATCTTTATCGTTTATATACCCTTATCGTTTGTCTTTTGGTTCAAGTGAAGATAATTATTGTATCTTCATCTATCTCTTCATTTGTACCACCCTTATCTTATCATGTATCTGTGGCTGTGGAATGAGCACAGTTTCACAAATATCGATCTACCTATATCCTTCCCTATCCCGATTATTTTTATTATATCTTTCAAAATTTTGCATCTAAAGACTCTTCTCTTTATCTTCATCTAATCTGTCACTACCTCTGTATCTATATCTTTCATTTATCTTTGAGGAGGGAAAAATTTAACTGAGTCTGAATGCCTATTGATCTGCTGGGGTTCATCACTGTTATGCATACCTTAAATAAATTTAAGCGTAACTTTTGATGTACCTTGGAATATTTTATTTTTGAATTGAGGGATCTTAAGATTCCATTTTGATTCAGATTGCAAGTAACCCTTGCTGGCGCCCATTATCTTTCCTTTCCACATTCCTCGAACAATCTGTAGACGTACAAGGCGGTACACCTTACTTTGCTAACTTATTACTTAGTGTCACTATGGGTCGGTTTCACAAAACTTTAATTGTGCGATTAAAAAACCTTACGTAAATTCGAACCAATCGAATCACTCGTTTTGAAATTTCAACGAATCGCGGTGGCTCCAATTAATTAAACGGTACAAACAAAGTTTTGTGAAACCGACCCAAAATCTCTTCTCTTCGTATTTTGGGCCGGTAGAATATGTGGAGGATATTTCTTTCGAGTGTGTCTTTCCACAGATTCTCAGGCGGCGTGGTGTTGCTTCATCTCTTTACCTTGTCTACTTACATCTATCTTTGAAAAGTACACCATGCTTGGTTGGGAGGGTCACTTGTCACTTGTGACGATACTATAGGTCTATAACATCTAGACAAAGGAAGAATATAATACTGATTTTGACTTTGTACGGATTTAGACTTTTTTCCGATTTTTGACTTATATGAACTTGTAATGAGTTTCTCTAATATTTACCGATTTTGATAAATTTACCGATTTTAACTTATCATTATATCGAATCGCCAATGGCTATAATACCAAAGAAATTCAGAGGGCAATAAGAACAAAAACTTCCACCCGTGATGATAGCACATCACAAATTACACCTAACGAAAAAGCCATCTTACCATACATCCCCAAGGTCACAGATAGAATTGGTAAAATACTGAAAAGGCACAACATCGAGACTGTTTATAAGCCGACACAAAAACTTGGGCACTCACGAGAGTGAAGAGTTCTTCCTATTTCCTTTCCTCACGGATACATCTCCAACGAAATTCGTACACTGTCAATATCACCAAGAGCGCACGGAAGAGAAGGGCACTATGCCGGGTGACTGTCCAGTATGCTTGGAGTCGAACACTGATGGCTGTCAGCTCCAATGTTGTGGATGTCGAAAATATGTACATCCTCAATGCGCGAATCTTTCTAGTAAGGAAGTTGATTTTCTAAGGGGATCAGACTCGAAATGGAATTGCCCCGGTTGTGTTACGCGCAAACGTTCTTTGCGCAGCGGCTCCCAATCTTCTTCTGGAAATGATCAACCTATAACTTTGGAGCATTTTTCACTTCTCATGAATAAGATTACAGCTATAGCGGACGACCTGAAGTCGATCAAAAAAGATCAATCCTCAATTTTCACCGAACTCGCAAAATGTCGAGAAACACTTGAAAATCATTCAAGGACGCTTGATGTCCATCGTTCTGCAATTTCCGATTGTGAAAGTAAAATAACGTTACTCGAGAGTTCACATGGGGTTCTTTCCTCGAATGTTGAGTCTGTAATAAATAATATTCGAGAAATTAAACGTGATATTAATAAGAATGCTCTAGCTTCTGCTTCTGCAGTTTCTCCTATTTCTTCTGATGTTCAGGTTGGGTCGGCTGAGATGCTCGATCGCTTTAAGCGTTCTTTCAATATAATTTTAAAAAATTTGCCTGAGCCGGAGAGTCCAGATGAAGATCTGGGTATTGCCGTTGATGTGCTCAGGAGTGTCGATCCTATCTCTCAAGCTGCTGCTGTGAAGGCTACTCGGCTTGGAAAGGCACGACCAAATCTACCGCGTAAGTTGAAGGTGACATTCACTAGTCCTGATATCGTCAGCACCTTGTTGCGAAAGAAAAAAAACCTACTTCATACTCCCAGATATAAAAACATAACACTAGTTGACGATAAAACACCTAATCAGATCAAAGAACTTAAGGAGCTCCGTGATCGCTTGAAGACGAGGGAATCAGCTGGAGAAAAAGATCTAACCATAAAATATATCAACGGTATCCCAGCCATTGTCAAAAAAGATGTTACGACAGATCCAAAAAACTGACAGGTCACCTCCATGAGTGGGCGGTCATATATTCAAATGTCCAATCCTTATGTTCTAAGCACCGTGAACTCCTCACATTCACACATCTTCATAACCCCTCTTTCATTTTGGTTTCCGAAACTTGGCTGCATTCCGACATACTGGACTCGGCGGTACATATACCGGGCTACGAACTATTCAGAAGTGACAGCTCAACTACTGTTGGCCACGGCGGAGTGTGCATCTTTGTGAAGCAGGAGATTATTTGCACTTCTTCTGTTAAAATTTCTCGAATTGATACCCCAGGCATTGATAATATTTTCATTCAGATAACATTCAAGGACTTCTGCTTAACTGTTGGTTGTATTTATCGCCCTCGCCCGTGCGCCTATGATTCTGCTCTGGTTGATCATTTGACCCAACTTTCGGAAAGAAACCACTGTTTGATAGCTGGAGATTTCAATCTTCCTGACGTTGTTTGGCCTCTGGTCACCCTGCCATCGTCCTCGTCGCCCTCCCTTCCTTTTGCTGAGCTTGTGCAAAATTCTAATTTTGAACAACTGATCTCGAAGCCAACAAGATATCGACAAAATCAGGTGCCATCTTTGCTGGATCTTGTCTTGGTGAACGTCGACAATTTGATTTCGGAGATTGATTATCATCCTCCTTTCGGAAAATCGGATCATCTCACTCTTGGCGCAAAAATTCAGTTCAGCGTTTCTTCGACGAAGAGGATGGCTCGGAGAACTGTCGAGGTCATCAATTTCTACGATCTCAAGAGAGACCTGGCCTGCATCAACTGGCGAGAGTGCCTTCAACATTCCGGTGTGGAGGAGATGTGGGTAGCGTTTTCTGATATCCTGCAGTCCACTTTGCAGGCCAACACATCTACAAAGCAGATCTCCGCCAATCCAACAAAACCATGGATCGACGAAAACTTATGTGATATGATCCGGCATAAGAAGAGACTTTGGCGAAGGTTCACCAAACACGGAAATCAACGGGACTATGCAGTGCATCGATCGTATTCTAATGTTTTATCTAGCGCCATCAACCGGGCAAAAAAGAATTACGAGTCTGAACTAGCGTCGTCGGGAAGTGCGAAGAAATTTTATAGATACGTTCGGTGATTTCTGAACACCGAAGTATCCATTCCCTTGATCCGAGATCCCTCCGGGGCCGTATGCTTTGACTACCAAACGTCTGCGGAGATATTGGCTGATACATTCTCCTCATCTTTCACATTTGAGCCTGATGGACCGCTACCAGTTGTGGGATGTGCTCGTTGCAGTTTCGATATGTGCGATATTTCATTCTCTCCGATGGAGGTTGAGAAAGAGCTGATGGCGTTGAGGGTGGACTCCTCGCCTGGACCTGATGGCTTTTCACCGAGAGTTTTCAAAATTTGCTCTAGTGCTCTTTCGATGCCCCTGGCGCTCATTTTCGAGAAGTCTTTTCAATCTCATACTCTACCTTCATCGTGGTTGAAAGCATCGATAACACCGATTTTCAAGAAAGGCGATAAACTCTGTCCAACCAATTATCGCCCAATAAGTCTGACTGCTGTAGCTTCCAAGATCTGCGAGAGGGTGATACTCAACCAGTTGTTGAGCTTCCTTCTGGAGAATAGCATCATTCCGCGGCAGCAACATGGCTTTCTGCCGGGTAGATCGGTTATAACAAATCTCCTTCAGTGCGTGAACGATTGGACGAGATCCCTGGATGCCGGGACTTCTATCGATGTGGTCTACTTGGATTTTTCCAAGGCCTTCGACCGGGTACCTATAAAAAGACTCTTATCCAAACTTGAACACCTTGGTATCAGAGGTAAGCTACTGATGTGGATCAGAGCCTATCTGAGCGACAGAGAATTTTTTGTGCGGGTGTCTGATGGTATCTCACGTCCACGACCAGCCATCAGCGGCGTGCCTCGGGGATCGGTCTTGGGACCGATTCTGTTCCTGTTATACACAGCAGATCTCCCACTTCTTCTAGAGTCATCCTGTTCTCAATTCGCGGATGACACTAAACTTTACAATGACGCAGAAAATTGTTCAGCAACTTTGCAACGTGATCTAGACGTTGTTTCCCAGTGGTGCCGGGACTGGTTGCTTCCTCTGAACTTGGATAAGTGTACTGTGCTGCATGTCGGAAAAAAGAACCCAAGAAAACCTTATACTTTGTCTGGGAAAATATTGTCTTCATCTAAACACCATGATGACTTGGGTTTGACGATCTCGGACGATCTTTCGTGGTCGTTGCATGTGCAGAAAATAGTGGACAAAACGAAGAGGGCAGTTTACATGATCTCCAAGGCCTTCCATGACTGTGACCCCGGTGTTTGTTCGAAGATCTACAAAACATATGTAAGGCCCATTTTAGAGTTTGCGGGACCGGTGTGGTGTCCTAATCTCAGGGGTGATATGGATAAACTTGAGAAACTCCAAAGATATGTCACCCGTCTTCCATATGGCCCCAATCGCCCCAGTTATGACGAACGTTTGAAAGTGTTCGGCCTGACCACTGTTGAGGACCGACGTAAGAGAGGGGACCTGATTGTGACCTACAGAGCTCTGCATGGCAAGTTTGGCGCGGACCTGGCTTATTTGTTTCCCCTCAACAACAACAACCTGAGGGGCCACGACTATAAACTGCTCAAGGAAAAATTCAGAACCACCCCTCGTCAGATTTTCCTTTCTAATAGAGTGTTCGATGTCTGGAACCGTCTGCCTTCGGAGGTTGTTGGTGCTTCTTCTGTGAACATTTTCAAGAATAGATATGACAGCTTTGTTCGGGAAACGTTTGATACGCAAAATTTGTGATAATTGTGTGACAGTTCTTACATTCGACTCATTTTGAACGCTTCTTTGTTTTCTTTCTCTATCTTGTTGCGATGTGTACTGTTACTGTGTTAATTGAATTTTTTGTATATTTAGAGCTATTATAGGCTCGGCCTCAGCTCCAACTCATACCTAATAATAATAATAATAATAATAAATGATCAAAACAACCAAAGACAAAGTTGACCCACTTTCACAAGCTGGTATTTACAGAATACCTTGTGACTGCGGCAAAGTCTATATTGGCACAACAAAGCGAAGTATTAATACTAGAATTAAGGAACACGAACGGTGCTGTCGACTGAATCAGACAGAAAAATCCGCACTAGCAGAACATGCGCTAATAGATGGACACAACATAGATTTCTCAAAAGCGGAGATTATTTCCAATATTAGAAGTTACTATCCCAGGCTGAACATGGAAGCCATTGAAATTTATAAACACAAAAATAACATAAATAGAAAAGAAGAGACCCCTTTCTTGCATAGCGCCTGGTTACCAACCTTAGAAAAAACAAAGATCAAGCCGACAAAAAGCGGGAGCGATGGGCCAATCAGCATCGCGCACGTAGACGCGGCTCTATTTCCCGCCATAAACCGGCGCGCAGATGACGTTTCCGGTTCGAACGCGCCAGTGTCAGAAATTCAGCGTTCGAGGTACAACCTTAGACCGAGAATCCTCTGAAGATGCCTACCGAAGTTGTAGGCGAAACGTTAGGTGAAATTATTCCTAATGGACCACGGCCAATAAGCCCGGAAGACTCTTTTCATATAATAATAATAATAATAATAATAATAATAATAGTTTATTTCGAACAACAATCTACAAATAAGATTTTATAATTCTTAATTAAATGTAAATATTCCAAGAAATTTAATGAAAACCTAGTTTAAAAAAAATATGAATATTCAACATGTTGCAGCAAAATAAACAAAAGGCACATAGTTCCACCATTCGAACAATTTCCAAATTCTCACACAATGAGCACAACAACATAACGATTATAAAAACAGTATATTTATGTTAGCCTTAAATTATCCCATGGAAAGGAATTTCCTTGTGTATGGGAATAATTAAGAAGAAAAAAAAATCAACAGACGTGCAACAAAAACAAAAATTATCGAAGGCAACAACAGACATGATTATATATATATATATATCATTATATCGTTTATCCTACTAGCGTGCGAGGACACGTCTTATCTTGATAAATTTACTAATAATGAGTTATCTTTATATAGCCCATCCTACTAGCGTGCGAGGACACGTCTTATCTTAACAAATTTACCTATTATGACTTATCTTTATATCGTTTATCTTACTAGCGTGAGTTACATATGCGATTACGACGAAGCTCACTGCAAGGCCGTGTGAACCGCAAGCTCAGCAGTAAATCTTTCCGCGTATTTGAATTGTAAACCGACATTATAAATATCATGTTTTCTATCATTTTAATCAGTTCTGACATAGATTCCCTCTGTATCATTCTTTGTAGGAAATATAGTTTTCAAAAACGCAATTACCGCTTTGAATTATATAAGTCGTGCGAAGACACGTCTTATTTTTACCAAATTTTGACTTCCTTTCTACCCATTTTGATTTCCTTTTTCTCGATTTTGACTTTTTCTATATTATAGGTACCTCTGCACTTCTGGCGGATACGCTTGTGTGGTGACGGATTTCCTGAGTCGTGGTTGGGACTAGACAGTGCCCAATATCCTCTCTAGCTCTCCAGCCGTGATCATGATCCGTGGGACCCTGAGCTTCATCAGGTTGCGGAAGGCAGACTTGTATTGGTCCTGAATTACCGATTTAGACATCGTTCTGTGCGAAAAACACAGTATGATGGAGTCCTTATTGAAAGTTTTGGACCATAACTAAAAACCTTCCATGCCTAACCCTTATTGGTCCACCCTCGTCTCGTGTGTTTTTTTTCTTGATAGATACGACGGTATCAGTAGAGTCCCCTTTTTCTTTAAGTATAGACGGTTTTTATTATCAACTCTCGTATTCCCACCAGGAATTTTCTTCTGTGTGTGGAAATAACTTTTTCGACTCATACGTTTGTATGCAAATGTCTAGGCATGACATTTTCTCGGACCACGGTGGAGCAACCTTGTCTCTCTCTCGCTTTTTAGAGAGAGGCCTTCAACAACCAAGATCTGTTTTACCCTTTTTCGCTTTAAATCTCGTTTTTTAGAGTGACCCTTCGTGGTCAATTTTGGTCGTTATTTCGTCTCGAAAATTCGACTTAACTCTGGAGTGTTTCACTCACTTTTGTGTTCGGCTTGAGCGTTGTTTGATGTATCCTGTTTGTGCAAGTAGCTCATTTTTATTTCATATTTTCGTTATTGTTATAATTGCATACAAACTTCTCGTCGCACCTGTATGTGGATATGCCTGATGAGATGCGCGAAATGTAAAATTGCATTTCGTGGGCCAGATGTTCAGACAGACACGCTTAGAGAAAATCGAGAGAAGTTGTGTGCATCATTTTCCAGTATTTTTTTCGTGAATAGTTGTTAGAAGAATAGTTTTTCTTTTGGAGTTTGTTGGAGTTAGAAGACCAGGGCCCTCCTACGAAGAGAACCGACTGTCGTCAGGTAGGTGCAAAAGAGATTTTGTATGCTACGGGATGTTAATGTGAAAACTTTCGATACAGTCTGCTTATTTTTCCACTTGCATTAACATAGTTTTTTCATTCGTTAAAATATTGATTTTGTACCTACTATTGATTGAAATTCATTCGATTCGTTCGTAATTCTTAAATTAATTTCGCACGGCGGCCGGTTCACATCTGGTTTCTTATCTTTTCATTCAAATTCAACACATTTGATAAATAATCTGTGTTGAGGAGGTTGTTTGTTTTCGTTCATTCGGGGAATAATTCATTGAGAAAATAAATAAATTATTTCGTTATGGCTATGAAAAAATTGTTAGAAAAAAGAAAATTGTATTCTAGTAGAATTGCTGAAGCGTATACAATAGCTGTGAAATGTAAAAGCGATGCAACGCATTTTGCTGAATTGTCGGTGAGAATGGAAAAAGGAAAGTATATATCAGTCATTTGAAAAGAGCCATAATGATGTTATTGCTTCTTTGGGTGAGGAAGCTGATTATTTATCTGAGGATACCATTAGAAAACAAGTTGATGATTTTTATTATTCAGCAAAAGCCATTTTTCATGAGTTTACTGAGGTTTCATCAGTTTATTCAAATTCTGGTTCAGGTAAAGTTCAAAAAGATAATGTTAGACTCCCACAGTTGAACATTCCTATTTTCGATGGTAGTTATAAATATTGGCAAACATTTATCGATCTCTTCAACACTTCGATTCATGAAAATGAAAGCATTTCAGACATTGAAAAATTTCAATATCTACTTTCATTCGTTGAAAAAGAACCATTTAATTTATTGAAAACAATTCCATTAACCGCAACCAATTACCCGATTGCTTACCATGCCTTATGTAAAAGATATAATAACAAGCGACTCATAGCGACTAATGCCCTTGATGCCATCAATAATGTTTCTCTCAAAACAGGTTCAGCAAAAGATATTCGTTTTTTGTTAGACACTTTTGCTGAAAATATTGCGATTCTGGACACCCTTGGCTTTCCTGTTGATTCGTGGGATTTTCTTTTGTTTAATCGCCTTCTTCAAAAGTTAGACGTTAAAATGCGAACAGACTTTGAAATTTCAGTTTGCGATAAGGAATTACCAACATACAAGGACATTTTTACTTTTGTAGAAAATCAGTGTAAAGCATTGGAGTCCGTACAAAATACATCGTCTTCAAAAAATTTGAAAAATAATAATTTAATGTCATCAAGGCCTTCGAAGTTCCATTCATTTCATGAGTCAAAGCCCACTTCTGCTTTTGTTAATACAGTTGCATCTAATGTTAAATGTAAATTATGTAGTTTGGATCACACACTCTCCAAATGCGAGAAATTCATTTCAAAATCACCTCCGGATCGTTTTTCATTTGTAAAATCTAACAAACTGTGTCTCAATTGTCTTCATCACGGACATATTTTGAAAAACTGCCCTTCGAAATTTCGTTGTCGTACTTGTCATGCACTTCATCATTCCCTTTTGCATTTATCGAATAGTAGCACTGATGTTGTTCATAAGGTACGATTCCACCAAAATCGTGTGCGGCACAATTGTTCAAGAACATTTTGTGCAGTACTTCAGCTGTACGCGTACAAGCTGTTAACATATTTAGCGACCGTTTCCACCGACAGAGCTGTGCGTAACTTTTGTACGCGCACAGTGAAGCACACAGTGTGCACGAACAGGATCTCACTGTTCTCTCTCAGTGTTTCGCTTTCCTTCAACCGTTGAATATGGAGGATCAAGAAAACGTGGTGCTTTGTGCTGCAGCGTGTGTAGGGGTATACACTTCGCTTGAAAAAAAAAATAAGAAAGAAACATAGATGTTTCCTTTTTGCAACATCGTAATGAAGAGATGAATCGATTTGTGGAATGATGATGAAAATAGACCCATTGGGTAGATTTTGAAATTTCACTCGAATATCGTGCGAACAGTTTGAGTTCCTGATTAATGCTGTTAGTCCTTTGATTGCTAAACGGGATACAAACTACTTCCTCTCCTATTCTGAGCCAAAATAATCTTCTACTTCCGCAAAATCTCGGTTGAGTCACAATTAAATTCTTTCGCCAACTCCTCAGTTGCGTCGTGTTTTTTATTTCTGTTCTTGTAATCTCCGTGATTACAATCCCACAGAACGGTATGAAGTTCAATTTCTTCGATAAATTCGATTATTTTCCAGTTATTTCACTCCATGTTAGCGCGAACAAATAGATGTTTTCGCTAGCGTAGCGGAAGCAAGAATGAGTTCGCTGAAACATGTTTGTGTGCGTCGACCCGAGTCCACCGGTAGAAACTGTGCGCGCACAAAAGTATGCAACTGTACGCGCGAACTTTTCAACAGAGTTCGCGCACTTTTGTTGCTGTTCTCTTGGACGAGTACACCGCAACGAACATTTGTGCGGCACACTGTGCGCAACAGTGCCGCACAGTGCAGCACTCCGGTGGAATCGCTCCTCTAGAGATACTTCGAGTCTTATGGCTAATAATTCAGTACATTCCGAGGAGGATCAAATCAAGACTTCTAGTGTCTTTACGAGCACGGTTAAGAAGCAGGAAACTGTGTTATTGTCCACTGCTATGATAGAAATTACTGATCAATTCGGAAACTACGTTCCGGTCAGAGTTCTTCTGGATTCCGCGAGTCTTCATTTCAGTGAAATGTTTCAAAAAACTAGGTTTATCTAGAAATAGATATTCAATTCCCATTGAGTTTTGTGGATTGAATGGCATGAAGTCAACTTCGTCTAATGGAGTGACGACGTGCAAAATCAGACCTCGAAACAAAAGTAATCCAGAATTCATATTCGATGCGATAATTGTTCCAAAATTGTGTTCAGAAATGCCATCCTCAAAAATTGAGGTGGGAAATTGGATTCATATCAAAAATTTAGAATTAGCAGATGATCTTTTCAATGAACCGAGTTCATTGGATTTGTTATTGGGTTCCGAAATATTTTCATCTATTATCTCTGATAGTATTGTGATTGGACAAAAAGGTCAGGCTAATGCTATAAAAACACTTTTTGGCTACATAATGATGGGAAGAGTCGACGGCCTTGACTCATGTACCAATAATTTCAGTTTATGCACGCAGATTTCTCCATCTATTGATTGTGTTTTACATAAATTCTGGGAAATAGAGCAAATTGCACCTGAAACTTTTCAATCCCCTGACGATGAAACGTGTGAGAGGTTTTTCGTTGAAACAACTACCAGAGATGCTTTCGGTCGATACGTTTTACGCCTTCCATTTAGGAATTATGCTCCAAAATTAGGGAATACATACATCATGGCGGTTAATAGATTCCTAAAACTTGAATCAAGACTAAGAAAAAGACCTGCAATTTATAAATTATACGTCGAATTCATGAAGGATTACTTAGATAAACGGCACATGAAATTAATTACTACTCCTTCTGATCAGGACATTGAAAATTATAACTTTATTCCCCATAGCTATGTGTTTCCTTCGATGTCAAAGTTTCGTGTAGTTTTTGATGCTTCGGCGAAGGGACCATCGGGTTTCTCATTAAACGACGCCCTCTTAACCGGTCCAAAACTTCAGAGCGATATTGCTGCAATCCTATTAATTTTCAGATTATATCCAGTAGTATTCAGTGCAGATATAAAACAAATGTTTAGACAAATACTTATTCATCCTTCCGATACAAGGTTCAAGGTTCAAATATTGTTTTTAGGTTTCCTAATGACTCTGATCTAAAAGTGTATTCTTTACAGACTGTCACTTACGGACTTCGTTCAAGCCCTTTTCAGGCAATTCGTACTATTAGACATTTAGCTCTATCACAGTCTTCAAAATATCCAAATGCTTCGAAAGTTCTTTTAGAACAAACCTATGTAGATGATATTTTCGCGGGTAGTACATCGATCGAATCAGCAATACAATTAAAAAATGAGTTAGTGGTTATATTGGGATCTGCCGGCTTTGAACTAAGTAAGTGGACTAGCAACGTTCCTCACATTATTCAACCAAATTTCAGTTCAAAAGATCAGCCAAATATAGTGTTTGATAAAACGGATCCTAATTTCGTGAAGATTCTGGGTATGCAATGGAATCAAAACCTGGACTCATTTTCCTTTCTCTGTCATAATGATGATACCAAATGTACAAAAAGAGCTATATTATCACAAATAGCAAAAATATATGATCCACTAGGATTGTGCGCTCCAGCTTCTTTTTTCGCTAAGCTATTAATGCAGAAATTATGGTTAGAGAAGGTAGGATGGGATGAAGAACCTGGAATACATATCCAATCAGAATGGTTCAAATATCGTTCCGAATTTCCATTGTTATCACAATTGTCGATTCCGAGAAAAGTTGTGATAGATAAACCTTATCGCTACGAGCTTCATGGATTTTGTGACGCTTCGCAAGATGGCTATGCGGCAGCTATTTATCTCAGATCTATGTCTTCAGATGATATAAATGAAGTTCATCTTCTATATGCAAAAAGTAGAGTAGCTCCATTGAAAGTTCTGTCTATTCCGAGATTGGAATTATGTGGTGCCCATCTTCTAGCTAATGCCATGGAATTTGTTAGAAAGACATACCAAGATTTGCCTATGGATGGGATTTTTTTTGGACTGATTCCAAGGTGGTTATTTCATGGCTTTCAGCATCACCGCACAGGTGGAGTACTTTTGTTGGAAATCGGGTAAGCCACGTACAAAGAAAATTTCCTTCGGTTCAGTGGCGTCATATTTCTTCCTCTCAGAATTCCGCAGATTGTGCATCAAGAGGTCTTATGCCCAGTGAATTGCTTCATCATAAGCAATGGTGGAGTGGTCCAGAATTTTTGAAGTTGCCAAACAATTGTTGACCAACGGATCAAGGTCATCATGGAGTTGACGAAAACTTGGTAGTACAAGAAGAGAAGAAGCAAGTTTTCTTGACACAGTTGGAACATCATTTCTTGGACGATCTGCTGGATAAATACTCATCTTGGTCGAAGATACAACGCATAGTCGCATATATATTCAGATTTAAGTATCCTAAAAAGCATCCTCATTTTTCAGAAGATGAACTCAATAAATCTTCAAATGTTTTAGTAAGGCATGTTCAGAAGACTTCGTTTCCTGAACTTTTTCACAAATTAAAGATACATTCGCTTCTACCTAAACCATTTAGAAAACTTTCACTTTTCTTGGATGATAACGACTGTATTCGAGTCGGCGGACGTTTATCCAATGCTAATCTTCCGTACAGTGCGAAACATCCACTTCTTCTCCCAAAATCACATCATTTAACAGATCTCATTATTGAAAGTACCCACGTCAAATATTTGCATCCGGGTTCTAATACATTGCATTATTTACTTAGACAACAATTTTGGATATTGTCCGCTCGACGTGCCATTGAAAAGATAATATCATCATGTATAAGATGCTTTAAATCTTCTCCGAAGTGTTCTACGCAGTTAATTGGAGATCTTCCATCATTTAGAGTGTCTCAGTTAAAGGCGTTCTCTCATGTAAATGTTGATTATGCTGGTCCTTTTTTCGTAACGATGGGAAGATATAGAGGAGCTAAAGTGTATAAATCATACATTTGTGTATTCGTTTGTGCATCTACTAAGGCCATCCATTTGGAGTTGGCATCGGACTTAAGTTCAGAAACTTTTTTGGCTGCATTCAAAAGATTTGTAGCTCGGCGTGGTCGCGTGAGTAACATTTATTCGGATTGCGGTACTAACTTTGTGGCGGCCGGAAGATTGTTGAGAGAATTTTCGGAGAATGCTTGTCATGCATTGAAGTTACAATGGCATTTTTCTCCTCCTGGAGCTCCTAATTTTAATGGTTTAGCTGAGGCCGGTGTTAAATCGGTTAAGTCTCATCTTTTACGTGTAGTAGGTGAACAGCGCTTAACTTTTGAGGAGTTTTACACCTTTCTATGTCAAATTGAGTCAGTTCTCAATTCAAGACCTATTTGGGCTCAAAGTTCAGATCCGAATGATATGGTCCCTCTAACGCCAGGACATTTTCTCACTTTAGAGCCGCTTAATTCTTCACCTGAACCAGATATGACAGATAAAAAATTGAATTGCTTATCTAGATGGCAAATGTTGCAGAAATTGCAAGCGGATTTTTGGAAAAAATGGCATCTCGAATATTTACATACACTTCAACAAAGGCATAAATGGTTTGATGTCAACATGAATATCAAAGAAAATACATTGGTGGTTATAAAGAACGAACTTAAACAACCTCTTCAATGGGTTCTTGGTCGGGTTATTGCTGTTCATCCTGGTAAGGATGGGTATACACGCGTAGTTTCAATTAAAACTGCTACAGGGGAATGTAAAAGACCCATCTCGAAGGTATGCCCGTTACCTTTTCCGGAGATGTAACTTGATCTTTGGACATATGCTCGAGTATCTTTATTTTATACTTTAATTTTTTGTTTTCAATTCGATTTTTCATGGGGTAATGAAGGAAATTATGGGGTTAAAATAAAAATTTTCAGTTTCCTATATAGTTGAAGAACAAAAAAAAACGTTCGTTTTTGGCGGCCGGAATGTTTGTGCAAGTAGCTCATTTTTATTTCATATTTTCGTTATTGTTATAATTGCATACAAACTTCTCGTCGCACCTGTATGTGGATATGCCTGATGAGATGCGCGAAATGTAAAATTGCATTTCGTGGGCCAGATGTTCAGACAGACACGCTTAGAGAAAATCGAGAGAAGTTGTGTGCATCATTTTCCAGTATTTTTTTCGTGAATAGTTGTTAGAAGAATAGTTTTTCTTTTGGAGTTTGTTGCAGTTAGAAGACCAGGGCCCTCCTACGAAGAGAACCGACTGTCGTCAGGTAGGTGCAAAAAAGAGATTTTGTATGCTACGGGATGTTAATGTGAAAACTTTCGATACAGTCTGCTTATTTTTCCACTTGCATTAACATATCCCATCTATCAAATATGCTTGTCTGATTAACGTTCAGACGTAATTGTAAATTTTTTTCGTTTTGAAATCCTTATAAAATTGAGAACGACCTGCTCATGTTATTCTGGCTGTTTAATGATTCCGTGAAATGTTCTCATTTTTATTTTAAACTTTCTCAGATTTTCCCGAAATATAATTTCAATTTCATTCATTCTTTCGGCGATTTTGTTCGAGATGATATTTTGCGGATTTTGGAAATATTTTCCAAAAATGAAATTGAAAATTTTCAAAAAACAAGACACAATTTAACGTGACTCATTTTTCCCGATTAAATCTGAAACATTGATTCATCGAGTAAATAACAAATCCGGCAACAATTTTCATACCTCAGAGAAATTTAGATCAATTTATTGAAAAGTTATTGAGCTTTCAACACAATGTTTTCAGTTTTTTCCCGTGATGATAGACAACAATATAGATTTCAAGTATCAAACTCGGAACATGAAACATAATCATGTTGAATTATTCCAAGAATGAAATAAATGTGGGGGAGAGAGATGAAAAAGCATTCCATCCCCTTCAAATCCTTCATTTTATTATTAACGAACACGTTTTATTTTTTTAGGTACTGTTCCTGAAATAGTATCGCAAGTCAGAAGGGTATTTTCAGCGGGATGATTGTTTTATATGTTTCATTAGAATTTCTCGAGGAAGAAATTGTAATACAAATTCAAGATTTTGCATTTTTGTTTCAGCGTCCATTCTATCAACGAATGTGAACTAAGTTATTTCAAATGTAAATATCTTTGAGTTCTTCATGCAATTCTACACAAATTTGATGAAACAGGGCTTCAAAGTGAGCATCGATCAAACTATGAAATTTCTTTTTTTCAAATGGCAACCAAATAATTTTGTAATTCCTATAGACTACTCGTCAAAAACTAGTAAGGGAATGCTAAACAGTTCATGGTTTTAAAATTAGTATTTTTGTAGTTATTGAATAAAATTCGAATTTAGGATTAAAGAAAGCCAGGTTTCTTAGTAGAATAATAGATTTATTCAGATAATTTACATGTTGGCTTTGTCAGAGGTAAATATATTAATTTATTTATAATGCATTGTTGAGAATTATCATTCATACTCGTTGTTTGATGAATCGGGCACTATGCAAAATCGGAATTGCTTTAACAGTGATGTATTGAATATTTTCTCCATTTATAGTGAATGTAACATAATATCAGATTCAATGGTGCATTAGAGTGGCCCCCTCTTTCTGCAGACCTAACACTCTTTGATTTTTATCTATGGGGTACTATAAAATGAGAGGTTTATAAAAATAGGGAGAGTTTGAAGTTGGGGTGCAGGTTGCACTGCGGGAATAATCACCTGAACACCAACAGTAGGTGGAGTTCGTAGAAGAATTAATAAATTTGAGAATTTGTTTGAAAAGGTATTATTGAATTTTCTTTTGTTGTAAAGAGAATTGATGTGAAAGTTTTAAACTGAAATTTTTTTTGTTAATTTGATCATTATGAAAAAAAAATAAGAATGACAGTTCCTAACACAGCCTACTAGAAATACAAGCATACAAATGAATTCGACTGAGTGAAACCTGGCTTTGGTCGTGAAACTCGAATTTCATTCAATAACGGCAAAAATACTGACTTCAAAGGCATGAAATGTTGGGCATACTCTAATTAGTTTTTGACGAGCAATCGATCAGAATTACAAAATTATTAGGTTGCGATTTGAAAAAAATGAGATTTCATAATTTTATCAAGTCTTTAAGAAAAAAGAAAATTCTTTGCCTTTACGAAGGCACATCGAGAACATTTTTGAAACATAGATGAATTCAAAATAGTAATCATCGAAATGAATACCATTTTCAATTCCAAGGCTCAGAGATCTTTTATCATGAGATTGGAGAAATGATATTAGATTTTGTCTCTCATCTCAGTGACAGTGACAAACAAAAATTGAATAACACCTAAAATTCCTGCATTTTAGCTATTTTCAGAAAAATGTTGTGTCATGGTAGTCCACGGGAATGATCTAAATAATGCTATCAGGATTCTGGATAGGAAGTGATTCGAAACTTTTATGAGATTTCAACAGAATATATTTCCACTTTCAATATAGTATATATATATATATATATATATACAGTATATATATATATATATATATATATATAGATATATACAGAGTAGGTATTCTAGAAACCATAATATATAGGTGTTTGTTCTCGGACGAGCTACCTCGTTATTTTCTTATCCCATAGTGATTGGAAATATCACGTCAAATGATTTTGTTCGGGGGGACATCTTTTGAAAAATATTGGAAGCTTGAACGAGCAACCCCCTAAGAGGGGGCGCTTCAACCCCTCAAAATTGAAAAGGGGAGAGGGGTTAAGTGATACTTCATTTGCAAGGTCTCTTAACATCGGTGTATGATAACGTTGTTTTGATGAACCATTCTCGTTAAAAATCAATTTACTACCTCAAACTTTTGTGACTCAGCCTGAAAATTTGAACGAACTACGCCAACGAATTGTGAGTGTGTGTCATCAAATAACTCCAATTATGCTGAACCATGTTAAAGACGGTTTTCAGTCGAAATTATTTTTGGAAGTCAATGGAGAAAATTTGATTTAAAAACGCAGATATTATTTTTTTATTGTAAGCATGATAAAATAGAATCGACGTGTTTCGGGAACTTTTCCCAATCGCCATGGGATAAGAAATATACAAGGTAGTTTCAGGCGATTTAGTTTTGCGGATAATTTTCCTCATTTTATGGCACATCTGCCTATATTTATTTCTTCTTTTCTCTGCGTCTTCCTACTCTTCTTCTGTTCGACATTCTTTGGCGTTGAATGATTTTCCGACAATTTCAAAATTAATCATCAGAACTTTCTGGAAGAGTATTTTCAGCTAAATTTTTCTCTATATCTATTTGAAGTTTTTTTGCTGTTCTTTAAACTTTTGTATTAATTCTCCATTTCGTTTTTTGCAACCTTTGTTGCCTTGGAGTAATTTCATGTATGGCTTTCTTCATATTTCCTTCGTTCTATTTTTCCTGCCTTTCAACTAATTCTTTCACGACGACATCTTTTTTTTTCCTTTATCCTCAGTTATTCTCAAGTTCGTTTTGAGGACGAGCAATATTTCTGTTGAAAAAACTATGTTCATCATTATCCAGTCATCATACTCATTCCCGTGGTAGTGCAATCATTCTCGTGTCATGAATTCCACACAGGAATGACATCCACAGGAATGACAAAAGTGATATTTTACTCTCGTATTTCCAGAAAAACATATTTCATTTATGAGAAAACAAAATACTTTATGAATGTTAGGTATAAAGAAATGGTAATGCAATGAATTTTCACAAAATTTTAATTTTTACCTGAAAAATTTTCCACCGCGGGAATGACTGCTGGGATGTTACACACCGATTTCAACACTTTCGCTAACTAGCAGAACTCTTCTGTTCAATCATATAAACACAACTGACGTTATAAACATAAACAATCGGAAATGACTTTTAGGCTATTTTCAAACTACCGGGTCGGGGTTTTCGCGGTAAATTCGGATCATTTGATGAAATTCATGACCTGCCACGGGAATGATCATTTTCGCCTTTGACAGACTTCTCTTTTCAAATACAAGAAATATTTTCACCATTTCGTTCGAACTAATGTGGCAGACTATAATACATGGTACAATATTCCAGTGAATGTATCTCATCTGGTTTTCGTCTTTTCAGGAATGTGAATTATGACCGTTCTCAAGTTCTTAAACCATTGAGATACTTACCTTAAAAAATAAAAAAATATGAATGAATGTTGAATAAAGTTATTTGTACCTGGAAGAAGAATTGAATCTCTAACATCTGGAGAATCACCCATACGTTTAAAATATACAATACAAGCTCATACCCGCGGCTCTGCTCGCGTTATATTTCAATTTAAAACGGTACTGATAGATCCGCAACCCTACATTCATAACCTCGTATCGAAGAATTCACACTCAAATTCACACTCGTTCAACCTACTGTAACTTTCAAAGCATCCATTAGAAAACTACTGTAAGAAGCATTTTTCATCAGGAATAAATGCTGCAGATAACAGTCACATTCATTTTTATATTGATTCATTCCATGCCAGTCAAAAGCCCCCTTTAAATTGGCCATTATTTTGGATTGAATTGAAAATGTCAAAAATGGCTATCGCGGGTTGTCTTCGGCAGTTAGACATAATTATCAATGATTATCATCTTCTACCAACAGGTGGCCACGCTGGTATAAGACGAACAATCAAAAACATTCGAAAAAATTATTATTGGAACAAACTCAACGACGATGTTGAAAAATTTATTAAAAAGTGTGATTCCTGTCAGCGATATAAATACACTAATTTGAAAAAACAACCAATGACTGTTACAACGACAGCATCATCAGCGATGTCGAAGATCTTTCTTGATATTGTCGGACCTCTAGAAGCAGATTCTATCGGAAACAGATATATATTAACATTGCAGTGCGAACTCAGTAAATTCGTAGAAGCCTATGCATTACCAAATAAAGAAGCGGCAACAGTAGCTAGAACGTTCGTAGAAAATTTCATCTTACGCTACGGAATTCCTCGGGAAATTGCTACAGACCAAGGTAAAGAATTTTTAAACTCAACATTTTCGGAAATATGCAAATTATTACAAATAAAGCAACTCAACTCCACAGCCTATCACCACGAATCTTTAGGAGCTTTAGAAAATACACACAAAAATCTAACAGCTTTTCTCCGAATACAAGTTGCACAACACCGAAATAGCTGGAGCTCTTGGATACCCTATTGGTGTTTTTGCTTCAACACTACTATACATAGCGAAACACAATATGCTCCCTTTGAACTGGTATTTGGTAAAACATGCAACCTGCCTTCAAACATACAAAGTTTAGTAACAAGCCCTTTGTATAACTTCAACGATTATAGCAAAGAATTGAAATTCCGATTAGAAACCGCCAATGCTGATGCTAGGACAAATCTTATTTCACAAAAAGTAAAACGAAAAATTAAATTTGATGAAAAGACCATCCCAGTTGATTATAAGACTGGAGATCTAATAATGTTACGAAATTCTTCGAATAATAAAGCTGATGCTATTTTTAAAGGACCGTACGAAGTATGTAAAGCCGTTGGTCCCAATATAACCATAAAAAAGGACAATAAATCAGAAACTGGTCATGCCAATAGAATTAAGCACTATTATGGATGATTAAATAAATATATAACCCCTTAGTTAAGTTTATAAGTATATCAGTAGATGAGTGTATTCTAGGATTATTAGATAAGGTTTTATTGTATCTGTTAGGGAAAAAAAATTTTTAAATGTTTCATTCATTTCCAAATTTTTTTCAATGAGCGGGGAAGATATGATGGACATCAGACCCCTGATTAGCTCATATTTCGAAAGTGGAACACCGGTGACCACATTGCCTACTTCCACTTGAGAAATCAATAATAGATATAATATGATGACTTCGCGAACACAGCAAATTCAAACGATTGCATTAGATATGAACTAATTACTTAACATTGTCATTGTAATCACTTCTGGTCATTCCAGTCTGTGTGTTTCTCGGAAATGGTCCCAGAAGGGTGTTATCTAGTTATGTAAAATAAAACTTAGTTAAAAAGCAAGTGTTTTTAACCATCAACCACATCACACCATTGGATGCAAGGAAGTGCCGATACTTGCAGCCAATACAGTTCCATTTGAAATATTTAAATTTTGTGCTATATCTCAAAAACATTCATCCGATAAAAATTTCAAGCTACGCCACTGGCTTCAACGTAAAAATATTATTATAAGCATTTTCATATTTTTTCTTTCTTATACAGGGCCCGGGAAATAATAACATCTTCAAAAAGTGTACATTTTCATTTTCGCCCTATATTCCAGAAACAAAAGAAGATGGAATATTTCTGTTTGTGGATTCAAAAGTTTTACAAAAAAGTGACACAGGGTCGCGAAAACCGCATGACTATTTTCAATAATAGCGAAGATATAATGCATTCTCAACCAATTTAGGACACATCAGTGTACTGCGCTTGAAACGACTGTACTATATGATGAAGAAATTAATGATTTTTGTTAGTATTTTACACAATTTTCGAGTCGCCTGGCAGGTACTTGTGCTCGTCGAAATCGCGTGTCAATTTTTTTTTTAACTTAACAATGGATAACCAAAATCGTATGAAAGTTTGAACCTTACAGCGACAAGTTTTTTTTACACTTTCAAAGATATAGGGGTTGATGATGTGCAGGAGTGAGAGGGGTGCCAAGGTCATGGTTTTCGTCCTCAGTATGCTAGGAACTATCGCTATAAAAATTTCTAGCCTTACACACAAACCGTTACTCGAAAGGTTCACTAGCTCTCGCACTAATTTTACACTGATCTGGGGGCACGGTAGTGCCCCCGCCAAGACGAGCCTTGCGAGGCGCGGGCCGGGGCACTACTATATTATCTAGAAGTGTTTCGTCGTAATTTCGGACCCTCATAACTCGAGTTTGGAATACAGCAGATGAATGAAATTCTCAGAATATGATGCCAATAGTGAACTCATCAAACGTACAAAGTTTCAAGTGCAAAGTTCGTACACTTCAGATTTTATAGATATCTGAAAACCTCCGATTTCGTCACTCATTCACTGATGATCATAAAAACTGTTAGGGTACTTCCCGATGTCCTGTGAAGTTGAAATTTGGTATGTGAGCTAGTTTCAGTACACAATCATCGGAAAAATTCCCAAACTTGAAACTTTCATCCCCCAACCCTTAGAACCAGTGGATGTATAAGTGTGGATGCTTGGGATCTGAAATTTATGCATAAGTACTGTTCGTTAAGAATAATAAAATAGATATTTCCTAATTTCCAGTACCTCAGTTTCCACATTTCAAATAAAGGGGTGAAGTCTGCCAAAACACCCCCCAAATATGTATTTTTAACAAATAGAATTTGGCGTCTTTTCAAGGAAATGAATGTGATATTGTGGTTTTATATTCGTCTTGATGAGGTTCCCCACGTATAACCACAACCACATTTTTCCATGTATATAAATATAAATAATTATTATACTCGCGTCGCGGTTCATACATACGGGATTCGGCGAGGGAGCAGGGAGCGTGCTACTCTGCGATTCAAACTAACAGAGGCGAGAGTTGCCGAATACGACCGAACTCAATAGCATCCATAGACAAACTATTCCCCTAAAGTAGTTTGTCTATGGTCACATCATATCGGTCGCTCTCGGTCACTCAAAGGAGAGGAATCGTTCTGACTGGTTCTCCGGATTCAAAATTCGACGGATTAGAATTTAAATGTGCTGAACTGTCTTTCTCATTGAAATATTGAGTATTGAATGTTCTTAGATAGATATAGCATACATACATTATTCGTCTAGAATATCTTCTGAAGGGTTGTTTGAGTTCAAAATAGTTTTATTTAGATTTGATAGGCTTGAACCTAGGTAGATACCTACAGGTATTGTCTTCACTTTGAATGTTTTTGTTTTCAAACATGGATTGTGAATTAGTTCGCCTTGAAATAGATCTGGGACCTCGTTGTCATCGTGTGGTTCATATGCCGGGGGATGGTTCCTGTCTTTTTCATTCAATGTTTCATTTAATGTTTGACAAAATAGACCTTGAGGTGGCCTTGCAAATCAGAACTATTGTGCGATATGTTGTAGTCAACTGAAATGACTTACAATTGTATACTTGTTCCGAAAATGGGGACTTCTATCGGGATCCTGATTGTTATTCACGGGAAATGTTGAATAGCAATACCCATGGCGGTAACTCTGAACTGATGGCTGCGGCAGCTATTTATCCGTTCACCTTTGAGGTCTATCAAGATAACATTTTGAGAGGAACTTTTTCTCATATTGGCGGTCCTGTTAAATGTTTGCAATTTAGTGGACTTTCTTCCTCGTTCCGTTTAATGTTTGTTTAACATCCAATTATTTTGTTTTCACCCCGAAGAAGGCAGGGAGGCCAAAAAAAAAATAAGGGAGGAAGACCAAAAACCTCCGAATTATCCCTAAGTGGATAGATTCGGCAGGCTGCAACGAACTATCGTAAAAATCATGCTGAAAAATGGAAAAATACCGGTCTGAGTTATTCTCCATCGCACGCTGAGCAACATCGTGAATCTGTAGCGCGATATTCAGCTTCTCATCCAGAGGTTAATCGTGAGGAAGTTGCTCGATACTCTTCCTCTCACCCAGAAGTCAACCACGAAGCAGCGTGTCGTAAAAGATTGAACGAAAAACTACTATTTGAAATGCAAAATATTGAGCAAATAATAAAAAGTTTAAGTTTTGAAATAAACGATAGGCTGGAAGCTGAAAGATTAGTGAAATGGTCTCTTTACAAAAGAAAAAAAACATTGGGTAGTCTATTGAGAACTGCTGAAAAAATAAAGAATACGTATTTGTCTCATTTAGAAATGTTGAAAAAATGTCCTGATAATATAATTGTATATGAAAAACTTGAAATATTTCTCGGAATACTCAAGCATCGAAATAACCTGGAAACATTTTATAGAGAATATGCTTAAGAAGTTTACAGTGACCAAAATCCAATCGCAATTGATGACACAGGCAAAGCAGTCTTTGAGAAAACGGTAAAGCATGGTGAAGGTTTAGTATGGAGTTGTAATAATGCCATATGTGCATTGAACGAAGAATTAATATTTCAATTAAGAAGTAGATTTTCACTGTAAATCACCAGCGGAGCTGTATCCACTATATTCGAACATACGTCTTAAGGCTCATATTTCTTACATTAACAAGGTTAAGTCCCATTCTCCACGATTAAGAAGGAGTATCAGAAAAATATATGAACTAGTGATTGCGATCAATTGAAAGAAATTGATACTGCGGTAAGAACCGTAAAATAAAAGAATTCCGTACCTGAGAGTATAAACGTTGAATGCACCGAACTTCGAGAAATTTTAGAAGATTTTATTATTGAAGAGTTTGGAGATGCATTAAAATAACTTTCTAAAAAAAGTTTGGATACACCTAAATTGGAATGTAAGTCCTGTAATAAACTTTACTGCTCCAAATATATTTCTAATCTGAATCTTTTACGAGAGCCCATTTCATCGAATGCTTGGTAATAGCTCATTGAATACTTTAGTTCTAAAAATATGGATCATAGCCCATAAATATGTCACACATGTCTCACTTAGATGCGCGCTAACCAAATTCCAGCTATTTGTGTCCTTAATGACCTTTTTGTCGATGCAATTCCATCAGAGATAGGCCAGTTAAATGATTACGAAAAGATCTTAATACAGCGTGCAAAGGCATTCCAAGTAGTCGTACCGATGAACCCAGTAGCGAACACAAAGCAAGAAATGGTGAAAAAATGTGAAGGTAGAACTTTTCATTTATCTTTGCCTTTAGAGGAAACATTGAATAAATTGATGAATTGGAAGGAGATCTAACTGCTCTATTCGCTAGGCTGCGAAACACTGAGCAGTATTGGAAAACACCCAGAAAAGACGTGAACTGCATGACACAACACTATGGACCAGCCACTTGGTTTTTGACTATGAGCCCGTCAGAGTGGTTGTGGGACTTTTTCAGAGAACAATGCTCTCATTGACATAGGGTCATTCACGTTTACTTATGGACAAGCTTATGTAGCACTCTCTCGAATGAATAATTTGCAAGGTGCTCACCTTATAAACATAGACTATAGTTGTATGAAAGAACAACAATCAGCTATAGTTGAATATACTCGTTTCGGCCTGATTTATCGATCATTGTCAGCAGGAAAACCAAGATGAAAAAAGGCAAAGATAGGGAGTGGGCTATGAAAAGAGGCACATCTGAAACTCAAAGAATTAACCCGAAAAAAAATTAAAACCGATCAGAAAAAGAAAAAGAAGAACACAAAATTAATTTACAAGAAAAACTGAACCTAAGAGTCCCTGAATTCCAACTGCTAGGATTATTCATGCTCATTCGTATTTTATATAATAGATGATGCCCTAATACTTTGTAAAATTGTTCAATCTCAGCAATGAACCCATTTAATATATTATTCATTATTTGTTATTTATACCATATCAAATCGTATCGTATTAAATTATTATATTCATATATTATCAGGAAGAAAAGAGAAAATATATTGTCATAAGCAACTTTCAAAAAGAAGTGAAATCCAACCAAAAACATTTCCATGTATAATATCGCCAAGACGAGGCTGTATTCCTCACATTATCAAAAAGTTATCAGATCTCATGTGGAGCCAAGCTGCTAACTCTATACTCTTTAACTTCACAAGTCCCTATCTCACAAACTCTACGCCTTGGACAAAATGAGGACTTGGCCGTTTCTCTTCCGCTACATGAGCCTAAGGTGAAAAATTCATTCGCCGTTCAAAACTTTTCTGTTATACAATAGTTCTTATAGTAAGGAAACGGCCAAGTCACTCATTTTGTCCAAGGCGTAGAGTTTGTGAGATAGGGACTCGTGAAGTTAAAGAGTATAGAGTTAGCAGCTTGGCTCCACATGAGATCTGATAACTTTTTGATAATGTGAGGAATACAGCCTCGTCTTGGCGATATTATACATGGAAATGTTTTTGGTTGGATGATATATAACAACGAGGATTACAATTTTAACGAGACGTGTTGACACTGCGAGTCTTTTGCTTCTACTGATACACTGGTATTTTTCACTTCTTCAGGTATCTTTTTTGCTATACTTGAGGGTAACTAGAAAAATATGTGGGTGATGCAGCCAGTGTTGCCAGTACGCAACAATATTGATTTAACAGGGTTTATAGAAAACCAACCCACACTGACAGATATCTACACAAGTAGTCCAATCATCACCCACAACAGAAACGAAGAGTTATCGAAACACTTGTAGAGGGAATCCGAAGTAGCGATACGAGAATTAGCCCATGTTATCAGCGATTTTTTCGACAGCTTATGAAGGTCGTTGATCTTTTTTCATATATGATACTTCGCGTTCAGCGCGTTAAAGGGTGTTTTCGACTTCCCGAAGTTATTTATGAGACGAAGTATGTATGGAGTACTACAATTGACTTATGGGAAAAAAGGAATGTACGTGGGGATCTATTTCATGAAGAGTTTCTGTTGTGAGATGCAAATGTTTCTCCGCTAGATGGCACTTCTCATTGTTTATGTCTGGGAAGGGTCTAACAGCATTGAATATAGGTCTGTGCTCATTTTGGTTGTCATCGACGAAGACGTTAAGCAGTACTGATGATGAGTAATAACACTCAAACCTGTCTATTGCTACGTTGGTTCGATGGCAGCACGTTCCTGCAGTTTATTTCATGATCTAAATATCACAAGCCCATGTTATTAGTAATTTTTTCGACAGCTTATAAACGCCGTTAATCCATTTTCATTTACGAGAATTAAGGAACCCTAACGATGCTGTCGACAGAAAAATCAGCAGTAGCGAAACGTGCTCTAACGGATGGACATAATTTAGATTTTTCAGAGTCAAAAGTTATTTAGAATATTAAAAGTTACTACCCTAGGATGGACATATAAGCCATTGAGATTTATGAACATAAAGACAACATAAACAGAAAAAAAACACTTTTGGTACATAGTCAAACTATTTATACATAGTCCATAGTTAAACTATTTATTTAACGGATGCCTTCTTCAAAATGTTCATTTTACAATAAAGTGATATATTCCCAAACTTTTTTCATGTTCCCGATTATTTAATTGAATTAAAATTTCAAATATGTGCTATCGATAACTTATACCTCATATAACAGATTCTGGGTATATCCATATTTTGATGATCTATAATAGCAAATTGCATTTGCTAAGAGTTCAGAGTGGTCAAATATAATAAGGGAGATCTGTGTAGAAGAATGGAATCAATAACAACGGTATTATGCCACATAAGAAGTGAACTAAACGTTGTAAGCCAATTTAAAAATGTATAAGGTCCCATATTATTTTTAATCAATTCGATCAAGACATCATTTTTATTGGGAGAAGAAACTGAGATATTTGTTCTAATATCTCTAATGAATCTAAAAATTGTGTTTATTTCCAATTTTTGGGCTTCAGCCCAGAACCTTTTTTCGTCCATTATGGGTTTTCGTTTTATCAATTCAAGCTCTTTTGCTTTATTTTCAATCTCTAGGAAGCGTACCTTCATTTCAATCTCCTCAGCTCCAATTCTCTAAATTCTCTACACTTGAACAAGATTTTTTTTCAACATCATTACTTTCTTCATTTGAAACAGAATTATTATTATTATAAAAAAGTTACAGAGTTGAGGTGAACACCTATAAACTCGGTTCAAAAAACAAGAGAAAAAAAATCATCATTCCACCCTGAAAAAAAATAAACATGAAAAACGAAACGTATATCAACTTTTCAGTCCAGAATTGCAAAAGTTAAAATAACACACTTCACAAAGCACCAACACTTAGCTTCCATCGGTCATAACGGTTTTTGAACATATTGACACTGGTAGATTCAACCACAGATCCTGGCAAACCATTCCACGGTTCAAAGAATCTATTGGATAAGAAATTCCTACGTGCATTGAACCGGAAAGGTACCTTAGCCAGCTTGAAAGCATGTCCACGAAGGTTGTTCCTCTTAAACTCGAACAGATCTCGTAATTCAACACCAAAATAATTATTTATTGCTCTGAAAGTCACAATCAAATCGCCTCTAGTACGCCGATCCTTGAATGGTAACAGACCAAACATTCGCAGTCTGGTCGCATAGTCGGGTCGATCATAAGAAGAGAAGGGAATCCGTGTACACCACCTCTGAACCGACTCCAGCAAATTCATATCACCCTGGAGAGCAACCCACCATACAGGTCCGACATACTCCATAATCGGTCTCACGTAGTTCTCATAAAGCAATTTCATGGTCTGGACACTACAGTTGTTGAATGATTTCTGAATAATACAGACGGATGATATATGTTCAGACCAGTCCATGTTACAATTAACGGTCAAACCTAAATCCCTCTGCGATTCGACTACGGCAAGGAGAGAACCACCAAGAGTGTATGGGTGACGTGGGTTGTTTTTACCGATATGTAAGACACAACATTTGTCGTTGTTAAGCGGGAGTAACCAGTCCTTCGTCCACTGAGTGATCATGTCGAGATCGAGCTGTAATTGATTGAGGTTCAACGACGGGACACCGTAAATTTTTGTGTCATCAGCGAACAACAGGCACCTGGACTTAATGAGTTGCGGTAAATCGGCCGTGTACAACAGAAACAGAATTGGCCCAAGGACCGATCCATGGGGGACACCACTAAAGACTGTTTGAATCAGGGTCGAAAGAGTCTCACCGACCCTTATCCTATAAGTTCGCTGGTCCAAGAATGACTTAATCCACGACAACAAGCGGCCACGTATCCCGAGATGTTCCAGTTTATGAATTAAACGTTTGTGGGGCACGCGGTCGAAAGCCTTTGAGAAATCGAGATACACCACATCCATCGGGATTCCCTCATCGAGTGCTTTGCTCCAATCGTTCACCGCTAATAGCATATTTGTAAGGGTTGAACGTCCTGGAAGAAATCTATGTTGCTCGTTGGGGATCAAGTGGTTTACTCTCGCAAACTCCAAAATCTGGTTAGCTAAGATTCGTTCAAAAACCTTAGCAATTGTCGGCACCAAACTAATTGGCCGATAGTTAGTAGGCAAAGTCTTATCTCCACCCTTATATATTGGAGTCACGGTAGCGGAACGCCAGTCGAGTGGAAGAGATGATGTCGAATGGGATCGTTCGTACAAAAGGTAAAGAGGCTTAGCGAAAGCTCTGGAACAACGCGACAGCAAAAATGGAGTCAATCCATCAGCACCTGGCGCGGAAGAGACATCCAGAGCAGACAGGTGTTGTTCCACGAGGTCTATAGATAAAAATACCTCATTCAGATCGTGGGTGCAGCGAGGAGTACCAACTCGTGGATTCCAAAAGTTGGCTCATCCGAGAAATGAGAGGCAAAAGACCTAGCGAGAACATTAGCCGACTCGAGAGCATCAACACATAATTCACCCGAATCATCACGCACTAGCGGAACCGACACTTTGCCACCCATATTGCTACGTACATATTTGAAAAACCTTTTTCTACTGATGCATGTTGTCAAGTTATGTTCAAATTGTTTTTTAGCAGATGAAATCAATGATGAAACATAGTTGGAATAACGTCGATGGTTGAGATAATCTGATTTACTCCCGCTACGAACATATCGTCGCCAAAGACCTTTCTTGGTCCTGATTGCCCTCACGATCCCACCGTTTATCCATGACTTTAAAGGATTATGCTTGATAGTGATGGTGTGTGTGTTGCCGGCAATAATATCTCGCACTATTCTCAGAAACTGACTCCACATACCCTCCGTACCATCGCAATCTTCGAAAGTGCTTGGCCAATCTACACTCATCAGTTTAATAGAAACCTGTTCGTAGTCGATTTTCTTGTAAGTTTTGTCCTGGATGCAAGGAGAATGATCATCATAGAACTGGAGTTCCGTCGCCAGGACAACGTGGTCAGACTTGCCGAGTGGGGGAAGATAGCGTATTTCAAAAAGTAGTCCAAGATCCGTGGTAATGAAGAGATCTAAGACGGAGAGGGTTTGACCATATCTATATCTAGTTGGCTGCAGAATGGCTTGTTGAAGTCCGCAATTCAACAATAAGTCAGCGAAAGGAAAAGATGGTGAACCTACAGGCGGGAGACAGGTCTTCGGCCATACAATATCAGGGCAGTTGAAATCACCCGTTACTAGGACATTTCGTCGAGAAAGAGATATTTCCTTCAGAAATTGGACCAATGCAACGTCATCTGTACAAGGTCTAAGCCGATAGATACAACCGAAGGTGAAGGAGACGTTAGAATTGGAGATGTCAAGAAATATATTGTCGACACCCTGCCAATCTCTGTGGAAAACGGAAACCCTAAAGGCATTGACGATAGAGTTTTTCAGAAAGATGCACACCCCCCCATGACCGACTGTACGAATACTATCACGACGGAAAATGGTGTAGCCAGGAATCTGACATGCGCAATCGGAAATGGAAGAATGTAACCAAGTTTCCGTTATAAACACAATACAAGGTCGCTGAGTATGGATCACGGTCAGAAGTTCGCTGAATTTGGACATCAAAGACTGGGCATTCATGTAAGATATTGACCATGAGGTCAGTTCAGGCGGTTTTTTGATACAGAAGAGTTCTGGAATTTTCTATCCGGCACTATGGTTGGTTTTCCCCTCTGATACCTAATTGTGAGATGTACCTCTCCCTGCTCCTGCTTCCTTCTCAGTTCCTTACGAAGTTCATCCAATTCAGATAACTGTTTCCTGGTCATGTCACCGCGAATAACCACCTCACGTAACTGCATACTGCCATGCAGGGATTTTTTGTTCCGGAGAACCTTGCCAACAACTTCATTTGTAGTAAAAGTTTCTTTCAACCACCTTGGCGTGTCCGTCTGTTTTCCAGGAATACGATCGAATTCAGCAATGAATTTACTAGCTGATGGGTGTACACGATCAACAATAGCCTTAACATTTCTCAAATCATCGGAGCTCTCAGCTAAATTGAGCAGTAGCAGGTTATGTGATTTCTCCACACGATCAATGATCTCAGGGATATCATCAGAAACAGGAGTAGATGAGGCAAGGTCTAGCCGTGACTCAAGTGAACGGATACCCACAGATGCAGACTCCACCTGCGAAGCCAGCATGGTCTGTGAATCTTGCAGAACCGAAACTTCAGTTCGAAGTTCCGTCAGTGACTGCTGGTGACTTGAGAGCACCTCTGCATGTTCATTCATCGATTTTGTGCATGTCGCCAGCTGTGTGAGGATCTCATTTTGGCGTTCTTCTATGCGTAGCACGGAGGCAGCAACCTCGCCAATACGGTTCATCATCTGATTAAAGTGCTCCAAGGTAAGGGGGGAACTGTTAGTAGATGGTTTGGAGCAAGCTGGAGAGGTGATCGCGTGGGATCCAGCAGAATTACTTCTCAGTCTACGATCTGTAGACAGGCATACAAGACATATCCAATTTTCACGCTTTTCGCGGAGAAAACTTATTTCATTAGGGGTGAGATTCACGCAGTCAGCATGAAAATGCTTACTGCAAGCAGTGCAAAGGATAGCAGGCTGAGAACTGGATATCAGCTTACTACACCAACCACAATTTCGCGCCATTTGGAACTAACGTGAAAAAATATGCACAAATTAACGACAGAGGAGAGGGAATGACTTTTCACTTCCTTGGGTCTATAAGGAAGACTCGAGACAGAAACAAGGAAGGCCACGGATAACAGGAAGAGAAAGGAGTCGGTTTATATTCAACAGGCTCAGATAAAAATTCATGCACTCGAAATCGTTTAACGATTTCACCTTCCGCATGAAGGAATCAGTGTCAGCACGTGTTAAATTCGAATTATCACCACGAATTAATAGCTGTGATATTCTTCCGTGATAACAATGTAATCGACATAAATCGATTTGTTTTCAGACAACATTCGTAAAAACGAAATGATTCAAGTATACCTTTTCACTCGAAAAAGGGTAGGTATAATTCAAGGCTCACCTTTACCAATTCAGAAAACACTTCCACATAATAAAATTTAAAAAGTTGAGTATAGTTAAGTAACAAGTAGATATAACCACGAGGAGATCAGAACGCGTGTTTCACTGCTAGAACGTGTGGAACGAATGATCATATATTTCAAAATAAAACCTGAATATGAAAAAACAACATGTTATTCTATTTATTTTAGGTTAACCAGGTTCTTGATGGCGTTCTTGGGTTAGTAATAGCTTTTTTCGCGGGTCGAGTTCCGAACCATTGCAGAACTCTACTCAAGACATTGTGTAGAATAGATTTCTTATCTGTGCTCAAGCGCAGATCGACTTACACCGATAACGAATCGGTTCCGAGTTCCGGGGTTGAAGCAAGAACTGGTAGTTCCAAATTGATTCTTACCCGAGTTTTATTTGTTGTGGTGTCTCGTAAATGTGAGACATATCTTTTATTCATAATTAATCGTCAATATCAAGAGTTGATGAAGTCCCAAGAATATAGCATATTTTGAAGAGGTGTTCCTAGATTTTAACGATGACAATTATTCAACATTTTCGACTGGCCAATATAGCTAAGGAATTTTATCATGAAAATAAACACACAAACCTTTTTTGATTCCAAGAACTTGGCAGTGAGGTTAGGTCAGAATCAGTTCGGAAATATAGCCTAATTTATTAATTCTGGACTTGGTAACGAACCGTTTGGAATTGGACCCGCGAACAAACTCAATGAAATCTCTTGTGCGGTGCAATATTTTATTTGCGGAGATTGCATTGCAGAAAAGATGTTAGATGTTAGAGAATTAATAGAGGATTCTGCAGTCACGTTGACACTAGATTTATATTCCATACTGTACTTCACATAACAATACATTCAATGTGAAAGTAAAAATGTATAGTATATAAAGGAATTTAAATATAAAAAACTTACGTTTTTTCATTGAGCGGCGTTCCTATGCATATCGAACTTTATATTTCTTCCACAAATTTTGCACCAGATTCTACTCAGCCTCCTATAGTTTTTATGTGTACCGTTACACCGTATTTGAACATACGAAATGGTGAGCTGCGCCGGAGAAACTTTTTTTAATTTGTATTTCTACAAAATTTCCGCACTAACAAGGAACTAACGAACTTTGTTTTATGCGATGAGTTCCATTTCATTTTGAAGGACATGAAAACAAACGATAGTTTAGGGCTTTAACGTGGGGATAAACTGACATTGAGAGAGTCTTCCGTTCGTGGTCCATTAGGAATTATTTCAGCTAACAAAGTTTCGGCTACGTCTGCGTTAGGCATTTTCAGAGGATTCTTGGTCTGAGATTGTACCTCGAACGCTGAATATTTGACACTGACGTGTTCGATCCGAGAGTCTCATCCACACCCCGGTTTATGGCGGGAAATAATTCTTAATGGACCACGGCCAATAAGCCCGGAAGACTCTCTCAATGTCAGTAAACAAATGATGTTTGACAAATTGTCAGATGTCGTTAATGTCGAAATTTGGTGGTCGCAATCAACATTGACAGTTCTACTGAGAGCATCAAATAGGAATGAGAATATGGATTCATAAGCATCAACGATATCGGTTACGGAATACCAAAGATAGAATAGGAACATCTCGATTCGTCAGGAATTTGGATTCTGTGCATTCATTTCGATTAGAGTTATAGAATAGGACTGAATATCTTCCGGTCAAAACCAAATTTCTGTACCTATTGCCGTTATAAAAAAAACTTCATGGCGTTAGTAAAAAACTGGAAATACTCATAAATATAAAAATATAAATAAATATATAAAATAGGTTTGGCGAGACTGCTAGGCACATCTATCTTCCAGATTTCAAATCAATATCTACGATTTTAAGTGAGAATTCAAGGAAGCTTCACGAGAACGAGGGTCTCCGGTCTACTTCATCAGGCCAAAATTACAATCGTACACAAAAAAGTGTCACACACAAACAATTTTTCCAAGTATTCGGAATTACTTTCTCTAAAAGATTTATTTTGGAAAAAACAATTTCTTTGCCGGATGAGGCTTATAATAAGGAGATATAAACTCTTCTTGAAGCTGTCATTTTGAAAGAAATAACATGTATACCTACCTTGGTTCCTGTTTCGTCCTGATATAATGGTTGTGCTAGTATTTCTATATCTATTTGAGATGCCCCAACAGCAATAGCAGTATAAGAACCTCTAGTATATTGTTGACTAGCCCAGGTTGTCCTTGAAAAGTTACATTTATTAATGATATTCACGAGCTGAATGAAACTATAAAATTTATCAGAATATTTATTATGAAAAGTTGATAACTAGTGTAAGCTCCGACCATTTCGAACTAGTAAAGCTTTAAATACACAGATACTAGCTGTCTTCAGTGACGGATTCACCGGTAGGCTGGGTCTCAAGCCTAGGGCGCCCAATTTGGCCAGAATTTTTTTTCTAATGGAAATAGAGTGAAAACCATTCTTAAGTCATTTGATGGGTTCACATATTTACACACACACAAACCTATTAATCTACATCTGATGAAACCCCGATTGTCGAAAATCGGGGTGAAACCAATAACATTCCAATTTTCAGCCGGAGCGCGGGTAATCGCGAGAGTCGAAACCTACCCTTTGTGCATGCGGCAGCCATTGAGATCGAGACAGCGAGATCGATGTAGAGACTTACATGTGTGTGTGTGTTTATATATACATATATATATATATAATCATAATCATAATCATTTATTGCATCCCATAAGACAAATAAACATTCGTATAGGACAGGTCAAAGTATTGGACAGAAAAAAAATAAATTACAATGAAAATTCAATTCAACTTAGCATAGAAATATTCCTCTTTGCTGTAGAAACATTTTTCCAGCAACAGATTCTTAGTGATTTTCTTGAACCTAAAATATTCAAGTTCTTTAATTCGCTCTGGCAGGTGATTGAAAAGTTTGATTCCAGCATATAGAGGCGATTGTTGAAATTTCGTGGTTCTGTGGGTTGGTAGACAGATTATGTCCTTATGTCTGGTATCATACTTGTGATATTCAGAGCACCTTTTCAGTAAATGTATATTTTTTCGAATGTACAGCAAAGAGTTTAGGATATATATACAAGGAAAACATAGCATTTTTTGCTTGATGAATGTTGGTCTACAAGACTCCCTGGGTGTCAAGCCGAAAATCAATCTTATGATTCTCTTCTGAGAAATAAAAACCTCACTTTCACCTGGAGAGCCTCCCCAAAGAATAGTATTGTAATTCATATGACTGTAGGCTAGAGAATAGTACACCCCTATTAATGATTCCATTGGCAAAATATTCTTCAGTCTTTTTAATGCGAAAAATGAACTACTCAATCGGGTACAAACATAAGTGCAGTGGGTACGCCAGTTCAGCGTGTTATCAATTCGTAAACCCAAAAATTCCACACTATCAGAAGACTTCAATTCTCCTCTAGGGAGAACTAAAGAAAGATCCTTGCAAGAAGTTCGAGTCTGGAAATAAAGCAATCTCGTTTTTTCGATGTTGAGTATAAGAAGATTACTTTTGCACCACTCAGAGAAGTACTGAACGAGCATCTCGCATCTCGCACGTAATTCTTGCAGGTTAGGGGCAGTGACGAGAAACGATGTATCATCTGCAAATTGTAAGATCAATATACTCTTGATTAGGTCTTTGAATTTATCTCTCAGATAGCCTGGCAGATCATTCACGAACAAGACGAAAATCAAAGGACCCAGAATGGATCCCTGAGGTACCCCCATATCAACTGCATATCTATTGGAGTTAATTACTCCTATGCGAACAAACATCATACGGTCTGTCAAAAAACTTCGGACCCACTCAAGGAAGACCCCTCTGAATCCTAGATTATATAGCTTGTTCAAGATGAAATCAATATTCAAAGTGTCGAAAGCACGGGATAAATAAAAAAAAAGTCCTGCTACAGGAACGCCATCATCTAGGCAGTCGTACACAAATTTTACAAAATCACATACGGCAGTTCCCGTAGACCTGCCAACTCTAAATCCGTGTTGACAGCTCGTTATAATGGAAAATTTGTTCAGAAAGTTCATCATACGGTCAAAAACCAATCTTTCAATAATCTTTGATAAAGTACTCAACAAGGATATCGGACGATAATTAGATATGTCATCTTTGGATTTTTTCTTATGTACAGGAATAGTCTTCGCAGTTTTAAGTACAGATGGAAATACCGGTGGTGACAGAGAGATTGACCAAGTAAGCCACATGATTAGAAATCTGCTCGGCTACCACCTCCAAAATCTTCAAGGACACCATGTCATGTCCGCTGCCATTTCTGTTCTTTAGACTCCTTATCACTTTCAGAACCTCTTCAGGCATGATCGGAAAGAAAAAAAAATTTTTGTCAGTCATCCTCTGAGCTGTACAGGTGGCAGACTTATGTGCACCGTAGTGATTATCTATGCTACTTTTGCCGATGGTCGAAAAATAGCCTCCGAATGCTTCAGCCACTTCACTCGGGTCAGTTAGCACTCTATCATCTACTTTCAAGGTAATTTTATCACTTTTAGACTTATGGTTGATTTCGTCTTTGACTATGTTCCATACAGTCTTTTTCTTGTTGGACGAAGACTGTAGGAGATCCTTGAAGTAAGTCATTTTAGATGCCCTCAACAATCTAGTGTAATTTCTCCTCGCTGACGAATACTGTATTTTAACAGTAGGCGAATTCGAATTACGAAGCAACCAGTAAAGATTTTTTAGATCCTTGCTTGCTTGCCTTATTTCTGGAGTTATCCACCGATGACGTCTGGTAACAATGGGCATGGATCGCCTTATTGGGCAAGCAGAGTCAATTAGGGATGTAAGAATGGAATAAAAATCGTTGAAAGCATTATTCAGATCAGCGTGATCATACACGCTATCAAAGGAAGTGCGCCCAGTCCGCAAACGAAGGCCCCGTAGGCCATCCTCGGACAGTAAACGATATGACCGAGGTGCTGGTTTACTGGACTGAATTCTTTCGCCATAACAATATTGCAGTTTTATTGCCTTGTGGTCGGCTATATATATATATATATATATATATATATATATACAGTGAAATCTCCCAAGAGCGGACACCATTGGTTCCAGCTTCTTTGTCCGGACCTGGGGGGTGTACGCTTGTGGGAAGGTTCAAAATAAATACAAAGAGAAATGAAACGAAATATTTGATGAAATATATGTATAAATTTATAAAAAAAAATTGATTTGCAAGATATGAAGCTGTTACAGAAATAGTTTACATTATAAATTGTATTCAGAAAAAATTAGTAATCTTAGGTTGTGTCATTTTTTTTCTCTTTCAGTGAGTTGACGTGTTTGAAAGTGGGTCTCCAGATTTTTAACCAGTCGAAAAGCCACGAAATCTTCTTGGGCAAATATTTTCGATTCGCTAATCAATTTAAGTGCTTCGGTATTAGATTTTATTTTGGTGCTTTCAGAAATAATGCTATCTTCAATTTGCTCTTCGTCATCTTTCTCTTCATTTTCATTGACAAAATTGGAATAATCTTCAGTGGTAATTTCTTCGTCCAAATTAACAAATGCTGCATCATCCACTGTGTTGCACACTGCTTTACAGATTTTGAAGAAAGTAGCTAGTACTGACAAGGGTACGGAGTCCTCTTCGTCATATGCCTCCTCAGAGATATTCGAAGAAGATCCATTTTTTTTAATCCTGCTTTAGTAAAACGATTTTGGATAGTTCGCTGGGAAACTTTATCCCAAGCTGTTTTAATGAAGTACAGTGGTTCCAGAATATTTATTGATTTGGATAATTCTGAAGCTGATGAAGCACTATCCATTTTTGATAGAACATGTTTCAGAATCGAGTCTCGGTAGAAAAATTTCACATTTTTGATTATGCCTTGGGTTTACGCGGTTGGATGAGGTTGATCTCCTCAAGTGGGTACCATAGAGGACTCAAGTGGGTATCTACATATTGATATTTGGCCGCTCTCCAGAATTCCGCGTCCGTTACTTGGAGGTTTTTCGGCAACGCTGGGAAAATTATAGTGTCCGTGTCCGTCCGATAGAGGTGTCCGCTCATGAGAATTCGTATAACAAGAAAATTGTCCCGAATTTCTCCGTTCCAGAGAAATTGTCCGTTTGTGGGGAGCGTCCGTTTATGGGAAGTGTCCGCCAAGAGAGGTTTCACTGTATATATATATATATATATATAAAATGAACCGTAGACAGCTGTTTCGGGCTTTCGGCCCTCATCAGTACGGTGAGAAGTTGTTATTCGAAAACGCATAACGGTTCATTTCAGTTTCAGAGGGTTATGTCCAATAAATCTTATCCATATATATATATAATATATATATATATATATATATATATATATATGATCGTTGATGCCTACCTTGTCTGATTGTAGTCTGCATTTGTTTGTACATGGAAGTGAAGCGCATGAGTTGAATCCAACTTCTTGGTTCATTTTATTTTAGTTTGATTGACGTTGGAATGTGAATATTTATCGAAAGAGAATACCAAATACTTATTGCTAAGTTTCCTGTTAGGTCAATAATTCTCACGAATATAATGATCATCCAATATATGTATATTGGATGACACCTAAATCTCGAATTCAGTAAGTGATTTCAGAGATGTTTTTGTTGTGAGCAATTTCAAAATGTTTTTGTTTTAATTGTTACATTTCAATTGTGAGAAAGTTCTGTGTTGTTTTTATTGAAACTTTTATAAATGTAAATTATATCTTGTAGAAGCCCTGAAGAAGGATTGAATAAAAATCCGAAAGCTCGGCAAAGAAAACAGAGAACTCCTTTTTGGTGTAAACCCTGGTCGATTCCCTTAAACCTCCTTCTATATAAATCACGACCATATATACAGGGTGTACCAAGTTCGACGGCCTATTAGGCGTTTCTGGAGAACTGGACCTATTTGAAATCTGAAAATTGGGATTATATTATTGTTTGACATTATCTACCGATCTGAAATATTCTTGGAGCCTGATCACTTTCAGTTATACAGGGAGTGAAAAAAAAATTTAAAAAATTTTTTTTTCTGTTTTTGAATTTGATAGAGTAAGCAATTATGAATACATTCGTACTCAAATTGTTGCATTCGTCAAAATACTTTCCAAAATATCGATAAAAAAACTGGGAGATTAGTGCATTCGGTATTATGTTTGTTATTCCTAACCTAGATATCGTAAGCACAAACTGTTTTCACATTTTTTAATGCGAAGACTGTGGAAATATTGTACAATTTCAGAATTTTGAATAACCCGTCACAGAGTGTTCCAAATGTTGGTTCAAAAATTGGGATCAAAATTGGCTCATAACTTTCGTTTTTCAAATTAGAACCCTATTTTTCATGATTGCGTTCGATTCTGCGAAGAAAAATGATGATAATATTCCAACATGTTGATGCTCCTAAAATTACTAATTCTTGAGTTATTTAGGATTTTCTGTTTCTATTCATGAAATCTGTTTTACATCAACAATGATAAACTAATTCAGAAAAGAGGAAGTCACTAGTGAGTTATTTGAGTAATTTATCTTCTATGACCAAGATCATTGTTGATATGAAACAGATTCTGTGAATTTGACGGTACGTATGACATGAAATCAAAAATCCTGAATAACTCAAGAATTATTAATTTAAGGAGCATTAACATGTTGGAACATTATCATCATTTTTCTTCGCAAAATCTAACGTAATCATAAAAAGTAGGCTTTTAATTCGAAAAACGAAAGTTATGGGTCAATCTTGATCCCAATTTTTGAACCAACATTTGGAACATCCTGTGACGGGTTTTTCAAAATTCTGAAAATGTACAATATTTCCACATTCTTCACCTTCAAAAATGTGAAAACGGTTTGTGCTTACGATATCTAGGTTAGGAATAACAAACATTTTACCGAATACACTTATCTCCCTTTTGTCTTCAGTTTTTTCTCGATATTTTGGAAAGTATTTTGACGAATGCAACGATTCGAGTACGAATATATTCAGATTTGCATACTCTATCAAATTCGAAAACAAATAAAACAGAAAAAAAAATTTTGAAATTTATTTTTTTTCACTCTCTGTATAACTGAAAGTAGTCAGACTCTGAGAACATTTTAGCTCGATAATATCAAACGATATAATAATCCCAATTTTCAGATTTCAAATAGATCCAGTTCTCCAGAAACGCCTAATAGGCCGTCGAACTTGGTACACCCTGTATATATATATATATATATATATATATATATATATTAGACTGTTTCAAAAAAAAATCGACATCTTTTGTTTTCACGAAACCCCCCCCTAATTATCTTCCGGGTATCGAAAAGAGACCTCTATGAAAATATCAGCTTCAAATAATAATATTTAGAGGTCGCTCATCAATTATTCCTATTTTCCCTACTAATAGTAGGGAAAAAATTTCATTTTTCAATAAAAAATTCCTAGAGCAGAAACCAATAGACGGATTTCATTGTGTGATACATTTTCGTGTAGACAATCAGATACTCTACAAATATGTCCCTTTCGATATTTCATTAAAACGGCCGCTTCAAAAGTTATTCATTTCGATGCTAATATTGAGGTATTTTTGAAGAAAAAAATTATTCAAAAAAATCCATTCCGTTTGTTTTCACGAAACTCTATTTCTAATTATCTTCAGGGTATCGAAAAAAAGCGTCTGTCAAGATATTAGCTTTGAATATTAATATTTAGAGGTCGCTCAGCGATGATTTCTATTTCCGCTGTTGATAGAAGGAAAAAATTTTCTTTTTTCAATAAAAAACTTTCCATTCACGAACCAATTGACGGATTTCACTGTGTAATACATTTTCCTGTATGGAACTAGATGCTCTACGGAAATGTCTCATACGATATTTCGATAAAACCGCTCGTTCAAAAGTAATTCGAACTTTTTCTTCAAAAATACCTCTATATTAATACCTTATATTGAGGTATTTTGGAAAAAAAAGTTCAAATAACTGGTTTTATCGAGATATCGTATGGAACATTTTCGTAGAGTATCTAGTTCTCTACACTAAAATGTATCATACAGTATATATATATATTTCGTATGAGAAACACATTAAAAAACAAACAAAATAACAATCAAACATCATCACGAGAACAAACACAATCAAATGGCAGAACAATTACACACAATTAGACATCAACATCTAGGCACTCAACCCAATTCACCGCCTCAGGGGAAGCGGTGAAAATTTTGTTAGTACCACCAGGGAGGGATCTCATTGGGCATTCGTTCAATATGTGGTCCATTGTCTGTCTCGGCGCGCCACAGTCGCACTCCGCTGAGTCCACCATTCCCCACTTAGCCATATCATCACGGCACCTTCCATAACCCACCCTAAACCGATTCAGCCGACACCAGGTCCGTCGAGGTAGGCTCATGCCTTCAAGTTTACAACTTGGATCCATAATATGTTCCAGATTTTTGACCCCCTGGTTGGTGGCTAAGACCTCATTCCATTTGGAATGTATATCATAGACTCCCTCAATATCTTCATCCATCCAGATGGGGCGGCGGGATTTCAGGCGGTTGGAAGGGGGAGGGTTGAGGATTCGCTGAATGGGTAGATTTTTTAGGGGGTTACTAACCTTCCTCCATTCTTTATCGGCAGCTGCCGTTCTTCGAAGTTGTGGAGGTGCAATATTGGCCAGTATTGGGAGCCACACAGTAGGAGTAGGTCTTACGGTACCAGTAATTATCCGCATTGACTCATTAAGCTGAACATCGATTTTATGTGTGTGGGAACTTCTATACCATACTGGAGCGCAGTACTCTGCGACGGAGAAGGTCATTGCCAGAGCTGTGCTTCTAAGAGTGTCCGCATCCGCCCCCCATGTTGTACCAGCAAGTTTCGAAATGATATTATTTCTGGACTTAATTTTCAGTGCGGTCTTCGCTAAGTGTTGCTTATAAGTTAGAGATCGGTCCAGCGTAACACCCAGATATGTGGGGTTGGGGTTATATCTAATTCTCGAGCCACCAAGGTAAACGTTGGCTTCCACATGAGCCTGCTTGTTTGAGAGATGAAAGACGCAGACCTCCGACTTGAGTGGGTTAGGTTTGAGGCACCACTTGGTATAATAGTTATACATAGCTTCAAGGTCGTCCGTTAGTTGGCTGCTACCTAGTTCTAAAGACTTATGTTGGTTAGCCAAAGCCATATCGTCTGCAGTGGAATCCGTCTATTGGTTCATGAACAAAAATTTTTTTATTGAAAAAGGAATTTTTTTTCCTGCCATCAGCAGCGAAAATAGAAACCATCGATGAGCGACCTCTAAATATTAATATTTGAAGCTAGAATTTTCACAGACGCCTTTTGTCGATGCCCTGAAGATGATTAGAAGGCGAGTTGCGTGAAAACGAGTAAAGTCGATTTTTTTTAATATTTTTTTTCTTCAAAAATACCTCAATATTAGCATCGAATCGAATAACTTTTGAAGAGGCCGTTTTATCGAAATATCGTAAGGGACATATTTGTAGTGTATCTGATTGCCTACACGAAAATGTATTACACAAAGAAATCCGTCAATTGGTTTGTGTTTTAGGAATTTTTTATTGAAAAAAGAAATTTTTCCCCTGCTATTAGTAGGCAAAATACAAATAATTGATGAGCGACCTCTAAATGTTATTATTTGGAGCTGATATTTTCACAAAGGTCTTTTTTCGATACCCTGAAGCTAATCAGGGGGGGGGGTTTCGTGAAAACAGAAAAAGTCGATTTTTTTGAATCAGTCTAATATATATATATATATATATATATATATATATATACAGTGAAACCTCTCTTGGCGGACACTTCCCATAAACGGACGCTCCCCATAAACGGACGCTCCCCACAAACGGACAATTTCTCTGGAACGGAGAAATTCGGGACAATTTTCTTGTTATACGAATTCTCATGAGCGGACACCTCTATCGGACGGACACGGACACTATAATTTTCCCAGCGTTGCCGAAAAACCTCCAAGTAACGGACGCGGAATTCTGGAGAGCGGCCAAATATCAATATGTAGATACCCACTTGAGTCCTCTATGGTACCCACTTGAGGAGATCAACCTCATCCAACCGCGTAAACCCAAGGCATAATCAAAAATGTGAAATTTTTCTACCGAGACTCGATTCTGAAACATGTTCTATCAAAAATGGATAGTGCTTCATCAGCTTCAGAATTATCCAAATCAATAAATATTCTGGAACCACTGTACTTCATTAAAACAGCTTGGGATAAAGTTTCCCAGCGAACTATCCAAAATCGTTTTACTAAAGCAGAATTAAAAAAAATGGATCTTCTTCGAATATCTCTGAGGAGGCATATGACGAAGAGGACTCCGTACCCTTGTCAGTACTAGCTACTTTCTTCAAAATCTGTAAAGCAGTGTGCAACACAGTGGATGATGCAGCATTTGTTCATTTGGACGAAGAAATTACCACTGAAGATTATTCCAATTTTGTCAATGAAAATGAAGAGAAAGATGACGAAGAGCAAATTGAAGATAGCATTATTTCTGAAAGCACCAAAATAAAATCTAATACCGAAGCACTTAAATTGATTAGCGAATCGAAAATATTTGCCCAAGAAGATTTCGTGGCTTTTCGACTGGTTAAAAATCTGGAGACCCACTTTCAAACACGTCAACTCACTGAAAGAGAAAAAAAATGACACAACCTAAGATTACTAATTTTTTCTGAATACAATTTATAATGTAAACTATTTCTGTAACAGCTTCATATCTTGCAAATCAATTTTTTTTTATAAATTTATACATATATTTCATCAAATATTTCGTTTCATTTCTCTTTGTATTTATTTTGAACCTTCCCACAAGCGTACACCCCCCACGTCCGGACAAAGAAGCTGGAACCAATGGTGTCCGCTCTTGGGAGATTTCACTGTATATAAGAAAGATATGATTATTGAGGGATCGGTAAAATACATGGATAAGATTTATTGGACATAACCCTCTGAAACTGAAATGAATCGTACTGATGAGGGCCGAAAGCCCGAAACAGCTGTCTACGGTTCATTTCAGTTTCAGAGGGTTATGTCCAATAAATCTTATCCATGTATATATATATATATATATATATATATATATATATATATATATATATGTTAGCAATTGTTAAATTTGACCCCTTTGTTCATTTGATGCTAATGTGCGAATGTAAATGTAAGAAGAACAACTCTATGCTTTAAATGTCTGCCACACTTCTGTGTTCCCGAGACTACGCCGAGGGATTGATCTCTGTCTCGCTCCCTCTCAGCGTGCCTCTCGAGAACAGAAGGTCGTGCAGTCATCTCGCTCTGTGTACCGAGACCACGTGTTGTATCAAAATAAACTACGTTTTGCCCACCGAGTTAACCTTATTTTTTGATTATTCCTTCCTACGATTTCATCAGAAGTGAGGATTATATTTCTTTTTCGATAAAGAAATTGAGGACCTTAAAGTGTTAATTGTGAGTATTGTGTGAAACTTCCAGAATATTCCAAAAATGGAACACGAAAACCGAACCAACGTCGAAGAAATGGAGAACTGTGAAGGCAATGCTGCTCAACAAACACAATCCACGATGTCAATGTCGGGAATCATGGAAAACCAGATCCAGTTCCAGATGAAGATGATGGAGATTCTAGCGAGTTTTTCCAGTTCTAGGAGTAGGAACGACGAAATGTAGGCAGCTCATCTAACTTTCGCCAAGTTCGACCCCGATACGACAGTCCATTCCGTCCTTGAATGGGTTGAGGAAATCAATCGAATTAAAGACGAAATAGGTATGTTAGATACAGTAGTTGTTTTAAAAGCTGGGGAGGCATTGAAAGGTCGTGCCGCCAAATTTTATCAAAACTGGAAACCACTTGTTAGAAACTGGTCAACATTTTCTAGAGATTTACAGATAGCTTTCCCTGAAAAAGGAACCCCCGCGACTAGACTTGAAAATTGTATGTCGATAAAAAGCGATAGTTTTAGTTCATTTGTCGAATATGGACATGCAAAATTGAATTCTATAAAAAAATTCTATAATAAATTCCCTTGGGAAATAATTTTAAGTTTAGTATCTCACGATATAGTTAGTATAGAAGTGAAAAATAGAGTCATTTTAAAAGAACCCAAAGATGAAACAGAGCTGTTAAAGATTCTTTCGTCATACGATGCGGACATTCCATTCGTACCCGAGACTTTACCCAAGAATTATTCTATAAAAAGGCCAGTTCAGGTAAGAAAAGACGCGGAATACAAATTTCACGGTACGTGTAGAAAATGCGGTTTTTTCGGGCACAAACCAGTAGACTGCAGGTCAGCAAAAAGACGGTTTGAAAATTCTATTAAAATTTGTAACTTTTGTAAAATGAAGGACACAGTGAGCAATATTCTAATGCGAAAAAGAGCGAAAATAATACACATAATCAAACTTTGTAGTATTCAAAACCAATGAAACAACAACCATTTTATTTTATAAAGACCAATTAGTTTTAGAAATTGAATTCACCGTTGTTAGTGATCATATAATTCCTCACAATAATATTGACGCTCTAATAGGATTAGATATTCTCAGAGAAAACGATATCCAACTGAAAGTGAATGAAAACAATGTCGATTTTGAGACTAGAGTCACAATTAGTAAAATTTTCCAAATTAATAGCAATCAGAATTCAGAAAAAATCGATTTGTCAGGATTGGACGAGCAACCTAAAGTAAATATTATGCAATTGATCACCGAGGCGGTCAAATTCAAGCCTGAAACAATCACTACAGGTAAATTGAAAATACAACTGAAAGATAAGAACCCGGTCGCATGTATTGCAAGAAATTTATCCTATCAAGAAAGATTGAAAGTAAGAGATATCATTAAAAGCCAGTTAGAATCAGGAATCATTCGACTTAGTGAATCAAATTACGCAAGCCCCATTGTTCTAGTTAGGAAACGTAATGGAGAAATTAGATTGTGTGTGGATTATAGAGAATTGAACAAAAGAGTCCTTCGAAATAATTATCCCCTACCTAGAATACAGAATCAGATAGACCTTTTGTCTAAGGCGAAATAATACACAAAACTTGATATGAAATCAGGCTTCCATCAGATAGAAATAGAAGAATGTTCAAAACACTTAACTGCCTTCATAACCCCTGATGGCCTCTATGAATATAATCGAATGCCATTTGGTTTTATAAATTCACCTTCGTGTTATCAGGCAGCAATTGATAAAGCCCTGGGAGATTATAAAGAAAAAATTGCGCTTGTTTACGTAGAAGACATCCTTTGTCCTTGCGAGAATATCAATGAAGGCCTTGTCAACCTAAAGAAAATTATTCAAAGATTATCAGAATGCGGTTTCAGCTTAAATTATGAAAAATGTCAGTTCTTTCAGAACTCCATAGAATTCTCAGGCGTGATAATAGAAAACGGAACCATTAAACCAAGCCCAAGAAAGGTAGAAGCTCTTAAAAATACCCCACCCCCTAAAGATGTGAAAGGGATTAGACAATTTTTGGGACTTGCCAGTTATTTCAGACGATTTATCAAAAACTTCGCCACGCTAGCATCACCAATTTCCTCATTGCTAAAGAAAGATACTAAATTTGAATGGACCGAACAATGCGAAAAGGCTCGTATAGAAATTATAGGTCAACTTATAAAGGAACCAGCTCTTAGAATATTTAATCCTGAATGGGAAATCGAATTACACACTGATGCAAGCTCTATAGGTCTTAGTGGTATATTAATTCAAGAAGATTTAGATAAATTAGCAAATCCGGTAGCATATTTCAGTAGGAAAACCACTGCAGCTGAATCAAAATATCATTCGTATGATCTTGAAACGCTGGCAATCATAGAGGCCACAAGATATTTCAGAAACTATTTATACGGAATTAAATTCAAAATATTCACCGATTGTAATTCTGTTAGGGCTACGGCTTTGAAAAAAGAATTGCTTCCGAGAGTAGCTCGGTGGTGGATTCAGTTACAAGACTTCGATGTCGAAATAGAATATCGACCTGGTGAAAAGATGAAACATGTTGATTATCTTAGTAGGAATTTGCCCTGTGAGAACCAAGTACTGGCGCTCTGTAATGTTTCAGGTACCTCGCAGTCGATCAAGGAATGGCAAAGAGCTGACCCCTTCTGCAAAAAACTCCTGGAGGAACTTGTACACGAAGAGGGATTTTCAATCCAAGATGGCATCGTTTACTGGCAAGCGAGGCGAACCGATCCCAGCAGATGTTATGTTCCTTCAATGGCTAGATTAGAGACCATGAGACTATACCACGACGAGTCTTCTTATATTGGATTCGACAAGATGATCACCAAAATGAAAGAAGATGTTATTTGGCCTGGGATGAATAAGTCTGTCTGCAAATATGTGAATAATTGTAGATCCTGCACTATTGGTAAATCACATACAGGATAAAGGTCTGGCTTTTGTCAACTCAATCATGTTCCGACTGAAAAGCTAGATACATGGCATATTGACCATGCAGGCCAGTTAGTGAAGTCTTTCGGCTGCACCCAAATACTCGTTATAGTAGACAGTTTTACGAGATACGTTAAACTATGTCCGCTGAAACAGAAAACGACGGAACACACCATACAAGCAGTCCTTCCAAATCATCGATATGCCCTGAGAAGAATAGAAGGCCAGAAAAGAACAACTGTAGCCGACTAAGAACAACTAAGACCTTGGCCCGCAGAAGCGACTAGTGATGAGTTAGTGTTCGTACCAACGGGTGTCACGATCAAGTTGAATATTTCCCATGTCTATCAGATTTTATGTTCTTTAATGTACTCTATGAGATTCTTGCTATATGTTATGATCAAAACTGAAATTGTAAAAATACTTGGAACTCTTTAGCCTTGAAACGTTAATTCAAAATCATTTCAATTGTTCAAAATTGTAGAGGTCAGTGTAATGAATTTATGTTCAAGTGGCAACGTTTTAAACCGGTGACAGATATGTCTTGTGTGGTTTGGGAACGTTGCAGTTGATTAGAATTTAGTTTGAACTTGAGCGTTGCTGTGAGAACCCGTTACCATTGGGGTACGGTGTGGTTGGGTAACGTCAAGATGATTAGAATTTGGTTACAACTCGAACGTCGTTGTGATAGCCCGTGACTACAGAGTCCTGTTGGGTTGGATGACGTTACAGTTGAAGAATGAGTTAATTCAAATTTGTTTGATAGTAGTTGATTAGAATTTGTTCGATAGTAGTTGATTAGAATTTATTCGATAGTAGTTGCTTAGAATTTGTTTGATAGTAATTGAATAGAATTTGTTTTTTTTTTTGAAAATCCGTGATACTTTGTGTCCTGGGTGTTTTTACTGTGTGGAACGATAGACTGTTTAGACCAATAATGTTAGAACTGAACGTTTCAGTCTTCTTAAAAGGATCTCTTCTTTACGATATGGCTTTACCTTCAGGCAGAGCCTCAATCTACTTCGTGTAACAACAACTTTTATTTCCAAAATTACAGAAGTGACGATTCTTAAAAACTACAATCTGTCAACTTGACTTTTCCAATATCTCAAAAAACAAAGTAGTCCAATTACAACATACCTTGTGTCATTAAAACAACAATAATTAATGACACAATCAAATTCAATATTACGCTAGGGACCTTTACAGGTCTTCTTATTCTCTCTGAGGATACTCATCAAAACTTCTACTCCAACATGACAAATCTTGATATGTTCTTTAAAATCCTTTGCATCATATCTATCAAATATTTTCGTTTGAAATCTGTTCAGTCCTTCAACCTTCATTTTTTCGTAGCTTATTTCCTCTTCATCAATGCCAAAATTCTGCCTAAACCATTGGGACATCGGATCACATAACCACCTAGGAGGATCCTCCCACCATCTTTCATCAGCTAGTGATTGAGGAGAACAATCTCGAGTTGGGGGATCCACTGCATTCATTCCACCAGATGCATGATACCAGTCTATAGGTTCAGAAAAAGTTTTGTTTCTTCGGTGTTCCAAATCAATGTTTCCGAATTTTCTTTCTCAGTTGAAGAGTTGGAAAAATCGAAATTAATAGATGAGGGGGGATGACCTTCGATCAAAGGTATGCACACTTCATTTCTCTCATCATATCTCGGTTTGAATGTTGTTGGAAAATGTTCCATAACAAGCTCTTCTTGCTCCCGTAGTGCTTCAGTTCCTTCACGAATTTGAATACCATCAATAAACTGTCTAAGTTCAAGTTTGGGGACCTTCAAATTCTTTTTCGATTCTGGTTTCATGGAGCCGCTTCCTTGACATATTAACTTGTCAAATCTAAATTTCATCTTATGATATTGATAGCTCATCGTATCCATTAATTCCATTTCTGCATTCATTGTTGCTTCGTCAACATCTGAATCCAACATCAGATCAATCATTTTCAGTTTCGTAACATTCAACAGATTCGGAAAGGGGAAATTGATGGAGTTTTTTTTTCATTTCTTTCAAATTTTGTGACATTTCTGTCATAAATATTTATAAACCTCCGAACATTATTTGGCCAAGAAATCTTAATGTTGATGTTTTTTAAAGTAGCAAATGCATTTCCAAAATGCATTCGATTTATTCTGAATAATCGGTTTCTTTTCTGCTTTTGTCCTTTTTCATTTCAGGTTAAGAATTACGAGTCGTTTTGGGAAGAATCTATGCATCCGAGCCCATCGACGGATAACATGAAGATGATCACACTGATGTCTTTCAAGATTTTCCTGATATTTGATATTTTATGTTATTTTGTTTACGGGGAGGCAGGTTTTTTCGGCTGAGGTTTTTTCCCCTGGCTGTATAGTATCGTATGATAGTAGTGTTGATAGTATCGTATGATTCTATAGTATCATACAAAGAATGTTATGATACCCCGTTCTTTTTTTACCTCAGCTTAGGTACCTTTTGTTTCAACATTTAATGTATTATTTTAGCTCTCCTTTTCATAAGAATATATATATATATTAGTTGATTCAGTTCGGACAATTGAAGCATTCTTTCATCCAAAACTTTGATGTCACCATGTATTTCTGAGATGTCGTATTTTTCTTTGGAGAATTCTTCCTTCAACTTTTCATTAATCCTGATAAAAGCTGTTCTGTTTAGAGATAGGGCTTTCTTGGTTTTTTCCATATTTTGTAATAGAAGAGTCCTTTCACGGTCGCCAAATGTTAAAAACTGAAACGTTCAGTCTTCTAAAAAGGATCTCTTCTTTACGATATGGCTGTACCTTCAGGCAAAGCCTCAATCTACTTCGAGTAACAACAACTTTTATTTCCCAAAATTACAGAAGTGACGATTCTTAAAAACTACAATCTGTCAACTTGACTTTTCCAATATTTCAAAAAACAAAGTAGTCCAATTCCAACATACTCCCACCTTGTGTCATTGAAACAAAAATAATAATTAATGTGTATAGGTTTGAAAAAGCGTTGCATTTCTTCACTCTTCCAAATCAAGGTTTCGCAATTTTCTTTCTCAGTTGAAGAGTTGGAAAAATCGAAATTAATAGATGAGGGGGGATGACCTTCGATCAATTGACGAAGAGGAAATAAACTCCGAAAGAGTGAAAATTGAAGGGCTGAGCAGACTGCGAACAAAAATATCTGATAGATCTGAAGTGACGATTCTTAAAAACTACAATCTGTCAACTTGACTTTTCCAATATCTCAAAAAACAAAGTAGTCCAATTCCAACAAATAATATTTGTGTTTGCTGTCGACGAGTGACATGAGATAAATCTTGGCTATGAAGTTCTAATTTGAGCATGAAAGCGGTTGTGGTTTTTTTCTCGCCTGGCTCTTTTTTTTCCCACACATTCATATGCCGCAGCGCGATCCAGCGCATAAAACAGAGCCATGCTTATTAAATGATCAAATTCTTTTATGTAGAGTGTTAATCCAAACAATGTGGTTTTGACTGTAATAGTAATTGATGTTAAAGTGAAACGAGGACGTTTCAATGGTCAGTATGGCCGTGTTAGCAATTGTTAAATTTGACCCCCTTGTTCATTTGATGCTAATGTGCGAATGTAAATGTAAGAAGAACAACTCTATGCTTTAAATGTCTGCCACACTTCTGTGTTCCCGAGACTACGCCGAGGGATTGATCTCTGTCTCCATCCCTCTTAGCGTGCCTCTCGAGAACAGAAGGTCGTGCAGTCATCTCGCTCTGTGTACCGAGACCACGTGTTGTATCAAAATAAACTACGTTTTGCCCACCGAGTTAACCTTATCTTTTGATTATTCCTTCCTACGATTTCATATATATATATATATATATATATATATATATATATATACAGATGAAAATTCTTCCAAAATCGCAGAAAAGGTGAGAATTCAAATTATTAAACAAACATTATCTCTGGAAATTAGAACAACAAAAAGACTTATAGAGAAACTAGAATGGGATTCTTCGAGTTTGTGGCAGAGACTTGAAGAGTGTCTTCCACGGCACATCTTGACCAATTTTAAAAGAAATCAAACAATTCGCGCAATAACAGAGAGTTCCAGAAAATCAAACTCAACAATTTGAACAAAATTAATAAATTAAAAGATAGATATATACAAGCAGCAAAGTGTCAACCTCAATGGTTCAAGAATGTTAGTAGTGTTCAGGTTCCTGAGAGAGTGTCTAATTTTTTAGCATTAGGTCCAAAGTTCTGCATTGATATCCCTAAAGGTGAAGTATCCCTTCAGAAGCTTCTTGCTGATGTTGAATACATAGTTCAATCCAAGAAAGATACGAATGAAGAAGAAAAAAACATTTTAAGATCATTAGTAACAAACGTTATAACTAACTATATCCGGAATCCAAATATTGTGAGGAATCCCTTTTCAGATAGAATACTTTTATTGCAAAAATTTTTAAAATATCACCCTGAGTTACTAGTTTTAGTCTGACAAAGGTAATGTCACTGTACTAATTGATAGAGATCAGTTCTTTCTTTTGCCTTATCAAGTATTACAAAGAGATCCAACTTTGACAATCCAGAATAAAGCAAATAATATAATCAAAAACTTGATGAATAAAAAGTACATCAACACCGAACAAGCAAAAAAACTTTACAATTATAACAGTGTACCAGCCCGATTTTATGGTTTACCAAAGATACATAAACCTACTCTGTCCTTAAGACCAATAGTTTCATTTATCAACACTCCAACATCTGAACTTTCTTCATACATAACTTCAATTTTATCTTAACTGATAGACTATGAAAACGATAGATATTTTGTGAAGGATAGTTTTGAATTTACGACTCAAGTGAATGGTTTAGAAACAATTCCTTTTGAGATTCCAATAATTAAAAAATATGTAGATGATATATTCTGTACTGTACTTGCAGATCAAATTCAATTTGTTCTAGAAAAATTTATTAAACTGACAATGCTATTCTTCTCTTGGACACAAAGATCATAAGAAGAAATGATAATAAATTTATCGTTGACTGGTATCAAAAAAGTTTCAACTCAGAAACATTTTGCCTGCTTATAGATATGTGGTTTGACACGACAGTTTTTTCATTCAATAACCAATATTTCAAACAAATTCAAGGGGCACCAATGGGATCTATAGCGTCACCTATCATAGCTCAATTTGTAGTTGATGATATCTTAGAAAAAATTCAGCATGAGCTACCTTTCGAACTGCCATTTTGTAAGAAATTCATGGACGATGTAGTGACAGCAATCCCACAGGAATGGAATGACAGAGTTTTGGATTCTATAAATGGAGTGAAGATCAAATTTACTATTGAGAATGAGACAGATAGCTCTGTTCCTTTTTTAGATATGATATTAATAAGAACAAGAGATAATAGAATAATTACAGATTGGTATGTGAAACCCATGGCTTCTCAAAGATATATCCACTACCTTTCTTTTCATCCAATACACATGAAGATTAATCTCATAAGGAACTTAAAAACCAGGGTGAATAGGATATCCCATTCCACTTTCAGGGATAGAAACCTAACAAAACTGGAAAATATATTAACAGAAAATGGATATCCTAAAACTTTTCTGAGGAGGATACTGTATAACAACCCAGACAGATTACCTCAGTTAGAAAGAGAAGAAAATGAAGACAATTTGAATGACAAAATTTACGTTACACTACCTCAAGCAGATTCTTTAACAGAAAGACTAAAGGATATTTTACCCAAAGAAAATATAAAGATAGCTATAAAAAATGTTAAACCGCTTAAGAAGTTGTATAGTAAATTAAAAGATGAAACACCAATATTGAGGAACAGTGATGTTGTCTACAAAATTCCATGCTCTCATTGTGAATTGAAATATATACGACAGACATCAACAACACTACAACAACGAATCAACCTGCATAAGAGTAATATTAGATTGAAAAAAGATCATTGTGCTTTAGCGAAACACTCTATAGAAACTGGACATATACCATCATTTGAGGAAGTTGAAGTGTTGGACTGTGAAACAAACATCAGGAAAAGAACATTATCAGAAATGATCAGAATTGCACAAAATGATGATAGTATTAATTCAAAAAAAGACGTTGATTCCTTGAATTCTGTCTATGCCCTACTGATTGATATTGACAAAAATTTAAAACATAATACCCGTGTTAACCCTTAAAACGAGAATACCATCACTTGAAAAAAGTTTAGATAGAATTTTATTTTCGTTATTCATTTTGTTCAAACTCAAACTACTGAAAATGCAAAGGATACATATTTCTATATTCTACTGAATGCCAAAATATTTGTCATCTACAACTATTATTATTACTTTCATCAATTCAAAGAACTAATGGTCTCTGATGGATCTGATGATTAGAACTTCAAATATCGATCTTGAATTTTATCTCACTTTCGTAAGTTTTATATATATATATATATATATATATATATATATATATATATATATATATATATGTATATGTATATATAATAATTGTAACTTTCCTTGCTGATTCATACTGATTGTAGTGTCTCCTGATGAAGGCTTAAAAAAAGCTGAAAGCTTGAGTTTAAAGAAAAAAGAGATTTCTCATTCGACTGCAGTCCCAAATAATACATTTTTACTATATATATAATTACATAATATGGCCCCATACTAATTAGATACATTGTTTATCTATTTACCATTGATTCGATATATTACTATGTTGTATTTTGCAGACTAAGCAATGAACACCTGCAGTCAATACGCAGGAAGAATGGGATAAGAAATATTATAAATATCTGTGAATGACAATTTCTAGTCAGTTAATTAATCGATCTAGTAGCTCTACCAAGTATTAACGTTGTATTGTATTGAATAAAGTAAAGTAGTTTTTTTTTAAAAACGAAGTCTTCCTCCCGAAAAACATAATTGTCGACGAGGTCTGGGATTGTGCCGGTTTTGTTAAATTCTGTGAGTTCCTGAAAAAGAAGAGGTCCATCCAGTCTACAACACCGTCGGTTTCAACCGTTGAGCACAAGAAGAACTAGGTGAAAAAGACAGGAGCCCGATCACCCGAGTAGCGCCCCGTGACGGTTTCAAATTCAACAAGACAACGTGGTGAGCAATCCTTTAATTACTCCCAGTTTACCTAATCTGGCCCAAAATTAGTCAACCTTTTCCCCAAGTTTTGAGCGTAAAACTTGTATAAAGTTTTTTCTAGGTTTCTTCTAAAAAACCGATTTATAAAGTTTTTTCTAGGTTTCTTCCAAAAACCGATTCATAAAGTTTTCTCTAGGTTTCTTCCAAAAAACCGATTTATAAAGTTTTTTCCTAGGTTTCTTATTTCAAAAACCGATTACAATAGTTTTTCCTAGGTTTCTTAAGAAAAAACCGACTACGTAATTGAAATAATAATTGATATAATTGATAATTGATACGATTACATAATAATTGATATAATTGATATAACTGATATAATTGAAATATTAAAATAATTCAATATTACGTCGATTAAACAATTTAGAGGTCGTAAGAATAAAACAAAGAAAATGGCAGTAGATTTGTCGCTAGCTGAAAAGTTTGGTATGCTGTTACCTAAATTTTCAGGTGTTGAGAACGAGTTGCATTCGTTCATAAAAAGTGTTGATGATTATCTAGCGATGTTCGTAAACGAAAATATTATGGTGAAAAATTATTGCTTCGCAGTGGTCAAATCGAAACTAATAGATAGAGCCCTAGCAGAAGTAGCAACGTCTGACATTCCGAATAATTGGGATGTTCTCAAACATTTCTTATATACTAAATTTGGTGATCAAATTAACCTTGATGTTTTGATACACCAATTACAATTCTTAAATAAAAAGCCCAATGAGGATATAATATTATTTATAGACCGAATAATTTCTTTGAAAATAAGAATAAATTATAGGATAGATGCAGATAGAATGCCGGATCCAGAAAAAGCAATTTATAAGAATAATATTTTAAAAATTTGTAAAACTGTTCTAATATCAAACGCACCCATGGAGCTAAGAACATATTTAATAACAAATAATGAATTTTCTTTTGATGGCACAGTAAATGCAACGAAAGACTATATGTGCGATCTAGCCCAATACGAATTACTTGATAGAAGTAGAAAAAATAAAAATTTCCCTCAGAATCATTCGAAAAATGTTCCAAGAAACTTTAATTATACACAAAATAGATCAAATCACGCATTTAATAATTGATGGCGTTCGCGGCGTGAATACCTTTCGCTACTGCTCCGCTCATCTTTCGAATATATACTATAGAAATATAACAAAGTGACTTAGACTTTCATATAAAATGACTGGAAGAAAACGTAACCCCGTTACCGAAGACAACTTAAGTACAAGTATCCAAGATCGGATGGCTCAAATGGAAATTAAATTTCAAGAGGGTTTGGACAAATTACGTGACGACTACATCGAACGGAACTCTTCAACCTCCAATCAGCGAAATTCTATAAGCTTCGAAGAGAAATTGAAACAATTCGAGGTCGAAATCAGACAGGATATGAAATGTCTGAAAGATGAAATGTTGTCGATTCAATCCAAAATTAAAAAAAAAAACGAAGAGAAAGTTCATAAAATCTTGAATAATAACAACAACAAAAAACTTCTGCTGAGGGGCGTTCCTGAAAAGAAAAATTCCGGCGATATGCTGCAGGAGATATTGAATATATTCCACAAAAATATGAATTTGGACATCCAACAAACCGAAATAGTAACCTGTTATCGGCTGAAAAAAAGGAAAACATACAGAGGAGCAACATACCGTCACCTGTGATCGTGGAGTTCGTTGCCCAGTCGCGGCGTGACGAAGTATTCTTTAATAAAAGTCGACTGAAGGGATCCAATCTATTAATATCAGAGGTGCTGCGAATGGATGAAATACAACTATTCCAAAAAGTGCGACAGGCTTTCAGAAACAATTCCTGGACTAAAAGGGGTAAAGTCTATGTGTTCCATGATAACAAGAAGATTCATGTTCTAGACGAAAATCACCTAAGTATATTAATAAACTAACAGCGGAGTGGAAACATATATTATTATTTTCTTTTTGAGGCATTCTAACTATTTGAAGCGTAATTTAGGAGGTCGTGAATATATATATATATACATATATCCTATTGTTTTGCGTCTGTGTTCCCTTTTTCCTTTCTGAATACATTGGATACACAATCTCAATCTCACACACTATAATCGATAGGGATTCACCTAGATACCGACATCAGAATGTCATACTATCATTAAATTGTACATGAATGGGATTCCTTCTGTTCTGTATTTAGTATGAAAATCCATAGTTCAAAAATCGGCCACATTAATATAAGATCTCTGATTCCAAGTCTTGAAGAATTGAGGCAATTCATCACCTTGAATGATTTAGATTTCGTGGGAGTATCGGAAACTTGGCTCAACGAAGCGATTGACTACGAAAACATTAAAATCAATGGATATAGGGGTATCTATCAGAGTAGAAACGGAAGAGGTGGAGGCGTGGGTTTGTTAGTGAAAGGAGGTTTAAATTTCTCACGTATTGAAAATGAGTATACAACTAACTCCAACTTCGAACAAGTTTGGATACGGCTGCGTTTAAATAAAATGGATATTGTGCTGGGATGTGTCTACAGACCGCCCCACTATAGCCAACATAACTTTTTGGCAGATTTTGATGATGTCTTGTCCTCGTTGGCACCTCTCTGTGGCAGTATATGTTGTGTAGGTGACTTCAATTTAAATTACATGAACACTTCATCCAGAGATGTGACAGAGTTCAACCTCCTGCTGAATTCCATGAATCTATCCCAAGTTTTTACCCATCCTACAAGAATTACCTCTCGAAATGAATCGCTGATTGATCTAGTAATTCTGCCGGATACTATAGAAATAATTAAATGTGACACCTTGCCCTCCACGTTTTCAGACCACGAATTTATTTTTTGTGAAATAAAATTACCCACTTTGAGAAGAAAACCACAATACAAAGAAATCAGAAACTACAACGATATAAATATACACCAGTTTGAACAAGATTCACGCTCTATTCCATGGCGAAATATTTACGACATAGACAGCGCTGACGGTAAAGTGGACTTTATTAACGTGAATTTGAACGCACTGCTCGATCTACATGCGCCGAAAAAAAGGATTAGACTGTCGAAACCTAAGAAACAACCCTGGCTCGAAAATGTTAAACACCTGATGAAATTGCGTGATAAAGCCTTAAGCAAATATAAAAAACACCGCACTGACGAAAATCGAGCTTACTACAAATCACTAAGGAACTTAACATCTTCCACAATTGAGCGCGAGAAAAGAATGTTTCTGCGAGAAAAATTCTCGAAGAATGACAATCTTTGGCAAGATCTGAAACATTACTGCGGTCATTTTAAGGACACCGCCCAAATTCCAGATAACCTGAGGAACCCTGATGAGATCAATCGTTCTTTCACTTCATCGATCCCACCGGTAGTTGATGCGGAGGACACTATATCATACTACTCGCAAAACCGGAAGGAGTCCCTAACCTCTCTACTTAAATTCAGCACTGTATCGGAAGTGGATATACTCAAAATTCTATCACAATTAAAATCTAAAGCCTGCGGAATTGATGGCATCAATATTCTACATTTATGTACTCCATTTATCCTTCCTTTTGTCACACATCTCATAAACTACTGTATTTCCAACTCAATATTTCCAACTGCTTGGAAAAAGGCCCTTATAATCCCAAAACCAAAAAAACTTCTCCTAAAGAGTACAAGGACCTAAGACCTATAAGCATCCTTCCATGCTTGTCGAAGATACTTGAAAAAATAATAAATGAACAACTCATTAATCATATAGAGGCTAATAATATACTTCCTGAAACACAATCTGGCTTTCGGAAACACCACAATTGCTCCACCACACTAGCAGATATCACGGACGATATATTCCGTGCCACGGATACTGGCAAATTCACCTTGCTCGTTCTCTTAGACTATAGTAGAGCCTTCGATACCCTAAATCGTTCTATATTGTTAGCAATTCTCCATTACATAGGGCTTGATGAGAGCGCGGTCGCCTTTTTCAATAGTTACTTTGATGGAAGGACTCATGATAGATGGTGTTCTGTCCGGGGAGCTGTGTGTCACTAAAGGGGTTGCACAGGGATCAGTTCTGGGGGGGGTTCTTTATGTCGTGTACACCTCTGCGCTGGGTAGCTCTTTCGATAGGTGCAAAGCTCATTTTTATGCTGATGATACTCAAGTTTACATATCCTTCGACCGGGGTGGTGTCGTTGAGGCCTGTGGCATGTTGAATTCTGAGCTAGAGCGGCTTGTGGAGTTTTCAGCCACTCATCATCTTCACATCAATGCAGAAAAGTGTAGTGCATTGCTTTTTGGACCAAAAAACTGTAGAGAACAAGTGGAAGCCTTAGTTAATATAAAAATCGGAGACAAAAGTTTGAAAATTGAAACTGGCAGACGTAATCTAGGAATGATATTTGATAGTAATCTTCGATTTGACGAACATATTTCAAATTGTATTCGTCGTGCATACTATAGATTGAGAGTTCTATATTGTTATCGTCACTATATTCCAGAAAAACAAAAGAAAATTTTATGTGACTCCCTTGTCCTGTCGACTTTCAATTTCGGTGACGTGGTCTATGGGGATTGCCTAAGTGCACAGGCTGAGGCGAGAATTCAACGAGTTCAAAATTCTTGTTTGAGATTCATATTCGGCATAAGAAAGTTTGATAGAATATCCCATAAACTCAAAGAAATTGATTGGTTAAACATGAATTTCCGGCGAAAATTACATGCAGCCTGTTTCTACCACAATATTCAAATGAATAAAACGCCAAGCTACCTCCATCGAAAAATAGTATATAGAAGTCATGTTCATAACGTAAATATACGAAACAGAGGTCTCATAACACCACCAATTCACCGAACAGCCATTTTTGAAAGAAACTTTACTTTCAGCATTGCTAAGGTTTATAACCCGATCCCATATACCTACAAGACTTTGAATATACAAAAATTCAGGACAAAAATTTTTGAATATTACTTGAGGGAACAGAACGAGTCCTAATTCATTTTTGGGAGAGTCTCTAATAGTGAACACAGAACGCCTGTAAGAAAAAATGTGAATGAGGGACAAGTCAGAGCGAATATCTTTTTTTTTCTTTCCTTTTTTTTTTCTCTTCTTTTCGGGTTGAGTAGAGCAGCGTATGCATCAACATAACTGGACTCCGCCATTTTTCACAATAACATTTACCATCTAACCACGAAGTTATTATTTACTACCTGTTATATAATTTAAAATTGTGAAAATAAAGACATTATTATTATTATTATTATTATTAAGTACCTAGATTTCCTTCGCAGCCAATTCCATTTACTCAAAGGAATACTAACTACCAATACCGAAGTCATAATAATAATTTTAAACTGAATAATTCAAGTAATGTTTTTAAACCAAATCCCAATCAAAGAATTACTACCCCTCCAGAGAAAATGTCAATTCAGACTAGGAATTATCCCCAGAAACGTTCAAATTACTCAACGCAATATAATCCAAATCCTCAACGTAACTTTTATAATAATAATTATCAGAACAGAAATCAACATAATAATCCCAATTTTTACTTTGAAGAATTAACGCATTTAGATACGAGGAAACAGAGAAATGAAAATCAATTCAATTATTGTAAACCTTCAACGTCAAGAAACCACGACAATAATAGTCGAAATTTTCGCGAGGTTACCCAAGAAGACGAATTGACTTAAATTATAATATAAATCATTCTAATCAATTGCCCTTTATTGAATTCAAATATCCAAGTTGTAAACTTTTAATAGATAGTGGCTGTTCAGTATGTTTGATAGATCCAAAATTTGCTTATAATAATTTCTATGATAATATTTTTCAAGAAGAAACAACGTTAACTGCATGCATGAAGCAGGAAACTTCAAATGAAAAGGTATTACTTCCTTTATTTTCAGAATTTCGTATGAATGATAGTCACCCTTTTGTACTTTATAAATTTCATAATAATTACGATGGCCTTATAGGAGCCGATTTTCTTAATAAATACGGTTTAGCGTTAGACTTTCAAAACCAAGTATTAATGAATACCTATTGTAGAATTCCTTTTAAATATCAACAAGTATGTCAAAATCCAGTAAAAATCCCTGTTGATCTTAGTCATTTGGAACCCAAGTTAAGCAATCAATTAATGAAAATTCTCCAAATGAACTCAAAAGCTATTCAGTTGCCAGGACAACCATTGAATTTTACAAGTAAAATTAAACATAAAATTCGTACAAGCGATGAAATACCTGTACACTGTAAAATATATCGATATCCTGAAACTCATGAAGAGGAAATTAAAAATCAAATTGAAGATTTATTAGAAAAGAAAATTATTAGACCGAGCATTTCTCCGTGGTCTTTTCCCATTGTAATGGTCCCAAAGAAGCAAGATTTATCCGGAAAAACTAAATGGCGCATGGCTATAGATTATAGAAAATTGAATGATAAAACTATAGATGATCAATATCCTTTACCCCAAATCGAAAATATTTTAGATAAACTTGGAAATAAAAAATATTTCACTACTCTTGATCTAGCATCTGGTTTTCATCAAATTGAGTTAGATGAAGAATCTATTGAAAAAACCGCTTTTACAGTTGATAACGGACATTATGAATTTCTTAGAATGCCATTTGGATTAAAAAATGCCCCTAGAACATTTCAGAGATGCATGAACGAAATACTTAAAGATTATATTGGAAAAATTTGCTATATCTACATGGATGATATAATTATATTTTCAGAATCAGTCGAGGAACACTTAGCAAATATTCATACTGTTCTTGAAGTCTTAAAGAAAGAACAATTTCAAATTCAATTAGATAAATGTCATTTCTTCAAGGAAGAAATAGAATTTTTAGGACATATTATTACGCCAGAAGGAATTAAGCCGAATCCAAATAAATTGAAAGTGATTTCACAATTTCCAATTCCGAAAACTCAGAAAGAAATTAAATCATTTCTTGGTCTAGTCGGATATTATAGAAAATTTATTCCTAATTTTGCAAAGATTACTAAACCTTTAACAATATGTTTGAAGAAAAATGCGAAAATCAATATTGATGATCCCAAATACATAGAAGCCTTTGAAATATGTAAAAGAAGTTTAATGAACGAGCCGATATTGCGTTATCCGAATTATAAAGAACCCTTTGTTTTAACTACAGACGCATCAGGATTTGCGATAGGTTCTGTATTATCTCAAGGCATTCCTCCGAATGTTTTTCCAATTGCATATGCTAGTAAAACCCTTACTGAAGAGGAATCTAAATATAGCACCATTGAAAAAGAATTACTCGCGATCGTTTGGTCATGCAAGCATTTTCGTCCTTATTTGTACGGGAGAAAATTCACAATTTATACGGATCATAAACCTTTAACATGGTTATTCTCTTTGAAAGAACCTAATTCACGATTAATGAGATGGCGTATTAAACTTGAAGAATTTGATTATGAAATTAAATATAGAAAAGGATCAATGAATAATGCAGATGCATTAAGTAGAATAAAATTGGAAGAAAATGAATACACGAAAATAAATAAAGACCTCGCATGTTCTAATGAAGTAAATGAAGAATTTATAGATTTTAATGCAATCGAAGATAATGAATCAATTTTTAATAATGTAACAGACGACGAATTAGATGAATGTTTAAATCTTTTAACTGAGCCTAATGCAGAATTGCCCGTTTTAAATGATGAAGATTTAACTGAATTACAATCAGGAAACATAATTGTCCATAGCGATATAACAGTTCACAGTAATACTGAAAATCCAATTTTGGAACTCCCTTACACTGAAAGAAGTATTAATGCTTATCCATTACAAATTACTTTGAAGATAGGTCCACGTTATAATGTGACGAAAGTGAAACTGTTCGGAGATAAACTACGTTTTAGAGTCTCCATTAATTCGATTGATAGAGATATTTTCCGATTAATTAAAGAATACGTTCAACCTCAAAAATCATATACTATATATTTTGTCTCTGAAGAATTAGAAAAACCCTTTATACGAATTTTACAATTTAAAATTTCTAGAATATTCGTGGAAGATGTCGAAGATAAAGAGGAACAATTACTACGAATTCAGCAATATCATGAAACCAAAACTATTCATCGCGGATTGAGAGAAAATTTAATAAGTTTGAGACGTAAATATTATTGGCCGAATATGAATAAAGACGTACAGAATTATATTAACTCGTGTGAGATATGTCAGAAAAATAAATATGAGAGAACGCCGATTCAATTACAATTTAAACCGAACCCAATAGGATCAAAACCATTTACACACATATATTGTGATACTATAAGATTTGGACAAACCTATTGTTTGAGCATTATTGATTCGTTCTCTAGATAAGGACAATGTTATCCTCTATTACAAAAAACTGGAACAGAAATTGTAGATAAATTGATATTATATTTTAGCCATTATGGAATACCAAATAAAATAACGGGCGATAACGGACTTGAATTCAAAAATAGTGTGGTTCAAGATTTTTGTAAAATACACCAAATAGAAATTCATTACATTTCGAATTACAATCCGAATTCGAATGCACTTGTAGAGAGGTTTCATTCTACGTTAACTGAACAATTAAGAGTTATCAATTCCAGTAATTCAACGTTTCAAAATAAATTAGCACAGGCTTTACTTAGTTACAATAATTCCAATCACTCCAGTTTAGAAATGACTCCGATGCAAATAATCAAGGCTGATTTAAATTATTCCTTGCCAATAGAAAAAACGCACAATGAAAAAGTGCAGAATTATATTGAAAATTATATCGAAAACTTGAACGATATTGCTGTACAATTAAATAAAAGTCAGAAAAAGGCCACAGAACATTTAGATAAATTGAATATAAAACGATTAGCTGAAAAGCACCATGATTTAAATGAAAATCCAACGTATTTAAAAAATCCAATAACGCGTAAACTCGATCCAGTTTATAAAAAGACAAATATTCGTGAGATTGATTCACACCGTATACAAGATGTGAAAAACAAACATATTTATCATAAAAAGATTTTAAAACAACGGAAAAAACATTAAATACTTTTGTTCAGATTCAAGATGAAACACTTCGTTTTCTTCTTATAATACTAATGATAATTATAATAACCAGTAATAAAATTACTCCCTTGGAAAATAATATACTCCCCATTTTACTTGGAAAAGCGTATATAACAAAGAAAAATATACAACTGATTTATCATATTGATTTGAAACAAGTCGAGGATCTTATTTTAAAGTATCAGAAAGAAATTGATAATTTGAAAAATAAAGAATTATTGGGATTTACCCAAACGCCGCATTATGAATATTTACAACATTCGAATACAATTAATATTAAAACTTTAGAAGAACTTCTTAATGAAAAAATACGAGTTAAAAGAGGACTTATTAATATTGGAGGTAAAATTTCAAAGATTTTATTTGGAACCTTAGATTCAGACGACGAAGAACTTTATAAAAATTATTTTGAAAGTATAGCAAGAAACGAGGACATACTTATGAGGAATCAAAGACAGATTGCTACTGTAATTAACGATTTGAAAAATAAGTATATTGATAAATTTCGACAATTCGAAGATAATTATAAATTATTACGAACAATACCGCAATTGAGACACATTGAACACATGCATCTTCTCACATTTGAAATTAAGGATATAAAAGTATATTAGATGAAATACAAACAGCAGTGAGCTTTGCTAGATTACATATTCTACATGAATCTATTTTACCATATACAAAATTCGCAGAATTAATTAAAAATTACACTATTATTCCAATGCATCATTTAAAAGATTATTATCAGTTATGTCATACAAAAGTCATATTTAAAGAGAAAGTTCTATTATTTCTTATATCAATTCCGACCGTTTATGAAGAAAATTTTAATCTATACAAGTTTTACTATATCCCTCAGAAAAACTTAACCCTTCCTTATACCAATCCTTATACGCTCACTCAACAAGAAGAATTGAAATGGTCAACCAGTGAATGTCATGCAGTCGAAGAAGATTTCATTTGCGATCAAGACTCCTTAACAAAACCTCCAGAATGTATGAATATTGTATTGAAGACACATTTAGAAAATTGTCCCAGGAAAAAAGTTATTCCTATATCAAACTTGAAAACTTTGGAAGATGGAAGCATCCTTTCGATAAATAATATGGAAATTCAAGAAAAATGTCCTCAGCAAACCAAATATTACTTCACTTCACACGATGGCGATAATCCAATCGAAATGTATCATAAGTAACTTCCAAAAAGAGATATTCCCAACTTCGATTAAAAATGAAGAAAAATACATAATTCTACCCAAGACGGCGATAATCCCACGAAACCAATCCCAAGAAGAGGAGAAAGAAGATTTCCCGGAAAAAGATATTCCAGATGTCAAAGTAGAAGATATTCAAAGATGGAATCCAAATACACCATCAACTTTTATTATTATTATAGGAATATTTATGTTTTTAATTATTTTATACTTTTTATTGAAATATTTTGAAATATGTAAAGCTACACCTAATCAAGGTGATACCTTTATCCAAAGGGGGAGGGATTACATAATATGGCCCCATACTAATTAGATACATTGTTTATCTATTTACCATTGATTCGATATATTACTATGTTGTATTTTGCAGACTAAGCAATGAACACCTGCAGTCAATACGCATGAAAAATGAGATAAGAAATATTATAAATATCTGTGAATGACAATTTCTAGTCAGTTAATTAATCGATCTAGTAGCTCTACCAAGTATTAACGTTGTATTGTATTGAATAAAGTAAAGTAGTTTTTTTTTAAAAACGAAGTCTTCCTCCCGAAAAACATAATTATATATATATATATATATATATATATACATAGAAGTGATATTCGTAAGAACAAAAAGGCATGTGCTCTAGCCAGACATGTACAAGAGACAGGTCATAATATGGATTTTAGTAATCCAGAAATTCTTGATGTTGAGTCTTCATTGGAAAAGAGAGAAATCCTTGAGATGATACGGATACAACAACATCAATTCTCTTTCAATGATAGAACCGACATAAAAAATCTTAGTACTGTATATTCCTATTTGATCAAGCAAGATGGAATTTCCAAATATGAACATCAACCTACTCATACAAGAATTGTCACTGAAAATACTTAAAGAATTCTCCTTTAATCTTATGATTAATAGTTATTCTGTTTTTCAACTTAAATCAAATTTGATGTATTTGACGTTTTTTAAAATTTCAATTCAATAATGTAAATGTGTGCCCCAAATTTTGTTCCAATGTTTGTTATCATGATTTTAATCTCAGTTTAGACCAAGGTAAAAAGAACTTGTTGATATTTTACCTTTTTGTGATTGTTAGCTCATCCCCCTTTTTTCATTTCTTTGTAGCTCCTGAAGATGGAATAAAATATTCTGAAAGCTCGAGTGAAAGTAATAAAAAAGAGTTTTCTTGATTCACCACCTACTTAGTGTTGCTAACCCGACGAAACATTATATTATATATATATATATATATATATATATATATATATATTTTATATATATATATTATGTTGTTGATGGAAAAACACCGTTTTTAAAAACAGCTTTATTTAAGAACAATGGGATGATACAACTATGCTTCACTGATACACTTATTATTATTAAGCGACAGATTATTCTTATGTCTATTTAAACCTTCGGTATTACGATGCATTCAGCATAAAATAAGGGACACGTGTGCTGCGTTTGTAAAAAGTAATACGGTCATATTAATATCTCAATTAGGATACAATGTTGCAGCTATCTCAGAATACAGGGGGTGTATTACGTAATTCCTCCCCCCTTTGGATAAAGGTATCACCTTGATTAGGTGTAGCTTTACATATTTTAAAATATTTAAATAACAAGTATAAAATAGACAAAAACATAAATATTCCTATAATAATCATAAATGTTGATGGTGGATGGGGTTTCCATCTTCGTATATCTTCTAAGTTAACATCTGGGATATCTTCTTCCTGGATTTCTTCTTTCTCCTCTTCTTGGGATTGGTTTCGTGGGACTATCGCCGTCTTGGGTAAAATAATGTATTTTTCCTCATTTTTAATCGAAATTGGAAATATCTTTTTTTGGAAATTACTTATGATGCATTTTGACTGGATTATCGCCATCAGTGAAGTGAAGTAATATTTAGTTTGCTGAGGACATTTTTCTTGAATTTCTATATTATTAATTGAAAGGATGCTTCCATCTTCTAAAGTTTGAAATTTGATATAGGTATAACTTCTTTCCTGGGACAATTTTCTAAGTGTGTTTTCAATACCGTCTTCATACATTCAGGAGGTTTTGTTAGGGAGTCTTGATCGCAAAGGTAATCTTCTTCGACTGCATGCATGATTCATTGGTTGACCATTTCAATTCTTCTTCTTGAGTGAGCATATAAGGATTGGTATAAGGAAGGGTTAAGTTTTTCTGAGGGATATAGTAAAGCTTGTATAGATTGTAAATCTCTTCATAAACGGTGAGAATTGATAAAAGAAATAATAGAACTTTCTCTTCAAACATTACTTTTGTATGACATAATTGATAATAATCTGTCAAATGATGCATTGGAATAATAGTGTCATTTTTAATTAGTTCTCCGAATTTCGTATATGGCAAAATAGATTCATGTAGAATATGAAGTCTTGCAAAGCTCACTGTTGTTTGGATTTCATCTAATATACTTTTAATATCCTTAATTTCAAATGTGAGAAGATGCATGTGTTCAATATGTCTCAATTGCGGTATTGTTCGTAATAATTTATAATTGTCTGCGAATTGTCGGAATTTATCAATATACTTATTTTTCAAATCATTAATTACAATATTAATCTGTTTTTGATTTCTCATAAGTGTGTCCTCATTTCTTGCTATACTTTCAAAATAATTTTTATAAAGTTCTTCGTCATCTGAATCTAATGTTCCAAATAGAATCTTCGAAATTTTACCTCCAATATTAATAAGTCCTCTTTTAACTCTTATTTTTCCATTAACAAAGTCTTCTAAAGTTTTAATATTAATCGTATTCGAATGTTGTAAATATTCATAATGCGGCGTTTGTGTAAATCCCAATAATTGTTTATATTTCAGATTATCAATTTCTTTCTGATATTTTAAAATAAAATCCTCTACTTGTTTCAAATCAATATGTTCATTATCAATTGTTTTATAAGGGAGTAATATTTTCATGATAAATGTGTTTATTTTTCATATCTTGAATTCTATGCGTATCTATCTAGCAAGCATTAATATTTTTGTAAACTAGATCTAACTTTCTAACAACACGGTTTTTAATGTACATAGGATTTATATTTAAAGGGAAGGAAAACCCCTATTTCTTCGGAACGTTTTTCGTTCGATCTGCCAGATTATCTTTTTGTTAAATTATTTAGTAAATCTTCATTAATTTCATCACTAACAATATCATCCATTTCATTATAATTTATATTATTACCTCGATTTAACAATTCTTGACATTTATTTCTTTGATTTGTTACATCATTAATAATTGATATTGGATCATCATCAATAGGGTTCATATCGTTATATACTATAATACTAAGTTCATAATTAATCTCATCATATAAACTATTTCCTACTTTCGGAAATCGTATATTATTTAATTCTTCTTCTGTAAAAGGAATAACATCTTTTTCAATACTGTTCATTTCAATATTTTCATTTTTGTAACGTAAATTATCTTCGATTACGTTAAAGTCTATAAATACTTTATTTATTTCAGTATTCAGTGGCGATAAATAATAAATAATTATTTTCACTTTGCATTTCGCGAAAATATATTTTATCATCTTCAAAATAATAGGCCATTTTAATTCATCTAATCCACACGCTATACGAGGTAAAGCTAAATGAGTTTCATTTCTTGACTCTATAAGTTATTTCAAATATAAAAGGGAATTGAATACATTCTCGTATGTAGGTTTATGATAATAAAATTTCTCGGTTATCAAATAATAAATATCACGGTTTTTATCTAGAGCAACGGCTACTTTTTTATTTTGTGATTTTAATTCATCGACATTTCCAAATTTTCTTTCAAAAACTCGGGCAATGCCTTTATTCATGTGAAAATCTTCTGATACGCAATGGGCTAAAGAATATTTATTAGGGGTTTCAAATAAATTACCTTGAGATATGATATGAATTAATATGAAAGCAGGTTCGTCCTTAGTAAAATATCTATAATTCATTTTGTCTCGGATTTACTAAAAAAAGTTAGTACTTTCATTAAATTCTTCGTCTTCATCACGATCATTTATTGAATATTCATTTGAATTATTTTTAAAATTATTTTCTTCATTGAATGATGAAACCTTCTTATTCTTAAACTCAATATTATTATCATTGGTTTCATTACGTAAAAAATCATTCGTTGATTCTAATCTAATTCTACGCAATGCATCGGCATTATTCATCAAGCCTTTTTTATAATTAATTTCATTCTTAAATTCTTCTAGTTTCGATATAAGATTATTATTTTCCTCAAGAACACGTTCATAGTTTGAACTTATTTGTTTGTTTTTTCGCAATAAAGCATCATTTTCAATCTTGATTTCATTTATTTTATTATTCAACTTATCAAATTCTGATTTGAGCTGCTTATATTTCCTATCTACTTTATTCATTCTGGCGTAAGATTTTTGTAAACTTTGTTTTTCTCTATTTATTACGTTTATCGTGTTCTTCAGATTTGAAATTTCATTTTTCATTCCGTAAATTTCCTTAGTGTTTTATTGGATATTTCAATTTTGAAAAGTTTGGATTTTAATTCTGCGTTTTCAGTTTTCATATCTTCATTTATCTTGTTGACTCTATCGATTTCCTGCAAACTTTTTTTCAATTTTATGAAGAGCTCATGTTTTTCCTGTTCAAGTACTGATATTTTCTGGATCGAAGCATTTTCATATTTCAATGGAATCCTACAATGTTCATTATATAGTTATTGATTTTCGAAATCTAAGTTCAATCTATACTTATTTAAGAAATCGGCTCCGATTAGACCGTCAAAATTTTTATGGAATTTATAAAGAATGAATGGATGCATATCATCAATACAAAATTCTTCGAAAACTGGTAATAATACTTTTTCATTTGAGTTTTCCGTTTTCATACAAGCTGTTAGAGAGGTTTTTTCCTCGAAAATATTATGTGGAAAATTATTATGAGCAAATTTTGGATCTATAAGACAAACAGAACATCCGCTATCAATTAATAACTTACAATAGGGATTTAGGAATTCTGTGAAAGGTAATTGATTTTTGTTATCAAAGGTTTGATTTAGGTCAATTCGTTGTTTGGGCCTGCTTTTGGAAAATTTCTATTTATATTTTCAGAATCTACATTAGTTAGGTAGTTCTTCAACGATGAAGTCATTTTGTTGCATGGTAAGAATTTTCTGGGGATTGATTTGGTATTGAGTGGAATACTAGTTTCTTTTTTTAGGATAGTTTCTTGTTTGGACAGACATTTTTTCAGGTGGATTGTGATTCCTATAATTTGGATTTGGTTTGAAAACATTTGTTATATTTGATTTATTTGTCGGACCGAAAACTTGTTTCGCCGTAGGATAATGAGTGTTAACATTTCGCTGTTTATATTGGATTGGTTGTGACGGAAATTGTTCACGATAGTTATCATTATTATGGCTTGGTCTTACACTATTAGAAAAATTTGGATTTCTGAAATTATTATTATTAGTTGGATAGTGAGGAGTATTATTAAAATTTCTATATGAGCCATTATTTCTTGGTTTAGTGTTAAAATTATTCGTAGAAGGATGTTTCCACGTACGCATCATATCTAACTGTGACTTTTGTGATACATAATTTTCTACAATTTGCGTTGCTTGATCGAACGTCAAATTCAGTGTAGTTATAAGAGTTGTTTGTAACTCAAAAGGCCTATTACTTATTAAGACATTTTTGGCTAGGTCATTCGTTAATTCTTTATGCAAAGTTTTCATTTGAGGATTCATTAATACGTCAGAATCTATTCTATAGTGGATTTTTATTTTTAAACTTTTAATTTCTTCGATAAATAACAATATATCTTCTTTTGGATGTTTTCTTAAGAATTGAAGTTGATTCTTCAGAACTTCGAGATTCGCATGATCTCCAAATTTATTAAGAAGAAATCGTATTTAGGAAGAAGATTGCCAAATTCCTTCGGGAGCGTTAAATCTACCATTTTTGAGTCGTTTATACTGGAATCAGCAATAGAGTTTATTAAATTGTTTAATGCGTTTATAACTTCTGCCTCTATTTCGCCTATTTTGAAATATTTATGAAAAATATAGATTATTATAAATTATTTTACGCACAAAACTTGGGAAAAGAGTGAAATGACTTTGGACCAGGTCAATATAAAACTGGGAAGAAATAGTGCAAGGATAGTGATATTGCTCACCCTTTCGTTCTTGTATTAGGGGTCGTCGATGGCGCTACCCTGTCGATCGGACTCCGTTTTTCTCTCGTTGGGTTGATCGATGTCTGGTTAGAAGATTTCGGGTCGGTACTCCTTTTCTTGACACTGTGAGGAAGTCTAGCCTTGGACTCGATCTATCTCTGGTTGTACCTTGACAGTTGAAACTGAAGCCTTCTGGAGTTCTGGATTGGATACTTCAGGAAGACTGGCACAATCCCATTCTCGTCGCCAATTATGTTGTTTGAGGGAAAAACACTGTTTTTAAAAACAGCTTTATTTAAGAACAATGGGATGATACAACTATGCTTCACTGATACACTTATTCTTAAGCGACAGATTATTCTATGTATATTTATGCCTTCGGTATTACGATGCATTCAGCATAAGATAAGGGACACGTGTGCTGCGTTTGTAAAAAGTAATATGGTCATATTAATATCTCAATTAGGATACAATGTTGCAGCTATCTCAGAATACAGGGGGTGTATTACGTAATTATATATATAGAAGAGTGATTAATAATGAGGAATTTGTGAAATACATGAAAAAATCTAATGTGTCTACGGTTAATTTTTATCTTTGAGGTTTATATATATATATATATATATATATATATATATATATATATATATATATATGATGAAAGATGCGATAAGAAACCAATTCAACATTGGAAGACTATTCTCAAGGGTGAAGGACAAGATGAAGAAAACAAGTATGTCTGAAGTTGTATACAACATCCCATGTGCCTCATGTGATCTCAAATACATCGGCCAGACTTCACAACAACTAAAAAGAAGGATTATACAACATAAGAGCGACATCAAAAACCCTAAGAAAGTTTGTGCGTTAGCAGAGCATTGCCGCAGGACGGACCATGTTATGGATTGGGAATCGACAGAAATACTTGAATTTGAAAAGAACTTGAAAAAGAAATCATTCCTTGAAACGTTTCATATGAAAAAAACTAAAGAAACAATGAACTCGAGAAGAGATATAGAAAATATTAGCAATATCTACAGTTATCTGATTTCATTTGAACATAATGGAGTAATCCGATAAAAAAAAAGATTTATCGATGTCACTGTTCATAGTTTTTTTTGATTTGTATGTCAGATTCTGAAGTTTTGTTGATTCGAAAATTGTAGAAGTTTTTGATTTTGTACATGTCAAGTTGTGTTTTCAAACATTTGAATTTTCATGTTATAATTACCCATAATACTTTCTTGCATTCTTCATTGATTTGGATATCGCAGTTTATTTTTTAACCTCACCTATTCGGTAAGCTCCATGATTTCATATTCTGATTTTTTCTATTTGTATCTTATCATGAATTTCAGAGTCCTGAAGAAGGATCAGTAATGGTCCGAAACGTTGACAGTAGGACACAAATAACTAGCCCTTTAATTTTCCACCTATCCCGTTAAAAAATTTTGAATATCAATTTTTAAGTAGAGTTATCTCTTTTGTGGATATACAGGGTGTCCCGTAAAAACCACGTCAAACGAAAACGGAATGTAGATCAGAATGTGCTCTACCTGATGTGAAAAAATCGTTCATATGAAAGTCTCACAGTTTTCGAGATATTTGATGTTTTATGAAAATGTTGAATTTTTTCACTTAATATGCTTCCTCTCTTGTGGAAGCTACAATTAAATACTTTTAGATTTAGTTTTTTTCCGTAAATATTGTTGAATGATTACTTCGATTCATGCAATAAAAAATAGCAGAAAACATTATACAGGGATTCTGAAAAAAAAGTTAAAATTCATGTTCTGAAGGAAGTGTTTTTTTTGTACTGAATTCTATCTGACGTGGTATAAAATAAAAAGGCACTAGACCTTTTCTGGATATTACCTTGAAAAGTTGCCCATTTTGTGAGAATTCCGAAAAAGTAAAATACAGGTGATGACCTTCTTCACGAAAAAAGATATTTGAATGTTTATCGAAAATGGAGCATTTCTATGAAAAAATGATTTTGTGAACTTTTCCACAAGTCCTTTCATTTTACAGATTATGGTGTAACATATTGAATAATTCTCTTGAAAAATGTCAGTTTGTCCTTAAAATACTAATAAAGTGAAATTATTCATTAATTGCAATGATATAATGTGGGGAGAATACTTCAGACAACTACTAAACCCCGTTAACACAACTGTAATGAATGAGAACAGCAACTACCAAACAGCTGACCCAGAGGTATCACTGCCGACGCTGGAAGAAGTTATGAAAGCACTAAAAACACTAAAAAAACACAAAGCACCGGGACCAGACGGCATTCAGGCAGAACTCCTTGGTAGAGGGGGAGAAAGACTACATATGGAAATGCACCACCTAATATGTGAAATCTGGCAAAAAGAGGAAATACCTACAGAATGGCATGGAAGCTTCATAATACCCATACATAAGAAGGGGGATAAACACATTTGTACAAACTATAGAGGAATTTCACTAGTAAATACAGCTTATAAAATGATGGCTATCATATTGATGAGAAGAATAATTCCATACGCAGAGGAAATCATAGGCGATTATCAATGTGGTTTTCGCCCCGGAAGATCCACTATCGACCAGATTTTTATACTACTACGACAAATATTGGAGAAGAACTGGGAATACAATCGTGATGTGAACCAGGTTTTTGTCGATTTCAAACAAGCATATGACTCTGTGAGCAGGGAAGTGCTGTGGAGAGTCATGTTAGAGATGGGAGTCCCCAAAAAGTTGATAAGCTTGGCACAGGTATGCGTGCAGAATTCAAGTGCGCAGGTTAGAGTTGGCAATATTACTTCAGATGAATTCCAAATTGAAAACGGTCTTAGACAGGGAGACCCCCTTTCCCCGTTATTATTCAACTTCGCCTTGGAATATGCAGTAAGAAAAGTACAATCAAAACTATCAAACGGTTTCGCAACACAGGGTTCGAAGGTCCTACTGGCTTTTGCCGACGATGTGGACATTATCACACAATCCGTTAGAGACGCGAAAGAAGTTTTCACCCTGTTGGAAGAAGGAGCCAAGGAAGTAGGCCTCAGGATCAATGAAGACAAGACCAAATATATGGTAATAACAAAAAACCCAAGATCACGTATCGGCCAAAATTTTACTATAAATGACTACAATTTTGAGGTAGTAAAAGAATTTAAATATTTGGGAGCAGTCATAACAGCTGATAACAAGAATGAAAGAGACGTGGAATCGAGAATTATGGTCGGAAACAGGGCATATTATTCCTTGGCAACACTTTTAAAATCAAAATTAATTTCAAGAGAAGCGAAAATAAAAATCTACAGAACAATCATTCGTCCCGCAATAACTTATGGGAGTGAGACATGGATCCTGAATAAACGTGAGGCTGATAGATTGCTGGTACTGGAACGAAAGATCCTGAGAGCTATTTTTGGGCCTTGTAGAGACGAAATAACGGGAGAATGGAGAATAAGAAAGAATCAAGAACTACAGGCACTCTATGGGAACGAGAATATAGTGCGACATATCAAGTCCAATCGCATAAGATGGGCAGGACATGTCATGAGGTCACAAGATGGAAGACTCCTCAATACAGCATTCTGGGAAAGGCCTGAGGGTAGAAGAACGGTTGGTCGTCCAAGAAAACGGTGGAAAGACGCAGTGACCAGTGATTTGCAGAGACTGGGAATAACACAATGGGAGCTAGCAGTACAAAATCGACTAGAGTGGAGAAGAATAGTAAATGCGGCCAAGACTCACCTTGAGTTGTAGAGCCATTGATGATGATGATGATGATGATGATGATATAATGTAATAACGCACAGGACCTTCAATATCAACCAATGTATTGTAAAAAAACTTTATAAAAATATCAATAATAAAAATTCAGGATTCGTATTAGAGCAAAAGCTCAAAATGACCACCTCCTTCGCTAATACATGCCCTGCATCTATTGAGAAATTACCTTTTCAAACCATACAAACTTCTCCCCTCTAATTTGGCTGCTGAAATACAAATCCGGTACTTTAGTTGTGCTTCATCTCTTATGGGATTCGAATAAATTTCATTCTTTAAAAAAACCCGAGTAAAAAAAATCCAAAGGATTTAAGTCTGGTGAACGTGGAGGCCACAAAATTTCACCGCCCCTTCCGATCCACCGGTGAGGATAGGTTTGGTTTGAATATTCCCTAACATGACGACTATTGTGTGCTGGGCACCCGTCGTGTTGAAACCATAGACTACGTCGCATTTCCAGTGGTATATCTTCTAAGAGTAAGGGTACACTGTTCCTTAGAAAATTCAAATAGTTGGTGCCGTTTAATGATTGCGGCAATTCTGTCGGGCCGATTATTTTTCCATCGTATAAGCCAGTCCATAAATTCACCGTAAATCGATATTGGGATATTGTGCGGATTCTCGACGTTCCAACTATGAAGATTATGCAGATTGATATACCCGCTTTGAGTACAGGAAGACTCATCAGTCCAAAGGATATTATTGAAAAAATTGGGATTTTCTGTATATTTCAGCAACATTTGTTGACAAAATTCTACTCGGGCATGATAGTCTCTGGGTAGTAGTTGTTGAACTCTCTGAATATGGTAGGGGTGATATTGGTGTTTCCTCAGGATTCTATGGGCACTTGTTTTTGATATGCCTGTCATGAGCTCTATCATTCTGGTTGATACTGAAAGATTATTTTCGACTTCATTCAAAATGGTATCATCCTCCACGATCGAAGGCCGGCCACTACTTTTACAACTCCTAGGAACTCTTCCTTCGACAATTGCATTATGGGTCCGGATGAAAACTTCGTAATTCGGATATGTCGGCGATTGGGGTACCTCCCTGAATAAAGCCTCGATGATGCTCTAGCATTAAGACGTACTTCTCCATAAATAAGGTGCACTAGATGAAAATGAACGTTTCCATAGATACCTTAAATACCTTAAGTTTGAATCATTAAATCGCATCACATCATATCAATGTTCGAGAGTTCTTTAGGCAAAGAAAAAGGAATAAAAAAACTTATTCAGTGAATTGGCATCTTAATAACATATTATGACAAATGTCATAATAAAATTAGTGTCACGAAAAGCGTACTTCCTAAATTTTTTCATATTTTCTTGTGAGAAAATAACTTTGGACAGTCTATGGGAGATGATTTCCCTTCATTAGGGACCTGTAGCGGTCTTCAACTATCAGAAGTGCCGTAAAATCATCGCTTGGATGGCCGAATCTGGTTTCAAACCCTCCCGGTCAGAGAGCAAAGACATTCGCGTTTTGAATCTGAATATTGAAGGCATATCGAAGGACAAAGCGGATTATTTATCGAAATTAGCAGGCGAACTTGGCGTTGAAGTGATTCTACTTCAAGAAACACATGTTGCCACAGAGGAAGGTCTTCGTGAAAGAGGAAATTTGAAAGGTTATGTACTAGTTGATTTTTTACTTAGTAAAATTTACGGTCTAGCCTGTTACGTGAAAAATTCTCTAGTAGATAATGTCGAACTGATCCAAAAAGGAGAATTCGAAGGAGTTTTTTTCATTTCATTCAAATTTTGTGACATTTCCGTCATTAATATCTATAAACCTCCAAATATTTCATGGCCAAGAAATTTCAATGTAAATGTTCAACACCCATCAATTTACTGCGGAGACTTCAATTCGCATCATGTCATGTGGGGTTATGATGTTAATAACAGAAATGGCATAGCTTTAGTGGACTGGATGGAAGACCATGATTACTTTTTAATTTTTGATGCTAAAGATAAACCTTCTTTTCATTCGTCTAGATGGAATAGAGGGTATAACCCTGATTTATGTATCGTTTCTTGTGATAACTCTGAACCTGTTGCAGTAAAGCGTAAAATTTTAGTTAATTTTCCTCGCAGTCAACATAGGCCCATGTTATTAACTTTAGGCAATGCGGTTTTTCTGGCTTCATGTCTACAAAAACCACGCTGGAACTTCAATAAAGCTGATTGGGTTCAATTCTCGAAAAAAATTGATAGTGATATAAGATGGATTCGACCCTCTCACGAAAATTACAGTAGATTCGTAGGTGTAGTTAAGGCCGCCGCGAAAAAGTTTATTCCGAGAGGTTTCCGCAAAGATTATGTACCTGGTTGGTCAGAAGAAACCGAAAATTTATACAACGATTATCAAAATTCCCCATCCCCGGAAAATTGTGAAAAACTGATGAATTCAGTTAATGCCAGTCGTAAAGAAAAATGGAACAGTGTAGTTTCGAGCATGAATTTCACGCATTCTAGTAGAAGTTCATGGGATATTTTGAGAAAACTAGGTGAGGCTACACCTCAAGTGATAACATCCTCTAAAATTGATCCAAAATTAATAGCACGTCGTCTCGTTGATGTTTCTAATTCAGTTGAAACCTCAAAATTAAAAGTCAAGGATATAAAGAAAAAATTACACAGATTTAGGAAATCAGCTCAAGCTGTAGAAAGTATATCGGAACCGTTCAATCTTGATGAACTGAAAGCAGCTATTAAACGCACGAAATCACGTAAAGCTGCGGGTTTCGACGGAATTTATCCTGAGTTTATTAAACATTTAGGAAAAAGGGCATTGAAGTGGTTGTTATCCTTTTACAATAACATTTTGTGTACTGGCAATTTTCCGGTTGAGTTTCGCAAAGCGAAAGTAATAGGCATTTTGAAACGTGGAAAGAATCCTTCCGAAGCGAGTAGTTATAGGCCAATTAGTTTATTGAGTGTTTCTATGAAAATTTTAGAAAGGTTGATTTTCATCAGGATTGAACCTACTATAGAGGATGTTCTTCAAAATTGTCAGGGTGGTTTCAGGAAAAATAGAAATTGCAATGATCAGGTTCTCAGTTTGACCACATTCATCGAATCGGGTTTCGATAATAAATTAAAGACAGGTTCAGCTTTCATAGATTTATCGTCTGCCTACGACACGGTATGGAAAGATGGTTTGATCTATAAACTTTATACACATCTTAAATGTGGAAAGATGATTCGTTTATTAGAGAATATGTTGTCGGATAGAAGATTTCGTGTTTTTGTTGATGATAATAGTAGTAAATTCAAAATATTGAACAATGGCCTTCCACAAGGATCTGTTTTAGCACCCCTTCTATTCAATTTATATTTATGCGATATTCCTTGTACTTCATCTGAAAAATTCATTTACGCCGACGATATTGCACTCGCTTTCCGTCATTCTGATTTTAGAAGTATTGAGGAAAATTTAACTTCTGATCTGAAAATTTTGAAAAATTATCTTTTCGAATGGCGTTTGTGTCCAAATCCAACTAAAACCGAGGTTTCGTTATTTCATTTGAATAACCATCATTGAAATTAAATGATCAATTTAAATATAAATTGTTTTTGAATATTTTTGAAAATATTATTAGTATATATTTGAATAATAATTAGATAATAATGATAGAATTTTTATTGAAACATAATTTACAAATACTTAGGTGTTAAATTAGATTCCTCTCTGAATTACAAAGCACATTTGGATGACTTACGAATGAAACTTAAAACGAGAAATAACATTCTACAGAAACTTGCTGGTACGTCATGGGGTGCTGACCCGACTACACTTCGCACAGCAGCCCTTGCCCTGGTTTTTTCCACCGCTGAATATTGTTGCCCTGTTTGGCTCAATAGTGTTCATGTTCAGAAAATCGATGCACAGCTCAATTTTTCAATGAGAATAATTACTGGAACCATCCGATCTACACCTATCCAATGGCTACCAGTGCTATCGAATATAGTTCCTCCCCATATTCGAAGACAGTCTGCAACTTGGAATTCTTGGAATAAATTCAATTCATTTCCGGATTCTTTTCCAATACTTTCCTACGTTCCAGAAAATAGAATTCCAAGACTGAAATCTCGTAAACCTATTTGGTCGAATAACTTTCTGAATTCGAACTTCAGCTACAACGAAATCTGGAAATCCGAATGGGATGTATGTTCTTTATCTAATAAAGATCTAATATCTGTTCCATCGAATAAAGTTCCTGGTTTTAACCTTCCCAGGAGAATATGGTCCCTTCTTAATCGAATAAGAACAGGTCATGGTCGTACCAACAGCATGCTTTTCAAGTGGAATTCGGTTGATAGTCCTAATTGTGAATGTGGTGAATCAGAGGAAACAGTTGAACACCTAATTAATAATTGTTCTATTTATAAATTCCAAGATGGCATTAGAGCCATACACAATATATCAAACTCATTTTTGCAATGGGTTGAAAATTTCAGATCAATTTGATGAAGTATAAATTGAATTCTCTTGCTGTTCTGGCTTTTTTTATTTTCAGGTTGGAGTTAGTGTTTGGAAATCCTTCCTCCGAAGAGCCGTCCCGCTGATCGTGATGTCCTTCTATATAGAATATTCAGAACAATTTTATTTTATTTTTTTAACGGGGAGACAGGTTTTTTCGGCTGAGGTTTTTTCCCCTGGCTCTATAGTATCGTATGATACTGGTGACGAAAGAATCGTATGATACTATAGTATCATACGAAGAATGTTGTGGTACCCCGTTCCTTTTTTTACCTCAGCTTAGGTTCTTTTTGTTTCAACATTTATTGTATTATTTTAGCTCTCTTATTCAAAAGAATATATATATATATATTGATTTGTTGATTGATTCTTTTCATCAGGAAGTGCAAAATGAAAGTATTTATGGAAAAGATGAAAAAATCATTTTTTCACAGAATGCTCCATTTTCGATAAATATTCAAATGTCTTTTTTTCTGAAGAAGGTTATCACCTGTATTTTACCTTTTCGGAATCCTCACGAAATGGGCAAATTTTCAATGTAATATGCAGAAAAGGTCTAGTGTTTTTTTTACACCACGTCAGATAGAATTCAGTACAAAAAACACTTCTTTCAAAACATGAATTTAAAATTTTTTTTTCAGAACACCTGTATAATATTTTGTGTTATTTTTCATTGCATGAATTGAAGTAATCATTCAACAATATTCACGGAAAAAACTGATTCAAAAAGTATTTAATTGTAGCTTCCACAAGAGAGAAAGCATTTTAAGTGTAAAAATTCAACATTTTCATAAAACATCAATTACCTCGAAAACTGTGAGACTTTCATATGAAAAATTTTTTCACATCTGGTAGAGCACATTCTGATCTACATTCCGTTTTCGTTTGACGTGGTCTTTACGGGACGCATCTTGACATTCCGTACTTGGATTTGGCACCTTGTACGAATAGCGCTATTCCATTGGCAGACTCGAGACCTTCTCTGTTTGAGCGAGAGAGTGCGCATTGAAGCGAACGTATCTGCAGCACTGCGCCTAACGTCGTACGCGTTTATATCTTCTCAAATCGTAGCTGTTGAGACGACGCGAAATTTTTGGAGTCTTGATCGTTTTTGTTTTTGTACGATGACTGGCATGGATGATGCAATGAAATTACCAACTACCTATGAATATTGTGAAATAGGGCCAGGAAAATATAGGGCAAATTTATTGAGCAGGGACGATGTGGATAAGTGGTTGGAAGTTATGTCCCAATAACCCCATTTTCTTCATTACGTCTATGGACTCATTTGTACTCACGTAATTGATGAACGTTTCTTTTTCCGTTGACCTCGAAATGATAGTCAAGTTAAACACACACACGAAATAATCCATCAATGACCCTTATTTATTCTTGATTTCGCATTTCAATGAGTAATTGTCATGGGCAACCAAAGATGAAAATTTCAGAAATCTCACAAATATAACTGCATTTCTGATGAGAGTTACACATTTCCAATATAAGATCAGTTTCCGCTTCATAGTGATATTTACCTGAGATACGTTAATGGTTCAACTCAATTTGGTTTCACTATATACATGAATCATGTTTTGAAAAATGAAATACTTTTCATGTTAGAATATCGTTATTTGATTATTTGGGGCGGACGGAACAATTTTTTAATCCACTCGTTTATCAATCTAGCGATTAATGATCTTGAACTCTCTCGATCCGTTAACACGTTAATAAACTAGTTGATTAAATAACTAAAGTTTGATTATTCCCATCTCATTTCATCCTTCAAGTAGTTAGAGATGATTACAGTCTGAAAATGTTCAACTGAAACCCAACAATCCCAATCCGTCAAACTAATCAAGATTGTATCCTGGATTTTTTCCGGACAGTTATTGAATTAATCTAATGTTCTTGTTTAGAAAACGTACGAAATGACTTATTCAAACTACACATTTTCAGTTCATTACTTCAAAATTGAATAGTTCTTTTTTAGAACTTGGTACCATGTCTTCATCTCAAAAATATTTGGATGCTACAGAATATATTACCTATACTCAGGTATGGGTAGGTCGGAAAAATCTGTGTGGCAGCTATTTACTAGAAAACGTCATGCTAGGCTTAATACATTCACAATGTGAAATGACTGAATAAAGCAACCAGTAAAGAGTCATTCATCAACTGGAAAAAATCCCACTTTCAATTAGCCGATATACGTAATGGTTGAATAAAATTATTAATAAAGCCAAAAAGAGCATTTGCACTGAACTCTCGCTTACTGTACATTTACTGTACATATTATACATTTCGCGCTCGAACTGTAATTGGTTACTCAATTCGTGCTCGTCTGACCAATGACATAGCGCTTTTCGAGCTAGGTGCCAAATCCCAGTACGGAATGTCAAGATGCTTACGGGACACCCTGTATATATATATATATATATATATATATATATATATATACAGTGAAACCTCTCTTGGCGGACACTTCCCATAAACGGACGCTCCCCACAAACGGACAATTTCTCTGGAACGGAGAAATTCGGGACAATTTTCTTGTTATACGAATTCTCATGAGCGGACACCTCTATCGGACGGACACGGACACTATAATTTTCCCAGCGGTGCCGAAAAACCTCCAAGTAACGGACGCGGAATTCTGGAGAGCGGCCAAATATCAATATGTAGATACCTACCAGAGTCCTCTATGGTACCCACTTGAGGAGATCAACCTCACCCAACCGCGTAAACCCAAGGCATAATCAAAAATGTGAAATTTTTCTACCGAGACTCGATTCTGAAACATGTTCTATCAAAAATGGATAGTGCTTCATCAGCTTCAGAATTATCCAAATCAATAAATATTTTGGAAGCACTGTACTTCATTAAAACAGCTTGGGATAAAGTTTCCCAGCGAACTATCCGAAATCGTTTTACTAAAGCAGGATTAAAAAAAATGGATCTTCTTCGAATTTCTCTGAGGAGGCATATGACGAAGAGGACTCCGTACCCTTGTCAGTACTAGCTACTTTCTTCAAAATCTGTAAAGCAGTGTGCAACACAGTGGATGATGCAGAATTTGTTAATTTGGACGAAGAAATTACCACTGAAGATTATTCCAATTTTGTCAATGAAAATGAAGAGAATAATGACGAAGAGCAAATTGAAGGTAGCATTATTTCTGAAAGCATCAAAATAAAATCTAATACCGAAGCACTTAAACTGATTAGCGAATCGAAAATATTTGCCCAAGAAGATTTCGTGGCTTCTCGACTGGTTAAAAATCTGGAGACCCACTTTCAAACACGTCTACTCACTGAAAGAGAAAAAAAATGACACAACCTAAGATTACTGATTTTTTCTGAATACAATTTATAATGTAAACTATTTCTGTAACAGCTTCATATCAAACGAAATATCAAATATTTCGTTTCATTTCTCTTTGTATTTATTTTGAACCTTCCCACAAGCGTACACCCCCCACGTCCGGACAAAGAAGCTGGAACCAATGGTGTCCGCTCTTGGGAGATTTCACTGTATATATATAATATATATATATATATATATATATATATATATGGTCGTAGTCTTTTTATAAACTCAGTCATATTATAATACGCCTAGGCTTTTTCAATCCGACTAGGCATATTGCAATATCACCAAAATAATGGACGATCTCACAATTTGAGTGGCCATTTAAGGCGTATTATAATACGCCTGCATGGTTATTCGGCTTATTGTCAAAACTTAAAAGCGCGCGATTTCCCCAGATTCTGACAGAGGTTATACTCGTCGTATTGTAAATCGACTGAGGCTCTCTATCTGTTGTTGTTGTGACTTACTACTAATTTGCACACTGAAATTGTCAAAACTTGAATACTGAAGACGATCTGGAAACAGATCTAAAAAACACTATATCACTAGAATATAATAAATTATTATCAAGAAGTCCAGATAATGTCAAAATGAAGAAATAGTGGAGAACCAAAGAAAAGAATATGTAGAGGGCAAGAAAAGAGCTGAAGCAAAAATGCTGAACGTAAGAAATTGGAACCTCTCGAGGTTGATCAAACAGTAGCTATTGAAGTTCCTAAAGTAGATAGAGGACCTCTGATTCCAAAAATATCACAAAAACCATAGTAAGAATCTCCAATGATGTTTACCACATTGGTATCACCCATGGTCTGTTAAACATCTCGAGAGATGAAAATTCTGATTGCCAAAGATATAAGAATATTGATATTCCAGATAATAAAGTAATTTTTCTAATAGAAGCTTTAAGATTATTCGCAAAATTCGAAGGACAGGGATTCAAAACATGTTCTTGCAAACCAAGCAAGTCACAGTATCGAAATAATTAAGGTTTATGTTTTAAATCCCATATTAAATGCACAAGTGAATGTCATAAGAGTAATACATGTTGTAATAAATAATCCAAATCTAAAATTATCTGTTTATTCTTGTCGCTTAATCGATTTCCATAATCTGCCTGATACACTTCCAGACGTATCATAATACGACGTATTTCATAAAGTCAAATTCTAAAAACAATCGCGTACAGGTTATTTCGAACAAAAAGGCTAAGAAGGCGTCGAGCGTATTATAATACGTCTGAAAATATCAGTAATATTGTCAGATTTTCACTTGCTCCGGTTGTTTTACAATACGCCTAGTCATATTGAAAAAGCCTAGGCTTATTATAATAAGACTGATATTATAATGAGCCTGCGACATATATATATATATATATATATATATATATATATATAATTTATATTAAATCAAAATACCATACAGGT